>CM061542.1:219365355-220028168 GCA_030864215.1 Capsicum pubescens | reverse complement strand
TGCCTTAGTAAAGTCATCATATATAAACCACTAGAGTTGGCATGATGGTTCAGCGCCATGTTCCTTAAGCAAGAGGTCGGGGGTTCGATCCTCGCCTCTGGCGAATGGAGCAAACTCTGTGGCCAGTTTCCTACCGCTTAGTGCGCTGACAGAGGAACGAAGAATTAGTCTCCCAAATGTAGGGATACCTTGGGAAACAAAAAAAAAAGTCATCATATATATGATTCAACCATGTGGAAGACAAGAAATCAAGAAAAAGTATTCACCTAACTGGAAAATAACTAATAATTAAGGTTGAAACAAAATATTGATAATTATAAAGTCATTATATTGTCCCGCGAAAAACGCTTACTCCTTTCAAGACTCCATAAAACTCTCTCAAATTATAATCATTAGTTAAAATATCTTTCATCTCCATTACTCCATCTTCTTCAAATCGCCAATATACTACATTAAATTATAAATTTTTTCAATTATTTAAAAAACGTGAGTTAATTGTTTAAATGAATTTTAAGCTAATTCGCCTGATTCATATATAAAAATATTAGTTTTCTAGACACATTTTCATAGTGTAACGGTGATTCATATGAATGATACTTTTGTAATTAATAAATGGGTGATACATTTTGTTGTTAGATTATTGGTGATACATTTGCCGTCAGATTATTGGTGATACATATGTCCTAAATATTTCTATATCTATTATATTTTTGATTCATTTATAAATGAGTGATACATTTAACATATGAATCATCTTTTAAATTGTATTTTTCTTAGCACATTTATTTCAACTTTAAAAATGTATCACTAATACAACATATAACCTCTTAGAACTAACACATGCAATAATAATATGAATCACAGAACTTTCATAAACATTTAACATGAATCATATAAATTTCAAACTCACACTCTTTAAATATGAATCAGAAATTTCAAACTTCAACTTATATGTCAAGTATGCTAAATGTATCATTTATATTGAATATCTAATTTTGAAAAAAAAATCATAGAAATACAACTAAATGTATCGCACAAATTTCAGATGTATCACATAGTAATCCTCCGCTGCCAAATAATAATTCAAATAATAATTCAGAGATGTATCACAATTCAAATAATAGTTCCTCTTCTCCTCCTTCTTTTTTTCATTCACTTCCGTTGCGTAGTATTAGTCTTCAACTCCGTGATTACCCCATGAGCATATTCACACATATCACCACAACGATAAGCACCCAAGCGAAATTCAGGACAAGGCATACAACAATAGTGGTACTTCCTTGGATCTCTTCTGCGAGCATTCTCTCCCGGACGGACAAATGGGCACACTGTCCAGTCATGTGAATAGGCTCTAGAACAAGGCCGAACCTTAAAAGAGAAAATACAGAACTCGTCAGTTGAATATATACTGTTCTTGATATCAGGGAGAGACGAATCTATTGGATATTCTTTCTTCTCCGGTGCAGAATTAGCAGGGATATCATCAAACTTCAATGCCATGGGGAAGACAAGGAATCTGTTGGTGAACAAGGAGATCCATTTTTTGGTAATGAAGAGAGAATGAGAGTTGATTGGGGTTATTGTTGATTTTGTGAATCTCATTAATTCATTGTGTAATTGATTGTGCGTGATTTACTCCACATAATAAAAGAGAATCTATTACTTTCTAAAATAAAGATCCAATCTGTTTCAAATATATTACTTTTTTATATGTATTATCGTATATCATATGTATCACTATTTTAAAAAATCGGGATAAGATGTATTTAACAAAATAGTCGAGATTTTATGTAATATCACTTAAAGATTTGGGAATTTATATAAGTTATCTTTTTAATTTTGGGGTGAATTTTTGGGCTTTGGGTAAAGGGGGAGGGAGTGGCGGCTGAAGGAAATTTCTTGGCCAATTGGATGTGTATTTGTTTCATATATTATATTCTAATATATAGAAGTGTTTTGGGAAGCAGGAGGCGGTCGTCATCCCGGCTTCTCCATGATTTTACCATATCACCCCTCATTAATTATTATATGTCATTTCTATATTAAAAAATTAATAATATTTAACAAAAATATAAATAAACATTTATGACATGTCTGCTTCAGCTTCTTTAACTGTAATTTTACTATATCATCCCTAATTAATTACTATAGGTCATTTAAGTATTAATCTGTGATTTTACTATATCACCCTTAATTAATTATTATATGTCATTTAAGTATTAAAATTTAATAATATTTAACAAAAAAATAAAATACACATTTATGACATGTCTGTTTCAGTTGCTTCAACCGTAATTTTATTATTTCATCTCTAATTAATTACTATAAGTCATTTAAGTATTAAAAAAATTAATAATATTTAATAAAAAAGATAAAATAAAAAAAATGATAATCAAACTATTGAAGTTTTAAATTAACTTGACATCTTATATAAGGCCTGTCTAAATTTTTTTTACAACTATTTTTTATATTAATTTTGTCATACCACTTCTAATAAGTTATTTCCTAATTGATTATTATATGTCATTTACGTATTAAAAATTAATAATATTTGATTAAACAAAAGTAAAATAGACATTTATGACATGTTTGCTTCAGCTGTTTCAACCGTAATTTTACTATTTTATCTCTAATTAATTATTATGAGTCATCTAAATATTAAAAAATATATTTAATAAAAAAATAAAATAAACAAAAAAATATAAATTAATTATTGATGTTTTAAATTAACTTAACATCTTATATGAGGCCCGCTTAAATTTTTTTCACAACTATTTTTATAGTAATTTTAGTGTATCACTTCTAATAAGTGATTATGAGTCATTTAAGACATATCTAATTCGCGACTTCAATCGTGATTATGAGTCATTTAAGACATGTCTACTTCGCGACTTCAATCGTGATATTTGATTGACTCTCGAAATTATATCAGTGTCACTTAAATTGAAATAGAAGAAAAAGTATTATAAATTTCAGTAATTAAAAACTTAAATTATTCTATAAATATAATAGACTATCAATGCTACAAAACTTTGGACAAGATGAGTATTATAAATTATAATGGCTAACAACATAAAATAGTAAATTACAATGTCAAAAAACTATTATAAATTACAATAGCTAACAACTTAAAATATCTAAAAAATATTTAAAATCAAAATTTTATTTGTATCATATAAATTGAGACTAAAAAATAACATATATTGGGCCCGTGCTAGCACGGGCCTTCGATAGCTAGTATGTATATAATATGTATGATTGCTTTCATTAATTTATTTGTGTATAAATACCATAATAATGTAACTAACAAACATAACAAAGAAAATCATATAATTAAAATAGTAATAATAATAATAATAGTAATAATAATAAATATATTTTACTTTAAGTTAATGGTAAAAATCAATTATTTATATAAAATAAATATTATTTCAAAATATATATATTCCTTTTCAACTTTTTTGTCCTCTATGATATTTATTAGTATTGTTATATACTTCCTTATTCTGATAAATTCTTAAATAATAGTGTTTAGCTAAATTTATGACAATTATTAGGTTATTAAAATAATACTAGATCATAGCATGAATAACTTTAATACTTATTAAATTGAGTATAATAATTGATTAATGGAGATATAATATGATAAAATTGATAAATATACTATTCCAAAAGATCATATACGATCAAATAAAAATTCTTCAAATACTTGTTTAGGATGAAGTTAGAATGAGATTTATTAAGAATTTTCTAAAATCTAATATAACTTGTTAATTTAAATACATGTAATTATCTATTTATTAAAATTTATAAATATGATTGTAATTGAATGATTAACACCTTCAACTACACTAGATTGGTAAAGAAATTGTTCTGATGAAACAAGTTTTGAGTAATAACAATTATGAAAGTATTTGATCAAGATGAAGTTTCAATGATCTCAATAAAGTTACGTATTAGTTCGATACAATTAGTTAATCAAAATTATATCGTTATGAGCACCTCTTTATTGAAATTTAATTTACAAATAGGCATGTAAATTGGATAGAATTGAATTGAAAATTAACACCCTTAGTTATATTAGATTGATAAAAATATTATTCTGATGAAACAAGTTTGAATCAAATAACGATTTTGGAAGCACTTAATCTGAATAAAGCTGCAGTGAGCCCGTGAAGTTATGTTTAAATTTCATACAATTTAGTTAATTAAATTTATTTGGATATAATCACATAATTATTGAAATTATATTTGCAATTACTAAATAGTCTGTAAAATTAAGTCAAATTGAATGATTAACGCCTTCAATTATAATAAATTAATAGAAATATTATTTCAATAAAACAAGTTTGAGATAAATACAATTTAGAAAACACTTGACCAAGATAAGCTTAAGCGAGTCTGAAGTTAAATTTAGGTTCGGTAAAATTAGTTAATCAAATATAATCACCTACTTATTGAAATTACTTTTGAAATATACAAAGTAGGCTTGTAAAATTTGCAATCGAATTGCATTATCAACACCTCTAACTGCACTAGATTAGTATTGATATGGTAACTTTTAACTCATGGTAAAAATAATTACCGGTTACAAAATGTGATCACAATAGTAATTTGTGCCTACCTCATTTTGTAATGTCAAATAATTAAAGCTATTAAGTCAATTATCGCCACAACATTTTTAGTGCTTGAAGCAAAAAAAAATTATTCAACTATAATATTTTATTTTAAAGAACTGTTTTATGACTAAAAGATTACTATTGCTACAAAAAATTTAACATGTGGTATCATGCTACCATTATTTTGTAACTTGAAGTAAAAATTATTTATTTAGCTATAATTTCTTATTTCAAATAATCTATTGTGGCTAAAACATTACTATTACTATAATAAGTTTAAACTTATGGCAAAAACTAATTAATAATTAGTTACGAAATTTTATTATAGCAAAAAGACGTGGCTATTTCAGTTAACTATTGCCACAATTATTTTATCACTTGAAGCAAAAATATCAATTAAGCTACAATCTTTTATTTAAGATAATTTATTGTGGCTAAAAGGTTGCTATTACTACAATAAATTTAAACTCGTGACAAAAATTAATAATCATCTACTAAATTTACTATAGCCAAAAGACGTGGCTATATCATCTAACAATTGCTATAATTTTTTATAAGTTGAAGCAAAAATATATAATTAGCTACAATATTGTGTTTTAAATAATTTACTGCAGCTAAAAGGTTACTATTGTTACAATAACTTATATAACGTAGAAAAAATATATTATTAGCTGCAAATTTTTGTTGTAGCAATAAAGTTGTAGCTATATAGGCCATTATTGCCATGATTGTTAGCAATTGTAGCAAAAATGAGGGATTAGCTTTGTCAATTAGATTTTTGTGGCTAAGAAATTTTACAAATTTAAAGAAAACTATGAAGTTTGATTTTTCATAGCTATTACTAAGTAATAGCCACAATTTTACATTCATAGCCTAAATTTTGTAGCTATAGATACATTTTGTTGTAGTGCGCTAGCAACTCTAGAATATTGATATTAGGCTAGGTAGATATTTGGTTTAGGTCCCGGCGCACCCGAGCTCATTTTGACCTATTGGTCGGAAGTTGAAAAATTAGAAATATGGGTGTGGGACCCACATTTAATCAAAATGACCTCAAATAAAAAATCCGCCAAGGGTTGGAGGAGGTCACTTGTGAGTTGTAGACCTCTTGACTCTTCTTTGATGACTTGAGATTAATTCGACAAGGGTTTCCTAGAGAGATTTGTGCCTTTCAGTTTGAGAGATCGGATGCGGGACGAGTCTGATCATTTAGAGCAAGGCTCCATGACAATTGCTGAGTATGAGGCATGCTTTCATGCCCTGTCCAGATAATCCTATGATAGTATTTCTACTTAGTCTGAGAAGATTCGGAAGTTTGTGAAGGGTTCGGATGTCTACCTTTAGTTGGCTACGTCTCAGATGGTTGTGTTTGGGGATTCTTTTTCAGATTATTGTGGATCATGCTAATATGACGGAGATTATTCTTAGTGCATCTCAGGGAGGCGCTAAGAAGGCATGATGTTTTGGTGATTTCAGGAGATAGACCTCTCGAGGCAGAGATTTTAGAGGTTTTTATGGATACCGTGGTAGGCCAGTACAGGTCAGCTTTATAGAGTTCAGGTGGTGGACTTTCTAGTTCAGCAGTTCAGGCTGTCTATTTGGATCCAGTTGTATCTTCTCCTATTGAGACTGGTCGTAGAGGTTGCTATGTGTGTGATGAGATTGGCCATGTGTCCTGGGACTATCCCAGTCGGGTGATTCAAGCTACTCCTAATTCATCTGTGAGGGGTAAGGGTGCTACCAGAGGTGCTAGGGGAAGAGGTAGTGGAGCTCGTGGGGCCACTCAGGCAGTTGGTGGTCATGGGTCTACCCAGGTAGTTGGTGGTTGTGGTCAGTGTTATGCTATACCAGCTAGACCCAAGGTAGAGGCTTCTGATGTTGTGATTACAGGTATCGTCCCTATTTATTTTAGAACTGCATCTGTATTATTTGATCTTGGATCGAATATCTCCTATGTGTCTGTATATTTTGCTTCGGGTTTTGATTCTGTTAGTGAGCCTCTTGCCATGCCTATTCGTGTATCTACTCGGTAGGTGATTCTTTTGTTGTGGATTGGGCGCATCGATCTTGTATTGTGACTTTTTTACGGGCGTGAGACTTTATAGACTTTCTTGTGTTAGACATAGTCAATTTTGATGTTATTTTGGGTATGGATTGGTTGGCTCCTTATCATGCCATCCTAGATTATCATGCCAAGATCGTGACTTAGGCTTCACCGGGTGTCCTAAGGATATCTTGGAAGGGTGTACTTTATTCGGGTCTTAAGAGGATTATATCTTTTATTCAGGCTCGTAAATTGGTTGAGAAAGGATATTTATCTTACTTGGCTCATATTTATGATACCAGTGTTGTATCACCTCATTCCTTAGATTCTGTCCGTGTTGTCTGTGAGTTTATAGATGTGTTTCCTATGAGCTTGCCAGGTATGCCTCCGGATCGAGATACTGATTTTGTTATTGATGTTGAGCCGGGCACCAAACCCATTTTTATTTCTCCTTATAGGATGACCCTAACAGAGTTAAATGAACTGAAGGATCAGTAATAGGAGTTGTTGGATAAAGGATTTATCTGACCTAGTATTTCATCTTGGGGTGCGCCTGTCTTATTTATGAAGAAAAAAGATGGGTCTATGCAGATGTGTGTTGATTATCGATTGTTGAATAAGGTGACGATTAAGAGTAAGTATCCCCTTCCTCACATTGATGATTTTTTTGACCAACTTTAGGGTGCTGCGGTGTTTTCAAAAATTAATTTAAGGTTCAGTTATCACAAGTTAAGGATTAGAGCTTTGGATATTCCCAAAATAGCTTTACGAACTCGATATGGTCATTATGAGTTCTTGGTCATGTCCTTTGGGTTGACTAATGCCCCTGCCGCATTCATGGAGTTGATGAATCGGGTGTTTCGATCGTATCTTGACTCCTTTGTTATTGTATTTATAGATGATATCTTGGTGTATTCCAAGAGTGAGGTTGAGCATGGGGAGCATTTGTGGATTGTGCTTCAGAGACCGAGGGATGATAAGTTGTATGCTAAGTTCTCTAAGTGCGAGTTTTGGTTGGAGTTTCTTTCTTTCTTGGGTTATATGGTGACTAAGAAAGATATTATGGTTGATCCAGCCAAGGTTGCAGCGGTTCGTGATTGGGCTAGACCTACTTTTCCCACTGAGATTTGGAGTTTTGTTAGTTTGGCAGGTTGTTATCGATGTTTTGTGAAGGGTTTTTCATCTATTGCAGCTCCATTGACCAAGTTAACCCATAAGAAGATTTCTTTTAACTAGTCCTATGCTTGCGTGGTGAGTTTTCAAAAGCTCAAGGATTTGTTGACTTCAACTCCTATCTTGACTCTGCCTAAGGAGGGCGTGGGTTTTACCGTCTTTTGTGATGCTTCAGGTGTTGGGTTGATGCAGAAGGTCAATGTGATTACTTATGCATCTCGTCAGTTAAAGCCTCATGAGATGAATTATCCTACCCATGATTCAGAGTTGTGCACAGTTGTGTTTGCCTAGAAGTTGTGGAGGTACTACTTATATGGAGTTCGTTGTGAGATCTTCTCAGATCATCGTAGCCTTCAGTACTTCTTCACCCAGCGAGATCTTAATATGATGTAGCACCGTTGGCTTGAGTTGCTTAAGGACTATGACTTGACTATTCTTTACCATCTGGGCAAGGCTAATGTGGTTGCGGATGCCTTGAGCTAAAAGTCGACTAGTATGGGTAGCTTGGCGCATCTTTTAACCCAAGAGAGGCCTTTGGCCTTAGAGATTTAGTCTTTAGCTAACCAGATGGTTAGACTTGATATTTCAACTCCTGAGCGTGTTTTGGCATTTGTGGAGGCTAGATCTTCTTTGATGGAGCAGATTCGAGCTCATCAGTTTGACGATGTTGGATTGAGGTTGATTCAAGATAAGGTGTTGAGTGGGGAGGCTAAGGAAGCCTCACTTGATTTAGAAAGAGTTTTGAGGATTGAGGACCGAGTTTGTGTGCCGAGAATGGGTGATTGGATTAGGTTGATCTTGGAGGAGGCCCATTGTTCCAGATATTCTCTCCATCCAGGTGTGACTAAGATGTATTATGATTTGAGTCAACAATACTGGTGGCATGGTATGAGGCGAGCATAGCGTATTTGTGGCTCTTTGCTTATGTTGTCAGCAGGTGAAGGCCGAGCATACGAGACCTGGTGGTTTGCTTTAGAGGTTACCCATTCTCGAGTAGAAGTGGGAACGGATCACCGTGGACTTTATGAATAGTTTACCTCGTACATCACATGGTTCTGACAATGTTTGGGTCATTATGGATCGATTTACAGAGTTAGTTTATTTTATTCATATTCAGTTCTCATTCAGTACTGAGAGGTTGACCCGTATATGCATTTGTGAGATTGTGCGTCTTCATGGTGTGTAAGTATATATTATTTCAAATTAAGGTTTTGTGTTCATACCTCACTTTTGGAAGACTTTTCGGGATGAGTTGGGTACTCAGGTTAATCTTAGCACGGCGTTTCACCCCATACTGATGGTCAGTCAGAGCATACTATTTAGGTTTTAGAGGATATGCTTCCACACTAGTATGATGGATTTTGGTGGCTAGTGGGAGTAACATTTGGCTTTAGAAGAGTTTGCATATAATAATAGTTACCATTCCAGTATCGACATGGCTCCTTTTGAGGCATTTTATGGTAGATGTTGTCGCTCCCTGGTTGGTTGTCTTGATGTTTCAAAGGTGAGACCTTGGGGTACAGACTTGCTTCGTGAGTCTTTGGATAGAGTCCGGTCATTCAGGATAGACTTAGAGCCGCTCAGAGTAGGCAGAAGTATTATGCTAATCGTAGACTTCATGCCTTGAGATTTGGTGTTGGTGATCATGTTTTCCTTCGAGTTTAACCCATGAAGGGTGTGATGAGGTTTGGGAAGAGGGGAAAGCTTAGCCCCAAGTATATTGGTCCATTTGAGATTCTTCGGACTGTTAGTGATGTGGCCTATGAGTTGGGTTTGCCCCCTGATTTATCAGTTGTTCATCCAGCTTTTCATGTTTGTATGCTTCACCGCTATATTTTTGATGAGTCTCATGTCATTCATTAGGAGTCGGTTCAGTTAGATGAGCGATTGTCCTTTGTTGATGAACCGATCTCCATTTTAGCAAGGGATGTTAGACGGTTGCTCTCTAGAGTTATCCCTGTGGTTAAGGTTCAATGGTGACATCGACCTGTAGATGAGGCTACTTGGGAGGTCGATTCTGATACACATTGTTCTTATCCTCAACTCTTAATTGATTCACGTATTTCTTTTCCTTAGTTTGAGGACGAACTAAATTTTTAGTAGTGGATGATGTAACAACCTAAAAATTTGATGAAATATGTAAAATTTATAATTTTGTATGATTTGACTGTTTTACCCCTCCCCATAGTTGCATTATGATATTTTTAGGGTGTGGGAGTGATTGGCATGATTTTTGATGCATTTTGGTACCATTTATACGATATTGTAGTTTTTGATGGCTTTGAGAGGCTTATTTTAGACTTATGGAAATATCTTTTGATCTGTGCGATGGATGGAAAAATGGACTACGCTAGCAGCTCTGAAATATCGATATTAGTCTAGGTAGATCTTTGGTTCGGGTTTCAGTGCACCCGAGCTCATTTCGACCTATTGGTCGGAAAGTTGAAAAATTAGAAATATGGTTGTGGGATCCACATTTGGTCAAAACAACCTCAGATGGAAAATTTGACTTTGCCAGCAGATCCAAAATGTCGATTTTAGGGTGGTGACATATTTGGTGTAATTTTACGGCTTTTAAATCTCATTTCGACCCTCTGTTTGGAAAATTGTGATTTTAGGTTTCGGGGGTCAACTTTGTGACAATAATATTTTTTTCAAAATTTGATATCGCCATTGTGTCCAGAACGTTGAATTTAGTATGGTTTCATAGTTCTTTTGCATGTATCGGATTCTGAACAAATTTCAAACACCCCGTCGAATTTCGGATTAGACAAAAAAAATAGCTTTTTTGCAAAAGCTGTGTAGAAAAATTTGCACTATTTATACCAGTTTTTGGCCTATTTTGCTTATTTTTCATCTTTTCTCTTGAGATTTAAACCATAAAATAGTGTGGGAGCTTAAAAGTAAAGTTTGTGGGAGTTTGGGAAGCTAGATTAACATCTATTTTTTTTATTTTATTATGGATTTAAGGTAAGAATTCACCTTTTTCTTATTAATTTCTCAAAACCCCAAAAATCTTAGGGCTTGATTTTTTTAAACTCCAATTTCACTTGAATAATGTTTTTATCTTATAATTACTAGTTTTTCATTAATGTAACCATCAAAACAACTTTGATTCTTAATTTTAACCCAGATTTCAAAGATTTTACCCGGTAAAGCTCAAAAATGTTTTTTTTATTTGAACCTCATTTTTGACTCGAGTTAACTTGGGTTTTCACCTGTAGGTTTCTAAAAATATAGGGAACATATTTTTAAAGTAAAGTTCCAATTTTTCCTTCTTTTTTGAAAACTCATTACGGGGGTCTATTTTGATCCTGAACCAAAAGTAGTCAATATGGGTGTCGTTAGTTTTTTTTTATGCGTGGATTTCATATTTGATGTTTTTAGAGGAGTTTGGGATCATTCGTGAAAAGTAAGTCCATGGTTTCGTAGTGTAGAGGATCGATTTTGGCTTTTGAGGTAGGTTATGACTTAACTCTTTCAGATTGGGTTGGGTAGTAAATGATGATACAAAAAGCACGTTAAGGGTGGGAACTAATCATAAAAAATGATTATCTATATGTTGTGCTCGTGTGGGGCCTATATGTGATATAATTATCTAAATTGAGATATTATGTGATATATGTAACCGTGTGGGGTCCTATGTGATATTGATAGTCTTGGATACATGTGAATAATTATATTGTGTTGTTAAAATGCTTAATATGGTACCATTAGTGTATTGTGATTATATTCATACTTTATTGACATATGAGACATATGGAAATTCATGGATGAAACAAAAATAATGAGTGGATATTGTCTCATGTGGTTGTGGAAATGTATCATTGTGGTTGGTTGTGAAAATACATCACGTGGATTGGTTGTGGAAATACTTAATGTGAATGGCTATGAACATTGCATCGTCATTCTCATGTTATCATACACATCATTTTCGTTGTTCGTTTTACTGCTTTATATAAGCTTGTTGTCATGTATGTGTACTTGATTTATGTCTTATGTTATGTATGCACTTTGAAAATACTGAAAACACTGGAATACTGGATATTGGTATCGGATATTAGATTTTATGGACCATCTCCGAAGGATCATGCCGAAGAAGAGTTGCGAATATTGGGGATCTTGAGGTTGTGTACCAAACTTGAGGCTGTGTGCCAAACTTAAGGCTGTGTGCCAATACCGTGCGTTATCATCATCATCATCATCATCATCATCACATCGTCATCATCATATACATTGCACCCACTTTATTGTGTTTATGTTGTGTTTGAATTGCCATATTGACTTGTCATCTACCTATTTGTTCTAAATCTTGACTTGTTAACATCTAATTGTACTATCTTCCTTTAATTGTACTTGATGATCTTGATTATACATGTCCCTCTATAAGTGCTATTGTGTATATTTGTATCCCAATCTTATGTGTTGTTGTATTATATATGGACATTATAAAATTATTGGTGCAAGCGGTGTGGGCTACTAACAGCGCCCAAGCGCACACACAAGTGTACATGGTCTTATTAAGTAGTAAAGTGGCCTTCAAGAAGCCGAGTATCGATCCCACAGAGACTTGATTCAACAACAATTCTGTTTTAGTTCACAATTTTGATTTAGTTGATGAAAACGTAACCAAAAAGAGAGTTTGTAATTTATAACTCGAGAAAAGTAAACAAAGTGTAAAGTAAAATCTTGAAATAATCAATAGGAGAAAACCCAAGGTTAAAGTACTTTCGAACAATCATACTATGTCATTGAACTTCATCCGTTAACTTGTTTATCTTGGTTGTTGATTCGTAGGGTTAGTTGTATGATTATGGTTTCCCAACCTCTAATCCTTTACCTAAGTTGAACCTTACAACTACATCATTGAGCGGGGATGTAATGGTCCACTTAAGTTCTTTAAGCTATCATCCTACGTTTGAATCAAGTAAGTCATCTAAGTACATCCCTGTCCTAGATACTAATTTGAATTCCTTATTTCATAAAGAAATACAACCATACTTTGTTTAATCCCATGTTCTATCTCCCTATTCGCTCTTCTGAGATCAAAAGGTAGACAATTGATGTATTCTAAGGGTCACAAATCCTTAAAATAGTTATAAAAAGAATAAACAAACAACCAATAATGATAAGCAAATCAAACGAACTTAATTCAAAATAATAGTATTTATGTTCTTGACTTTAACCCAGAGAAGGAGCTTCTAGCCACTCACAGTCATAATAAATATCCAAATAATTGTATGAATCATTAAAACCATAAAAAAAATCTAAATAAAGGAAATAAAAACCTAAAAAGAAGTTATGGTAGCCTCTAATATTGTTCCAAGCGATCTAGGGGTTCCAAGATGTCCAAAACGTGTTTTAAGACGTTATATTTATAGTATATAAGTCATAACCCTACTTGGATTAGGTTTCCACTCCATTCTTGTTCAGTAAGGCAAAATTATCCCAATTTTTGTCCTCAACGCGTCGCGCCATAGTGCAAAATGCTATCACTGGGCACCAAATGCCATAACTGGGCACTTTTTCCCAACTTTGGTCCTCACCGCGAAGCAATGTTAACGCGTTGAGCTATTATTTTTGGAAAATTGCGAATTGAATCGACACCGCGATGTGGTGTTTTACCATTTTGGTACCCTTCTAAATCCAATGGTGTATAGCACGTTCCCATTGTCCAATAACAAAGCCAATACGCACCCAAAACATTTCAGAGGTCCAAATTGCGTCCAGTTTGTGTCTTGTGCTTCCGTGGTCATTTTTGAGCCTTTTTGAGTTGTTTCCACTTTATTTGAAGCTTGTATATCATTCATATATCATTATAATACATTAAACAAGAATCCTATATCATTAAATACAATAATTTAGAGCTCAATACAACACAACATCCAAGACGGTGAATAAAAAATACGAGCTAAGAATAGGCTAATTTCACTTTGATCTTTAACTCATTTTTTTGACTCTTGTCTTGATCCAATTGTCCCTTGAACATTATCAACAAGTTGTTTCACATATAAATACATAATAAAAACCTTAGGAACTCATTAAAATACATTAGAACCTGACAACGCCCAAGCACACACGCAAGTGTACGTGGTCTTATCAAGTAATATAGTAGCTTCAAGGAAGCCCAAGTATCGATCTCTTAGGGACTTGCATTTACCTCCTATCTAATTCTAGTCTAAATAATTGAGAAAAAATAAACACCAAGAGTTTTGAATAATTTTAAACTAAAAATAAAATAAACAATGCGTAAAATAAAAGTCTTGGGACAATCAATGGAGAAAAGCCCGGGGTTATAGCTCTTCAAACAATCATACTATGTTATTGAAATTAATTCGTTAACTTGATTATCTTATTTGTTGATTCGTAGGGTTAATTGCATGATCATGGTTTTTCAACCTATAATCTTTTACCTAATATGGATATTACAACTACATCATTGAGCGGGAATTTAATAATCCAATTACGTGCATTAAAGCTATCATCCTACGTTTGAATCAAGGCATCTAAGTACATCACTGTCCTAGATTCTAAGTTTAATTCTTTATTTTATAAAAGAATAAAAACCCAAACTTTATTTATTTCCATGTTCTATCTCCCTATTTCCTATCCCGATATCAAAAGGTCGACAATATATGTATTTTATGGGTGATCAATCCATAAAATAATTAAAACAAGAATAAAGAAACAACCACTAATAATAAGCGAATTAAACGAAATTAATCCAAAACAATAATAATCATGTTCTTGTCTTTAACCCCGGAAAGATGGTTTAACCTTGAATGGAAATATTCATCATCCAATCCCTTGGAATGATGATACAAACCATAAAAAAACTAAATTAAAGAATAATAAAACCTAAAAAGAAGTTGTGGTAGACTCCAATGATGTTCCAAGTTGATCTAGGGTTTTCAAGAGGTCCCAAGATGTTTAAAACGTTTTTTAGGACGTTATATTTATAGTAGACAAGTTATAAAACAAGTTATATTAGGTTTACACACTGTTTTCCTTCAGCTGGGCGAAATTTTCCCGATTTTGGTGCTCCCCGCGTCGCGTCGTAGTTTCAGGTCACAATTGTCAAAAAATCTGTCAAATTCCAGTAGCTAGTCGCGAATTCAACGCATCACGGGGCCTCCTTAAACCCCATTATAAGCTACACACACATATAGGTCAAAAACTTGAGACTCTTATAAATCAAGTTATGTTTTGAAATAATCCATTGTCTATCTGTACAGTCTACAAGAGCCCCATAGTTTTCAGGGGTCCAAATTGTGTCCAGCTTGCATCTTATGCTTCCGTGGTCATTTTGGAACCTTTTTGAGTTGTTTCCACTTGATTTGAAGCTTGTGTATCTTCATATATCATCATAATCCATTAACAAAGCATACTAAATCATTAAACACATCAATTAATAGCTCAAAACAACACAACATCATCACCGATGAACTAGAAACACGAGCTAAGGATAGGCTAAATTCACATTGAGTTTTAACTCATTGTTTTCACTCTTTTCTTGATCCAATTGACCCTTGAACATTATAAATAAGTTGTATTTCATATAAATACATAATATAAACCTTATTAAATCATTAAAACACATTAGAACACAACACAAGAGACTAAAAAAATACCTAGCTCAAGCTAGTTACACTAGTTTTCTCGGTTGACTTCTAAATGCTCAAATTGAATCAAAACTTATGTGAAACCACCATTAAAAATTGTAAACACATCCTTGGACACATAAATACTCATTTATATCATTATAAACACATATATCATAAGAATCATCCTCAAAACAAGGTTAAAAAGGCTAGAATAGTAACTCTAAAATGCATAAATACACCTAACATCACCACCCCACACTTAAAGCCTTGTTCGTCCTCGAACAATTATTAAATATAAACACCATGAACTGAAGAGAATCCACACTAATACAACATGAAATACACTCAATCTAGCACTACAATAACTACACGAATGCAAGTTTCTACACTATTTACACAATTGAAAGCTCAAGAACACTACTCCAAAACAACCTAGCCTCAAGATGTGACTCACCTAGTTGGCAAACTCATGCTTATTTCTCAATCAAGGACATCATACAAATCACCCACATTCGTCAAATATGTGCCCCTCACAACAAGAAAGTTACCCATAATCTCTCACAATAATGCAATTTATAACGTAATGGGTGCAAGAATCAAATTACGCTCACTCTCACAAAGAATTCACAAGTTACACATAATGAAACATAGGTTTTCCCTTAGTGTAATGCTCCACTAATATTGAAATGATGAACTTAGGATCAATTAGGACTTTTTCGGGTTGTAATGTAGGCTAAGGGACGAGTAGGAACTATTTTTTCCAAGCATAGTGACTAACCTCTCTAAGCGCTTTAATGCACTACATTATACATTTAAAATCAATCTCCAACAACCAAATTGCACTTTTTCATCCACCCATACCTTTTATTTTTTGGCCCCATCTCTTTTAAGCATTTTCACAAACACTTGGTGGACACATAGTTAACTACCACATGAATAATTTTTTCTCTTTTTTCACAATCATGGCAATATTTCTAGCATAAATTATATCACAACCATCCACCACACATCAATTATACACCAGTAACTATTACCTTGGGGCATCAATTTCACCTTTTCCCTCTTATTTCTCAAACTTCTTACTCAATCAATTTTTTATTAAAGCACTTAAGAGCTTTTTGGATCAAATTATGGTCTATCCAAGAAGGGGGTAGGCTACTTTTGCGACTACCAAAAAAAAGGCTAAAGGATCAATGAGGGTTAACTAGGATAATGCACAAGGGTAGGCCAAAAAGAAAGTATAACACAAGGCTATCAAAGAAATACCTATATCAGCTCCTAAACCCACATTCTTTATTTCACTTCACACACACACCGGATAAGTTCTAGACATCACATGCAACAAGGAATATACAAAAACCTCACACGCACATGGAACATGCTCAACTCAATAGGATCATCATAAATCCCAACCAAACAATAGCATGAATTCAAATTTAAGCCAACAAGTACAAGAGTCAACTTTGAGCCTAGGCATCTTAAAAGTAGCAATTCGCAAAATTTAACATGCTTTTACAATCAAAACACTTGCACTATGTAATAAAAAATAGCACCAAAAAGAATATTTTACACAAAAAAAAAAATAAATTATGCCAAAAATTGGGAATTTCCTCACCCCACACTTAAAAATCTGCTTTGTCCCCAAAGTGAACTTAAAAGAAAGAGATAGAAATACTCCTCGAGGACTCTAGGCCTAGCTAGTATCATCTTTACACATTTGTAAGATCCGTGAGATCCCACACTCTATCTTTGCCATGCTCCTTAGCTCAGGTTTCTGGTACTCAGACTTCCCATTAACCTGCGACTCAATAAAAAACAAAAACTACATGAAATAAAAATTAAAAAATAAAAAGAAATAATACCTACTTAACTTGGATTGCCTCCCAAGAAGCGCCTGATTTAGTATCGCGCCACGACCTAACTCAATTCAATCGTATTTCTTCATTTTCTTACTCTGTTTTGGGAGCCATTTTCTCATTCTTCTCTGACCTCTTGAGTTTGAACTCTCAAGGTCAATATATTTTTCACCTTTCATCATGGGTAAGCAGTAGTTTCGCCTTAGGTCGCTCAATCAGGTAATTCGAAGAGGTCTTTTATAGACTAACTACCCCACACTCATCCCTTTCAACAATATCGACCATACACAAATCTTTATAATAAGACGTTATATTGGGTGCTTTATAAATATCAAATACCACCTCTTCATCATCTACCCTTATTTTGTGCGTGCCTTTTCTGACATCAATTAACACTCCTTCAGTTACTAAGAATGGATGCCCCAAGATGATTGGTACCTGTTCGTCTGCCTTAAAATAAAAAATAATAAAGTCAGCAGGAATAATAAGTTTACCAACCTTTATGAGTACATCCTCAATAATTCCTTCTGGATAAGCCATTGACCCGTCTGCTAGCTGTAAAACCACCTTAGTCGATTTAGGCTTTCCCAAGCCCAATGTATCAAACAAAAATAGGGGCATTAGATTTATGCTCGCCCCTAGGTCACTCAGTGTATGGACCACTTTACTCCCAATATGGATCGGGGTAGTAAACTTCACTGGATCTCTTAATTTCTTGGGGATTTTTTATGTCATTACATCGCTACACTCTTTAGTAAGTGCTATCACCCCCACATCCTGTAATTTCACCTTATTAGAAATCACATCCCTCATGTACTTTGCATACTTAGCCATACCTTACAAAACATCTAACAAAGGTAAGTTAATGTGAAGTTATCTGAATATATCAAAGAACTTCTTGAACATTGCGTCCTCATTCGCTTTTATTTCCCTTTGAGGGAAAGGTAATGGCAGCATCTTCTTCACTTCTGGTTCAACAAATTTTTTCTTTCAAGTGCTTAGACTTTCTTGATTTTTCAGTAACTTCTTCATTTACCTGTTCAGTTAACACATCAACATCTACCTCCTTAGTTGTCTTTGGAGGTTCTCTTTGAAGCTCTTTACCACTCCTCAAGGTGATTGCCATGAATTGCTTTAGATTTTTTGTATTTTCTGGAAAACCACCTTGTGGCCTAGTATTTAATGCTTGTTGTAACTTCCCAATTTGCAACTCTAAGAATCTCTAGGCCACTTGTGAATTTTTTAAGTTTTCAACAAACTATGTCTGATTAGCCAAGAATTGTTTTATCATCTCCTCCATATTGCAAGTTGATTGGTTTTCTTGTGCCTGTGGTTTTTGAATTTATTGTTATAAATTCCATGGCTGATTCTTCCACTTTATGTTGTAGGCATTACCATAATTTGGACTATGAGAATTTCCCACATACATGACTTATTCCAGATTTGAAGCACACATGGCCGTTGAATGGCCACTATTTCCACAGATCTCGGACCAATCACTAGCTTGCTGAACTGCATTGACTGCTGTGGTAGGCTGTGGATCTCATAATTTCAGGCTGCTGAACTAAGTGTTTATCATATTTTGTAATGCTGCAACCTGAACTAATAAGGCAGTGAATTGGTCTACCACCAATACACCTGTAATTCTTTTTGTGGCACTTCTAGAATCTGAATGCCATTCCAAATTTCCTTGCACAATACGGTTAAAAAATATGTATATCTTATCATACGTCAATTCCAGTGCTTGACCACTTGTGGCTGAATCTAGAAAAATCATCGTATTGTGATCAAGAGCTTCTACAAAAGTATGAGAAAGTACCTTATTAGACTATTGGTGATGTGGACAGTCTGGAAGAAGATCCTTAAAGCATTCCCAAGCATGATAAAGGTTTTCATTTGTCTTTTCCTTGAAACTCACTATCTCAATGCAAAGTCTCACATTCTTGCCAGATGGGAAGAACCTGATAAGGAATTTTTTGGCTAAGTCATCCCATGATATGATTAAATTGGTCGACTCTACATTCAACCATATTTTTTCTTCCCCTAATAGTGAATGGGGAAACAATGTCAGCCTAAAATAATCTGTATTTACCCCAGTTGGAATAAATATGTCAGTAAGCTCAATGAAGTTCTGCAAGTGGACTTGTGGATCCTCTTGTGAAAGTCCTGCAAACTATCCACTACTGATGAGAAGCTGCACCATATTATGCTTTAACTCAAAATTCCCCCAAACAGTTGGTCTTTGAATTAGGGAAGTTATGTTCGTCGGAAGTGGGACTTCCACTTTCCTAACTGTCCTACGTGCTTGTTGTTCTACAACCATTATAACAGGATTCTCTTGGTCTTCTTCTATTTATAAAAATTAGGGGAGAAGGATTGCTTCTCTTCTTCATTGATGGTAAAGTTTCTCGGGTTCTGGATTTGGTTCAACCAAGTCCCGATCCCTTGCTAGCTTACTACTCTGTAAACCTATTTCCTGTAAAACAAAACAAAGACCAAGCGTAAAAACACCAAATAAATCTAAAAGTAAAACTAAAATAAACAGTTTCCAAATTTCAAATCCCCGACAACGGCGCCAAAAACTTGACAACGTCCAAGCACTCACGCAAGTGTACGCGGTCTTATCAAGAAGAAAAATAGCCTTCAAGAAGCCGAGTATTGATCCTACAGAGACTTAATTCAATAACAATTTTGTTTTACTTCACAATTGTGATATAGTTGATGCAAGCGTAACCAAAAAGAGAGTTTGTAATTTATAACTTAAGAAAAGTAAACAAAGTGTAAAGTAAAGACCTTGAAAGAATCAATAGGAGAAAACCCAGGGTAAAGCACTTTCAAACAATCATACTATGTCATTGAACTTCATTCGTTAACTTGCTTATCTTGGTTGTTGATTCGTAGGGTTAGTTGCATGATTATGGTTTTCCAACCTCTAATTCTGTACCTAAGTTGAACCTTACAACTGCATCATTGAGCGGGGATGTATTGGTCAACTTAAGTTCTTTAAGATATCATCCTACGTTTGAATCAAGTAAGACATCTAAGTACATCCCTGTCCTAGATACTAATTTGAATTCCTTATTTCATAAAGAAATACAAACCATACTTTGTTTATTCCCATGTTCTATCTCCTTATTCCCTCTCCCAAGATCAAAAGTTAGACAATTGATGTATTCTAAGGGTCGAAAATCCTTAAAATAGTTATAACAGGAATAAACAAACAACCAATAATGATAAGCAAATTAAACAAACTTAATTCAGAACAGTAGTACTCATGTTCTTGTCTTTAACCTTGGAAAAGGAGTTTCTAGCCACTCATAGTAATAATCAACATCCAAATAACTGTATGAATGATTAAAACCATAAAGAAAGCTAAAATAAACAAATAAAAACCTAAAAAGAAGTTATGGTAGCCTCCAATGTTATTCCAAGCAATCTAGGGGTTCCAAGATGTCCAAAATGTGTTTTAAGACTTTATATTTTTAGTATACAAGTCATAACCCCACTTGGATTAGGTTTCCACGTCTTTCTTGTTCAACAAGGAAAAATTATCCTGGTTTTTATCCTCAACGCATCACTCCATAGTTCCAAATTCCATCACTAGGCACCAATTGCCATAACTGGGTACTTTTTCCCAATTTTGGTCCTTACCGTGAAGCAGTGTTATCGCATTAAACTACTATTTTTAGATAATTGCTAATTGACTCTACACCATGATGCGGTTTTTTAATATTTTGGACCCCTTCTAAATCCAATTGGTCTGAATCACGTGCCCATTGGACAAGCACACAGCCCACACGTGCCCAAAATATTTCAGGGGTCCAAATTGCATCTAGGTTGTGTCTTGTGCTTCCGTGGTTATTTTTGATATTTTTTGAGTTGTTTTCACTTGATTTAAAGATTGTATATTATTTATATATCATCATAATCCATTAAAAAAGAATCCTATATCATTAAACACAACAATTTAGAGCTCAAAACCACACAACATCCAAGACGGTGAATCAAAACCACAAGCTAAGCATAGGCTAATTTCACTTTGCTCTTTAACTCATTGTTTTGACTCTAGTCTTGATCCAATTGACCCTTGAACATTATCAACAAGTTTTTAACATATAAATACATAATAAAAACCTTAGTAACTCATTAAAACACATTAGAACCCAACACAATAGACTATAAAAATACCTAGCTAAAGCTAGTTACACTAGTTTTCTCGGTTGACTTCTAAATGATCAATTTGAATCAAAACTCATGTGAAAATACCTTTAAACATTGTAAACACATAATAGGATACACAAATTCTCATTTATATTATTATCAACACATATATCACATGAATCATCCTCAAAACAAGGATAACAAGACTAGAATAGCAATGCTAGAATACATAAATATGCCCTACATCAGCTACCATTGTGGGATATTTTCTGACTGCAGGTGGCGTTCCCTTAGTGTATATTTTGTATGCTTTATTTACTACATTTCTTGGTTGGACTATGATACCTACTGAGTACAAGTGGACCGTACTCATGCCTATTGCGCCCTTTTGGTGCAGGTCCTAGCTCGAGTGTGCCTCAGGTTGCTTGACTCGGGCGATTGTTGGAGATTATAAGTTAGCGGTTGGACATTCATACATTTGAAGTTCACCTCTATCTTTATATAGTGGTTATGTCTTTATTAGTATTCGGAGATAGATATTACTTCCTTGTGGTTATTATTTTGATGTATTTGACTTTCAGATTGTATTATTAGTTCTTACACTATTAACACCTGGTTTTGGGCATGATTGGTATTTTGGATAAATTATTTCTTTATTATTATGATTACTTATATGGTTTAGCTTCGTTCTAGAAGACTTACCTTGGGATATTTCTATCTTTTTCTTCTTTTGTATCAGTTTGGGTGATAGACTTACTTGTCAAGGTACGCTGCGACAAATGCCATCTTGACCCTCATTTTTGGGTCGTGACATTTAGGGTGAAATACTATAGAGGTACAAGTCGTGATATTATACACCTTTTTATGCTGGGTGTTCTCTACATGAAAAATCATTGTCTCATTTACTTACTATTTTAGCATCGTTGAAACACGTAAGGTAACTTGTTTCATTGATAGGTAATTGTTAAGCTTAAATAATTAAATCAATAGGTCTAGTACTCTATCAATTGGTATAAGAGCGAGGTTATCTTAAAAAGGGTTAGCATCTAAGATAAGATCATCATGATGAATTACACACCACCTACTGGTCACAGTGAAGAATTATCAACCACTAGACCACCCCTTTTTGATGGTTCTCATTTTATTTGGTGGAAGGCTAGAATGGAAATATTTATTCAAGAAGAAGATTATGAGTTATGAGATAGGATCACTGATAGACCAACTATTCCCAAGAAAATAGTTAATGGAAAGCAACTGACTTGACCCGAACCAAGTCCTTTTCGTAATGGGCATCTCAAGTCCAACAAGGACCGGAGACCAACCCCAATACCAATACCAACCAACCAACATATACCCTGAGTCAAACGAATTCTGAACATGTAACAAGATAGACTAATTCCAAATATAATGACTTTGGGATAGGTATATAACCAAGACCAACCCAACCAAGTCAAATCAATCCATAGTAACCCAAACCCAATAATAACCAAAGTCATATCCATTCCATACCCAAGTCCACAGTTGTCCATACAAATCCTCTAAATATTGACCAAGAATATCTAGTTGGGACTTTCCCCCAACCATAGCCAAAAATAAATGTCAAGAGAATAGTAAAAGCATAAGGTAAACCATAACATGAAATAGGTCATCCGAAGAACGGAAGCTCACCACTTCAGTCTGACTCAAGTTGTCCCTAAATCACTAAGTCTCTAAGCAGGAGGTGTGATAGTATGGCTGGTTCCTATATCGCATAGGGATACAACGCCCGAAGATGGGTTAGAGGGTGAACTCTAGCATGTACTCAGGAGTAATTATAAAATAATGCTATTATTCAAAATCAAAGTAAATAACCATATGCAATCACAAACTTACACATCTATATCATGTCAAAAAAGGGAACCGAGTTTAGCATGTATTTTAAACGATTACCTGGGTCGTATAGATTTACCGTCATAATCCACCCATGGGCTATATGGGTCCAATGTTAACCCTTGGACTAACCCCAGTGCGTGTAGCTGCACGAATATGAGATATCATAGGGGTAGGGGATTCCCTTGTACCCTTCGACCTCTATAATACATATGTATGTGTATATACTTAGGGGATTCCCTTGTACCCCACAAGTATGTGGTCATCAAGACTTACCTCATGTCGGTAAACATGAGTTTCCAGTTTCAACCTTTTGGACTCACTTCTTCATGGATAGCTATCACAACACGTTATTATTGTCCAATTAAAATATTCAACACAAAACCAAACCGCCAATTCCAAGAGTCAATTATTAAGGCATTATAAAGTCGTATCATCATACCGACTATAGCTTGCAAAGAATGTCATTAGCCAATACTTAAGGGATTCCCATGTACCTCACGGACCTCATTATTAAAATCACTTGGGGGAATTCCCGTGTACCCCAGAAGGTTTTCAAAACCATCCTTAACAAATCAACCATTTTTTCCATGCATTAGTATCAAGAAACAAACCAAACCATGTAATGCATAAACCAAAAACAATTATGCAAGTGGGTTGAGTTTATTGCCAATTTCTATTCTAAAACAATCAATTTGGGTTCTATGTCCACTAAGGCCTTTCCCAACCATTTAAAAGCAACCAAACCAATTTAGGTTTTGTTACCATATTATGCAATGCAATGCAATGTTTTCAATAAAAGTCAAACTATGTGACAAAACTATTCTCATAGGCATTTTAACAAACATGTTGAGGGCATATAGATTTCAAAACTAAAATCAAAAACCAATTAACCATTCCCATGCGAACACATGTTCAAAATAACATTATAAGATAAAAAACCATAAATAGAACATGAGAAACATCATCCAACCATTAGTAGCCAAAACCCTTAACATATATTTCATAACCAACACAAACCCATAATTAAATCATGAAAACCATTCATTGGGACATGAATTTAGTTAGACTAACAATAAGAGAGGAGTAACATGCCTTATTTATAAAGATTTACAGAGAGAATTTGGTCTTTGAGCCTATAGATGAACACTTGAAGAAAACCCTAGCCCAATCTTCTTGAGAGAGTTTAGAGAGAGTTTTAGGAGTGTTTTGATCTTTTAAAGTGTGTTATGAGAGGCTAAACTGTGATTAAGACATTGGGAATTAAGGGTTTTGGGGTGGGAAATATCCGAAATACCCTAATCTTAAAAGATAAAAAATGGTGTGTAGGAGGGTAAGACCACACCACCCAAACCGTACCCACAACATATGAGTGGTGGGTACCACTTATATCCTAGGAAGTAACTTGGACCCCAACACTGTCTAACATACGACCACAAGGGCCAACTCATATCCATAACATACGATTGGTGCCCTTAAATCGTACCCTAGGAAGAATCATCTAGGCGAGACATAGGACATCATATGATTTGGAACTACACTTCTCGAACCCTAACATACGACTAGTAAAATGTCCATTTGTACCTTGGACAGAAACCAACCAAACCAGACTGATTATCATACGAGGTGAGGGCCTTAAATTATACCCATTTCATACGACACGTACCCTCAAGTCGTATAATGTCTAGAAGCTCAAACTCAAGAAATTTTTATAAGGGTCAAAAGCCAAGATGTTTCAGCAAGTCAAAAAGGTTGGAAGTGAATTTACTCTTGAGGATTTGATTGTATTAAGGAAAATGCAATGGCCAAAAATATTCTAGTATGTGGACTAGGTCCTGCTGAGTACAATATGGTTCTAACTGCACCAATGCTAAACAAATCTAGGATGCTTTGGTGAATACACATAAGGGAACCACTTAAGTGAGAAAATTCAGAATTGGCCTTGTTTTTTACTGAATATGAGGCCTTCAAAATGAAAGAAATGAATCACTATATGAAATGTAGACAGGATTGACCTCTTTGACTAATAATTTGACATCCTTGGGAAAGGTTATTTCTACTGAGGAATAGGTAAAAAAAGGTGTTGAGGGTCCTACCTAAGTTTAAATAGGACGTCAAAGTCACAAAAATTAGAGAAGCAAAATATTTCACTAGGATGACCTTGGATAAGCTAGTTGGTAACTTGAAGACTTATAAAATACAAATAGATAAAGTCAAGAAGGATAAAGCTGCTCTTAAGAAAACTCTGGCATTGAAGGTATTTGATCATAATGTGGATATTGAAATAGATGAGGAGCAAGTTGCATTCATAACAAAGAACTTCAGTAAGTTTTTTTTTTAAAAAAGAACAGGTAGAAAGAAATGGCCCAATGATAATTTGGCTGGATGCTACAAATATGAAAAGACTGATCACCAAATCAGGGATTATCCTATCTAGGAGATTGAGTGGAGAAAAAAGAGAGTTGAAAAGTAAATGATAGAAAAGGCCAAGAAGAAAGAAATATGAAGAGTATGTTATGGTAGCTACTTAGGGATCAAATTCAGATGATGAGGATGATAAGAATGTTGATGAAACTGCTCTCGTGGACATTGGTGATTCTAATATGGAAAAAGAAGATGCAACCTCTAAGGTAAGTATCCTTGAACTTAAAGAGAAATTATATTTATTTTTAAAAGGAAAGATTATTTCTTTAATGTGTGCTTTAATTGATGATTTTCAAGAACTAACCTCTGCTAGGGATGAAATATTCAGCAGTCTTCCAAAGCTAAAGTTTGATTATATTGATCTGGAGGCTTGTAAAAATCACTTTTGAAAAAGAAAACAACACCCTAAAGGATCAGGTTAGCAAATTTGATTCATCAAACCTGATTCTCAAAAACTAAAGTTCTAAAACTGTCTCTTCCTAAAAACCAAAAAAAGGTCAAGAGTGAGGAACAAGAAAAAATTAAGTCAGAGCTGATTAAGTTTAAACATGAATGCTTCTGTGAAAAACAAAAGGTGAGAAAGTTAAGTCAAGAAGTATCCAAATTGAAAATTGATTTTGAAAAAGCAAATAGATGGGCAAATTCCTCAAGAATTGTCCATTAGCCGAGTGAAGAACTCACAATGAAAAAGTTGGACTAGGTTTTTTCAAAAGTTCTAGTGCAACTAAAGATCTGTGTTGTATATGTGGAAATCTAGGACATCCACCAGTGAATGTCCGGTTGCTGCAAAATACAGATCGAGAAGCACAAAAACCTAGGAAAAGAATATGACTCTATGTTAGCACAGGCTAACAAGAAGAAAGTCAAAATTGGTCAGAGAAATCGGTCACACAACCTATTACCTCAATGGTCTAGAAGGAACCTTATTCACTCTTTTAATCATAAGAAAGGACCCAAGCTTATCTAGGTTCCTAAAACTAACCCCTGCTTTATTTTGCAGGTAAGAGTGAAATGAGGTAACAGACTTTGGTACTTGGATAGTGCTTGATCAAGACACATGACTGGAGATAAACAAAAATTCTTTTCACTCTCTAAAATTGATAAAAGGGGAGTGTCATTTGGTAATGGAAAAAGGGTATTGTTATTGGATTTAGAAAGATTAGGAAATCTGAATCCAAAGCACTGGAAGACGTCTATATTGTGGAAGGCCTAAAGCACAAACTGCTCAGCATCTCACAATTATAATAAAGTTTTACTTTTATAGGTTGTAAGGTTAAAAGAATGGATACCAAGAAGATTGTTCTGACTGCTAGAGGACATAAAAATGTGTACAAGGTTGATATTATGGGAATGACTAAAACAAGATTTTCTTGTTTAACTGTAATTAAAAATAATCCCTTACTTTGGCATAAAATACTTACACATACAAGTCTGAAGCAATTAAACAAACTAAATTCTAAAGACATAGTGTTGGGCTTGCCCAAAACCAAGTTTAAAAAAGAAAGAGTTTGAAATGCTTGTGTAGGGGGAGCAGGTAAGATTCTCTTTCAAACTAAAGAACCATGTCAGCACACCAAGTGTCTTGACATGGTCCATGTGGACCTTTGTAGACCAGTGAGAGTGTAGATCAGAGGAGGCAAAAGATATGTTTTTGTAATTGTTGATGACTTTTCCAGGTAACCTGGACACTATTTATGGTTTTCAAAGAAGATGCTTTTGATGTCTTTTCTATATTCGTTAAGAAAATAGAAAAGAAGCAAGGAACTTTTCTAATTTCTATAAGATCTGACCATGGTACTAAATTTGAAAATACAAAATTTCTGGAATTTTGTTCAACAAATGGTATAGATCATAATTTCTCTGCTTCTAGAACACCACAACAAAATAGAGTAGTAGAAAGAAAAAATAAAACTTTGAAAGATATAGCTAGAACAAAGATGCTTGTAGATAATCATGCAAAAAATATTTAGGCTGAGGCCATAAGTACTACTGGGTACATTGTGAATAGATGCATGATTAGGGCCATTCTAGCGAAGACTCCCTATGAATTGCTCAAAGGAAAAAAACCAAATGTTTCTCATTTTAGAATCTTTGGTTGCAAATGTTTCATTCATAATAATGGAAATGATAATTTGGGAAAATTTGATGCTAGAAGTGATGAGGGAATATTCCTAGGGTATTCTCACATTAGTAAAGCTTATAGGGTCTTAAATACAAAAAACTATGTTAAAGAAAGTGTGCATGTTATTTTTGCTGAATCTTAAGCTGAGACTAAAATGCAGGATGAAAGTTAAACTGAAGAACAGGAAAAGGAACAAGTTGTACAACCTGGTCCAATAGTAGAACAAACTGGAGGCACTTTGATAGGGGGAACTGAACCACCAACAACTCTAACTCAAGTCATTCATAGTGAGCCTAGTAACTTACAAGGATTAATTCCAAAAAGCTGCAAGTATCAAGACCCTTATCCAATTGAGAATGTTCTCACTTATCTTACTTCAGGGATCACCACTAGATCTGGATTAAAAACTTATGTGCCTTGAAAGTTTTTCTGTCAGTAATTAAAACAAAAAAGATGAATGAAGTACTTTTTATGCAGATTGGATCCTTGTTATACATGAGGAGATTAACCAATTCGAAAGCAGCAAAATTTGTCACTTAGTTCCACCTCCACAAGACAGAACTGTGATTGGAACTAAGTGGGTGGACAAAAATAAAGTAGATGAACATGGAACAGTTACAAGGAACAAAGAAAGGCTGGTGGTCCAAGGATACAATCAGGAGGAAGGAATAGACTATAATGAAACTTTTGACCATGTGGCCAGACTTGAAGCAATCAGGCTTCTTGTAGCATTTGTAGCCTACAAAGAATTTACTCTTTATCAAATGAATGTAAGGAGTGCATTCATAAATGGTTATATCAAGGAGGAAGTATATACGAAACAACTCCCAGGGTTTGAAAGTGATGAATTTCTTGACCATGTGTACAAGATTGACAAAGCTTTGTATGGACTGAAACAAGATCCAAAGGCTTAGTATGAAAGATTGTTAAATTTTCTTCTAGAGAATGGACATACAAGAGGTAAAATTGACAACACTCTCTTCTTAAAGACTAATAAGAAGGCTTTGTTGATTGTGCAGGTTTATGTGTATGACATTATATTTAGATCTACAAATATCAACATGACTCAAGATTTTGCAAAACTCATGAGTAGTGAATTTAAGATGAGCATAATGGGGGAACTCAAATTCTTCTTAGGCTTGTAAATCAACAAATTGTTGCTGGGATATTGATTCACAAGCAAAAGTATGTGAAAGAACTACTCAAAAGGTTTTCAATGGAGGAGGCAAAAGAGATAAGCACTCCCATTGCCACTGCCACAAAAATAGTTATGGATGAAACAGGTTCATTAGTTGAACACAAGTTGTATAGAGGAATGATTGGATCACTACTGTATCTCACAACAAGTAGGGTTGACATTTTCTTCAGTGTTGGCCTATGTGTAAGAATCTAAGAAGACACCCTAAGAAATCTCATCTTAAATCTATGAAGAGGATCTTGAGATATCTCAAAGGAATAACTAATCTTGGTCTTTGGTATCCTAAAGAAAGTAATTTTAAGTTGGTTGGATATGTTGATGCTGATTATGGATGTTATTTAGTAGACAGGAAGAGAACCATAGGTACGACAAACTTTCTTGGATCATGTCTGATCTCTTGGTCCTCTAAGAAGCAAAACTCTGTAGCCTTGTCTACTACTGAGATTGAATATATTCCTACTGGAGCATGTCGTGCTTAGTTTTTTTGGATTAAACAACAACTCGGGGATTTTGGTATGGATGTTGGGTGTTTCTAATTTTTTGTTATAATACAAGTGCCATCAATATTTCCAAAACTCCTGTGCAACATAAAAGAACTAAACATGTTGATATCAGACATCATTTCCTTAGGGATAATGTTGAAAAAGGTTTTATATCACTTATGTTTTATTCAAGTGAAGATCAAATTACTGATATTTTTACTAAGGCATTAAGTAGGGAACATTTTGAAAAGAATAGGTTAGATTTGGGGATGATTAAGATTGCATAAATAAACTCTAATGATTGACTAGAAAATCTGGTTCTTGTCTACATTTTTGGTTATTTTTGTTGATTAATCCAGTCTTGGACATTTAGTTGTGTGTCCTAATTCCAGAATATTAGATTGAATAGATTTAAATGTGTATTAATTTATGTGGAGATGTTGGACTATACAAGTGATCATGTCCACTATTTTTAGTTTTAAGGTATGATCATACATTCTTCACTTAAATGCATATAGTTGAAACAACTGAGCACATAAGGTCCAAGTATTAATTTTCCTCATACCAAAAACCAAGAGTCCTACTTTTTCAAAAAGGCTGCCACCACTTTCCCATTACTACCACAATACCTTTTCCTATCATCACCTATTTCGAACACAATTAATCTATGCCCTTTATGTTTTAACTTCCTCCTCTTCTACTCTTTATATACGTTCCATCATTATCATCATCGTTTCTTCATTACCAACTACAAAAATATTCTCCTGATATTCTTTACTCTTGTTATCCCAGTATCAAACTTGTGTTCCACTCTACCCATGGCTTCCTCTTCCTAATCTGAAATTCCAAAATCTAACCCATCTAGTGAATTTGAATCCACTTAATTGTTAGTTCACCCTAATACAAATATCAAACTCTATATTTTTGTAACCATCCCCATTAAATTATCAGACTTCTTAGGATAGATAAATTTCAAGAATCAGTTTTCTCAATTCTCAGACGACCCTTATTTTTTTTTCATTCCAAACCTCATTTTCACTGGCATTTCTCATCTTTAAATAATCGACACTGATGATATTCCTATCGCAAACTTTGTTCTTAGAAGAACTAGATCTCTATCTAAGAAAAGGTAATCCTCCACTCTTATTCGTGTTGATGAGGAAGTTACTCCAGATGAACCATGTATTTCTTCTGCTTCACCAAAAACTCCTCACACTAGCCACAAAAGTGCCAAGAGGAGGCATATTTAGCTGAAGCGCTTCAAGCCAATAAAAAAGTAGCGCCCTACCAAACATGTTACTCCCCTTAATCTCTCATCCCAAGATTTGTTTCTTAGATCTATTCGCAAAGGGAAAATTGTTAAGCGTTCGATTCCCAAAGTCACTTCTCCTCACCAATCCAAGATCTAATCTAAATCTACCTCTTTTTCTAAGTCCCCCAAGTCCAAATTCGCATCTTGTTCTAAGAAATATGTTAGAAAACCTATTTCTTTTGATGAATCTAACTTTGAGGCCACAGTATATGCCTCGACTAAGAAAGAAAAAGTGATTGAGAATGTTGAACCTCCTGAGGTTCTTGATTCGTAAGTGTCCCATCTTCTTCACTTTTATAAAAGAAAACTTGTGTACGGTCGTGTTGTTACTGGATTTGGTAGTCCTACTATGACTACTTTGTAGAATAAATTAGAAGAACAGGGGAGTTCTTGCCTATATCTCCAAGGTGATCTACAAAAAAAATTTGGAAAATCTGAGGTGCATGAATTCTACACCAATAGAACCGAGGGAGGAGATTTATTCTCCACAACCTTAAGACGGATACAAATTACCTAGTAGATAAAGACATTGATAGGATTCTGCATGTTACTATAGGGGTGTTAGATCAATGAAGTTTTGATGATTGATACATGAATGAAACATGTTACTCAAGCTGGTCCAAGCATAGAAAGATAGGTTTTAGGTTTCACTAAGAGATACGTACAAGGTTGCTTAAAGTCAGGAATGGATAAGCAAACCTAATTTTGATATACTCAAAGTGTTGATCACGTGTGATAAAGAAGAAGTAGAAGTTGAATACAACACAACACTTGAAGATAAGTTAAAGAAAGAGTTTCACTCAGATGAGGAGATTGACTTGAAGAAAGACTTTGACTTAACAATAAACTCTATAGTCCAATGAAATATAGAAGATTAACGACATGAAGGACACTTTGAAAATTCATTGTTAAATAGAGAAAGTGACACTGACAATCACTTAAGCACTTATAAAGATAGCAACCATCGATAAATTATCTCGACAGCTCCAAAGCTAGAAGGAGTCATATTTGAACCTATTCCTATTACTTAGAGTTAAAAGAGTCTTGTAATTAGTTGATTGTTGAGGCTCAAGTGCTTTAGTGGAGTTGGGGTTAAATCCTATAGAGGTATAGGTCATAGTTTTTTACAACTCTTTGAGTCAGGTGTTTTCCACATGAAAAATCACTGTGCTATTTACTTACTATTTTAGCTAGTTGGAAACACGATAGTCAACCTATTTCATCAATAGGAAACAACAAGTCTAAAATAAGGTAATCAGTAGGTCACATACTTTAACAGGTGGTATCAGGGACATATTGTCTTAAAAAGGGTTAGCACCTACGAAAAGTTCAATATGATGAATTCCACATCACCTACTGGTCACAGTGAAGGTCAATCTACTACTCAACCTCCACTCTTTGATGGATCTCACTTTTTTGGTGGAAACCTAGGATGGAAATGTTTCTTCAAGAAGAAGACTATTAATTGAGGGATAAGAGCACTGATGGTCCAACTATTCCAATGAATTGGTTGATGGTGAACAAGTCAAGAAAGTGAGAAGTGAATTTACTGCTGATGACTTGGTTGCATTAAGGATGAACGCAAAGGCTAAGAATATTTTAGTGTGTGGACTAGGTCCAACTGAGTACAATAGAGTGTCAAATTGAACCACTGCCAAGCAAATCTAGGATGCCTTAGTTAATGTACATAAGTACACCTCTCAAGTAAGAAAGTTCAGAATTGCTCCTTTTTTCACTAAATATAAGTCTTTTAAAATGAAGGATAATGAATCTCTTCATGAGATGATAACGAGACTTATCGTCTTAAGAAATAAATTAACTACCTTGGGAAAAGTCATCCCCGTTGAGGAACAAGTTGAAAAGGTGTTGAGGGTATTACTTAAGTCATAATAGGATGTTAAGGTTACTACCATTAGGGAAGCAAAAGAGCTCACATGGATGACTTTAGATAAACTAGTGGGAAATTTGAAGATGTATGAAATGCAAATTGATGTAATCAAGAAGAAAGTAGTAGCTCCTAAGAAAACCCTGTATATTAAGGCATCTGACAGTGATGAAGAAATTGAACTGAATGAAGAACAAGTTGCCTTCATAACTAAGAACTTCGGTAAATTCTTCAAAAAGCAAAAAAAGAACAAGTAGCAAAAAACGTTCAATGACAATCCTATTGGATATTACAAGTGTGGTAAGACTGATCATCAAATCAGGGAATGTACTGTATAAAAAATTAATACAAAAAAGGAAAGAGCTGAGAAAGAATTAAATGAAAAGGCTAAGAAAAAGGAAGAATATCCTATGGTATCCACTTGGGGATCTAATTTAGATGAATCAGATGATGAGGAGATTGATGAAATTGCACTCATGGCCATTGGAGATTCTGAATTGGAAGAAGAAGATGGTACTTCGGAGGTAAGTTTTCTTGAGCTCAAAGAAAAATTGCATTTATTTTATAAAAATAAACTTGTTTCCATAATGAGTGCTCTAATTGATGATTTCCAAGAATTAAATTTTGATTAGGGATGAATTATTCAACAGTCTTGTAAGTCTCAAGTTTGACTTTGTTGATTTAGATGCTTGTAAGAACACTGTTGAAAAAGAAAACTACACTCTTAAGGAATGGGTTAGTCGACTTGATTCTTTGAATCTAACTCTAAAATCTAAAATCTTAAAAGTGACTCTTTCTTAAAAGGGAAAAGGTCAAAAGTCAGGAACAGGAAAATACTGAACTCGAATTGATTAGGATCAAATACGAGTGTAGTGTGAAAAGGAAAAGGTGAAAAAATTAAACCAAGAAATCTCTAAACTAAAACTTGATTTTGAAATAGCTAACATATGGACAAATTCCTCAATAATTGTTCATCGACTGAGTGAAAAAACTCACAATGAAAGGGCTAGACTGGGGTTTCACAAATGTTTTAATATTACTCAGGATTTGTGCTATATATGTGGTAATCTTGGACATCCTACTACTAAATGTCCAGTTGTTTCTAAAAGCAGTTCAAGGTGTAAAAATTTGGCAAATAAATCACACTTCAACACAGCTCATACCAATAAAAGAAAAACTAAAACTGGTCAGAGGAACAGGTCACACAACCTATTGCCACCATGGGCTAGAAGAAACTTGATTCATCATTTTACTCATAAGAAAGGACCCAATCTTATCTGGGTTCCTAAATCTGACCTCTGATCTTCCTTTGCAGGTGAGAGTGAAAGTAAGAAAGAAGCACTGGTATTTGGATAGTGCTTGCTCAAGACACATACACATGACTGGAAATAATAAAAAAATTCCTTCCACTCTCTAAAATTAATGAAGGGGAGTATTATTTAGTGGTGGTAAAAAGGGTATCATTACAAGAGTTAGAAAAATTGGCACATCTAAAACAAGAGCATTGGAAGATATCTACCTAATGCGTACATACTAGAAGGATGGATACTAAGGAAATTATGCTCATTGCAAAGAGATACAAGAATGTGTATAAAGTTGACATCATGAACATGCCTATTACTAAACTGACCTATTTAAGTGTTATTGAAAATGATCCCCTCCTTTGGCAATGAAGACTTGGACATGCAAGTTTGAAACAAATGAACAAACTAAACTCTAAGGACATAATAATGGGATTGCCCAAAACTAAGTTCAAAGAGGATAAAATTGCAGTGCTTGTATAAAGGGGAAGCAGGTAAGATCTTTTTTCAAACCTAAGAACTATGTCAGCATAACCAAGTTCCTGGACCTAGTCTACATTGATCTTTGTGGACCTATGAGATTTCAAAGCATAAGTGGTAAAAAGAAGAAAGTGAGACTAAAGAATAGGTATAGGAACATGTTGCGTGACCTGTTCCATCCGTGGAACAACCTGTAAGATCACTGACTGGGGGAATTAGAGGCACCTCAACATGGAGAATTGATTCTAAAGGCACACTAACAGGGGGAATAAAACCACCAACTACTCTAGCTCAAATCAATCTTCGTGATCCTAGCAGCTCTTAAGGTTTGGTCCTAAAAGTATACAAGCATCAAGGTTCTCATCCTATTGAAAATGTTATCACTGACCTCACCTCAAGAATCACCACAAGATTTGGATTCAGGAGCATGTATGCTTTCAAAGCCTTTTTGTCTGTGATTGAGCAAAATAAAGTGAATGAAGCACTTATTAAGCTGATTGGATCATATTTAATCACCTGGTCTACTAAGAAACAAAACTCAGTAGCTTTGTCTATTGTTTAGGCTGAGTATGTTGCTACTCAATTATTTTGGATTAAGCAACAACTCATTGATTTTGACCAAGTTGCTGATATTTTCACTAATGCATTGGTTAGAGAGCACTTTAAAAAGAATAGATTGGAATTAGGGATGATTAAGATTGCATGAACTCCCTTCAATGATTGACTAGAATTCTCTATTCTTGGTTATGTCCTAAGCTATAAATGTTGAGTAATTCAGTCTTACGCATTAAGTTTTGCCTTATTTCCAAAATTTTTGATTGAATTGATTAAATTGTGTATTGATTTATGCAGAGATACTGGGTCATACATGTAATTTTGTATATACTTTAAAACCTTCCAGGTATGATCTTACATTAATCTTTTCTAAAATCATCTTGATAAAACAACTAATTTCACTTGGTCCCTCTATTAATTATGTATGTAACTGCTAAATCCCAAGAGTCCATTTTTTTCAAAAAGGCTTCCACAGTCTTCCCATCATAGTTGGCAAGCCTATTTACATCAGAATTCTATTTCAACTACAATTATACCTCCACCTTTATGCGTCATCTTCTAAATCTTCTCACCTTATATACCACAAATTCCCTCACCCAAAAATCAACATACACACACACTTTATCTCTCTTATGAAAAGTGTATTTCTCCCTGTTGCTCCATATCTTTCTCCTTATTCTCTTTCTATACGACCAAATCCAAACCACCAAGTGAATCTTAGTTCACCCAATTGGTGCTTCATACTACTGCCAACACCAAAATTCACATTCTTCCAACAATCCCCGGTAATCTATCGGATTTTTCTGCCTAGACTAACTTCCAAAACCTGTTCTCAAAATTTTCTACTAGTCCTCGCACCTCAACATATAAGGTTACTAATATTGTCCCTCTTTAAATCATCGACCCTGATGATGTTGATTGGTAATCTAGTCCCTAGAAAGGTCAAATCCCAGGCAAAAGGAAAACAATCTTCTACTACCATTGTTTTCGATGATATTCAGGTTCTTAACGAACCAAGACCTTTTACCGCCTCTCCTTAAACTCCTTACACTCTCCGTAAAAATCAACTAGAGGAGGTATCTCTAGCTGAAGCACTTTATGCCAGCAAAAAGAAGTGTGTTGCAACACCTGTTCCCACTCCTACCTCTTCTTCTCTAGATGTATTGCTTTGTTCTGAGAGAAAGGGTCAATCGGTGAAACATCCTATATCTAAACCCTCAGATTTTTGTCCTTCTTCTTTCACCCCTAATTCCAAAGTCACTTCAAAATCTTCATTCACTTCCAAATTCATTTAGCCAAAATCTTTCTCTCGTTCGTTGAAAAACCTATTCCTTCTGATTCCTTTAATTTTGAGTCAAATCATGATGCCCCTACTGAATAGGATACAGACTTTGAGATTGAGGAAACCCTTGAGTCCCTCAATACTCAAGTGGATCATGTTCTTCACTTTTAAAAGTGAAATCTCACTCATGGAAGGGTAGTTACCAGTTTTGGGAGCCCTGCAATAGATATCTTATTAACCAAATTAGAGGTGCAATGGAGGTCACACTTGTTTCTTCACGGTGATCTACAACAAAAATTTAGGAAAATTAAGGTGTATGAATTCTATTCCAATGGGTTTGCACGTAGTGAACTATTTTCTACTATTGTGAGAGGAATTCTTATTAACTTAGTAACTACCGATATTGCTAGAATCTGACACATTCCTCTGGGAGGTTGGTTTCACTATGTGAAGTTTGATTGTCCTCCTCTCAATAATTTTGCTTCTGCCCTAGACATTTCTATGAAATTTTCTAGAAATCCTCACCTTCTACATCATCGACGGGTTATTAAAAAGGATATGACTCCTCTTTATCTGCTCTATTTTGATATTGTCCAAAAAATGGTCACTCCTAGAAAAGAATGAAGGGCTGAGGCAAATTTTCTTGATCTGACCCTCATGGAGCTATTGGATACTGAAATGAAAATTGACCTGCCTAGGCTTATTATTAAGTACATACAGAGGGTTCTTATTAAAGATGCAAAAGGTTATGCCCTTCCCTATGAATTCTGACTTACCTCTGTATTTGAGAATTATTTGGTGCCAGTTCAAGTATGGTCACTGCAAACCACTAAGGATGTCATAGGGTTAGTGAATCGTATGGAACAACCTATTTCAATGAGAAGTGTTGATAATCCTATGCAAAGGTTGAGAAATTCTCTTGTTGAATTGGAACTGGAAGCTGACCAGAAATGAGAAAGATCTAAAAATGCTCATCCTGCTGACATGGAAGATGCCCAAGCTGAATTGGAAATTACTTGGTCGGCTCATAATGTTAAAAAAAATGGAACTCCATGCTCAAATTTCTACTCTTCAAGTTGACCTGGTATGAGAAAGATCTGAAAATACACAGCCTGAATCAATTGATACCATATGTTCCCTCTAGCTCGTCCAACTCTTAGAGCCTTAGGACTATTTTTTTTATGTGTGTGTAGATATAGCTATTTCATCTTGTTATTTTTAGAATGATTACATGTTATCATCTGTTGGCAGTTTAATAAAATGGCTACTTTTGTTTGATAAATTCAGTCTTTGCATATTTTAATCTATTCTTTGTCTTTTCTTTCATGTTCTAATTTTCTTAGTGATATCCCCAGTGGCTATGGATTATTAGACATATATTTTTAGTCTTGTTTTATCTTGAACCATCTTTTCAATGATGTCAAAAAAGGGAAGATAGGTTTATGCAAATATTTGTAACCTAATGACTAATCTGTTTCATTTTAGTGCTTTCTTTTGAATCGGTGTTTTAAGAATACAATGAATGTACAAATAAAATGTTTTTTCATCATCATAAAGGGGAATTTTTTTAGATCAATGAAGTTTTGATGACTGACACATGAATAAAACATGTTACTCAAGCTGGTCCAAGCATAGAAACATAGATTTCAAGTTTCGCTGAGAGATACAAACAAGATTGCTTGAAGTCATGAATGGATAAGCACTCCTAATTCTGATATACTCAAATTTCTGATCACGTGTGATGAAGAAGAAGTTGAAGTTGAATATAAACAATACTTAAAGATAAGTTAAAAAAGAGTTTCACTCAGATGAGGAGATTGGCTTGAAGAAAGACTTTGACTAAACAACAAAATCTGATGAGTTGAAGAGTCCAATGAAATATAGAAGATTGATGGAATGAAAGACTCTTTGAAGAGTTATTATTAAATAGAGAAAGTGACACTGACAGTTACTTAAGCACTTACAAAGATAGCAACCATCGATAAATTATCTCGGCAGTTCCAAAGCTTGAAGGAGTCATAGATGAACCTGTTCCTATTACTTAGAGTTTAGGAGTCTTATACCTTATCTATTAGTTTGGTTCTGGAGTTGTACTATTTTCTAGTCTCAGTGAGGTATACACTGAGTTTGGAGTACTGTTTTTAAGTTAGGGAACTCGAAGACTTGATAACACTTACCTTGGGACAGTTTTTGTTTTTTAGAAGTAGGAATTATAAGTTCATAATTTCTAGTTACAAGAGTCTTGTAATTTTTTAATTATTGAGGCTCAAGTGTTTTAGTGGAATTTGGGTTAAATCCTGTAGAGGTATAGGTTATAACACCTCTTTAAGCTGGGTATTTTCTACATAAAACATCACTGTGTTATTTACTTTCCATTTTTGCTTGTTGGAAACACGTTAGTCAACCTGTTTCATAGATAGACAATAACTAGGCTAAAATAATGTAATCAGTAGGGCATGTACTCTAACAAAGGGGATGGGTCTATTATATGAAATTTGAATGTCCCCCTTTGGATAATTTAGCCTCTGCATTAGATATCTCTAGGAAATTCTCCGGTGACCCTTAACTTCTTCACTATCGTAGAGTTCTTAAGAGGGAAATGTCACCTCTACATTAGCTTTATTTTAATGTTGTTCACAAAATGATCATTCCTAGGAAGGAACACCGCATTGAGGAAAATTTTTTTGACCTGGCCCTCATAGAACTTTTGGATGTTGAGGTCAAGATTGACTTTCCTAGGCTCATTATCAAACACATGCATAGGGTCCTTCTTAAATATGACAAAGGTCATGCTCTACCCTTTGCATTTTGGGTTGCCCCTATTTTTGAGGAATATTAGTGTATGCTCATGGTGTGGTCCTTACAGGCCACAAAAGATGTTATTAGAACTGTGCATCACATAACTCTACTTGTTTTAATGACGTATATTGATAACCCATTGCATCGATTGAGGAATGCTCTTCCGAAAAAGAGTGTTGAATAGGAGGTTCCCTAGGCTGCTCATAAGGATAAGTGATTGACACTTCAGGATCTAATTGCTGCTCTTTAGGATGACCTTGCTTCAGTACATGCTGAACATATAGAGACAGTACAGAGGCTGACCCAACTACTCCCATCTTCTCATCTATCCTTCTCCCCATCTTAGTGTTTGGAGATTTCTTTTTAGTATGTCTAGTATTTCATCTTTACGTGTTTATGTACCTATTAATGTAGATCATATCTTGAAATTTAATAAAATAGTACTCTTTTTATATATTGTGTTCTGTTCTTGCACCTCTTAACACAATGTTTTTTCTATTTATTCTGAGTTTTGATTGTCTTAGAGATGGACACTGGCCAATCTTGAACTGGCTTTCCAATGATGTTAAAAGGGGGAAGATGTAATACCCTGTATTAGACTTAGTCTAGTTCAACCCCTAGTTCTTGCCTAAGATGCTTGAAGCCAAAAAATTTAGCTTAGTGTTGAAGACTTAGCCTTATTTTGACTCCTTAACTTTGAATATTTTTATGTTGACCTTTCAGGATCCGAGACGATGGTTTTGAGTTAATTCATATTTAGAAGTGTAAGAAGCATGTCTCGGGAAAGTTTTGGAATTTTTGAACGAGGTTTGGGTCGTGTTTGGATTACGATTCCAGTAGCTCAACGCGATTCCAACGCATTGCATCGAGAATAGTGATGGGCATGCCATTGCATCGCGCCAAGCCCACAAAAGGCATTCCAGTTGCAACTTTAATCCCCAAATGGGCAATTAGGTCAAGTCATAAAAACATAAGATTAGATGTTGGTTTAAGCATTTTACACTCAATCTTCATCAAATTTCTATTCAACAAACCCTAACCTAATTCCAAGAAATCCAAAACTCCATTACATCCTCTTCAAGATAATCAAGAATTCAAGGCTTTTAATCAAAGAATTTCAAGAAAAAACCTTCAATAACATCTTTGAGAGTTCAAATTCAAGCTTCTACATCAAGTTAAGCCTAATAAGGTATGCGTGGTTATGAACAAGGGTATCCTTTGTCCTTTGTGCCCAAATTGCATGATATTTAAGATTTTATTTACTTGTTTTTAAGTAGGGTTCATAACCAAGTAGGCATATTCTTGAAGCATGTGATTTTCATGAGTTTGGAAGCTTTATGTATATCAAAAAGTTCTTATGTTGATGTTTTAATTACAAGATATATATTATGAATGAGATTTCACTATCTTGACTTGTTCTTGATTAAAGTATTTCAATATTGTTGTTGGACATGAGTTTTATTATGAATTGCCATGAGTTTAAGCATGAGTTTTAAGCCCTAAGTTTGAGTATTGAGATTTTTAGAAGATTATGCTTGTAAGCATTCTATGATAAACTTATATTCAGATTTAAAGAAAAAATTGATCTTTTGATCCTCAACTAAGAAATAAAATCCATATTTATTTAGCTTGATCAAGATTTACAGCAAGAGATGCATAACTGGTTTTCTTTTAAACCCTTATGCTAATTTTAAGGTGGATTTCCTACAGTATAAGAACTAAGTAATAAGGGAGTAGTATTTAGCACCAAGTTGGGTATGCGTTTAAGGTCACATGCCCTAGAACTATGAGCTAATGTATATTCAGCTTATTCCCAATATGGATGAATTACAGATAGTGATCACTTAGCTCAGGTCCTACTATGTGTCAAGAGTAGGATGGCTCTCCCCAACGTGAGCTTTTCCCTATGGGGAACAATACGTTGGACACCATGATAGCTCACATGGTGTATGTCGGTTATAAAAAAATCCCTAAGACAGAATAAAAGAAAAGCTTTTAGAACTAAGTGTTATGGCTCACAATATTTATACAATATACTTTATTATTTATGATTTATGATTTTCAGCTTTCAGTTATTCAAGCTTAAGGTGAGTCATTTACACTTATGATGCAGTCTTTGAAAGTTTTATATAACTGTTAAAGTATTGTTTTACTTATGCATTCATCTCTACATACTCAGTACATTCCAGAAGTACTGATTCGCATATACGTCTATGTGCTACATTGTCTTATAATGTAGGTCTAGGTGCTCAGTTCCAGGAACGTGATTGACTGCGAGCATCCTTACCTACATCTCGACAGTTGGTGAGTCATAGTTTGAGGATTTATGCAGATTTTTTTGCTTTATGTAGTATTTTCATCAGCTGTTTTCAACTTTTCGTTCGAGTCAGCTGGGGGTTTGTCCTAGTGGTTCTCTAGTTATTAGTAGAGGCTTGTCAGACTGTTTTTATGTTCTAGATTCTGAAGCATTGTTTCCAAGATTTAGATTTTTGTTTAAGACAGTAATTCAGTATTTCAAGATTTTGCTTGACTAGTTCACCTTTATTATCAGTTTCAAAGTTATTTGAAGTCTTAAAGGGTTAGCTTGGGGCTATTTGTAGTCTTAAGCACCGTATGATGTTTCGGGTACTTTTTCAGAGCGTTACAAACTTAGTATCAGATCCTAGGTTTAAATAGATCTAGGGAGTCAGACAAGCTGCATTACATAGAGTATTGGTCATGGGTGTGAATCGCACCACATTTATGAGCAAGAGGCTACGGAATAAGTTAGGAAGCATGCTTTTCTTTCATGATCTATCATTATTATAGTTGTCTCTCTATGCTTTAACTCATGCTTTTATATAATAGAATTCGCCTCCTCGCCGAGCCAATGCATATAGAAATAGTGACCAACCACTAATGCAAGCCAACCCTCTGAATGAGAATGTGTCTCATGCTAATTTTAGGCTGTCTTTCAGGCATTAGCCCAAGCTGTGACTGCCAATGTTTAGGGCAACCATTAGGCTGCAGTCCTACTTCAGTAGAATGGTGATTTAGTTGCAGCCAGGATTCATGATTTCATGAGAATGAATCCACCTGAGTTCTTCGGGTCCCAAGATGGTGAGGACCCATAGCTCTACATTGATGAGGTAAGAAAGATCACTCATATTATGCATATTACTAAGGAGGAGAGTGTAAAATTGGTATCCTATATACTGAAGGATGTTGCTTATGATTGGATTATTATATGGAAGGATGGTAGTGGTGAGAATGCAACTTTTATTAGTTGCCAGGTGTTTTAGGATGCGTTTCTAGATAGGTTCTTTCCGCATGAGATGAGAGAATCTAAGGTTGAGGAGTTGATGAACCTGAGGTAAGGCTCGATGACAGTATAGAAGTACTACCTCAAGTTCACTCAGTTTTCTAAATATGCTCTTGAGTTGATAGTTGACCCTAGATTTAGTATGAGTAAGTTTGTTACTAAAGTGTCTGACTTGGTGGTCAAAGAGTGTAGGACTTCCATGCTTACTGGGGGCATGGATATTTCTAGGTTGATGACTCATGCTTAGTAGATTGAGGCAGAAAAGATGAAGGAAACAGAGAAGAGAAATAAGAAGGCTAGAACTGGACAGTTTGAGTTTGGTTAACCAAGATTTGGAGAGGGAAACCATTCACAGTTCTAGGGTCAGTCATCTATGCCACCGCCATTTTTAGCAAGTACCCCTACACCCAGAACCAAGCAGGAGCAGTGAGGAAGAGCTTCTATATCTAGGTCTCAAAATAGTATGAGTGAAAAACCCAGTTATCTAACATGTGCAAAGTGTGGAAAAAATAATCCTGTTGAGTTTTTTGTGAGAATAATAGGTTGTTATGGATGTGGCAAGTTAGGTCACAGAATCAAAGAGTGTCTATATGCTAAGCAATAAAGCAGGGATGTTTGTCCCCAAACTCAGGATACTAGCGCACCGGCTCCTCTAGGCCGCCTAGTTCTTTCTCAGGGTGCATTATCCAGTACTAATGACAGTCAGTGCCAGAATTGAATCTATGTTTTACCATCCCGACAGGAGCAGGAGAGTTTACCAGATGTTGTTATTGGTATGCTTCATGTCTTCTATTTTAATATTTATGTGTTGTTAGATCCCGGATCACATCTCTCTTATGTGATTCCTTTGATGGGAGCAAATTTTAGGATAGGTCCTAAAAATCTCTTTAATTCTTTTTAGTTTCCACCTCAGTGGATGAGTCAGTTGTTACCATACGAGTCTATAAGAAGTGTCCTATCACTATCCTATATAAGATCATACTAGCAGACCTAATAGAGTTAGAAATGGTAGATTTCAATGTTATTCTAGGCATGGATTGGCTCCATTCGTGCTATGAATCCATAGATTGTCTCACTCGTGTGGTGAAATTTTAATTTTTTGATGAGCTAGTTTTTGAGTGGGGAGGTAGTTTCAAATCTCCCAAGGGTCATTTCATATCCTATCTTAAGGCCAGAAAATTGATATCCAGAGAGTGCATTTATCATTTGGTTTGAGTTAAAAACACTAAGTTTGAAACTCCAATGGTTTAGTTAGTCCGTGTAGTCAATGAGTTTCCTGAGTTTTTTCTCGAAGATTTAACAGAGGTACCTCCCAATAGAGAAATAGAATTTGGTATTGATCTTATTCTTGATACTCATCCTATCTCATCCCTCCATGTTGTATGGCTTCGACCGATCTTAAAGAATTAAAAGAGCAGCTTAAGGATCTCTTAGATAAAGGTTTCATAAGGCCTAGTATTTCTCCGTGGGCCGCTCCAGTCCTATTTGTGTGTAAGAAAGATGATTGTCTTTGAATGTGCATCGATTACCGCCGGTTAAACAAAGTCACAATCAAGAACAAATATACTCTTCATAGGATTGATGACTTATTCGGCCAGCTTCAGGGTGTAAGTTATTTCTCTAAGATAGACCTCAGATCCAGCTGTCATCAGCTTAGAGTAAGGGAATTTGGTATTCCAAAGACGACCTTCAGAACCCGTTATGGTCACTTTGAATTTCTAGTCATGTCCTTCAGGCTAATGAATGCCCCAGTAGACTTCATGGACTTGATGAATAGAGTGTTCAAGAAGTACTAGGATATGTTCATCATAGTCTTCATTGATGATATCCATATCTATTCCTATAGTGAGAATGACCATGCAGACCATCTCAGAATTGTGTTGCAAACCCCCAGAGATCATCGGTTGTTCGCCAAATTTAGTAAGTGTGAATTTTGGCTAAGATCAGTAGCTTTCCTTAGTCGTATTTTTCTGGTGATGGCATTAGAGTTGACCCTCAAAAGACTAAAGCAGTGAGAAACTGGAACAGATACATCTCTCCGTCAGATATCAAGAGTTTCTTAGGTTTATCTGGCTATTACCGATAGTTTGTTAAAGGTTTTTTGTCTATTACGTCCCCCATGTCTAGATTGACTCAATATAATTTCAAGTTTTAGTGGAAAAATTCTTGTGAGAAGAGTTTTTAGGAGTTGAAGACTCGACTCACTTCAGCCCTAATTTTTGCACTACTTGATGGTACAAATGGATTTATTATTTACTGTGATGCTTCCAGAGTTGGTCTGGGTTGTGTTTTGATGCAGAGTGTTAAGGTCACAGTCTATGCCTCTAGACAACTTAAACCTCATGAAAAGAATTATCCTACATATGATCTTGAGTTGGCAACAATTGTTTTTGCTTTGAAAATTTGGAGGCATTATTTTTACGGGGTTCATATTGATGTGTTCACTGGCCACAAAAGTTTGCAGTATGTATTTTTGCATAGAGAGTTAAATTTCCATTAGAGAAAGTGGTTATAATTCTTAAAGGACTATGATATGAGTGTTTTGTATCACCCGATCAAGGACATTGTAGTGGCAGACGCACTTAGTAGACTATATATGAGTAGTGTTGCTCATGTTGAGAATTATAAGAAGAAGTTAGTTTATGAGGTTCATCAGTTGGCTAGATTAGGTGTTGGTTGGTTGATTTAGCTGAGGGCAGTGTTTGGGTTCAGAGTAGTTTGAAATCTTCTTTCGTTTCCAAAGTAAAGGAGAAGCAGGATAGAGATTCCAGCTTGCTTAAGTTGAAGGAGTCTGTCAAATATCAGAAAGTAGATATTTTCTCCCAAGGGGGAGATTGTGTGTTGCGATACCAGGGTAGACTGTGTGTGTCGTATGTTGATGGTTTGAGGAAGTGGATTTTGGTGAAAGCGCATGGTGCACGTTACTCTATTCACCCAGGAGCCACTAAAATATACTGTGATTTGTAGGAAATCTATTGGTGGAGTAGCATGAAAAGGGATATTGCTGAGTTTGTAGCCAAGTGTGCTAATTGTCAACAGGTTAAAGTTGAGCACCAAAATCCTGGTGGCACCTTGCAGAAGTTTAGTATTCCCACTTGGAAGTGGGAAGAGGTGAACATGGACTTTGTGACAGGGTTGCCCCGTTCGCATCGTCAGCATGATTCGATTTGGATTATTATTGACATAATGACCAAATCAACCCATTTCCTACCAGTCTATACTTCATTTTCAGCCAAAGATTATGCTAAGATTTACATTAGAGAGTTGGTCAAATTGCATCGAATTCCTTTGTCCATCATTTCAAATAGGGGTACTCAATTTACCTCTCACTTTTGGAAAGCCTTTCAGAAGGGTCTTGGTACCCAAGTTCATCTTAGTACTGCTTTTTATCCTTAGAAAGATGGTCAGGTAGAAAGGACCATCCAGAACCTAGAGAACATGTTGAGAGAATGTGTTATTGACTTCAAGGGTAGTTGGGATGATCATTTGCTGTTGATTGAGTTTTTCTACAATAACATTTATAATTTTAGTATCTAGATAGCTCCATTTGAGGCTCTCTATGAGAGGAGGTGTAGATCACATATTGGTTGGTTTGAGGTAGGTAAGGTTGTGTTGATAGGGACAGATGTGGTATTTGAAGCTATGGAAAAAGTTCAATTGATTCGAGAGAGGCTTAAGATAGCTCAGAGTCATCAAAAATCTTATGCAAATGTGAGAAAAAGGGATCTTGAGTTTGAATTTGGTGACTTAGTTTATTTGAAGATTTTTCCCATGAAGGGGGTAAAGAGATTTGGCAAAAAGGGGAAGCTTAGTCCCCGATATAGTTGGTCCATACAGAATATTGAGTCGTGTTAGGAAGATAGCATATGAGTTGGAGTTGCCTGTAGATTTGACATCTGTTCACCCTTTATTTTATGTCTTCTTATTGAAGAAGAGTATTGGTGATCCAGCCGTGTAGTTCCTTTGAAAATTACTGAAATTTAGGATAGCCTTTCTTATGAAGAGCTCCCAGTTGAGATTCTTGATCACCAGATTCGTAGGCTAAGGAACAAAGAAGTTCCCTTGGTCAAAGTTCTTTGGCGGAATCTATCCGTTGAGGGTGCCACTTGGGATGCAGTAGCAGATATGCAAACCAAATACCCTCATCTCTTCTCCGCAAGTTCAGACTCAGATTAAGGTAATAATTTTTCCTTAGATTATCTCTTGTCCATTCTCAGTTTTAGCTATATAATCAATTTCGTGTAATTGGATACATTCACTAACCAGTTCATCCATGTAATCATGCTTCAAGTTATGCATATTTAGTATGAAGTCTCAATCCCTCGGTATTCTCAGTTCAGTCAGTCTCATTCGAGGATGAATGTTTCCAAGGGGGAGATACTTTAATACCCTATATTAGACTTAGTCTAGTTCAGCCCCTAGTGCTTGCCTAAGAGGCCTAAAGCCAAAAAAAAATTAGCGATGTGTTGAAGACTTAGCCTTATTTTGACTCCTTAACTTTGAAGATTTTTAAGTTGACCTTCCGGGCTCCGAGATGATGGTTTTTGAGCTGATTCATGTTCAGGGTGTAAGGAGCATGTCTTGGGGAAGTTTTAAAATTTTCGAATGAGGTTTGGATCGTATTTTGATTACGATTCCAGCAGCTCAACGCGATTCCACCGCATCGCACTGGGAATAGCGATGGGCATGCCATAGCGTCGTGCCAAGCCCAAAAACGACATTTCAATTGTGACTTTAATCCCCAGAGGGGAAATTAGGTCATTTACCACCACCCCAAATCATAAAAAACAGAAGATTAGATGTCGGTTTAAGCATTATACACTTATTCTTCATCAAATTTATCTCTAAGATACCCTAATCTAATTCCAAGAAATACAAGACTCCATTACATCCTCTTCAATATAATCAAGAATTTAAGTCTTTTAATCCAAGAACTTTAAGAAACAACCTTTAAGAACATCTTTAAGAGTTCAAAGTCAAGCTTCTACATCAAGTTAAGCCTAATAAGGTATATGGGGTTATGAACAAGGGTATCCTATCACCCTTGTGCCCAAATTACATGATTTTTAAGATTTTATTTACTTTTTTTAAAGTAGGGGACATAACCAAGGAGGCATATTCTTGAAGCATGTGACTTTCATGAGATTTAAAGTTTTATGTATATCAAAAAGTGCTTATGTTGATGTTTTAATTACAAGATTTATTTTATGAATGAGATTGCACTATCTTGACTTGTTATTGATTAAAGTATTTCAAGATTGATGCTGAACATGAGTTTTATTATGAATAGTCATGAGTTTAAGCATGAGTTTTAAGCCTTAAGTTTGAGTATTGAGATTTTTAGAAGATTATGCTTGTAAGCATTCTATGATAAGCTTATATTTAGATTTAAAGCAAGACTTGATCATTTGATCCTCAGCTAAGATATGGAATCCACATTTATTTAGCTTGATCATGATTTACAACAAGAGATGCATAACTGGTTTTCATATAAACCCTTATGCTAATTTTAAGGTGGATTTTCTACAATATGAGCACTAAGTAATAAGGGAGTAGTATTTATCACCAAGTTAGGTATGCGTCTAAGGTCACATTCCCCAGAACTACGAGCCAATGTAGATTCATCTTATTCCTAGTATGGATGAATTACAGATAGTGATCACTTAGCTCAGGTCTTACTCCATGGCAAGAGTAGGATGGCTCTCCCCAACATGAGTTTTTTCCTACAGGAAACAAGACGTTGCGCAGCATGATAGCTCACATGGTGTATGTAAGCTAGAAAAAACTCCCTAAGACAGAATAAAAGAAAATATTTTAGAACTAAGTGTTATGGCTCACAATATTTATGCAGTATGCTTTATTATTTATGATTTATGATTTTCAGCTTTCAGTTATTCAAGCTTAAGGTGAGTTATTTACACTTATTATGCAGTCTTTGAAAGTTTTATATAAATATTAAAGTATTGTTTTACTTATGCATTCACCCCCACATACTCAGTACATTCCAGAAGTTCTAATTCACATATACGTCTATGTGCTACATTGTCTTATAATGTAGGTCTAGGTGCTCAGTTCCAGGAACGTGATTGACCGTGAGCATCCTTACCTACATCCCGACAATTGGTGAGTCCTCATAGTTTGAGGACCTAATTATTCAGATTTTTTAGCTTTATGAAGTCTTTTCATCAGTTGTTTTCAGCTTTTAGTTCGAGTCAGCTGGGGATTTGTCCTAGTGGTTCTCTAGTTATTAGTATAGGCTTGTTAGACTTTTTTTATGTTCTAGATTTTGAAGCATTGTTTCAAAGATTTAGATTTTCATTTAAGATAGTAATTCAGTATTTCAAGATTTTGCTTGACTAGTTCACCTTTATTATAAGTTTCAAAGTTATTAGAAGACTTAAAGGGTTAGCTTGGGGCTACTTATAGTCTTGAGCACCGTATGACATTCGGGTACTTTTTTGGAGTGTTACAAACTTGGTATCAAATCCTAAGGTTTAAAGAGATCAGGGAGTCAGACAAGCCGTGTTACATAGAGTATTGATCATGGGTGTGAAGCGTACCACATTTATGAGCAAGAAGCTACGGAATAAGTTAGGAATCATCCTTTTCTTTCATGATCTATTGTGCTTACAGTTGTCTCTATATGCTTTAACTCATGCTTTTATGTGACAGAATATGCCTCCTCGCCGAGCCAATGCACACAAAAATAGTGACCAACCACCAATGCAGGCCAACTCTCTGAATGAGAATATGTCTCATGCTGAATTTCAGGTTGACTTTCAGGCATTGGCTCAAGCTGTAACTACCAATGTTCAGGGAAACCATCAGGCTGCAGTCCCACTTCAGCAGAAGTATGATTTAGTTGCAGCCAGGATTCATGATTTCATGAGAATGAATCCACCTGAGTTCTTTGAGTCCCAAGATGGTGAGAACCCATAGATCTATATTGATGAGGTGAGAAAGATTACTCAGATTATACATGTTACTGAAGAGGAGAGTGTAAAATTGGTATCCTATAGACTGAAGGATGTTTCTTATGATTGGGTTGTTATATGAAAGTATGGTAGTGGTGAAAATGCAGCTCCTATGAGTTGGTAGGTATTTTAGGATGTATTTCTGGATAGGTTCTTTTCACATGAGATGACAGAATCTAAGGTTGAGGAGTTCATGAACCTGAGGCAAGGCTCGATGTCAGTGAAGAAGTACTGCCTCAACTTCACTCAGTTGTCTAAGTATGCTCCTGAGTTGATAGTTGAACCTAGATTTAGTATGAGTAAGTTTGTTACTAGAGTGTCCGACTTGGTGGTAAGGAGTGTAGGATTTCCATGCTTATTGGGGGCATGGATATTACTAGGTTGATGACTCATGCTTAACAGATTAAGGCATAAAGATGAAGGAGAGAGAGAATAAAAATAAAAAGGCTAGAACTGGATAGTTTGAGTATGGTCAATCGAGGTTTGGAGGGGAAAATCATTCGCAGTTTTAGGGTCATTCATCTATGCCACTGCCATCTTCAGGCTCTGCATCACATATAAGATAGGAGTTGGTGTTGCAAACTCCCCACTATATTAGTTTTACTCTTGTCTGAACTCTTCCTTGCATCACCAACCAGCATATGAAGCTATGTTTTGGGATAATGGTTACATTCCACACACCCCTCCATCATGGCCAGTCTTACAATCTACCCCTCTTCCAGTTATATCCGTTCTTTATAGTGTAAATTCCTCCTGTTTTCAACCAATCATTCTGTACATATCCAGGTAGAAACTTATCTTTTATGGAACATATTTTTTTTAGTACCAACTATAATACTTTGGTGCTTTATAATCTCTCCAAGACCCCCTTTTAAGTAGACATGATCTACCCATTTTACCCATAAACTGTCAGCCTTGTTTTCTACATTCCACACATGTTTTGCAATAGCATCTCCATTCCATGTTATGCAATTAGTGATACCTAATCCTCCCTCTCTTTTATATCTACAAATCACCTCTCATGTTATCAGCAGGCTCTGTTTATATGTACCCTTCCACTCCATAAGAAATTTCTACATATGAATAAAATATTCTTTAAGACACCTTTTGGTATTAGGGATATAGTGGACCAATACATATGTAGGTGTATCAAGACAGAGTTTACCATCTGTAATTTTCCTGCGTATGATAGATTTCTGCTCCCCCAAGTGTGTACCCTGCAAGTAAGTTTCTCTACCAGTATTTCACAGTCCATAGCTGTAATTCTTTTGGGTGATATAGGAACCCCAGGTATTTGAAAGGTATCTTGACGCCTGTATAACCATTCATCTCACATATGTCCTTCAACACCTGTGCATTCAAGTTTGCAGAGAATATGTTTGATTTGCTAGCATTTGTGGTTAAACCTGAGGAAGCTGAGAAAGTACTTAAACCTTAGTATCAAAACTATAGGTTCCCGCTCCCCTTTACAGAAAACTAACATATCATCGGTGAATCATAGGTGATTTAGATTTAAAATTTTGCACTTTGAGTGAAATTCAAACCCTTTCATGTTAGCCACTCAGTTCATGATTCTTAAGAAGTACTCTGTGCATATTACAAACAACAATGGGGACAACAAGTCTCCTTGTCTCAAACCTCTTTTACCTTGTATGTTTCTATATTCTCCATCATTAATGGCAATTGTATATTGGGGTGTTGTGATGCACTCCATGATCAGCTTAATAAACCCATAAGGAAAGTTCAGCCAGTATAACATTTCCTCCAAAAAATTCCATTTCACATTATCATAAGATTTCCTTAAATCTATTTTGATCAAACAAATCTTAGTGGTAGTTTTCCTATTATATAGCCGCACCAAATCTTGACAAATCATAATACTTTGCACTATGGATCGTTCAGCTACAAAAGCACTTTGAGTTTTGGATTTGATTTCAGGTAACACTTTCTGCAGTCTATTACATAACATCTTTGAGATTATCTTGTATAATGTGTTGCAGCAAGATATAGGTCTGTAATCCATCACTAATTCCGTATGTGTACTCTTAGGGATTAATATTATAATAGTGTTGTTTATACCTTTTAATAACTGTCCAGTCTTGAAGAATTCTAGCACCCCTTAAGTTACATCTGTCCCAATTATACCCCATGCATCCTTGTAGAATTTTCTTCCATATCCATCTGGCCCTGGGGATTTATCTCCATCAATCGACCATAATGCATCTTTTACCTCTTTTGCAGTATAAACTGAATTAGGATTATTGTCTTCACGTTTGGGAACTCAAAGACTAGGGAACACATGCCTTCGGAGGTTTGTGTGTTATGTCTAAGAAGGAGTTAGAGTTTATAATTTCTAGATTATATAAGTCTTATAATTTGCTATTTGTTGAGGCTCGATGTTGTTTAGTGAAGGTTGGGGTAAAATCCTATTTGAGGTATTGGTCGTGGTGTTTTAAATCTTTTTGAGCCGGGTGTTTTCCACGTGAAAAATCACTGTTTTAGTATCATTGAAACACGTTAGGTAACTTGTTTCATTGATAGGTCATAGTTAAGCTTAAATAAGTAAATGTCACGACCCAAAAATGAGGGTCATGATGGAACTTGTCGCGGCGCACCTTGACAAGTAAGCCTATCACCAAAAATGATACAAAAAGAGGAAAAAATAGAAATATCCCAAGATAAGGCTTCTAGAACAAAGCCAAACCATATAAGTAATCATAATAATGCGGAAAGAACTTATCCAAAATATCAATCATGCCCAAAACCAGGTGTCAATAGTGTAAGAACTACTAATACAATCCAAGAGTCAAATATATCAGAAAAATAACCACAAATGAATGATAACTATATCCGAATACTAATAAAGACATAACTACTATAGAAAGATAGAGGTGAACTTTGGACGCATGAATGTCCAACCTCTACCTTAGAACCTCCAACAATCGCCCAAGTCAAGCAAGTTGGGCGCACTGGAGCTAGGACCTGCACCAAAAGGGCGCAGTAGGCATGAATATGGTCCACTTGTACTCAGTAGGTATCATAGGTCGACCAAGCAAAGTAGTAAATAAAGCATACAAACATCTTTTATAAAATCTAGCACATCAACTCTTGTGGATTTTTCAACTTCAAGTAAGTTCATTGTAATTTTATTTGTTGTTATAATTTATTTTTTTAATCTTCATTAACATCTTTCAAATCTTGTTCATTTCATGGCTACCGTTCAAAAAAATAATTCATTATTTAAATCTGAAACTTGGAATAGATGTTTATATTGGTGGGTTAATTTCATGAAAGTATTTTAGGAATTTCTGATGTACCAACCTTAGATCATATGAAAAGGCAAATGATAAATATTTCAGCTTCTAGACTAGTCTCTTGACATTCCTTCTCACACCGTTAGTCTGTCAGATGTTTCCTCAGCTTTCAGACTTTGGAAGGAGTTTCTAAAAGAGTACATCAACAATACTTTAAATCACACACTCAATTTTATTCAAAAAATTCAAGCCCTGAGTCATTGTTTTAATGGAGTTTCTTTCCGATTTGTTAACCCAGATTAAAGTTTGCTTCTTTGTTCTTGTCAATGTCATTGATTAAGCTATAAAATAAAACTCAATCATTTATCTCTTATCATTTTCGATCTTCTCAGCTGGGTGTTCCAATTCAGATATAATTTTCTCCCAAATTTCTTTCATTTCACTTCTTACTAATGAATTTCATGAAGTGAACTTTATGATTGACGTTGTTAATTTTTAATTATCCAATTCTCTCTCTATTATTTTTCACCCTTAATCTTGTTTCTTTTATTTTCTTCTTGTACCTTGAATTCAATTTTTCACCTAAGTCTCAATTGAGAACTGTGAGTATTTTCGCTCACACAATAAATGGATAATGATGTATGTACAAATTGCAATTATATATAATTTTTAACATTATATACGATAAGTTGATATGTTTTTTAAATAGCATAATTGAGAAAGTGTTCATTGAAAACCTTCATCATCTTTTGTATTACTCAAATTGTAAAGATATTACGAATTTCTGAAAGCTGCGTGAATCATGGATTGCAGATTTTAGATGTTGATCTCTTCTGATATAATGTGGGTGTCCAAATTAGTTTTCACCTTTAATTTCTGCTTGCACTGATAAATTACATATTTATGACATATTATTGTAAGCTTGTATTATTGTGAAGAGTCATAAAGAATATTAAATGGAATCTCTTCTTGTTTCTCAAAGAAAAATGTGCATATTAGAGTTCATTTGTGCCTGTCGTTTTCTTGAAGTGGAAGTAACAAACATGGATTGATTTTTTATGTTCAATAGAATGACTTCTTTTTTTATGGTCAGTATGCTGATATGTATGTTGTCTTGTAATATATAACAAACTCAAATACGTCATCAGTGAGAAATTGACACTTAGACTAAAAGTTGACTATTAATATATATCATGGTGTTTTTAAGACTTCCTTGGCTGCGTTCTTAAAGTATGTTAATATATACAAAAAGGATGATAATGACTAAACTTGAAAGATGTGAGTTTTCAAAGGTCAACAGAAATACGTAGAAGAGTTGACATATTTTGTTGACACTTAAATAGAGTAGCCAACTTACATGTTGATGGATGATTCTAAAGCTAAAATTTCCATGTAGCTGATGAAGAAGAGGACATGTATTCATACATTGAAGATTTAAAAATTTGAGTTGTTGATTCTTTTATTTTGTTATCTTTTGATTTATAGGACGATCAAGGGAAAATAGAGAAATTTTCTATAACGAATACCCTATGTTCATAACTCTAGAACCATCTATTTTCCTCACATGCGTTCCAAACAAGAAATGCAAGAATCTGTATCCTCTTTCAATTCTAATAATATTTTAATTCAACTCTTTTTGTTCTTTTCATCTTCTCATGTTAGGCATCTTTTCTTTCAATTTTTGTCCTAATTTCTTCTACATCTTTTTCAACTTTTCATTTATGGCTTATATATATGTTGATATCGTACTTTTTCAATTATACTTTTTGGATGAATTGATTATTTTGCTGGCAAACTGCATGTCTCTCTTCACAATTATTCTTTGCTAATCTTTAAGTCTTTCCATATTTGGAAGTTTAGGTGAGTATATATTGATATTGTACTTGTTCAATTATACATTTTGGATGAATTAATAATTTTGTCGACCAACTGCAGGTTTCTCTTCACAAGTACTCTTTGTTAATATCTACTCTTTTTGCATTTTGAAGTTTCATCTCTCTCTTAACATGAGTAATTTTTAACTTTTCATTGATTTTTTTTATGTTTTTTCTTCGATCTTTTAGTGTGTGCCGTATCAATGTGTTTTACGAGCTATTTCTCCATATTCTAGACTCATTCAAAAGATGATTGTTATTTTGATAATGTTGTGAACATGGTAAGTTGTCGACGTTCTTGTCTTCCATTTTTGTAATGAATCCATTTGATTGGATTTGGAATACGAATTTTAGCCACTCCGAATTTTTTACTTATTTGTTATCTCTTTATTGAACTGCATATAAAGCACATATACTGATAGATATGCAATTTGCACAACTCTTTACAATCATTTGAATTTTATCAGATTTTAAATTAGAAATTGCATTTGCATTGGAATGGAAATTACCTTCGAAGTTGTATGGAAGAACTCTATTTAGGTACAGAACACAAGAGACAATGAAATTAGTACTTTTAAAAGGTCTGACGTATCCCAAATGGAGAACTGAGGCTCTTCTTTCCATCCATTACTAAGCATTGGGTCACCTAGAAAAGTATCTAATTTCATGCGAAAGATAAGAGTACTAAAGAAAGAAATCGTTAATAAAGAGCATGTTTCCTAATAACATTGGTAATTAATTTTGAGCCAATAGGGTTAATGGTTTAGACATTGATTTCCTTAAGGGTTAAGCAAAAATAGTAGATTTAGAGCAGGTAACAAGTAAACCAACTATATTCTCTGAAAAACGTAATGAATAATTTGCTTGAAATAGTCCACCAACAGTCTCATTTTGCAATTTTTAGCACATAAAATCGACGTTAAATCTCAGATTGATAGCCATAATTCTATATCAAAGATTCGACAATAAAGAAGTTGAGTTAGATCGGCCAGCTAGAAGGTAAACGATTTATAATCTATGTAACAAACAATGAGTATTTCTACTTGAAAAATAAAGAAGAAATATTCAACTAACGCAAGTAGGATCTCAAGTATTTCAACTATAAATTTCATAAAATTTTTCTTTCAAGGCATTAAAAATATACATGAAAGTAAATATGAAATATAATAGGTTTGTCCTATATTTGTCAAATTTGTGGTTTGTGCTTAATGATGCTAAATCTCATTTTAGTGATGATTTTTTCACACTCTATGTAACATAGTTTTTTCAAAATGAAAACTTTATGCTAGGTTGCAATTGACTGTAGTACATTTTTGGTTACCTGTATTTTGTTAATTTTTTAGTTTTTGTTTTGTCATCCTTTATAATATCTAAATTTCATTTTTATCATCCCGATCACATGAATTTCTCCTATATAGAAAAGTCATACCATGGATGACCACCGCAATAAAAGTATAGTGAGCTTTATTAATTGTACATTAAAGTACCGTACTTTCATTACGCATTTATTGGAGTCTGAATGGTCACTACATGTGGCTTTTGTTGTACCTCAGACCAATACAACTCAAGAATTATTCGTTCTATGATTTCACACATAACTTTATTTTTCTTCGGGCTTTCATAAATTACTCTTTCACTTAATTTTATCTCTTCAAGTATGCTCCTTTTATTCATCGCCCTAAATTTTTTATTTTTTTTCTTCATCTTTTGTACAATTCGTGTAACGTGAGCTTTTATATCGTTAGAGAGATTTTCTAATAGTTATTGATAAAGGGTAAGTCTTTGAATGAGATTAAAAATGTGTTTAGATGAAGCAGCAATATATAAGTTTGAAATTTGATTGAATGTGTTGGAATTTGACACAGGTGATTTAACGAATTAAAAAAAAATCAGACTAGAAATACCACTATGTATTTTCATAATTTGAGATGACGTTGTGTGCTACTGCTTGCTGAATATTTGTAATGATAAAATCAAACTCTTATACTGATTCATGGGGATGGAGTTGCTTTCGAATTGCTTGGTGGGAATACTGTGGTATAATCTCTTCAGTTTCAGTCTTTTCAATTTTTATTTAAAATTTATTTTTATTACATTGATCAGCTAATGGTCGATTCTTCATTTATAACTCCTTTGAAATTTTGTTTTCTTTTTAGGTTTCAGTCAGATGAAAATTAAATAATCGTTGGTTGCAAAATTTTGATATATACAATGCCCCCTCCCTCCATATTAGTTTTTTATTTGAATTGCCTGACTATTCATCAATTTCTCCTCTATAGTCTTATGGTACCCTTCTTTCCTTTACTGAGTTCTGTATTTTCATTATTTCTCTTTTGATTTTTTCGTACAAACATCCTCTTAAATGAAGTATGAAGTTAATCCCACTATATGATCGAATAGAAGAAATACTAATTACTTCGTTTGATACTAATCTTTACAAAGATTATTTTTCAGTGGCAAAACTAAAGGCTTACAGGCTAGAAATGTGTTGGATCTGCATTGCTTTAGTCTTATTCATTTTCCTAACTTTTTAAGTCCGCTATCACAATTTTTAGTTACAATTCTTAAGTGATGACATTTTTGTAAATCTTCTGAGATGCACACACCTTACATGCCAAATCACATGAGATTTTTCATGTAGGACACATGTGTCTACTTGCTCAACTTATGATAACTTAAGTGCCTACTCGTGGACGCCCAAAATTTGAAGAATTTCGATGCCAGTTGTGACCAAGTTAAAAAACACATTTATATATTATGCCTTTTATTTTTGGTCCACTCTGAATTTTTATATGAGCAGTGTGGAAACTTGTGTCTGATGTATATGAACACTAGTGTTACATCTCTTAATAGAATTTCAAGATTTTAATGCATATATAATTTCATTTCTGTAATTCACTTGCTCATGCAGGGAGATGAGCACTTTTGTGGAATCAGCTAGTAGATCCTTTTGAAGGTGAAGAGTAAACATGTTGGTTGGACCTCTCAAGAACCAAAGTCATCTTGCTATCTAAAAATCTACAAAGCATCCTTTTGTCCATACAAATTCTTGCTAGTGTACAATTTTTACCCTTTTTGTTTTAGAAGGATTACATTTCATTAGCACATTCAGAAAATAAATGCACTTTTGATTTAAAGTGTTGTCATGTCCAGTATAACCCATCTATCAGATTAAATTACTGTTTTTTTTCATTCATTGTTTGAGGCAAATGTATGAAGAATACATAGACTTCTATCGTTGGGTCTGTGTAAAGTGGACATACCTATCTAGTATCTATACAAACAATAATGCTCTATTAAACTTACTTTTGTGTATTATTTCTTTCCTCTTTTTTTGTTTTTTTTTATTTTACATTCATTAGTTTTAAATATAATAAAATATAAACTTACCTACCGTAAGAAATGCAATTCAAATGTATTATATATTTATACATCACATATAAACATACTAGTCTAAAATATATACTCACCGAAATTAAAAGATAAAGACAACAACTTTGTTAAATATAATTTCACTAATATTATTTGTTAATATCTGTTTCTATAAAAAGAAAATTAGTACATTTAAACAAAACCTAAAATTTGGCCTATTAAGTTTGGAAACTAAAACAATATCATCCTTTAGAAGATTGATATAGGAAGGAAGGGAAGGGTAAAAAATTTGTAATACTAATCTAGATTTCTTAGCAAAAATGACGAGTCCAAATTGTATAAGATTTTGTTGTTCGTACTCTGTCAAATTCCACTATAAAAAAAACCGCGTTTAGCAACAGACCGAAAATGTTGCTAATCAACATATATCCGTCACTATATCAATTTAGAAACGGATCAACGACGGAATATGTGTCGTTGCTATTTTGCGCGTTGCTAACCATTTAGCAACGGAAAAAATAAAATCTGTTGCTAGTTTTGCAACGTCATAGAGACGACCTATATCCGTTGCCATTTGTAGCAACAAATAAATTCGTTATTATATTTATAAATGCCGTTACTAATTTCATATTGTATTTCGTCATTTTGATTATTTCGTGACCAAATATTTCATTGCTAGTCCGTTGCTAAAAATTTTTATATTTAGTCCCCAATTTTTTGTGACAAAAGATTATTTTTCTCAATCCATTGCAAACATCTACCAACTATCCTTAAAAGAACCCACATCATCCATAATACCAAAGATAGCAAAATCTAAACACAATTATGTCCAAAACATTCATAGTATCACAACACCCATCTAAACACAATTATGTCCAAACATCTACAAACTATTCTTAAAATAACCCACATCTATCAAGTGTATATTGTTGTTGTACAATTTTAAACATTTTCAACAAAATAAACCATCAAAACTCAATGCACTAATCGTCAAAAGTATCACAACTGATCAAGATTGCAATCATCAACTAAGGAATCAAGATCGTCCAAAGTAGTAGCCTTTTGCTTCATATCCAAGATCAAATAGTCTTCACTTTTTTCTCCCCCCACAGCTTGGTAATATGCTTCAATTTGATCAATATCAGATTCAAAAAATGTTTTTTTTCATAATATTTCTTCATATCTTTCCTGTAATAGATGAAGTGAAATTATAACGGATTGTACTTAAAAATAATTAGATATCAAAAACTACTTTAAATTAAAAAATAAGAATTAAGTAAACTACTACATTAAGATTTAGTCTTACGTGGACGATTCGGGAATGTTCATCATCGAAAGATTTTCCTTAATGACCATGTGTGTGAACATGCAAATGTACCAGGTACTGATACATAGAAGCCAATGTGGTAATTACTTTCAATAATGTGATGCTTGGAAAGATACGCAGCTTGTCCCATATAAGAAAGAATTAATGATGGATAAACAACAAAAGTAAAAGCTATCTGCAGAGAAGCAACTCTTATTAGGACTTTGGTTGAATTTGCAGTTGCCACCATAAAGGATTTTTGCTTGGTATTTTTACAAGCAGGAACGTTATCAAATTGAGCAAAACATCAGGAGAATTTTTTTTTTTTACTATAAACAATCTAGCTAACACACATCAGCTTAATATCCTCCAATCTAATACTCAGTTCAAGAAACTGATACAATACCATCCTGTGTCAATTTTTTGGAAGGAACAAAAGTGAAATGACAATTTGCATGCTAAATGTACGCTCATGCTTGCAAGGAAAAAATAATTAAGAAGCTTGTGCGGAAAAGTGAATTCTGATTATTTTCAAAGAAACCCATGCAAGAAATGTAGTAGAAGAAGAAATGATGCAGAAACACTAAAATAGTGAAGTATAACTATGATTTCTTGGTACCTTTAAGCAGCTTAATGAGAACCAAATTACTTGCATTTGTTGTCTTCTGCAACATCGAACCTATAACAAGTGTTGGGAGCACAGTTACCATATCTTTTTCCCTTTGCTTTTCATATGACCAAGCTTCTTTCTCAGCTAACAGTACCAGTTCTGCATGCATTTAGAACCACAAAATGCATTTAGATAGGGAGTTTCTTTAGCAAAATAAGCACTTAAGAGTCAAATCTGAATTTATATTATAAGGACTAACTCAATCAGACAACACACTGCTCAAGTAATTAAGTAATCAATATACATATCATATATTACTAAACCAACATTACGTATCGTATGCAAGAAACATGAATAATAATCTTAAATTTACACAAAAGTCAAATTCACAAACTCTATATTTGTTGCTTTGCAGAATTTTCTGTCAGACCAACAAGTCTCATCCATCGATTTGGACTTCAGCCAGTTGGAGTTTAAGACAAAAGTAGCAACAGAAGATACAAACACAACTCTCTTAATATTTTCTCAGAGCATGCCTTCGGAACATTAACTGTGCCTTTTACTGCAGGCTCAACAAGTTCAACCTGTAATCTAGACATTGAATATATGAAGAGTTTTACTTTCTTTTTGCTGACGTCTAATATCATGTGTTAAAGATCACTATCCTAAATAACCGAAGATCCATCAGGAGTTGTAGCCTTGTGGAACGAATCTGTCGACCTATGCTAGTGGGCTGGAGTAAAAAGATCAACAAAATCATCTTGTTATCGTGAATATCAAATGATCTTTAATATTAGTATCTTACAAATTTTCACCCGATCAATATTTTACATCCTGAATAGAAAACATGGGCTAGGGTATTCCGACCTATTACTTCACGATTTCGTGCGTCCTCTGAAACGTTAACATATATCAATCCTTTCATATATCCTCCAGGAAAAAGCTTAGACCAATAGTAAACAAGTAAAATTCTGAAATTGTATGAGATTATGAGACTTACATTCTAGTGATGATCCTTGCATCACCTAAGTCTCTCATCTGCAAAGTGGACAAGACCATAAAAATGAGCATAATAAGTTTTGATGTACTTAGTCAAGAAATATAATCATGCATATCCTCTCTATGAAATCAGTAGTAATTTGGTTATCAAAGAAAACAACCGTAACTTGATTTTCTTAGCATCCCTTTACACAACTAAATAAATGAACACCCTAACTTGATTTTCTTATCACCCCTTTACACAACTTGATTAAAGTTAGAGAGAGTAAAAAAGAAGTGTGGGAAGAAACTCTATGTCAGCTCATTTTAAGCCTTTTAAGTGCTTAAAATTGAGTGATAAAGTTGTATGCCATGTCAGACTTCTATATTCACGCGATACATTCCTCCCTACTTGAAGTGTCTATAAGACCACTAGAAAAAACGAAGTATCCAACAGATAATTTATGCAAAGTTTAAGGGCTATCTATGTACTTACACAAGAAAGATAGGAAACATCATCTCACAGCCTATTCAGTAAAATAAAAAACAGATCACATCAAAATTTACCTCATCAAACTTTGTCGCAAACAAGTTCAGTGAAGTAAGAATTCCTCCATTTGGCCCAAGATTTAATTGCTTCATGACTTCCTTGTATCGAACAGTGTCTCTAATATCGATTCACCAAATGGCAGGGTTAAGACAGCAGGATCAAGGTTCACGACATAACCCCAAAGATTGGATGCCATTGTGTGGAAAACAAGATGATGGAGAAACGTAGTTTTTTCACTACATAATCGTCAACCAAAACAAGTGCTATATCAACTCTTCCCAGTAAAAATTAGATCACGACAAATAACTTGGGACAAATATAGTATCTCCAAAACAGTATACATATGAATCCTTAAAGCAAACAATTGAGACTTTACCATAACATCAATTTACTTATGTATCCACAAGATTCCTTAATTACTTGGCACAATAAAAAATGTTACTCCATTCGTTCGTTTTTACTTGTCACTATTTTCCTAATTTGATTTCTATTTTTACTTGTCATTTTTGACAAATCAAGTAAAGCCGGAATTTTGTTTCTATGTTTTACACTTAGCATTAATTAGTTGTTCCTCAAATTATTTTTCAATACCTATTGCTAAATATCTATTAATATGAGTAATGTGGTAAAATCACTATACCAATTATCGTTTTCGTAATGAGTGTGCCATGTCAAAAGTGACAAGTAAAACCAAAATGGAGGGAGTATCATCAACTTAGAAACAAAGAATAGCGAGGACACCAGCAAAACTATTAAATTTAGCTTGTATTCTGGCAACTCTTACATATATACGGAAATGATGGAGCAACATACCTGGCTAAAATGCACTTCGGTGTTTTACTAAACATTGGTTACTAAATTTGAAGCAATGTCACAAACACTAAAAAGCAAAGAAGCTAGTCTTTAAACTTCCCTTTTAAAAACTACATAACTGTGCACATGCCCCAGGAGCAGAGCCAATCTTTTAATTTCTTGCTTTAATTGAGTAGAAATCAGTACCAATTTCGTTTTTAGCGCTTTCACCCCAAAAATTCTTCCATACTATCAAATCCTATCAGCACAATATCCCACTAAAAAATCAAAGTGAAAGAGCTCAAACAAACCACAAATACAACTTCTGAGAAAAAATAAAAAATCCTAACATAATCAGTGTACGCAAAACACTGAAAATTCAACCACACAAAGAGAAAATCTGTTGAAGAAATTTTAGATTAATCAAGATGCAACAGGAAATATCAAAAACCCCACAAACAAAAATTTTGAGAAAAAAATGTTTCCATTTCGAGTAAATAATTATTTATCAAGCTTTTTAACGCAATAATCTAACAACCCTAAGTGAAAGAGCTCAAAAAACCATAAACCAATCATTTACAAGTGACTTCTAACATAGAAATTAAGAAATTAAAAGAGGAGAAACAACTAAAATTATGAGATATAGAATCTTACCTCTAATTTCTATTCGAAATTCACCGCTTGACATCCTTTTCGACTGATATTGAGTGATTCCCTTTTCTCAATTGAGATAAAAGGGAGAGAAAAGGGAAATGAGACTGTTTTTTGGAGAGAGGAGGATGATACAACGTTGAGAACAAAGTGAAATAAAAGACTTAGAACTAATATTTATTTGGTCGGCTAATGAATTTAGCAACTGATAAAAATCTGTTGCTCTTAGTTGGTCGGGCAATGGATTCAACAACAGATTATAAATGCGTTGCTAGTTATTTATTAAAAATATACCTAATATATTTTCTAAGAATGGTAAAATAATTCTAGTGACAAAACTTCCGTTGCAATTTCTGTCTCCACCATGTCAAAAAAAAAATTCCCCCCATTTATGTCGCTAATTTTGTCACCAAAATAAAGGCGCCAATATTTACCGCCAAAATATAGAAACGCATTTAATATTCTGTCGCTAATCCGTCACTAATTAGGCTATTAATTTTAATTTCATTTATTTAGCAACAAAAATTCTATTTTGTTGCAATTCCGTCATTAATTAGCGACGAAAATGAGCTTATTGCTAGAAATCTGTTGCTAAACGCGGTTTTTTTTGTAGTGTTCTATTATAGTTTAGGATATCGTCCCACATAGATTGGAATCATCTAGATTACAAATTTGTATTATCTTGATTACTATTTTAGAGAATTAAATCGATGAAAGGTGAGTTTTAGATTATAAAGAACTTAAAATAATATAAACTACTTTAAAAAGATTTATATATATATATATATATATATATATATATATATATATTAAAACTGTGCAGAAGTCAACTTATCCATCAACTTCTGAAAACTACTTGCATAAGCATCGGACTATAAAAACTTAACCTTTTTCTGAGTCAACTTTGTCAATGGAGCAGCAATAGAAGAAAAAATCTCCACGAACCTCCTATAGTACCTAGCCAAGCCCAAGAAGCTCCTAATATTGGTTGGAGTCATAGGTCTAGGCCATTTCTTAACTGCCTCAACTTTTTATTGATCCATCTTGAACCTCTCAACAGAAACAACATGCCCAAGAAAGGTCACAACACTTAACCAAAACTCTCACTTAGAAAATTTTGCATACAACCTCTGGTCTTTAAGAGTATGCAACACAATTCGGCATGATCCTCCTCACTCTTAGAGTACACTAAGATGTCATCAATGAAAACTTTAACAAACAAGTCCAAACCTGCCTGAACACCCGATTCATAAGATCCATGAAAGTAGTTAGAGCATTAGTCAACCCAAATGACATAATCAAGAACTCATAATGACCATACCGGATCTGGAAAGCAGTCTTGGGAATTTCAACCTCCTAAATTTTAAACTACTGATAGCCTGAACGAAGATCAATATTAGATAAACACCTAGCATGTCACGACCCAATTTCTTAGGTCATAATGGCACCTACTATAAACCATTAGTACGCAAGCCAAACTTATAGTCCAAAATAAATAGTAATGGGCTACAAAATATATAAAGAAAATAATTATGGAATAGATGAAATGAAGAAGAAATTACATAACATAACCCAAACCTGGTGGTATCAGTACAAGAGCTGCTAATAATATAATAGTACAAAGTGAAGTTCAACTAATACAATACAAAGACTAGTCTATTACATTAGAGAGAGATAGGTAATACTCCAAATGCCAGGATCTCACTCAAAGTCTCTAAACCATGGCTGCTCTGCACGATGCATACATTAATGAAGATAACACTCACTATGATCTACAGGATGCAAAAGTGAAGTATGATTACCAAAACAACGGTTACTCAGTAGGAATCATCGGTCGACTGAGCCATGTCATGATATAAAGATGATATAATGCAAGATAATCAAACTAAGTCAAGGTACAGAATCAAACATGAATTATCTCCATCGCCACTGTATATAATAAGTAATCAACACTGAATAACAGTATAACATAAGGAATCCACACATGCCAATATTGTTGTATATAACAAGTAGTAAATATTGAAATAACAATATAACACAAGGAATCCACACATGCTAATATCGATGTACATAACAAGTAATACATATCGGAATAACAATATAACATAAGGCACCAAGACATGCCCATATCGTTGTACATAAGAATTGGAAAATTTTGAATAATAAAGTATCATAAAGCATCAACACAAGCAACCACAAGTTGGCTCCCAAATGCCAACTGGTGCATAACGTTAAGAACTCATCACAGCGTCTCATACTACTGGAGAGTACATCCAAGAGAAATGTAAAGGAATCTAATCAACAATATATCCAAACTCCATCATTATTCATGTCACGATCCAAACCAGGGCCTGGCCGTGACGGGCATCCCAAGTCTATCGAGGATCGGGGACCACCCATATTGCAAAACCATATAGAACACACACCAAGAAATGACAGTAGATGAGTTTTGGACATATAACATGATAGAGTAAATAGTGACTCAAAAGTCAATGAAAGTCAACAACCAAAACCGTCCACAGTAAACCACAAAGCCTCGATACCATCACAACAACCTATGTTGGGACATGCCCCCGATTCTGATAATGACAATGATAATGTTAATGTGGAGTATTTAATTCTAATTCATGAAAGGAAATTGATGGAATGATCAAGTATTCTTGAGAATGAAAGCTCGCCATTTCACTACAAATGACTGACAAATCGAACTGATCTAGCTAACACTGTGCGAGAAAAATAAGATTTCCTTTAAACCCCATATCACGTGGGGATACAACGTTCATGGATGGTTAGTGGGTTGTGCACTAGCATACAACTCAGGGGCAAGGGGTAAAATAATTTCATGATCAACAGTTCTTAATTCATCAAAATCTAATGTACACGCTCACATGCATATATATATATATGTTTATATATACATGTATATATATGTATATATATACATGTATATATATGTATATATATATACATATATGTATATATGTATACATATCTATATCAAATATGGGATAGGGTACAAGGCTTATCATGCAGTTTAAAATCATTAACCTGGACTGTGTAGCATAACCATCATAATAAGGCACCCACGAGCTATATGTGTCCAGCTCTCCCCTAGCTAAAAGGACCCTAGTACATGTGGCCACATGAATAAAAAATAATCACATATGTATATACACCATCGGGGACTCGAATCTCCCGGCCTACATCAAGAGTGACTTAATCACTCAGTCATATAACATGAGGTACTTGAACCACCCAATCATTTAGACCCCTACGTCGACAAATGCAGTTTCCAGTACTGGCCCTTTGGGACCTCCACTTTCAAGATAAATCTACAAAACCCTAATTAAAGCTCAATAAAAATGATTTTCACACATTCTCATTCATCAAACAAGGAGTCATTCATTAAGGCATTATCAAGTGGTATCATCATATCGACTGTAGTTTGCAAGCACATGTCATTTTGCCAAATTAATCAATTTGCAAATGAGACTCTAGCCCAATTAGCCAATGAGACTCCAAAGTTCTACGTAGGAACCAAACTATATATCCTAGTGGGATTCTAACCCAACTAGCCAACGAGAATCCAAAGTCCCAAGAAGGAACCAAATCATCTAGATAAGTGAAACTCTAACCTCTCGGCCAATAGGACTCCAAAGTTTTCAATTTAAATTCAATTAATAGCCATTAAACCCTTTTTAAAAGTAAATTCATGTTCCATTACTCTTTTATATTGTGCAATATTTCAAAATACTTTTCAATAAGCAAATTCTCGTGTTCAAAGCCAATTACACAAGATTAGGTTGAGGTTATTGTAAGCTTCAAATTATCAACCATCAAACTCAGGAAAGACCATATTCTCCCTTAAATTCACACACTTATGCATCAAATTAGTTTCAAACCATGATTTAAAATATAAATAATGCATATGTAAACATGAAACATCACATAAACAACAATCATTAAGAACCCTCAACCCAGATAAAAAAACTAACAATTAAACCACATGAGTAACCACTTAAGCATATTTCTTTAACAAAATAAGTTTTTGGGAAAGAGGTACATACCTGAAAGGATCACAATTTTAGAGGGAATTTTCCCTTGGAAACCCTACACAACCAATCTTGAGAAAACCCAAACGCTTTTGCATGAGAGAATTTGTGAGAAGAGAGAAGTTTTTTAGTGTGTTATGGATAGAAATGTGGGGTCCCAATAAAGTTTTAAGGTCATGGGTTATGTTTAGAGAAAAAGGGAAATGTCCAAAATTCCCTTAATTTAAAAGTTGAAAATTTATTGCCAGTGACTACGGGTCACTACACAACTTGTAAGGATTCACTAAGACTCTTATGGTCTGAGTCGTAATCAAGAAAAAAACTTTTGGGTAAACAATGGTCACGCTATGATTGGTACCTTACATCTCGAATAAAATTATTATGACTCGTTGAGTCTAGTCGTACTCAAGGTAGAATACTTTAGGCATCTTGTTGGTTTAGCTATGGAAGGGGGCTATACGACTCGTAATGAGCCTTTATGACTCCCTACTTCAAGTCGCCATCAAGGCAACAACTCAGGAAAAATTCACTGGATACCCTATGATTTGGTTTATATGACCCACCAAGACACCTTACGACTCGTAGGGTGAGTCATAGTCAGGATAATGAGTTCAGAAACTTTGAATTTTTTAGTGGTCAACACCTCGGGTGTCACATTCTCCGCCTCTTAGGATCATTCGTCCTCGAATGATGGATCAAGACATCTATTAGCATGATTTAACACAGAGTACAACCACACTTACCTTCAACAAAGTTGGAAAACAAAAATATTAAGGAATACACATACCTTAAGCACGATTATCCAGAACGGGGAACATGAATGGTTATTTAGACTTCATGTCCTCTTCGGTCCCCAAGTAGCATCTTCAACCTTATGGTTCTGCCATAGAAGCTTTACCTAAGAAACATACTTAGTCCTCAAACGACGGTCTTTCCTATTGTCGATCTCAACTTGGACATTGTCATAAGACAAGAAATTTGAAACACCAACACTCTCCAAAGGAACTACAAAGAAAGGATCACCCACATATTTTCTTAACATCGAAACATGAAAGACCGGATGAATGTAACCTAAGATCACAATAAATTCCAACTCATAAGATACACTTCCAACTCACCTCACAATATGATATAGTCTTACATAATGGGGACTGAGCTTTCCCTTCCTTCGGAACCTCATCACTCTCTTCATGGGAGACACGTTAAAGAATACCAAATCATCCATCTGAAACTCCAACTCCCACTCCCTTCGCCTTATATCCGCATAGGACCTTTGGCGTCTATGGGCAGTCTTAAGCCTATCTCGAATAACCTTCACCTTCCCCATAGCTTGGTGAAAAAAGTCAGGACCATACAAACTATTTTTTCCAACCTCAAACAACCCAATAGGAGACCAACACCTTCTACTATAAAGATCCTCAAAAAGAGCTATCCTAGTACTTGCGTGATAACTATTATTATGCGCAAAATCTATGAGGGGCAAATGATCAACCTAACTACAACCAAAGTTAAATACATAAGACCTTAGCATATCCTCCAAAGCTTGAATGGTCTTCTCCGCTGGTGTATCTTTCTGAGGGTGGAAAGCGGTGCTAAGGTTCACCTTAGTTCCTAAAACTCTCTAAAAGGAATGACTAAAGTGTGATGAGAACTGAGTACACCAATCATATATGATGGAAACTGAGCACCATGTAACTTCACTACCTCTTGAATGAAAAGCTTGACATAATCCTCCACCGATAGTTAGTCTTCACTGGAGGAAATTAGTTGACTTGGTTATCCTATCTACAATGACTCAGATATAATCAAACTGATGGAGAGACCGCGAAAGACTGGTAACAAAATCCATATTAATTATTTCCCATTGCCACACGAGAAACTAAATCTCTTGAGATAAACCACTAGGCCTCAAGAGCTCCACCTTCACTTTTTGACAAACCAGACACTTGGCCACAATATTGGCCATATCCCTCTTCATGTTATTCCAATAATAAATCTCTTTCAAATTATGGTACATCTTCATTGATCCAAATGAATAGTGTACCTTGACTCATGAGCCTCAGCCAAGATCCTCTCTCGCAACCCATCAACATTGAGAACTCACAACGTATCTTCGTATCTCAAGATACTATCACCACCAATCTAAAATACCATCACTTTTTACTGACCTACGATACCCTTAATCCGTATCAATATGGGATCCCAAACTTGCTTCTCTTTTACCACAACTCCCAGAGATGACTTCACCACTTCTCGCACCATCACACCTCTATCCCTAGAGTCCAAGAGACGAATCCTAAGATAAGCCAACTGGTGAATCTTCTTCACCAACTCTTGCTTTTTCTCATCCTCATGAGATAATGTTCCCATAGATAACCTGGTAAGATCATCAACATCTACGTTAACTTTACTTGGATGATAATGGAGACTCATGTTGTAGTCTTTGAGCAACTCAAGCCACCTCTTTTGCATGATATTCAACTCTTTCTGGGTAAATACATATTGTAATATCGTATGATCTAAATGGATGTCAACATGAATTCCATACAAATAATGGCGCCAAATCTTTAAGGAAAAGACCACAACCAACAATTTTAAGTCCTGCGTTAGGTAATTCTTCTCATGTACTTTTAATTGTCTAGAAGTGTAGGCCACAACCTTACCATGCTGCATTAACACATATCCCAATCCCACACAGGATGCATTATAATAAACAGCAAAACCCTCGGTACCCTCGAGTAGAGTCAATACCAGAGCCAAATTTAACTTATCCTTCAACTTCTTAAACTACCCTCACAAGCATCCAACCACAAGAACTTTACCTTTATATGAGTTAACTTAGTCAATGGGGCAGAAATAGAAAAGAAATTTTCCACAAACCTCCTATAATATCTGCCTAAACCCAAGAAACTTAGACTGTTGGTTGGAGTCATAGGTCTAGGCCACTTCTTAACAGCCTCAAATTGTAATGGGTCCACTATGATCCCATTACTAGACACAACATGACCTAGATAGGTCACAACATTCAACCAGAACTCACACTTAGAGAATTTAGCATACAATCGCTGATCCTTAAGGGTCTCAACACTACTCGTAGATGATCGACATGATCTTCCTTATATTAGAATACACCAAGATGTCATCAATAAACACAATGACAAATAAGTCTAAAAACTAACGGAAGACTAGGTTCATAAGATCCATAAATGTCACTGAGGCATTAGCCAAATCAAAAGACATAACCAAGAACTCATAATTGCCATACCAAGTATGAAAAGCATTCCTAGGGATATCCCATTCTCTAATCTTTAGCTAATGATAACCCGATTAAAGATCAATCTTAAAGAAGTACTTAGCACCCTGAAGTAGGTCAAACAAGTCATCAATCCTAGGAAAAGGATATTTATTTCTCACTATCACCTTATTCAACTGGACATAGTCTATACATATTCGAGGGGATCCATTCTTCTTATGCATGAAGAGCACATGAGCACCACCGAGGGAAACACTAGGACGAAAAGCCCTTATAAAGGAGATCTTTCAACTCAGCTAGAGCTATTCTATAGGGAGAAATAGAGATAGGATGAGTGTCCGAAAGAATATCAATACTAAAATCAATTTCCCTATCGAGAGAAACACAAGAAGGATTATTAGGGAATTCTTCAGGAAACTCACAGACAACAAGGATAGAATGCAATAAAGGACCTTCAGAATTATAATCTTTATCATGCACTAAATGGTATAGGAACCCCATGGAGATCAACCTCCGGGCTCTAAGATACAAAATAAACCTTCACTTAGGCACTAGGGAACTACCTTCCCACTCAATCACCAGCTCATTCAGGAATTAGAAATTGACCCTTTGAGTTCAACAATCTAGAGAGGCATAACACGAATGGAGAAAATCCATCCTCAGGATAACGTCAAAATTGATCATATCCAATTTTATCAAGGTCTTCCTGACACAGATAGATACTAGAAAACCATTATTAACTTTCCTAGCAATAACAGAATCATCCATCGGGGTGTACATAGAAAAAGGGTCTGAAATACTCTCAGGACCAAAACTGAAATGAACATCCACATCTAGGGTCACATAAGAAAGAGTAGACCCTGAATCAAGAAGATAATACACATCACGGGAAAAGAGTTGTAACATACCAGTTACAACACTTAGAGATGCCTTGGATTCCTGGCGAGTGGCAAGAGCATAAAGGCGATTTCAACCAATGGCAGATCCATAAGTAGAACCTTTTGGTGCAGGAGTTGAAGACATAGAAACCAAAACCTTATTAGCCCTGATAGCAACCTGGACTAATGGATAATCTAGCTGCAGGTTGCCCAACTAACCATACTTAAGGAACTTATTCCTTCCCTCCTCACAAAATCCATGATACACCTACCTACAGAAATAGCAAAAGGGATAAGATGGGGATGACTGAGCTCTACTAGCATGAGAGTGGGAACTCTGTTCCCTAGAACCATCATAGTTCTGGAAACAGTGATCACCGAATGGATTAGGATAAGGATCACTAACCAAAAAATAAGAATAAGAATTTCTTCAAGTCTTCTTCTTAGACCACTGCCTGCCATCACCACCACTATTTTTCTAACCTTCAGCCTATTTTGACTACCAAAACTTCTCACTCTACCTTTCCCCAATTTCTACCTATTTTTTCTTATCATCCTCCACTTCTTACATGTACACCATAAACCTAGAAATATCCTTGTCCTTTTTCTATAAGGCGGCCTTTCATTCCAACACCAAGTCATGGGACAACCCAGAAGAAAACTTTATCATCTCGCCCTTATAAAAGACACTAACTCAGGAGCATAATGGGACAACTAGTGAAACTTCAAGGCAAAGTCCTTAACAAGAATCCTACCTTTTCTCAAATTCACAAACTCTTCGGCCTTTGCTTCCCTCAACTCCTGAGGAAAAAAAGGTCAAGAAAGGCCCTAGAAAAGTCATCCCATAAGGCTACCTAAACATCATCACCTCTCGACTGATCCCACTTCCAGCTTACATTAAAAGTGACTTAAGAACTTATTTATAAAACATGGGGGACTCAAACACCCAGTCATTTATACCCCCGGATCGACAATTGTAGCTTCTAGTATTAGCCCTTCAGGACCTCTACTCTCACAGCATAGCTACACAACCCTTATTAGAGCCCAATTAAAATATGTTTAACATATTCTCAATCATCAAATATGGACCCATTCGTTAAGGCATTATCAAGTGGTATCGCCATACCGATTGTAGTTTGCAAGCACGTGTCACTTTGCCAAATTAATCAATTTGCTAATGGAACTCTAACCCAATTAGCCAATGAGATTCCAAAGTTCCTTGTCGGAACCAAACCATGTAGCCAAGTGGGACTCTAACCCAACTAGCCAATAGGAATCCAAAGTCCCAGGTAGGAACCAAATCATCTAGCCAAGTGGGAATCTAATCCCTCGGATAATAGGACTCCGATGTTTTCAATTCAAATTCAATCCATGGCTATCAAGCCCTCTTTAAAAGTCAATTCAAGTTCCATTATTGTTTTACACTGTGCCAGGTTTCAAAATACTTTTCAATAAAAAATTCTCGTGTTAAAATCCAACTACACAAGATTAGGTTGAGGTTATTATAAGCTTCAAATCATTAACTCATCAAACTCGGGAAAAACCACATTCCCAATTCAGTTCACACACCCATGCATCAAATTGGTTTGAAAACCACCATTTAAAACATAAACAATTCATATGTAACTATGAAACATCACACATATAACAATCATTCAGAACCCTTAACTCATATCCAAAAATGAATAATTAAACCACATGAGTAACTACTTATGCACATTCCTTTACCAAAAAAAGTTTTAGGGAAAGAGGTACATTCCTGAAAGGATCACAATATTAGAGGGAATTTTTCCTTGGAAGTTCTAGACAACCAACCTTGAAAAAACCCTAAAGCTCTTACTTGAGAGAATTTATGAGAAGACAAAAGTTACATTGTTGTGTTATGGATGGGAATAGGGTCCCAATAAAGATTTAAAGTCATGGGTTATGTATAGGAAAAAATGGAAATGTCTGAAATTCCATTAATTTAAAAGTTAAAAAATTGTCGCCAGTGACTACAGGTCATTATACGAATCGTAAAAACTCATTACGACTTATAGGGTCTGAGTCATTAGCAAGACAGAAACTTTTGGGTACACACTGGTCACCCTACGATAAGTACCTTATGACTCGTATAGAGTCATTACAACTCATTGAGTTTTGTCGTACTGAAGGTATAACACATTGGGCATTGTACCAGTTTGGCTATGAAAGGGGACTATACGACTCGTAATGATTCTTTATGACACGTTACCTTAAGTCATCACTAAGGAAACAACTAAGGAAAAACTCACTGTACACCCTATGATTTGTGTCCTACGACCCGTCAAGACACCCTACGACTCATATGGTGAGTCGTAGTCAGGACAGTGAGTTCAAAAACTTAGAATTTTTCAGTGGTCAACACCTGGGGCATCACAATTCAATTGTCATTCCATGATTATCATCAATCGAAAGTTTACCAACCTGCCTTAATTATCATCAACATTTATAATTAAAAAACAAATGACAATCTATTCATAACCATAATAATACCATCATTTCGACAACTATACCCTCAATACGCACTAATACCTCTTTATTAGCTAGCCAACACTTATTTACAAATCCAATTACTCACTAGTCGTCATATACCTTCAAATTTTTATTTATACACTATTTACCACATAGTCACTATTTATGAGTCAACAACTAGTCATTCTTCACAAACTAGTCAATAACTAGAATATAGCCAAAATTCATTACTAAGTCAGATTTATCATCTAGCCAATATTTGTTTTTAGCCATCATGAACTCACTAATCATTATTGATCCAATAACCGCATATCACCAGTTATTCACTATTCAATTTCTTGACTAAATACCATTTATTTACAAGCATCGCTAATACACAAATCCTAGTTTGGTAACTAGTCATCATCATCGACTAAATCATTTCTATCAACTAAACATGATTGCTATAAGCCTTCAATTACGCTAAGCATCATCATAGCTGAATCATCATAATCACTAGTCGTCAATACCATTAGTCCTCATTATTGCTAAGATTCAACTATTTATAAGTCATTATTAATGTCTTAATCAATATTAACACTAGTCATATTTTCAACCTTAAATCAACAACTATACCACTTTATATCTTGATCACTAGAAAACTATGGCTACCTTCTCTAATATCAACATTATACCCAACTACACATGAGCATAAATAACACATAATTGCCATACATAGGGCTAGTCATACTCAAACCTGTAGATGTACTCAAAGGAACATCAATAATCATATGTTGTCCTTGTCGGGTATATACGTATCATTATAACAATCCTCCAGCCTTGCTGGGTAACATCATATAATCAAAGTATCCTCCGAGCATATCGGGTATCATCATAATATCCTCCAGCCTTAATGGGTATCATTAAATAATCATAATATCCTCCAACCTTGTCGGGCATCATCAAATTATCATAATACCCTCCGGCTTTACTGGGTATCATTAAATCATCATAATATCCTCTGGCCTTGCAAGTTATCATCAAATCATCATAATATACTCCATCATTGTCGGGTATCATCAAATTATCTTATATCCACATGAATATCAATAATAAAGAGCAAGTCCCACAAGGGCTAAAGTAAAGAAAAACCCCATGAGGGTTAAAGTAAAGAAAAAAACACACGAAGACTAAAGTAAATAAAAATAAAAGAAGACGCATGAAGAGCATACCTCCATGTTTTCTCGTTCATCATCAATGTTACATTATCAATTAGTGTAAATATATGTAACATAAATGTTATAAGTGATAAGTCAATAATGTAGTCCATTAGACCATGAGTATAACCATAAGCATTATCATGAGCAATGTCCTACGAGTAACCTATTCATTGGCCCACCATTAGCATAAAGAAAGTTTATCACTAACTTAAGCAATATCAGATCCATGGCACAATCTATAGCTTATTCGTATCATATTCGTTATTGTACTTTATGGCTTAAACCATGGTATAGTCAAGGGCCTATTCAATAAGGTGTTCGTTGGCTTATTCAATAGCTAAGAAATAGCCTAATCAATGGCCCAAGTAATAGCCACATCCATGGATTAATAAATAATATGGTCATGGTATTCTTTAATAGCATTAATAATACCTCATTATGTCATCATCGGTAAATTTACTATCAAGGTTCCTCAATATTGCCTCAAAGGGAATTTTCTAGGCATTTCATAAGCATCTATGAGTCTCACGAGGACTACCTAAATCTTGGATTAAGGTGGGTCAAGGCCCACTTTAAATCCCCCAATATACCTTCTAAGTTAATTTCTACCCCGGGCTACTCTAAGGTAACTAATTCAACTCTTAGATGTATAGCAAGCCACCATTAAGTCCAAAGTAGAGATCCTCCTCAAGTACTATCATAAGTCCATTGGAACTAAACCAACTTCATTAGAGTAAGCATCTAAGGCTAATCTTTCCCTAAGCATGAGTGATAAGGTCACTCCCATCTAACTAGAGTTGTTCTAAGCATTCTCATGTTAAGCATGAGATATTAAGTCTAATCAATTAAGGTTCAAGACAACAAGCTAGGCATTTCACTATATGGGTCCAAATAACATAAAAGATCCAACTAACCACAAGTCTTGAAAAGTCATTAACAAAAACCTAAAACCTCTCCTAATCTAACAAGATATAATAATTATACTATGACAAAGCTTATTCTAAGAAGGAGTAAACCTAACCTGCCTCAAATTCGTAGAATGCTCATTAATCCGCTAAACCTTCATTTTCCACTTTCGAGAAGCCTCTTCAAGATGCCAAGCTATCAAAAACATAATTTACTCATCCATACGAGCATAACGAAACCCATAATAAACTACTATGCTTTAATGACACCAAAACTTCCAAGTAGGTCCCACTTATGGAAAACACGTTTCCAAGGTCAACCCAAAGTTCATACACGATCATAGAATCATAACCTTTAAGAAATAGGCGAAAGCTAAGCTTATTTAGGGCTAAAACTAAGCCCTCAAGCTATTTGGGGTTTTGGTCAAAATTTCAAGAAATTCAAGCATGGATTCGAAGGATTCTTACTTTAAATTCAAAGATATTCTGTTAAAAGATGTTAATCAAGCTCCTAAGTCACCTACAAGACTAATTTTAAGTCATCATACCCATTTAGGGTTTTTAGGTCTCAAAGATAAAGAGAAAATGAACAAATTGCAATTTGGGGGCCTATTTATAGCCCCTTCTGGCATGGAGATATAGATATCACATTCCTAGGGACCGCGATCGCGCTATTGCGATTGTAATAGGTTCTTGTACGATAGCACTTGCCTAGTACCAGCAAAGTCAAAACTTGTTTTTGACTTTTGGAACTCATTCGGACTCTGATTTTTGTAAATGAACTATGTAACCCCACTAAATTTGACGTTTAGGACGCGTTCGTAAAGTAGAATTTTCTATCCAAGGTTGTTTAGATCAAATGTAGATCCCACACCTATATTTCTCGATTTTCCAACTTTTCAACCAATATGTCAAAATGAGTCTGGGTGCATAGAGATCGTAACCAAAGGTCTACCTAGCCTAAAATTGATATTTCAGAGCTACTGGCGTAGTCAAAATTTGTATCCGAGATTATTTTACTGAATTTTGTGCTCAGTGACCATTTGGAACTAGAGAAGACTTTTAAACAGGTAATTGTTTCTAAAAACTAAATGAACTGGACGGTAACCAAACTATCAGTTCCAACAAGTCGTAAATAACTTGGGGAAGATATGGAGAAGCCCTAATGGCAAAGCTAAGCAAAAATATAAAAAATAACCAAAAGGGTGATTACAATATCAGCTACTAAAAGGACTTTCGTCCCTAAAAGCAAATAGATAGGAGGAATCTTGAAAACTGAAAGGATGAGGTATTGAGCCTGTATGCTTCAAGCACGACTTCCCAGATAACCACCACAAAGAAAGAAAACTTCTATGGGATTTCACCATGGTTATCCCCTTTTTTCACCAGCACCCTTACTTCACTTTCAAACTATCCAAACTTAGCTTCAACCACTAACTAGCCTCCAACTGAATCGAAAAGGTTGATACCCACAAATTTGAGCCATAATACACTGATACCATCTCGATTTCCTCAGGAAATAACAAAGTCTCATTCAATCCAAAAACACACCAATACATGAGTCATACTATCAATTCTGAATCCAAATATAATCTTTCTTTTCCATTTTGAACATGTTAACCACTCCAAACCAGGAGGAAAATCACTTGGGTATTGCTGGCATAATCTCATGATAGAGAACTCAAATGATTGAAACTGATCTGTTGAAAGTCCATACGACAAACAGGAGGATAATCCAATATGGTGCTACCCAGGAACAAAAGGAGATAATCAAGGAATGTGTTCTAAGCCAATGCTACAACTAGTCCAAATGGTAAACAAGCTAAAATCCAAAAGATCAAGGCATACTACTCCTGAACGATCCGCTCCAGGATTTCCCATCAACCAAGAATGAAACCATACTGAATCCAACTCAAGCATACTACTTCCACTAAGTATATCATCCAAAATTCTCAAAGAAGCCTGAAAACTCGAGGCCAAAGCTAAAAGAAGCAATATCGAGTCTATGGGCCATTATTTGAACACTTAGAAACTATAATCCATCCAAAGTCTAGAAGATCGAATAGGCATCCACAGTGTAGGATCAACCAACCTATTAATGAAATCCAAACTGAGAAAAATTTAAAATGAGGGCTGCACTCAAGCTCTATAACTCCAAGATAAAATCTCAACATCAAGGTTGAACTACTCAACTAACCAAACCAAACCTGAAGATGGGTAGGCATTAATACTCCAAATCTATTATAACTTAGGCGTTAAATACAAATTTGATCCAATAAATCTGAACCAAATTCCAATACTCACATCGACCTTACTGTCTAAATTTGTATATCTCTGCCATATGATGCCGAGCCAAAATAAAAACATAGAGAAAGAACAAAATCGTAATAGAGGATAAATCACTGGTTGTAAACATAGGAAATCCAATTTAGTAAGGTTAAGAACTCTAGCGACCCATAGAAATGCAACTTTAGCCAAAACTAACCAATCTAATACTCCATATCGGCAAAGAATAGTCATAGACACATATTATGGAGGAGAAATAATCAAGACTCATTAGGCCGAACAAACTCTGAAATGGGAATTTCTTGAGTCCACCCAAGTAGGGCAATCATCACTCGATCCATCCATGGATCAAATCATTGAAGAAGTAAAATGCCAACTTAAGAAACGATCGCAGGAAGGGCCCCCTGCCTCTATCTCCCTAAATTTATGGAAGACAAAAATCACATCATGGTAGAATGGAGAATACAACTTCATACTTATAACAAGGGTAAACCATCACAAGGAGATAAATCCAGCAAATCTAAGAGATAAATCCAAGGCATCTTGACAATTATATCAAACTAGTATCGAGAAATGAAATAGCCACGAACGAAGAACGAACCTTAATCTAGTCAATCTCACAAATAGGTTATAGTAAGGGATAGCCAACACAAAAGCCTTTGCAACCCAGGAGGCAAGTCTAAGAATCTCAAACTGAATAACAGGCAATATAACTAAATTACCAACTCTAGAGTCATACAAAATCATGGAAGGTCAACTTACTTTCGACACCACAATACATCCCCGAATCAATCTAGAACAGCTAATCAAGAGGGAAAATAATCAACCTCGCCACGCTATGGAAAAGACATCATCCAATTGGGTTATATCTACTCAAGCCACCAAATAAAAATCACAAGGAGATGAAATTCTTACTAGATAACACTAGTCTATACAACTACCCAGTGAGGATCAATTACATCAAGTAATAACACCAAATAATATCAAGAACCTCAAGCAGTGACCGCAATAGTAACAATAATATCAACATCCATATAATTAATAGGCAGTACCAAAATGAACATCTATACCATATACCATTCGGGGCAACAACAAGGCCAATGTGCCAACATAAATGGGACTCAAACCCAAAATCTACACCTATTGGGAGAAAATACCAATACAAATCTACTCCATCCACTACTAAAAGAAATAAAACACGGAGTAGTCACATAATCATGAATTCAATAACAAGGAACAAAATAGACAATATGTACTCATCAAAACATACAATCATCAATGGAAATGATAACCCTAATGCACATAATAAAAGATAAATGAAAAAAATAAAAGCACACCAATCAAGATGAAATTCGTAATCACATGCGTGATACATATGAGAGAATAAATCTTAATGGGTCCAAACTCAGACCGATCAACTAAATCATCAACTAAGGTGCCAAGCACACTATCTCTAATTGAAGATGTCACAACATCATGAGGCTGATATGAATAAGTTGGAGTGACTCAAAATTCCATTTCAGGGGCACTCTCTAGACCAATAACTGATTTCTCTACAATAGTAAAAAACTCCCAAAGCTCTAATCCTGGCGATAAACAAAAACTAAACCCAAATGGTTGGCCAACTAACACTGAGAGAAATCTCTACTATACTTGTCATCATTCCTACAATCATAGCCTGCCTCAAGAACTCTAGGCATACGGGGAATACATGCTAACTCTGTTCGATCAACTAACTCATATTTAGGGCACTCTTCGGACCCATGTCTGATCTCGCCATACTTAAAACAAGCTCTTGAACAAAATACCAACAGAACTATACTAATGGTATGGCCTTTAGCGGCCACCTCCATAAGTCTCAAAATATGCTCTCTCTATGGCCTCACATAATCAACAATCTGAGAGAAAAAAAGACCCAACTACTATCATATGCTCTGACACCAAGTGGAGTGGCAATTCTCGTCCTTTAACAAATCTATGCACCAAGTCCCGCTCAGAAAAATGTAGCATAAAAATATGCCAAGCCCACTCCAAAACCCTAATCACATACTTAGAAACTAGTCAAGAACCCTGATGAACACCCTAAGACCCACCTCTAGAAAAATAACTACTCGATGACTTGAATGTTATCCATGGCTGAGAGGGATCTACAATCATGACTCGGATCCTCAAAGTTGAACCTCAAAGGGCTGGAGTAGTCAGAAGCTCAACTGGAGCCTAAGATGACCCTAAATCCTTTTGGCTGACTCTTTAGCCCGGTGCAACATTGAAACTCTGGAAAGGCTTGCTGAAGTCCTATCCACATCTATTGACAATGTCGCCCACCTTACATCTTTCATTGGGGACAGAAAAGAGTCAAAAAACATATTTGAGGTTCATAGCAATATGGACACATGATAAGGAGTCAAGAAGTGAATTTCCTAGATAATCTCTGTAGCTTCCCAAAGATAGGTTACGGACGTCTCTGCACCGATCCATAGGATTCTACTAACACTTAGCTCTTGTATAATACACCAGTGAAACTTAGATCTGATACTAATTTGTCACGACCTAAGTGACCTAATTTCTTAGGTCATGATGGCACCTACTATAACATAGCAGTAGGCAAGCCAAACCCATAGTCCAGAATGACAAGTAACGGACTACCAAATATATAAAGAAAAGAGTTTCAGAATAGGTGAAATAAGGAAATAATTACATAATATAATCCCAAAATCTGGTGGTATCAGTACAAGAGTTGCTAATAATACAAGAGTACAAAGTAAAGTTCAACTGAATACACTGATATAAGTTATCTCCAAATATAACATAGAGACTAGTCTAATACATAGGAAAGAGATAGGTAATACTCCGAACATCAAGAGATCACTCAAAGTATACAATTCATAGTTGCACCACATGACGTACACAACATCGGCAATAACCCATACTTGATCTGCAAATTGTAGAAGTGTAGTATGAGTACCAAAACAATGGGTACTCAGTAGGCATCATCGGCCGACTATGATAAGTCATGATATAAAGATGATTTAATGCAAGATAATCATAATTATGTCAAAGTACAAAATCAAACCTGAATCATCTCTATCATCACTATATATAATTAAGTAATCAAAATAGAATAATAGTATAATGTAAGGTATCCATACATCATAATATCAATGTACATACCAAGTAATAAATATTGAAATGACAATATAACACAAGGCACCCACACATGCCAATATCATTGTACATAACAAGTAATAAATATCGAAATAACAATATAATATAAAGCGCCAATGCATGCCCATATCACTGTAGATAAGAATTAGACAATTCAAAATAATAATGTATCATAAAGCATCAACACAAAAATCAGAACTACAAAGTTGTCTCCCATATGCCAATTGTGCATAAAGTGAAAAACTCATCGCGGTGTCCCATACCACTAGAGAGTACACCCAAGAGAAATGTAAAGAAATCTAATCAACAATATATCCAAACTCCATCATTATTAAACGGTCATTCCACGCTTACCATCAATCGGAAGTTCAACAACCTTCCTCAATTAGCATCAATATTCATGATTAAACAACATATGACAATCTATTGATAATCATAACAATACCATCATTTAGACAACCATATCCTCGATACACATTAATAGCTCATTATTCGCTAGCCAACGCTTATTTAATAATCTAATTACTCACTAGTCATCATATACCTTTCAATTGTTATTTATCAACTATTTACCGTATAATTACTATTCATGGGTCAACAACTAGTCATTCTTCACCAACTAGTCAATGACTAGAACATAGCTAAAATTCATTACTAAGCCATATTTATCAACTAGCCAATATTTGTTTCTAGCTATCACGAACTCACCAACCAATTATTCACTATTTAATTTATTGACTAAACACCATTTAGTAACTAGCATCACCAATCCACAAATCCTAGTTTGGTAACTAGTCATCATCACCAACTAAATCATTACTATAAACTAGATATCATTGCTATAATTCTTCATTTACGCTAAACATCATTATTGCTTAATCATCATAATTACTAGTCACCAGTACCACTAGTCCTTATTATTACTAAGGTTCAACTATCCATAAGTCATTAGTAACCTCTTAATTAATATTCACCACTAATAATCTTTTCAACCTTAAATCGACAACTATACCACTTTAGACCTTGATCAATAGAAAAATATGGCCGGCTTTTCTAATACTAACATTATACCCAACTATACATGAGCATAAATAACATATAATTTTCATACATAGGGCTATTCAGACTCGAACTGGTAGATGTACTCATAGGCACATCAATAATGATCCTCTGACCTTGCCGAATATATATGTATCATCATAATCATCATTTGTCCTTATCAGGTATCATAATATCATCAAAGTATTCTCCGGTTGTACCGGGTATAATCATATCATCATAATATTCTCTGACCTTGTCGGGTATCATCAAGCCATCATAATATCCTCTGTCCTTAACGGGTATCATCAAATCATCATAATATTCTTCGGCCTTGGAAGTAGCATCAAATTATCATAATATCCTCCGGCCTTGTCGGGTATTAACAACTCATCATATATCCACATTAATATCAATAATAAAGAGAAATCCTTATGAGGGCTAAAGTAAAGGACAAGCAGCACGAGGGCTAAAGTAATTAAATATAAAATGAGAAGTAAGAAGAGCATACCTCCATATTTCTTTGATCTTCATCAATGTCACATTATCAATAAGTGTATACATAAATAACATAAATGTTATAAGTGCTAAGTCAATAATCTAGTCAATTAAATCATAAGCATAACCATAAGCATTATCATGAGCAATGGCCTATGAGTAACCTATTCATTGACCCTCTATTAGCATAAAGAAAGTATATCACTAAATTGTGCAATATCAAATCCATGGCAAAATTTATAGCTTATCCATAGCCAATAAGGTGTTCGTTGGCCCATTCAATAGCCAAACAATAGCCTAATTAATAGACCAAGTAATAGCCACATCCATGGCTTAATACATAACATGGTCATGGGCTTCTTTAATAGCATAAACAATAACTCCTTATAGCATTATTAATAAAATTACTAGCAAGGTTCCTCAATATTGCCTTAAGGGGAATTTTTTAGGCAGTTCATAAGCAATTATGGGTCTCACGAGGACTACCTCAATCTTGTCTTAAGGTGGGTAAAATCCTACTTCTAACTACCTTAATATACCTTTTAAGTCCATTTCTAACCTGGACTAGGCTAAGGTATCTAATTTAACTCTTAGATGTATAGCAAGCCACCATTAAGTCCAAAGTAGGGATCCTACTCAAACACTATCACTAAGTCCGCTGGAACTAAAGCAACTTCATTAGAGTAAGAATCTAAGGCTAATCGTGCCCTAAGCATGAGTGATAAGGTCACTTCCATCTAACTAGAGTAGTTCTAAGCATTCTTGTGTTAAGCATGAGACATTAAGTTTAATCCATTAAGGTTCAAGACAACAAGCTAGGCATTTCACTGTATTGGTCCAAATATTGTAAAAGATCCAACTAACCACGAGTCTTGAAAAATCATCAACCAACACCTAAAACCTCTCCCAATTTAACAAGATATCATAATTGTACTATGACAAAGCTCATTCTAACAAGGTATAAACCTAACCTACCTTAAATCCAAAGAATGCTCATCAATCCGCTAAACCTTCATTTTTCTTTTTTGAGAAGACTCTTCAAGATGCCAAGCTATAAAAAAACATAGTTTACTCATCAATACGAGCCTAACAATACCCATATTCAATTTTTGTGCTCCGGTACAAAAATGATACCAAAAACTCGAAGTAGGTCCCACTTATGGAAAACATGTTTCCAAGGTTAACCCAAAGTTCATACACTATCGAGGAATCATAACCCTTAAGAAATAGGTGAAACTAAGCTTATTTGGGGCTAATACTAAGCCCTCAAGCTATTTGGGATTTTGGTCAAAATTTCAAGAAATTCAAGCATAGATTCAAAGGATTCTTACCTTAAATTTGATGATATTCGCATTAAAAAATGTTAATCAAGCTCCGAAGTCATCCACACGACTCAAGTTTGAGTCATCATACCTATTTTGGGTTTTTAGGTAATAAAGATAGAGAGAAAATGGCAAAATCATGACTTGGGGGCCTATTTATAGCCCCTTTAGGCATGGAGATATTGCTATCGTAGTCCTAGAGACTGCAATCGCACTATTGTGATCGTAATAGATCCTTGTGTGATCGCACTTTCCCAATACCAGCAAAGTCAAAACTTGATTTTGACCCTTAAAACTCATTCAATCTATAATTTTCACAAATAAACTATGTAACCCCACTAAATTTAACATTTTGTATGCAATAGTGAATTTGGATTTTTTATCTAAGGTCATTTATACAAAATATGGGTCCCACACTTATATTTCTTAATTTTTCAACTATTCGACCAATATGTCGAAATAAGCTCTAGTGCATTGGGACCTGAACCTAAGGCCTACCTACCCTAAAATTAATATTCCTGAGCTTTTGGCATTGTCAAAATTTTCATCCAAGATCATTTTACTAAATCTTTTTCTCAGTGGCCATCTGGAACCAACAAAGACTTCTAAACAGGGAATTGGTTCTAAAAACTAAATAAATTGACTAGTAACTAAACTATTAGACCCAGCAAGTCATAAATGACTTGGGAAAGTTATGGAGAAGCCCTAACGGTAAAGATAAGTAGAAATATGAAAAATGACCAAAAGGGACATTATATAGCACCCTGTAGGTGGTCGAAAAGATCATTAATCCTAGGAAGAGGATACTTATTTTTCACTGTCACCTTATACAGCTGACGATAGTCTATATACATCCAAAAAGAACCATCCTTATTTTGCACAAAAAGTACAGGAGCACCCCACGGAGAAATACTAGGATGAATGAAACCCTTATAAAGAATATCATTTAATTGATCATTTAGCTCCTTTAATTCAGACGAAACCATCATATAAGAAGGAATAGGAATGGGATGGGTATCAGAAAGAAGATCAATCCAAAAATCTATTTCCCTATCGGGTGGAACTCTAGGAAGATCATCAGGAAATACTTTAAGAAATTCATTAACCCGGGGACAAATTGCAAAGAAGGATGATGATAGGCGAATTTACACGCCTATATCAATATATTTTGCCCATATTTTAGCCTAGTTTTGAGAACAAAGTATATATTTTATGCACTTTTAGTCCTTTTTCCTGTAAATGAGCTAACGAACATGATTAGTAAAGTTTCAGGTATAAATGATGCAGAATTCAGCATTTTATGGCTTACTTGACGCAAAAGAAAGCTCACGAAGGAAGGGAAGGGAGTTTACACGCATAAGGACCAAAACTGCTGCATGGAAAATCTGTCCCGGGCTAAAACAACATTTCTGAAGACTTTGGGGATTTGCAGTAACTTAGTTGGATTTGGACAATGATACATTAACCTAGTACAATTGGGTTATGTATTTCATTAGTTTATTTGGATTATGATAATGTTACATTAACCTAGTACAATTGGGTTAAGTATTACATTAGCCTAGTAGGATTTGGTTAGATATTTTATTTATCTAGTAGGATTAGGATATGGGTATTATAAATACCCTATCATGCTAGAGATTTTGAAGAATCGAGGGGAGACCACAATACTTTCTTCCATCCCTCTCATCTTCCACTACAAACAATTCTACAACTCTTCTAATCTTTCCATTAATTCTATTTTTCTTTTTCTACTCTTCTATTCTTAAATTCCACAACAAGAGAATCGTTACTTTGCCTAGGAATTCACGCCTCACGCCTACCACCTAAGCTACACGAAATTACTCAATCTTGTGGTATAACAACAGTGTCAATCGTGATCTCCTTCGCATTCATGGGTAACTAAACTTCTCTGTTGGGGTTATGGAAGCCGTATGAGATACTATCTATTGCTGTGAGGTTGTGAGTTCGCGACACGTATACTGCTTATATCATTATTCTCTTCATCTTAGTCTACATTCTTTGTGGTTGCAAATGCAAGAATACGCCAGTATAACATTTAACTTGTTCGAAAGAAAGGTTATTTGTCTGGAAAAGAGATAATGTCAAGGTAGTAGGGTCACCCCCTAAAATTCTCTACTAAAAAGCTAGTGCCGTAACTGGACTAACCTCTTGGAGAATTCGTACCGTTAGACACGCTTTAAGCTCGAAAGAGTTAAAGTGAAATAATTCTCGAATAGGTCGAAAGACGCCTGGATTTACCATCGAATACAATTCTCTATAAGCAGTTGCATGTCAAAATTCTACACACTCATAGCCAATAGAGACGTATACCTCAGAAGGTGGACATAACCCCAACGCCTCAATTCTCATTGTTTACAACTTACGTAACAATATTTCTCTTTTACTTTGTTATTTTCAGCTTTTATTTAATTGTTTTGGTGACACATTACAATCCCCCCTTTTTACGAGACTTGCACCAAAAGTTTAGTAATTTTGCTTACTTGTTGGACAAGCTATTTCCTGTGGGATCGACACCCAACCCTGTTGGGTTCTATATATGCTAACGACCGCTTTACACTCCTACGAGAGCTGTAGATTGAGCGTTATCAAAAATTGGCGCCGTTGCCGGGGAATACAAGTGTCAATCAAGTTCGTGATAATTACTAGACCCTTTGGTCAAAGATTCTCGTACTTTTACGTTTAGTTTTAGTTTTTGTCTACTGCAGGTTTTTATTTTAGTGCATGCCCCATACTCGAAGTTCTGGTCAACCGTTATTACCAATCAATCCTGAACCACAACGCATTGGTAGAATGGAAGCACAAGCTGAAATCGCAAGGATGGCTGCTCAACAGAAACAAGCAAGATTGGCTGCCCTTGCCGCAGCCCAGGTTCAACAACAGAACATTGATAACCCTGCACGAGCAACAAATCCTGACGATGAGGATTTAGGTGATGACGAGTTACTAAACCCAAGGCATGATGCTGAAATCACAACACCTGCCAACAGAAGAGGTCGATAAGCTCGGTATAGACATGATCGCCAACCTATGCAGCCAGCTTTCGACGATGATGATGATGATCTTGATGGTGCCGGAGCCACTGGAGCTATAATTCCACCACCATTAGCGCCCGGAGCCAAGTTCAAAATCACAAGCACCATGATTCAGTTATTGCATCTCATGGGATTGTTTGGTGGACTAGCAGGCGATGATCCGAATATGCATCTCATCAACTTTATTTCTACATACAAGTCTTTTGACAATCCTGGTGTTGGTCAGAATGCAATTCGATTACGTCTATTTCCATTGTCTCTGTCTAGGGAGGCAACACTATGATTGAATGGGCTGACTCCTGATTCAATTACAAATTGGAGGCAATTGAGAGATGCTTTCCTAGAAAGATTCTTTCCGCCTTCCAAAAGGGCACAATTGAGAGATGAAATCAGCAACTTTCGTCAGCTTCCCACTGAAGCTCTTCATGAAACATGGGAGAGGTTCAAGACAAAGCTAGAGAGATGCCCAAACCATCACATGACTAATGCTCACCTCATGGAGATATTGTATAGAGCCTTGAATTCAATAACTAAGCCAGTGGTGGATAACGCAGCTGGAGGATCCTTTATGGATCTCACCTTTGGTCAAGCAAGCAATATGCTAGATCGCATGACGAAACAAAGTAGAGCTTGGCATACCAGGGATTTCGAGGTAGCAAGCCCCACTTTATCTATAGGCATGACTGCAGACCAAAGAAGAAGACAAGAAGAACGTGATCAAGATTTAGCGCACATGAAAACGCAAGTGGATCTTCTGACAAAGCATTTATTATCAGGGAAGACCAAAAAAGTGAAAGCTGTGGCGCTAAAAGGAAGAGACGAATCTGATTCGGAAGAGGAGGCCAACTACTTGAACAATCAGGGGGGTTTCCGTGGGAAGACCCAAGGAAACCAAGGTCGGAACTATTATGATAAATCTGGAAGCAAAGACCAAGGTAGTTGGAGGAAAAACAATGAAAAGAGTGGTTTGTACGTTCCCCCTGGTAGACGTGATACCACCACATCTAATTCTGGAAGTATGGAAGACATGATGGCTAAATTATTGAAAGGAGTGGAAGCAACGAGCTCGGGAGTTACTGAGGTAATTAATGATTTGTCCTCTATGAAACAACTGGTTGATTCTCATTCCATTTCAATCAAGAAAATAGAGCAGCAATTGAGCCAACTTTCAGCAGCACTCAATCAAAGAAAGGCTGGCACTTTACCTAGCGATACTGTGCAAAACCCAAGGAATGATGGGTCATGCATGGCCATCACTACCAGAAGTGGTAAGGTGCTGGAACCTTCAGCAAAAGGCAAGCAAGTGGTTGACGAAGTTGCGGACATGGATGATAACGCAAAAGGAGAAGATGCCGCAACAACCAGTCCTGACGTCAAGGACGTCACGCCCAGTGACGTGCAACCTGAAAAAATGGAAAAACGGAAGCAAGAGTAGAAGAAAACCATGGAGAGAACACTTCCATACCCACCACCACCTTTTCCCCAAAGACTGAAGAAGGTGGCGGATGACACTAAGTTCAGCAAATTCATGACTATGTTAAAGAAGCTGACCATTAATGTTCCATTGGTGGAGGCACTTGAACAAATGCCTGGGTATGCAAAGTTTATGAAGGATCTTTTGACAAAGAAGAGGGAAGCAAGTTATGAGCTGAAAGACGATGTGCATCATTGTAGTGCAATTGCTACCCGATCGATAGTTCAGAAGAAGGCCGACCCCGGAGCTTTCACTATTCCTTGCACCGTCGGATCTTTGAACTTTGCCAAAGCATTATGTGACTTAGGAGCCAGCATCAATTTGATTCCATTATCGATCTACAAGAAGTTGGGGTTAGGAGATCCTACTCCAACCAATATGAGGCTCGTCATGGCAGATAGGTCGGTAAAACGACCTGTTGGTATTCTATGCGATGTCTTGGTAAAAGTTTCTTCATTTATCTTTCCAGCAGACTTTGTCATCTTGGATTGTGAAGCAGATTCTGAGGTTCCCATAATCTTGGGGCGCCCTTTCCTTGCTACAAGAAGTGTGCTCATTGATTTGAGAGCTAATGAACTTTCATTTCGAATAAATGACGAAGTGGTTCGTTTTGATGTTTGCAAAACAATGAAGCAACCCAAAGATCTTAGTGTATTTTCGGTGGCTGATGTTTTCTTTGATGATGAGAAAGAACTACTTGAAGAAGAGCAAATTATTGATGATCCCTTGGAGGTTGTGCTCATGAATGGAGAGAGTGAAGATGCTGAAAATTCTGAAGAAGCCATTTGTGCTCTATCGGGATTAGGAACATATCGCTATACTCCCAAGAAGCTGGATCTTGATCTCAAGAATCGGCCTACACCACCAGCTAAGCCATCTATTAAAGAGCCACCCACGTTAGAATTGAAAGAGCTGCCAAGTCATTTGAAGTACGCATTCTTAGGAAGCGGAAACACTCTTCCAGTCATTATGGCAGCCGATTTGGGTGAGCGACAAGTTGCAGCTCTTATTGCTACTCTACGCAAGTATATTAGAGCTATTGGATGGACCATTACGGATATTATTGGTATTCCACATGGGATTTGTACACATAAAATTCAGCTTCAAGAAAATTGCACACCCACCATTGAGCATCAAAGGCGTCTAAACCCACCTATGCAAGAAGTGGTGAAGAAAGAGACCATCAAGTGGTTAGATGCAGGAGTTGTGTATCCTATTTTTGATAGTACATAGGTAATCCCTGTACAATGTGTTCCTAAGAAAGGAGGTATGACGGTGGTCGCGAATGCAAAGAATGAACTTATTCCACTCAGGCCCGTCACTGGATGGAGAGTATGCATGGACTACCACAAGCTGAATTCTTGGACACTCAAGGATCACTTCCCAATGCCATTTATGGACCAAATGCTAGATCGATTAGCGGGGAAAGGATGGTTTTGCTTCTTGGATGGTTATTCAGGCTATAATCAGATTTGTATTGCACCCGAAGACCAAGAGAAGACAATGTTTACATGCCCATATGGTACGTTTGCCTTCAAACGTATGCCATTTGGGTTATGTAATGCACCATCCACCTTTCAACGTTGTATGATGTCTACTTTCTCTGATATGGTTGAAGATACTTTGGAGGTATTTATGGACGACTTTTCAGTTGTTGGTGAGTCTTTTGAAGCATGCCTGGCAAACTTGAGCATGGCATTACAAAGATGTGTAGAGTTCAACCTTGTGCTGAATTGGGAGAAGTGCCACTTCATGGTAAAAGAAGGAATCGTTCTTGGGCACAAGATCTCTGAAAGAGGAATAGAGGTTGACCGAGCAAAAATTGAGGTTATTGAGAAGCTACCGCCTCCAATTTCGGTGAAGGGAGTTCGTAGTTTTCTTGGCCATGCTGGTTTCTATCGTAGGTTCATCAAAGATTTCTCCAAAATTGCGAGTCCATTGTGCAAACTATTGGAGAAAGATGCAAAGTTTGACTTCAATGACGATTGCTTAAATGCATTCGAATGACTTAAAGGAAAACTCATTGAAGCCCCTATTATGGTAGCACCAGATTGGACTCTCCCATTTGAAGTCATGTGTGATGCTAGTTGTGTAGCCGTTGGTGATGTTCTTGGTCAGAGAAAGGAGAAATTATTTCATCCTATTTACTATGCGAGTAAGGTCCTAAATGAAGCCTAAAGGAACTACACTGTTACTGAACAAGAGCTCCTAGCGGTTGTGTATGCATTTGAGAAGTTTCGTGCCTATCTATTGGGTACTAAGGTGATCGTTCATACAAACCATGCAGCTCTTAGGTATCTAATGACAAAGAAGGATGCAAAACCAAGGTTGATTAGATGGGTATTACTGCTGCAAGAGTTTGATTTCGAAGTCAAAGATAGACGAGGTTGCGAGAACCAAGTGGTTGATCACCTATCTTGACTTGAGAATGAGCATGTGGCGCAACCTAAAATTCAGATTGATGATGCATTCCCGAACGAAAAGATATTAGAGACAACAATGGAGAAATTATCATGGTATGCCGACTTTGCAAATTTCGTGGTGAGTAATGTGATACCTGCCAATTTATCTTACCACCAAAGGAAGAAGTTTATGCATGACGTACAACACTACTATTGGGATGAGCCTTATTTGTTTCGACGATGTGCGGATGGTATCATTCGACGATGTATATCCCATGAAGAGGTGCCTACTATCTTGGAAGCATGCCACACTTCGCAAGTTGGAGGACATCACGCAGGCAATCGGACGGCCAGAAAAGTATTGCAAAGTGGTTATTATTGGCCTTCGATATTCAGAGATGCCTACGACTATGTTAGAAGGTGTGACCAATGCCAGCGTCAAGGTGCGATTTCAAAAAACCATGAAATGCCCATGACCAAAATTCTTGAGGTAGAACTCTTTGATGTGTGGGGTATTGATTTCATGGGTCCATTCGTGAATTCGTTTGGAATGAAGTACATCTTGGTTGCTTTGGATTATGTTTCGAAATGGGTAGAAGCTGTAGCATTGGCCGACAACGAAGGAAAGCGTGTTGTAGCGTTCTTAAAGAAGAATATCTTCTCTCGCTTTGGAGTACCACGTACTATCATAAGTGATGGAGGATCTCACTTCTGCAATAAGCTATTCAAATCAGTTTTGGCCAAGTATGGTGTCAAGCAACATAAGGTAGCTACGCCTTATCATCCCCAAACTAGTGGACAAGTAGAAGTTTCCAATCGCGAGATCAAGCAAATCCTTGCAAAGACGGTTAATGCGAATAGGAAGGATTGGTCTCGAAATCTAGATGAGGCACTATGGGCATATAGGACTGCATTCAAGACACCCATTGGCATGTCTCCTTATCAACTAGTCTATGGGAAGGCTTTTCATCTACCCATCGAGCTCGAACACAAGGCATTGTGGGCATTGAAGCAATTAAATTTGAATTGGGATGATGTGAAGAATCTGAGGTTGGAGCAGCTGAATGAACTAGATGAATTCCATCTCCATGCATATGAAAGGTCAGACCTATACAAGGAGCGGATGAAAAAGTATCATGATCAGCGGATTGTTCGACGAAACTTCCAAAGGAGTGATATGGTACTTCTCTTCAACTCCAGATTGAAGCTCTTCCCAGGTAAGTTAAAGTCTAAGTGTTCTGGTCCATACAAAGTTATCCAAGTCTACTCGTCTGGAGTAGTCGAATTGGAAGACAACCATGGTGTTGTCTTCAAGGTGAATGGCCAACGTGTTAAGCCTTATATCGGTCCTCTTGACTCGATGAATTCTATGGCCATCACTTATCTCGACGAAGTCTAAGTACTCGAGGTAACTATGTCGAGCCACGACAATAAAAAAAGCGCTAGATGGGAGGCAACCCATCGTTCTATCGTTTTATCGTTCTTTTTTTACTTGTTTTGCTTTTGATAATGAAAATCCAAAAATAAGAGTCGTGCCACGACCAAAACTAAGGCGCTTGGTGGGAGGCAACCCATCGTACTAATCATTTTCATTTGGTTTTAAGCAAAAATAGGTACAAGAGGTATTCAACGAGGAGATTGATTTTAATTGACGATTTGGACGCATTGTATGGTAAAGTTGGTAAGTTAGGAATAGTGATGCATAAGGCTATGGATTGAGCATTGTTCATGCCAAACTAGGCATCGAGGAAGGCTAGGCCTAGGTAAAACTAGGCCACGAACGATGCACAACCTATCCTATAGCCTAAGGTCTCGGAATCTAGTGTGCTATACACTATGCGCCGCCCATTCCTAAGTGTGCTTTTGACTATGCGCCGCCTATGCTATAGCATTAGGTATCAGGATCTCATATGCCATAGACTATGCGGCGCATATGTCCCTAAATGCCATAGACTATGCGCCGCATATACCATGACTATGCCGAGCATTTGCGCCGCATATGTAGCATTTTTGTCTCCAAAACCGATTGTAAATGGGTCAAAACCCGACCCATTCTCTTCCTATATAAAGGGGACTTAGTCTTGAAACATAACCACACAAGAAATTAACCTAAAGGCACCGCATTCCCTCTCCAAACCATCCCAAAATTTTTCTTTTTGCTCTTCCAATTCACAAAACCATCTCCAAAAGCTTCAAGAAGTAATTACTCTCTTATTCTTCATTTATTTCTCGTAAGTACTACATTTCTATGTCTATTATAAATTGCTACATCGTATAATATTGATTGGTGATGTTCATGTGTTTTGATTGTTGATACAAAATCATGTGAGTAAACATATACGTAGGAAAATCTTGACTTGTTTCCGACTTGAATTTAGTTTTAATAGCATTGTTATACGATTTGCGGAATTGCTATGGTGACGAACATTGACTATCACGTTATGATCTTGTTACTTGGATACTTACATGCTAGACTATCCCGTTCATCGGGATAAGCCTTATAGTTGCCTACCGACTTAGGAGGTTGCGATTGTTGAAAAAAATCCATACCATGTTACAACCCCTATGTAGTAGTGTTGTTATATGTAACATGAAAGTAGTGCAATGGCTGCAAGTAGTAATACATTACAGATTTTCTTGTCCCCGACAGCGGCGCCAATTTTTGATAACGCTCAATCTACAGCTCTCGTAGGAGTGTAAAGCGGTCGTTAGCAAATATAGAACCCAACAGGGTTGGGTGTCGATCCCACAGGGAATAGCTTGGCCAACAAGTAAGCAAAATTACTAAACTTTTGGTGCAAGTCTCGTAAAAAGGGGGGATTGTAATGTGTCACCAAAACAATTAAATAAAAGCTGAAAATAGCAAAGTAAAAGAGAAATATTGTTACGTAAGTTGTAAACAATGAGAATTGAGGCGTTGGGGTTATGTCCACCTTCTGAGGTATACGTCTCTATTGGCTATGAGTGTGTAGAATTCTGACATGCAACTTCTTATAGAGAATTGTATTCGATGGTAAATCCAGGCGTCTTTCGACCTATTCGAGGATTATTTTACTTTAACTCTTTCGAGCTTAAAGCGTGTCTAACGGTACGAATTCTCCAAGAGGTTAGTCCAGTTACGACACTAGCTTTTTAGTAGGGAATTTTAGGGGGTGACCCTACTACCTTGACATTATCTCTTTTCCAGACAAATAAACTTTCTTTCGAACAAGTTAAATGTTATACTGGCGTATTCTTGTGTTTGCAACCACAAAGAATGTAGACTAAGATGAAGAGAATAATGATATAAGAAGTATACGTGTCGCGAACTCACAACCTCACAGCAATAGATAGTATCTCATACGGCTTCCATAACCCTAACAGAGAAGTTTAGTTACCCATGAATGCGAATGAGATCACGATTGACATTGTTGTTATACCACAAGATTGAGTAATTTTGTGTAGCTTAGGTGGTAGGCGTGAGGCGTGAATTCCTAGGCAAAGTAACGATTCTCTTGTTGTGGAATTTAAGAATAGAAGAGTAGAAGAAGAAAAATAGAATTAATGGAAAGATTAGAAGAGTTGTAGAATTGTTTGTAGTGGAAGATGAGAGGGAGCATTTCTTTGGCAACCTATATTTGTTTACCTTCAGTTTTACCTACCCATGGACATCATCCTAGTTAAACCCTTTTGAGCCTTTAGCCTATTTTCTTTGACAACCTTGTATGTAAGCCTAATCCATTTTTTTCAAGACCGTAATTTGATCCAAACTCCTAAGTGCTTTAAAGTGAAAAAGTCATGTGACAACATAAGAGGAAATTGGGTGAGTATGATGCTATAAATTGTAATGGTGCTTGAATGTGTTATGAAAAAGAAAGTGCTATCATAAGAGGTATGTTGTGAAAAGAAAAAGGAAAAGAATGCTGAAAAGCGAGTTGTGCTTAAAATTGAAAAACAAAAGAGGAGAACAAGGGTGGTAGAATAAAAGAAAGAAAGGTTGAAAGAAAAAAAAAGTGTCAATGATACAAAGTGATGTATTAAAGCTCTTAGGAACTTAGTCCCTATTCCTGGCCAAAATAGTCCTACTCGTCCCTTAGCCTACATTACAACCATCAAAAGACCTACTTGATCCTAAGCTTAGCATTCTGACATTTAGTAGAGTATTACATTAAGGGCAAGCCTATGGTCATCAGTTGCTACATATGAATTCTTTGTGAGAGTGAGAGCAAGGACATTTTGATACCCATGTTTGAAAAATATGCTATACTTGTGAGTGATTATAGGTACTATAGTGTGAGACACACATGGTTGATGAGTTTTGGGTAGTTATATATGATTCCTTGTACCTTAACATTTGCATGCGAGTTGATCACCATCACGAGTCTATGCTAGAGGTTAAATTGTTTCTACCTATAATCGAAAAGCTACTCTTTGTTGATAATTGTTGTGCTTGTCTTGACAAATGTTTTATGTTGTTGCTGTGAAACCCTAAGTTGATGTTTAGAAGGACATGGTATTTTGTTCGAGGATGAACAAAGCTTCAAGTGTGGGATGTTGATGATAGGCGAATTTACACGCCTATATCAATATATTTTTCCCATATTTTAGCCTAGTTTTGAGAACAAAGTATATATTTCATGCACTTTTAGTCCTTTTTCCTGTAAATGAGCTAACGAACATGATTAGTAAAGTTTCAGGTATAAATGATGCAGAATTCAGCATTTTATGGCTTACTTGACGCAAAAGAAAGCTCACGAAGGAAGGGAAGGGAGTTTACACGCCTAAGGACCAAAACTGCTGCATGGAAAATCTGTCCCGGGCTAAAACAACATTTCTGAAGACTTTGGGGATTTGCAGTAACTTAGTTGGATTTGGACAATGATACATTAGCCTAGTACAATTGGGTTATGTATTTCATTAGTTTATTTGGATTATGATAATGTTACATTAACCTAGTACAATTGGGTTGAGTATTACATTAGCCTAGTAGGATTTGGTTAGATATTTTATTTATCTAGTAGGATTAGGATATGGGTATTATAAATACCCTATTATGCTAGATATTTTGAAGAATCGAGGGGAGACCACAATACTTTCTTCCATCCCTCTCATCTTCCACTACAAACAATTCTACAACTCTTCTAATCTTTCCATTAATTCTATTTTTCTTTTTCTACTCTTCTATTCTTAAATTCCACAACAAGAGAATCATTACTTTGCCTAGGAATTCATGCCTCACTCCTACCACCTAAGCTACACGAAATTACTCAATCTTGTGGTATAACAACAATGTCAATCGTGATCTCCTTCGCATTCATGGGTAACTAAACTTCTCTGTTGATGTTATGGAAGCCGTATGAGATACTATCTATTGCTGTGAGGTTGTGAGTTCGCGACACGTATACTGCTTATATCATTATTCTCTTCATCTTAGTCTACATTCTTTGTGGTTGCAAACGCAAGAATACGCCAGTATAACATTTAACTTGTTCGAAAGAAAGGTTATTTGTCTGGAAAAGAGATAATGTCAAGGTAGTAGGGTCACCCCCTAAAATTCCCTACTAAAAAGCTAGTGCCGTAACTGGACTAACCTCTTGGAGAATTCGTACCGTTAGACACGCTTTAAGCTCGAAAGAGTTAAAGTGAAATAATTCTCGAATAGGTCGAAAGACGCCTGGATTTACCATCGAATATAATTCTCTATAAGCAGTTGCATGTCAGAATTCTACACACTCATAGCCAATAGAGACGTATATCTCAGAAGGTAGACATAACCCCAACGCCTCAATTCTCATTGTTTACAACGTACGTAACAATATTTCTCTTTTACTTTGCTATTTTCAGCTTTTATTTAATTGTTTTGGTGACACATTACAATCCCCCCTTTTTACGAGACTTGCACCAAAAGTTTAGTAATTTTGCTTACTTGTTGGCCAAGCTATTCCCTGTGGGATCGACACCCAACCCTGTTGGGTTCTATATTTGCTAACGACCGCTTTACACTCCTACGAGAGCTGTAGATTGAGCGTTATCAAAGGACTTCCAAAATTAGAATCCTTAACCCAAATTTGATGAGATAGACACCTTTTGGAAATCAACTTCTTGGCTCTAAGATAGGAAATAAACCTCTCTTTTGGAACTAAGGAACTGACCACCCATTCGATCACTGATTCATTAGGGAATTGAAAACTGACCTTTTAGGTCCTACAATCTAGAGAAGCATAGCACAAGTAGAGCTAATCCATCCCTAAGATCACCTAAAACTCAACCATATCAATCTCTACCAAATCCTCTAATGTCTTTCTATGAGAGATGGACACCACACAACCCCTATAATTTTTTCTAGCAATAATAGAATAACCCACCAGAGTAGACACAAAAAAGGGGTTGGAAATATTTTCAGAACCAAAAAAATGGTACAACCACATAACGAGTAACATAAGATAGTGTAGAACCTGGATCAAGAAAAAATAAACATCACGAGAAAAGAGTTGTAACATACCTGTGATAACATCTGGGGATGCCTTAGATTCTTGGAAAGTAGTAAGTGCATAGAGACGATTCCATCCAGTATGAGTACCTAAAGTGGTGCCCTTTGGTTTCGGAGATAAAGAAGCAGTGACCGGAACCTTATTATCTCTAGTGGCAACTTTAGCAATAGGAAAATTTCTCTGTAGCTGACCATAATTGAAACACAGGTTCCTTTCCTCCTCACAATAACCACATTGAAGCTATCCATAAAAATGACAAAGAGGATAAAGTGGGGCTGACTGAGCTCCACTAACCTGAGACTGGGCATTTGTGCCTTAGGACCACTGTTAACCTGAAAACGACAAACACCCAAAGGCTAAGAATAAGGAGCACTAGCTGGCGAATAATAACTTCCCAATTTTTTCTTCTTAGTCCACTATTTACAATCTCTCTCACTATTTTGCTGACTTGTACCCTACTCTGAATACCTAAACTTCTTATTTTGCCTTTCTCTCATCTCTTTTTGCTTCTTATTTTAATTCTCCATCAGTTGTATATAAACCACTATCAAGGAGATGTTGATATCATTGTTCTATATCACAGCCTTACACTCTAATACTAGATCACAAGACAACCCAAAAGAAAACTTTCTCATTTTAGATCTCATGTTAGCCACTAACTCCGGAGCATAATGAGACAATTGCTGAAATTTTAGTGCATACTCTTTCACACTCATCTTCCCTTACTTCAAGTTGACAAACTCTTTGGCCTTATCTTCCCTTAAATCCTAAGGAAAGAGATCAAGAAAGGACCCTAAAAAATTTATCCCACTATGCCGGCTCAGCATCATCACCCTTTATTTCTTCTATTCCTGACATAATAGATGAGCTGTATCTTTCAATTGATATGCAACAAACTCTACACCCTTAGAATTAGTAGCATGTATCTCCCTAAAAATCTTCTCCATCCCTAAGGATCCTCCGCAATCTTAGAGCTTGCAAAGGTTGGGGATTCAACCCATAAACAGGCTAACCCAACTAACCTCAAATGAAAGAGTAACAAAACCAACAAGATTAGACTGTCGAAACTGCGATGCCACTAACTAACTAAGAATATGAATAGACTAATGGAACTCTACTTTAGAGATATCTCCCTGGGGTGACTGGGCATATGTATTACCATCCCAGGAAGCCCAAGAAGGATTAGTATAGATCAGTACAACCCTACGTAAAGTAGTACAATCAGGAATAGTGGCCCTAGATCGGGTCTGTACTCCATAAATAGAGTGACTCCCCTCCACATTTTTCTCAAGTGGGATAGAGGTTCTATCAGAGTTTCTACAAATGTCAGATGTTTGAGGAGGCATAATCTGAAGTGGGAGTAAGCCAGGAGTTAGAGAAGTTTCACAGCAACTAGACTCTATAGCCTAAAATGTAAAACAAAAAAGGGAAAAATTCCTAAATGCCTCGTAGACTCCCCTTTATAAGTGTGGTGCACTACACATACATAAAAGGAACTCTACTCGACACGAATTTGTGGATACCCAATAACCCTAAATCATGCTCCGATACCAAGCTTGTCATGACCCAAACCATGGCCTAGTCATGACAGGTTCTCAAGCCCACAGTGAGCCAAGGACTACCCCTTTATCCTAGCATATAGAACATAATAAAATAATACAGTGAAAGCCAACCAAATAGTAATAAGAAGCTTAGATAATCAAATATAACCTCTAGGAATCAAAAAAACATTCAACCCACATTTTTCCACAAAAGCCTCTAAAACAAGAGTATCAACTAAGTTGAGACATACCCCCGACTATGAAAAAAGTATCCAAAAAAAATACTAAGTGAATAAAGAAATCAACGAAATGATAGGGTCTTCCAAAAGAATAGAGGCTCACCATTTCACAGTAGATCCACAAGAATACTGAGCTACCTAATGTTGCATAGGAGCAATAGAAAACCCTTTGGATCCTACATTATAAATTAATGTAGTATCCAGGGACGATCAGTGGGATAAGCAGTGGCATGTAACTCAAGGAAAGTGATAAAATAATGATAATAAAATAATTATTCAAAACCATATGCACAAAAATTATAGATACATATATAGGATGCCAGGAATGTGATAAGGGTCATGAATATGTGAGTTTAAACCACTATCATAAACTATGTAGCTCGCTCCATGCTAAAGGCACCCACATACTAGATGGGTTCATCTCCCCTTGTTGTAAGGGCCCCAATACATGTTAGCTGCATGAACCAAGGAATTAGAAGGAAGGACTAAAGATACTAAGTCTCTATCCATGAAAAATATAGTGTGTAAACGCCCATGGTTTCCAATGTTAGTCCCCCGGTACTACACTTTTGTGGTGAGCTACAAAATTTTCCTTAAGCCAAAATTAAAATAGGTTGCACATAAGTACAATCATTAACCCAGGAGTCTTATATTAAGGCATTCACTACTTGGTATCATCATACCAATTATTCTTGCAAGCTCATATCATAATGCCAAACTAATCTGTGTAACCATTAGACTCTTAAGTTCTATTTTAAAATCCAAACCATGGCCACCAAGGGCCTTTCAAATCCATTTAACTAATTATCCATTAATGCAATGTAATGGGTTCATAAAAAAGTTGAATTATGCAATTACCCATGTTAAAAAAAAACAAATTCACTAAGTGGGTTGGGATTAATGCCATTACCAAGACAAAAAGTCATCAATTTGGGAAAACCCACGTTCCCCATTCCAATCCCCATAATAATGCATCCATTCAATCCAAAAACCATAAATTAAAACATAAATTGTCAATTTAAACATGGGAAAAGTAGATCAAGTAATACCAATCAAAATTCCTCAACCCAATTTCAATCCCCTAAAATTAAACCACATGTATAATGAGTAAATAAATGTCATAATGTAGAATTAAAGTTAGGTAATGAGATACATGCCTGAAATACACAAAAAATATAAAATAATTCAGAGTTCAGAGCTTGGATGGTGAATCCCTTTTGAAAACCTTAAAGGAGTTTTCTTGGGTTTTAAGTTTAAGAGAGAATGAATGGTGTGTGATCTTTTAAAACTAAAGAAAAAGGGGTTATTTTTTATTTAAAGGTCGTGTAAGGGGTAAAAATACCAAAATCCCCTCACCCTAAGTTAATAAAAAAAACTGGATGAAATTAGAACAGCAGTGTACGCGGAGGGTAGCCTCCATGCCAAGCTCTTATCGCTGAGGCTAACCTCTATGGCATGCCAGTATCATGGACCCTCACTATCTTAGGGACCAAAAATAACCCCAAACCCCTTTCAAAATTTTTGAAACTTTCCAAAAACACCTCTTTAACACCACTAAACATAATTCAGGTAAAAAATTGACATTATGTATGCCAGAAAGTCAGAAATAAAAATATTAAAATTTTGAGGGGTTTTATAATATCCCTCTTTCTCATGATTTACAACCATTTTCATAACCATTTTACACCATTGTTGTAGCTTGAAGCATTAGAAATTGTGTAAAAATGTTCATTGAGTCTAAGGTAAGCTTATCCATCACCTTTTGATCATTTCCTATTATTTTTTCCCTTCAAATTTTGTTTTTTCCTTGTTAATTCCTAAAAATTATTTCTTGAAGTTCCTTAAATAATGGGTTGATTTTTTCCTTGATTCAAGCTCCGTGATTAAATTTTAAGCATGCACTCTTTGTCCTTCGAGGGACCTCATGGTGGATTTAATTTTAAAATTATATTCACTGACCCATGGGCCTTCCTTGCCTAATTTTGTGCCCAAACTCTAATATCGTAGTATGGTAGAATTTTACTCAAATTAACATGTAGACCATACTTTTGATAGTGCAACATTGTTCAAAGATCATAGAGTGGAGTTGAGCAGTTCGTGGACCGTTCAAGGCTACAGGTCAGCAATGAGGTAGATTACAATCTACTCTTATCTATGATATGGTTTACTGTATAGATTGGATGCTAGATGGGGGTTATAGAATATGTTTATATCTAGTACTTAATGAATTGGCTTGTATAAGAAATTTAGAATAGAAATATTAATTGGGCCTTAGCCTAGAATACCCATTATTATAGTAGGATTCTATTATGCCTCATTCTAATTGTTTGGACTTAGGTTGACTCTAAGGATCCTTTTGTATAGGATTTACTATATCACTTAGTGATTTAGGTAATCTCCCCTAATTTGGTCCTCCTAGTAGCTTGATTCCCCTTATTTACCTTGGTTTTTTTAGTTTTATTGTTGATATCATTATAGATTGTATATCATTGGGCTAGAGGCCTTATATATAGTACCAGTTATATACTATATCAGTTCTCTAAGCCTTATAAGATTGGTGGTATAGCCTATAGATGCTTAGGCACTACTTTTCTATTGCTTGGATACTGGTGACGACATGGATATATTTATCCATATTTATGGTTATTTAGTGGTATGATTTTAACTAAAAATCTTTGTTTTACTATTTTTTTTAAAAGAGATTTATTACCACTTTTCACCTATGAAATTGATTCATTAAAAGAAAGTCGTACCATCTCTACTATTGATTTATGGTCTTTTAAGCTAAAGTTACTACTTTGGAAACTTAGAATAGGGCTGATTTTGATCCACTCCTTCTTTACTATTGACTTACATTGGTCGAGGGATATTTTGACCCTTTCTACATTATTACACTATTTTAGTCCCTGATTGGATTTTGTGCATCAGATTTACAGATATTTACTTATTTAGCATCGATTCAAAATCGAGCACCCATTTATACTCTTATTTCTCTCCAGTACTATATGGAGTAGATTTGTTACGCTGGACTATGAAAGCCCTGGTTTGGGATAAGGTATTATATACGAATATCCCTAGTCTCTTATAGGCCTCTTAATTTGATGAGCCATAGTATTGAAGGACAATCATCGTAAGTCCTGCCTTTGTGAGCAACTGAGTTGGAAGAGATGTATACACTTGTATTATAAATGGTACTTGGTTTATATTTGATCACCTACTTCTTTTCATGACTTTCATTCATTTATGTGCATCATTTTCACCAGTATAACTATTTGGAATCTGTACTTATCGGTCTTATAGGGGCTAAATTTTTTAAGTGGTTGATTGTTTCTTCTAGGCTTATGGAACTTGATTAGGTTATTTTTTTGCTAATCTTGCTGGTTATATTATTGTTTGGTTATTATTGCATAATTTATGCCATGTTGGTTATGGACCTCTACCCCAAGTTATAGGTATGCTTCCGACTCTTTTTCCCCTTATTATGGTAAGATTTTTTATTGTTAGATTACTTTATGATTTTTGACATTTTGTCTAGAGACCCTATTTATGCTAGAGTTAGATCCTTTTTTATTTATGATCCTTGTGATGTTAGAATAGCTTCCTTAGGTTAGTAACTTCGATTCGTTATTTATATAGTGCACCATTGTATATCCATTCTTCTCTAGATATTCTTTGTATATCACTTTCTTTCTTCCTACTACTATCGTATATTGAATAGCTTCCTATGTATCACAATTACATCCCTGATTACTTGTAGTATCTAGTAATTTATATTTGCCTCTCCATTAGCATTATTATGTTCATTTCTAAAATAATTGCTTGTAGTTTATATTCCTACTTTTTATGTTATTTTTACTTGAATTATCTTTGGAGCTTAGTTGGTTGATACTTACTGAGTACCTCGTATTTAATACTCACACTACATTTATGCACCATGCTGATCATATTATAAGTTCTCACTGCTAACGTGTACATTATGTAGAGCTTCCATAGATCCAAAATTTTGGGTGAGATCCTGACATCCAGAGTTGTTTATGTTCTCCCTCAACTGTTAGACTAATCTTTATTTTGCATTTTGAAGATAGTTTCGTATATATATATATATATATATATATATATATTATTCTTACCTTGTACTCTTGATTTGTTAGAAGCTCTTGACTGTCTTAATCGGGTTTTAAGGTTACTTCTCTATATTAATCTCTTTATTGGACTCTTTTTCCATTCCTTTCTTTTTTTCTTTTAATCATCCATTACTAGTTGTTTTGGATAATGGGTTGGCTTACCTACTGGTGGGTGATAGTAGGTGTCATCATGTCCTGAGAAATTTGGTCGTAACATTTAAGTTTTGTGTATCTTTTATACTTGTGTATCTTTGCATAGATACTCTTCCAAAAGTCCCCAAAATCAAAGATACAAGCGAATTTTTCTTCTTTATTTGAGCAATTCCATCAAAAAATGCAGGTTCAATCCAAATCTATGTAAAACAAGTTTTTGATGTTTTCCTTATGAAAAGAGGGGTCAATTTTCCAAAGTTCCCACTTTATTGGGTTTGTGTTATTACTTTCACTAGACAACAAAGGGCTATATAAAAAATTGAGCAAGATTATTATAGGAGAGATATACGAGTGATATGGTTATTGTTTTCTATATATTTGAGCAAGAATAATGTAGGATAGATTTATTATGCATGGTGATTATGGATTACTTCCCTTTCAAGTTTGTTAAGAAGAAAGGTTTTAGAAACTTTTTAAAAGTAGAACAACTTTATTTTAAGATTCTTTCTCGTACCACTATAATGTGTGACTGTTTTAAACTTTTTTATGAAGATATGCGAAAGTTGGGAGATCTTTTAGAGAAGCACAACAAAGAGTCTATCTTACTACTGATACTTGGAAATTTTCACAATAATTTAATAATATAAATAGCTAGACATTGGATGAATATTTAATGGATTATGTATTTTCTTGGTGTATTCCAAGAGTGAGGTAAATTGCGTGAATTATTTGAAGATCGTGCTTTAGAGGTTTAGGGATAAATTATATGTCAAGTTCTCAAAGTATGAGCTTTGGTTGAGATTTATATCCTTCTTGGGGCATGTGGTGACTAAGAATGGTATTATGATAGATCCTATCAAGGTTGAGGTGGTTCATGATTATGACAAGCCTACTTCTCCTACTGAGATTTAGAGCTTTATCGAATTGGTTCGGTACTATAGGCGATTTGTATAAGGAGCTTATTTTATCACAGCTTATTAACTAGATTGACTAAAAATAATGTGTTATTTCAGTTGTCAGACGAGTATGAAGAGAGCTTTCAAAACTTTAAAACCTTATTAATTTTGACTCCTATCTTGATTTTACCTGCAGAGGGTGGGGAATTTTGTACATTGTGATGCTTTAAGAGTTGTCATAGGTGCCATGTTGATGCAAAAAAGGAAAGTGATAACTTATACTTCTAAAAAATTAAAGACAAGTGAGAAAAACAACCCTAATCATGACTTAGAGTCAGTGATGATAGTGTTCATTTTAAAGTTATTGTGACATTATCTATATAGGGTCTATTACGAGATTTTTACATATCGGTATAACCTATATCATATCTTTTACCAGAGGAATCTTAATCTAAGACGACATAGATAGATGTAATTACTTAAGAATTACAATATTTTGATTATCTATCATCTATAAAAGGATAATATAGTGGTACATTCCTTGGCTAGAAGATTATGAGTATGGGAATTTTGGCTTTTAAAGTATTTTAGGAGAGACCTAGGGCTTTAGATATTCATTCTTTGACCAACTAGTTTATTCAACTTGATATTTTAATAATCGATCGGGTTCTCACTGGTTTTGATTCTAGATCCATGTTATTGGAGTAGATTTAGGCACAATAGTTTTATGTTGAGTCATTAAAGGTGACTTAGGATAAGGTATTGAGAGATGAGGCTAAGAAAGCATACCTTGATTCAGAGAGTTTTTTGAGGATAAAGGTTCAAATTTATTTTTCTAGGGTTGGTGAGTTGACCGAGTTGAGCATAGAAGAGGCCCACAATTCGAGGTATTCAATTCATCTAGGAAAAACTAAGATGTATCATGACCTGAAGCGGCCTTAAGGTCTCCTAAGGGGAACATTCGTAGAGGCAAACTAAATAAAAAGCAAAAGAAAGGTTTGGTACTTATGGGATACGACCATCCGACCCCGAATAGGAGGGGAAATACTCTGGATCCTTCCTACTTGTAGAAATGAATCAATCAGAAAGGGGTTTGGTTCTCTATTTCCAGGTAGGGGGTGAAGAAAATAGGAGAAGAATGCCCTACCAAAAAGAAAGAGGGGAAAAAGATGTTGTAATCTATCTCAACTAGTTTCTCAAGGCATTAGAAATAGTGTGGGGGTAAAGAAGGATGTCTTGGAGTTCATATCTAATATTTTAAATTGTCAAGAGGTAAAGAATGAGCATTAAAGGCTAGCTAGCAATATGAGCATCAAAGACCAGTTAGTATATTTCAGAGAATGCCTATACCCGGGCAGAAATAAGTGTATCACTATGGACTTTGTGGTTGTCTTACCTTAGACATTAAGGAAATTTATTTCTATTTGGGTGATTATGGATAGATTGACCAAATCACTACACTTGATACCAGTGAAGATGAACTATATGTAGATAATTTGGCCAAGATCTATATTCATAAGATAGTTTAGTTGTATGGGTACCTATTTCCATTATTTCAGATAGAGGTATTCAATTTACTTCTTACTTTTAGAGCTTGATGCAGTGTGAGTTGTGTACTAAGGTATATTTAGCATAATATTTCACATTTAGATCTATGGTTAGTCAGAGTGCATTTTCTGGTGTTAAAGGATATGCTATGAGCTTGTGCTTTGTATTTTGGTGGTCACTAGGACTGGTTTATACCATTAGCAAACTTCACTTAAAATTATAGCTATCACTTTAATATTCAAATGGCACCACTTGAGGCGTTGTAGGAGAGGAGGTATAGATCTCCAATCTATTGGTTGTATGACTCTTTTGAGGATATATATTGGGGTAAAATTTGGTAAGGGAGTCGATAGATCTGGTGAGATTAATTTGGGATAGACTCTTAGTAAACTAGAGTAGGAAAATAAGCTATACAAATTATAGAGTTTGTGATTTGTATTTCATGTTGGGTGAGCGATTATTATTGAAGGTGTAACCTATGAATGATGTGCTGAGATTTGGAAAGAAGGACGAGTTTAGTAAGAAGTTCATTGACCCTTTTGAGATCCGTCGAAGGGTCAGGGAAGTGGCCTATGAGTTGAAGTTTACCTCTGAGTCTTTTAGTTTTTCATCCTATATTTTATTTATCGATGTTGAAATCATATCATTAGATGGTTCTTATGTGATCCATTGGAATTCTCTTGATTTGGATCAGAATTTGAGTTTTAAGAAAGAGCCTATAGTTATTTTAGACAAGCGGACTAGGAAGTTGAGGTCTAAGAGAATTGATTTGGTGAAATTTTATAGGAGGCATCATTCAGTAGACGAGTATTATGACCTTCTAGGTCATTTTCTCAATTTACATACTTTTTTTACATTTTAAGCCTTCCTACGCTGCTACAGGTCATTTATGACTTGCTGTAACTATTGGATTGATTATCGAATAGTTCATTTGGGTTTTATGCTCATTTTCTATTTTGGAGATTTCACTATTAAGGAATTGGTATCGGACCAAACTCCTAGTAGATGACCTTGGATGAGAATTCTGATAGCGCCATCAGTTCCTGAAAGTGACAATAGGCTAGAGGGCCCCTTTATTCCATCTCGAGGCTTCTGCACTCGTATTGAGCTATTATGTGAATTTATGAAAGTAGAACTATAGGTATGGGCCCCATATTAAGTCAAAACAATCTCGGATGAAAGTTTTGATGGTTTAATTGGGTCCCAAATGTCAAATTTAGAGTGGTAGCATAGTTCAGTTGTGTGCATAGGGTTTTTAACGACTCTCCATCATCCAATCGAAGTCCATTTTTGGACATGTAAAATCTTATGCATCAGGTTTGTTGGTGTAATTGCTTAAGGAGTCGTCGCTTTAGCAACATTGGGTCGCTTAAAGGCCTTGGCCATTTTTCCAAGAGCTTCTTAAACAATTAATGTCAGCTTTAGCGGACAACACTTAAGCGGCCTAGGCATCGTTCAAGTGATATCCGTTCCTCTTGCCAGACCACTTAGCGGTCAAGGAGCCACTTAAGAGGCTAGGTGAACACTTAAGCGACACTTGGGGATTGTTAAATCTCCTTCCTCATCCGATTTTCCATCATTTCCTTCACTATTTTACACCATTTTAAGAGCTTGAAGAGAGGAAAAAGTAGAGAATCGACCATTAAAGCTAAGGTAAACTATCCTAACACTCCTTGGTTATTTCTAATTTTTCCATTAATTTCCATCTTCTTTCATAATAAATTCTTAGAAATTATGTCTTTAAACCCTTAGACCTTAGTAAATGAATTGGTCCATGATTTATGCACCATTTGTACTCAACTTTTAAGAACACATTTCTTATTCTTGAAGGATTTCATGACAGATTCAATTTTGGATTCCATGTATGGACCTCATGGGCCTATTCTGGATCCAAATTTTTTCCCGACTATTTATATAGAAATATGGGTCTCATTTAACTCTTAATGATATATCGGTTACTATTTTGATAAAGTGGCAGCATTTCAGGGTCGTGGAGCAAAGACGGACAATTTATGGAAGATTCAAGAACTTGGTTTTGAATTGAGGTAGGCTTCGATCTACTCTTCTTCATGAGATAGTGTATAATATATATTGCATGTTAGGTAAGAATGCTGGGATATGGTTATAGGTAGGATACTGTGATTTAGCTTAATTAATGAGTTCGGGGATAAATGGTAAGTCGACCCAAAGGATGAAATACTTGTTATGCCTATAGGATCATATTACCCTAGGTTACTAGCATGTCAGACACAATTGAGGCTAAGGTCCATTTAGTGTAAGGTTTACTACTTGACTCAGCTGATTATCATGGTTTCCCAGATTATTGTATCACAGTTATGTTAGTTATATTATAAGGCTCAAGGACGTGATTATGATATTAGTTGGACTCCGGATGAGTGATTTATCCTTATAAAGAAAGTAGTAGTAGTCTACGGATGCTAGACATTTATAATTATATTATTTAGATACTGGTGTGGCATGCATAGATTTGGTGCATTCATGCTTACTTAATAATACAATTTCAACTAAAAATATGGTTTTACGACTCTTTTCCTAAAAAAGGTTTATTCCCACTTTTCACTTTTAAAATGGATTCTTTCATAATGGAAATCGTATCACCTTAACGGATGATTTATGAGATTTTGGAAACTAAAAGTGATGTTTTACAAATTTGATAGAGATAGATTTTGATCCATGATTTTACCACTATTATTTACTTTGGTCGAGAGAGATCCCGATACTTTCTACACTTTTATAATAATGTAGCCCCATAGTTAACCTCGAGCAATGAATTTATAAAATTACATTCTTTTAGCCACGGTTTGAGTTGATACATCTATTATATATGCATATATCTGGTACTGGATGGAGTAAATTGATGATGATAAAGATGGTGATGATTGTAAATCCTAAATCGGGACTAGATCGGTGTATACTTCTAAACCCCTTAGAGTCCCTTTTGTCTGTGAGCCGTCATGCCTGAGAAGAAAAGTTATTGTAGGCCCTTCCTTCCGATTCGTCGAGCTGGAGGAGGTGTGTACACTAGGTTACGTTATGGCACTTGGATCGATTATGATATTATGGATTTACTTTGCATTCATTCTTGCATGTGTATTGCCTATCACTAGTATGGATTTATGGGGGCTTCATTGGTATAGGTTATGAGTGTTGGTTGTTGTATGTTGTGTGCTAATTGAATCTTCTAGTTTATGAGGCTCGATTAAAGTATTGTTTGTCCGGACTAGCCGGTTACTTTATTATTGTTATTATGGTTAGTTCGTGGCAGGTTGATTATGGATTGATACTGAGATTTAAGGTATGATTTTGATTCCTTTCTTTTACGGTTATTATATTGTGAATAATTATCTCATGGTTCGACATGGTGACTATAGTCCCTGATCATGTTAGTAATATCTTCCCTGCTTGGCTAATATTCCCTAGAGGGGTTAGTTGGCTCTCCTAGGTTATTACCTTTGATTTAGACTTGCATATATATATATATATGTATGTATGTGTGTGTGTGTATGTATATATACATGTGTGTGTGTATGTATGTATCTAGCTATAGTATTTCCATCTATCCCTCTCCTTTTATTTATTTATGTGGTATATACCTTTCTTGGCATTGTATACTACAATATATCCTTCTTCTACAATTTACTTGTATATTGTCTAGTGATATATGGTATAATTCTTTAGTGTTTGAGTACAACTAGAATAGGATAGTTTAACCTGATTGGCTATCTAGCATTGTTATGTTAGCTTTCTAGATATTTGGTTGTAGTTTACATTCTTGGTTACATATTTTTGTATTTGCATTATCTTCGGAGCTTAGTCGGCAGTTCCCTAATGAGTACCATGTGTTTAGTACTCATACTACACTTCTGTAGCCTCTAGATCATAGTATGGGTTCTCTCTGTTGTTGTGTGCATCGTACAGAGCAGCTATGGATCAGATATTTGGGGTGACCTCTTAACTTTCGGAGTATTACCATTGTACCTCTTATGAATTAAACTGATATCTATGTTATATTCAGAGATGAGTTATACCTGTATATTCATTTAGTACTTCGTTTTATATTCTTATTGAAATTCAAGAGAGGGTGAATTGAATATTTTCTATGAGTCGACTAGGGACTCTTCACAATCGACTCACCTGCAGATCATTACACTTCACAAGACAGATTAGACTTAAACCAATTAAGCAAATAAATAATCAAACATAAAGTAAAGACACCGAGATTTATCCTGTTTCAAAACACCATTGTGGTGCCTACTTCCAGTCCCCTTGGGTTTCAAAGTTCCCTTAGATCGTTCAATGTCAGGATCGACAATAATGAAAAATAAGTTCTAAAGACTTATTTTGTTCTTCAGACCTCGTGATGTGGTATTCGACTAGCTCCCCTGTCTGGTTGACTGGTGTGAGATCATCTTCTCCCTCTTTTGACATAATTAAAAAGACCAGAGAAAATACAAAACAAAATAGAAACCAAACACAAAAAAGGAACAAAAACTAATCAAAGACAAAACTAAGAGTACGGGATATGCAAAATTATACTCGGAAGTAGCATAAAAGACATATCAAATCAGGAGTGAGAAGTGTCGTAATACAACATAGAGTATGAGAAGGGACATACCCCCATTTGAATGAGATAAAAAAGTTCAACATCATTTGGCTAGGAAATAGGTAAGGGTGTTGTGCATGTTTGAGCAGAAGCGGTCATAGGATTTCTCAATACTCTTTGTAAAGTTGGAGTAAGAGTTATGAATGGAGATTTCATACTCATTGGAGTAAAAGGAAGAATCAGTCTTGATGAAGTCAACCTGGGAGAACATTCTATTAAACAGTTTTAATCCTTCCTATTTGAAGTCATCAAAAGAGAGTCACACTTTTCCTTTGTCGGTACCGGTCTCCTTGCTCAGTTGTAGTAGCTTGGCAGTCGACTCCTTGATACTGGATATCCTTCCTAAATGGTGGTGAGTGAGTTATTTAACCTTCTTATCTACACAGAACATGGAATTATACATATATTTACTTACCCTGGAAGTATTAGGATGACTTTTGACAGAATCCTTTTTGCACCATTGTTTTTTTATCAGAACATATCCCATGCTTGAGAAGGTCTTTGAGTCATAGGTGGCAGAGACTTCTACCAATGGAAAATATGAGAGGTTAGTTCCATAGTGAAGAAGAATCCTAGTGATGAGAATACCATTGGGAAAACTAGATGAGGCATGAGAGTCAGAGGCACTTTCTATCATATATTCACGAATCCAGGAACACTTGTTGATTTTGTATTTCTTAATCAGACGGTAGAGAAAAAACATATCTGCATGTCATATCAATAACATATCCCTTTCGAGGAATCAAGTTATTTGCAATGATGTAGGCCAAGATTCTATTTTAAAAGTTGAGAGACAGAGGACCAAAAGAGGGGCTATTTGAGTCAGGATCTGACATGACCCTCTTTTCTCTTTCAAAACCAACTTCAAAATTCTCTGGATAGGTGTCGTTTATGAAAGAGACAATACCTGAGAATTTGGTATCAGTACTTTCTCAAATAGAAAGTCATTGACAATTATACGTGTAACCAAAACCAGGGTTTCCAGCTCTCCGCTTAGGTGAATGATGTAGGTTGGCGTAGAACATATGAATGGGGTCTTCAAATACTTCCGATCCACATAAGAAAAACACCATTGACAAGTGTTGCGCTTTGAGAAAGTGGTCAATATTATAGTGGAATTCCTTTAGATGAGAGAGATAGATGACTCGACCATAAACAATAGAGAGATTCTTGAAGGTGAGAAAATTTTCCTTATGAATAAGAGTCCACAAATTATGTATGTCCTCTTGAGGAAGATAATCCAAAGGAGAGGACCATTGTTTGATGGCAAAGGGCTTGAAGCGATTAACTTTTTGGACACAGTTGACTAGAGAGAGTGAGAGGACACTTCTTCTGAGGATTTAGAGAGAAGGATGGGGTCAAAGTTGGAGAAACTTTGGTTTGGAGAGGTTTTGGTAAGATTATCCATTGAACGGGTTTTTGTCATGGTATAGAAAATGGAGAAGGATGAGTATGAAAAAGGTGGAGAGGAAAGTGAAAAAATAGAGTTGAGAAAGGATATACATGGGTTAGGGTTGGATATGAAAAGGCAGAGGAGTGTTGGGAAGTGAGAGGGTACAAAGATGGTAATGATGATGGAAGAGAAAAAAGTGGCGTGTAAAGAGGAATATTTGAAAGTAAAGGACGGGGAGTCAGAGAGTAGTTGATGATTTTTGTGCCAAAAATAAGAGTTTTTGAAATCCTTAGAGAGTTGGTAAAATACAAAGTACCAATTTTTTCTTAAAATAAAATCTTTCAAAAAATATTAAATGAAAATTTTATTTTAGAAGACAAAATCATTCCTAATGAAGATAAAAACATTAAAAAAAATGTACAAGCTAAATTTCAAAGTCAGTAAAATAAAATAATCACTTACTACTAGATTTCAAATAAAATAATGCTTTAGTATATATGAAAAGACTAAGATCACTGGAGTTTTTACACATTACGGACATGAATTCACAAGACACATTAAAAACAAGCAGATGACACATAAATCATAGAAATTCCTATTGGCTATGTTTTCAGCTTCAATTTGTTGGCGAGTCAACTAAGGTTTTCTTCTTGTTGAGTCATGGACTTAGGGAACCACCCATACAATAAAAAATTTCATCAGAATAGCAAAATTCTTATAACACGATGTTAGAACTATCAGGAATAATATTATCAACATAAAACTGTAGAAGAATAAGATTTGAATTTATTTCTATAATATCATAATTGTATCAATTTTACCTTTTTGAAAATTATCATTTCGTAAGAAAGTACTCAATCTCTCATACCAAGCTTTTAGATTTTGTTTGAGGTCGTAGAATGCTTTTGGTAAAAAACATGATTTGGATATGACGAATCTTCAAATACAAAGGGTTGTTTTACAAAAACTTCCTCATGGATAAAGCCATTTAAGAAGGCACTTTTTACGTCCATTTGAAACAACTCAAAAAAATTGAAAGTCGCAAAAGCCAAAAAAATTCGTATTGACTCCAACTTTGCCACGGGGGCAAAGGTCTCTTTATAATCATACCTTCTTGCTGGGAGTGGCCTTAAGATACAAGTCTGGTTTTATTTCTTATAACCTTACCTTCTTTATTCAACTTATTTCTATAGACCCACCTGATTCCAAACTATGGAAGTCGACTCTGGGGGAGGTGTACTTGACTTGTCTTATGATGACTCAGAGATTGTGTTGTTACTTTCTTTAGATTGTAGATTACCCACCTTTTCTTCATTAGCACTCAAACTCGTAGGAAAGTGATTAGATTCATCAAATATAATATGCATAGGTTCCTCAACACACAAAGTTCTTTTATTAAAGGCCCTGTAAGCACGACTAGTGGGAGAGTACCCAAGAAAAATACCTTTGTCACTTCGTGGATCAAATTTTCCAAGTTATTCTTACCATTATTGTGAATAAAACATTTGCAGCCAAAAGGATAGAAATAGCTAATGTTAGGATTCTTTCCTCTTTAGAGTTCTTACGATGTTTTCTATAGAATATGTCTAATCAGGCACCTATTGATGACATGACATACGGTACTTACTACTTCTGCCCAATAATAAACCAAGAGATTATGTTTTAACACCAAGGTCCTGGTAGTTTTCTAAAAAGATTGATTTTTTTTCTTTACTACACCATTCTTGTCGTTCACCAATAAGAGAGATACTATTATTGTCATGTTTGATGAACCAGTTTTTAGTTTGAAGGAAATTCCAAACCTATCATCACACAGATAACTGATGTTGAGTGAGTTGTTTTTGAGTTTGTCCATCAAATATTTAATAGATTCGTATAAAAAGCTGAGCTTTACTGAGCTGGCTCTGCTGACGTTGTCTCTGGCATTGTCAGTGAATTTTACTGATCATCCACCAACATTATTTAAAGAAGAACTTTCTTTCTTTCCGATCATGTATCTAGAATATCCACTATCAAGGCCCTGATTTCCTTTTTATGTTTTTTGCGTACATGTTCCTGCAAAACAAGAAGATTAATTTTGCTTAGTTACCCAAGTATTCTTAGATCCTTATGGGTTAGAGGTGTTTCCTTTAGGATTCCAAACCCACATACTGTCAGGCTTGTGCCTGCAGCTGTAGGATTGATGCTCTTCTTTCGGCAGACAAAATAAATAGGTCCTCGAGAGAAGAAATGGGTCTTGGCTGATTTAAATGATCCTGGTGAGGAACTTTAGTTGTTTTTAAAGGAATTTGATCTTAAAAAAACTGTGGCTTGGGAATTTCTTAAAAAAATTTAATCTTATTTTTACATTATCGAGCTCTTCATGAAGCAAGTCAATTTCAATTTGACATATTTGGATTTTTATTTGATAGTTTCTTTGTTACCCTTTGAGTTTTTTTTTTAAATCATACTTCATAACTTTTCTTCTCTTGAGTGAGTTTATTATCTTCATCTATTACTTTTTGAAGCTCGTCGATTATCATATCTAAATTAGATTGAAGAATATTATTGTTATGACAGTCGTGTGGTGTTACCTCGCTAGACTCACTTGTTTCCATGAAGCACATATTGGCAGCCTCTACTTCTTATTCTTCAGTTTCATTTTCATCACTCCAGGCTCTAAAATTTTTATTCTTCCTGGGTGTTCTTCTTTTTAGTTCAGGGTAGTTTTGTTTGAAGTGGCCAGGCCTTTAATAGTAGTAGCAATGATCATTGTTTCTAGTAGTCATTATTTTTGTCTCCTTAGGATCTTTGTTGTCTCTATCTCATGATCTGCCTTACTCCAAGGTTAATGAGGTCTATTCCTTCGCTCTTAGCATCTTTCAAAATGTCCTCTTCTGTAATTAGAGCAGCGTTAAAGGCTATTGGTTTCTTTTTTTCCTCCTTGTGGTACTTGTTGATATAATTTCTTTCATATGCAATGAGGTTACCATGTAGTTCATCATATGTCATGTTGTGTAGATCTCTATCTTCCATAATGGTAGCCTTAGTTTCTTAAATCTTTGGAAGACTTTGGACCAACTTCTGGACTTGTACACTATATGGGTAGATCATTACCAGTGATTTTAGTTCGCATATGATCTTACTGAATATGACAAACATTGTTTCAATGTTCTCATTCTCTTCCATTTTGAACATCTCATATTTATTGACCATGGAAGCGATCTTTGACTTTTTAACTTTGGTGGTTCCTTCATAGGTTACTTCCAATTTGTCCTACATTTCTTTTGTGGTTTCACAAGTTGATATCTTATCGTATTCTTCTCCACTAATTGCACATAGAAGTAAACTTATAGAAAGTGCATTAGTTTGGATTACCTCTTGTTGTTCCATGGTAACCTCAAAACTTTTGTGGTCTTCTATGTCTACACTGTTGGATTCTTGGTCCTTGTCCTTTTGCTTTTTTTAAGTCGTGGAATTGGCTTTGGAACCTTCTTGATGACGACCCAGGCTTAGAAGTCATTTAATTAGAAAAAGATTCTGAATCTATTTTTCAGTATGAGTAGTATTGTCCATTGAAGTATGGCGGCTTGTGGAGGAGTGACTATCTTAAAGAAAAGAACCAGGAATTCAATAATTTGCCATTTGGTCTTTGGTCACTTGCAGTAAAGCAATACTATTGGTGAGACCTACTCTGATACCAATTGAAATTCAAGAAGGGGGTAAATTGAATATTTTTTGTGAGTCGACTACTGACTATTCACAGTCGACTCACCTGCAGATCAGTATATTTCACATGACATATTAGATTTAAAACAATTAAGAAAATAAATAATCGAACATAAAGTAAAGACACCGAGATTTATCCTGATTCGGAACACCAATGTGGTGCCTACTTCCCCTCCCTTTGGGTTTCAAAGTTTCCTTAGATCATTCAATGTCGGGCTCGAGTACAATGATGAGAAACAAGTTCTAAAGACTTATTTTTTTCTTCAGATCTTGTGACACAGCTTCAGTTGATGTTACAAAGTTGACTTAATCCTACTCTTTATATAACAATTGCAAACTAAAAGTTACAAAGCCTTGTGAGACTAAGATGGAGACACTTTGATATTCATCTTTGAAGTTGCATAACCCGTGTCCATTTTCAGTCTTCTTCTTTTACAGTCTTCAGTTGCTACTCTTCATAAGGTAACTCGAGAGATTTCTTCTCAATCAAGGATTTGAATTGATTTTTTGATTGAGGAATGTAGCTGTATGATAAGTTCGTATCAGATATGTCCATATACGGCTTTTATTAAAGTCCATCTAAAATATATCAGTGATCTTTTCTTTTTTTTTTACTTTATTGCGATTGACTTGATTTGCTATGATTCTTGGGACAGAGATCTTCGTGATTGATCTGATTTACTGTGATTATCGGGACTAAGATTCTCCTTCCATTTGTTCTTATTTTGATTATTTGCTTGGATGCCGCTGATCATGATTTGATTTCCTTCTATTCCTACAATCAGCTTCCTTACTTGCTTTTTTTATCCTTCAATCACTAGCAGTATTCCAATATCCTTCAAGGATTTACGCGTATCCTACAAAGATTCACTTGTTAGTTTGTCATTATTAAAACGTAAATTTAGGAGGCTAACACTTATTATATTAGAAGCTCTTGTATTGATTCCACCAGATTTTTGAAATGTCTTGTATATATTAGTCTTTTATTATAATTATTTTCTATCTTCGTTCATTTATCTTGATAGTCTTGTATATATTAGTCTTTTATTATAATTATTTTTTATCTTCGTTCATTTATCTTGATAGTCTATTGATAACAGCTACGGACTACAGGTTTGGCTTTCCTACTGGTGGGTTATAGTAGGTGCCGTAATGACATGAGGAATTAGGACATTATAACGAGGCCACATGAGAGGTAGAATGTGTATTTTAGCTGTGGATGATGTAACAACTCTCATAGTAATTTTTAAAAACTTTTATATTTTGACTTTTTTACCCTTTTTTATAGTTGTTTCATGGTATTTGTGGATTATGGGAGTGGATGACATGATTTTCGAGGTGTTTCAGCTGATATTTAAGTGATTTTTTTATTTTGGAAGGATTTAAATTGAAATGATTAACTTTGGTCAATACTCGGAGATCTGAGCGTCATATGAGAATTTCGTCCATTCCTCAACTTTGAAACATCAATTTTGGGTTATTAGCACAGATGATTTGGGTCTTGAGAGTTTGCATGTGTTTTTGAGTATTTAGTTGAAAAGTTGGAAAATTCAGCCTATAATTGACACCGATCAATATTTGGTGATAACAACCTCCTGTGGTGATTTTGATGAATCCACTGAGTCTGAAATATTGAAATTAGCCTGATAGTGAAGTCGAATTATTTTATGGGGTATCGAATGAAACTCGAGAGTTTGTTCGAAACATGATTTTTTTTATTCTTCTTCATGAAGATTTTGTATCTTCTATTTATATGTTCATGTTTCTTTAATCTTCGATTTTTATGTAACATTTTGATCATAACAATTGGGACAAACAGAAATTGCAATTTTTATTGAACACTTTTATTTGTCTATTTTGTTTTGATGTTGATTTTGATAATCCCAATTTTATTGCTATAGTAGATTTTTCTGGTGTTTTCTAAGACTTAGATTTGTCAATTTTGTTTTGATGTTTGTATTCCAATTTCCATTTTTTTCCTTAACTGTATTAGCATTTCTTGCTCTATTTTTTTTTGACTTTTTTTGGTTAATTTAATTCTAGTTTTTTTTCCCAAATTTTTATTGTAGTCATAATTTTTTTAAGGCATACATCATGTTATTGATTTTGACAACTTTTCTTGTTCAATATATTTTTCTAATGCTTAAAATATGATTTCTTTTTGTGTTAATCTAAAAATCCATCAAATCTGTCAAGATTTGAGCATAATTATTTTTTAAATATCTTTTAATGTCTAATTGTTTTCTCTAATTTTTCATACAATTTGTCACCTCCATGATGTTATTTATAAAGATCAATGCTTTGGGTCAAGCCCACTGAGATTCAGGCAATTCCCAAATGACCACTATTCCTAATACCATCATCCCCGTCCAAAACTCTTCATTCAAAACCCTTTGTCAACGTCCTCTTTTGTTTTTAAAAGTATTTCTATGTTCTGCAATCACCATAAGTCATCATATGTCCACATATGCTTCTTCTGGTGGTTATTTCTTTGAGGAAATTAATTTCTATCTTTGATTTGTGTATTTTGTGTTTGTAAAAATTATAATTTTTCTATGTTTTCACTTATGGTTGAATATTTTAAAGGAGAAAATTTTAGACTGAATTTCATTTAATTTCTATCTTTGTGTCACAATTCAAACCCGTCATAAGTAGTTCCCACACTAACCCTCTGGTGGGAAAACCACCTACCCCAAATCATTAACCAAGCATCAGATGAAATGAAAAACCATTAACCCCTAGGACCCAAAGGTCATTTGTACCAAAACTCTAATAAGGAGTGTCAAAAAGGGTATGCAACCCCGAAAACTATGAATGTGCATAAGTCCAGAACAAGGGTCTTGAAAACATCAATAGAAGCATCCATGGTAGTTTAAAAGACGCTGCTCATCCTTGAATTTGAATCAACCATTTAAATCACAACTTAGGTCTCGTAATAGCCGTTGGGGGTGTGCAAAAATCGAATTAACTGATAAATCGAATAAAAAAATCGTTATTGGGTTGTTGAAATTGGGTTATTGGGTCAGTGATTTTTAAATTATTTTAGGAATTTATTTATTGAAATATTTGTTCGCTTTTCAGTTTTAAGGTTTTAGTTAACGGTTAAATTGATAACTCAATAAGACTATATGAAAATTATTTTTTATCCCTAGTTATATAACAGTAGCTTTATATTTTAAACTAGTTTAGGTGTACGGGCCTTGTGTGTGTACCTTACTTTTAATGAGTTCAAACATTACATTAAATAGGATATTTGTTTAAATAATAAAGATGAATATAATAATTAAATTTAATATCTTTTGAGTATATAAAGATAGAGAATTTATTTATTAAACCTAATCCTTACCAAAAATATTTTTAAAAGTCGATCGACATTCATCTAACATTTGTAAATTACAACAAAATAACACAATGATAGAGACATCAAAATAATACAATTAAATCTAATCTTTACACACAAAAATTTTTCAAAGTCGTCCACCACTCATCTACCACCTGTAAACAATAGAAAAATAATACAATAATAGAGATATCAAAATAATACAACTAAACATAACCTTTTTATTAAAAAAATTCTTCAAAGCAGACCTAGAAGCATCCACCATCTACACATGCAATCGAATCATGTTAGATGAGCATCAATTGCATTCTCCCAATAGGCAAATCGGTTTGTTGTTTTCTACATTTCATAGTTGTTTTCTTTGGGTTGTTCTTTTCTTTATAAACGGTTGGATTGTTGGTGTCCACCCATTAATATAAACTACAAACCTACGTTAATTTCCTTTCTTGAGATATTGCTATCAGTTGCTACTGCATTCAAGTTCACTTCTTAACCAAAAAGAAAATATGTTTGTTTTAGAAATAATGTATTTGAATTTGCTTCTACTTGTACTTTGTATATGTTTTTTTTGCATGAAGGTAGTGTGTGTATGTATATATATATATATATATATATATATATATATATATATATATACATATGAAAATAGAAATAGAAGGAGAAAAAAAAATAGAAGAATTTTTGTATTGGTTAAACCGATAAATCAAACTATTAAGGACCAAAATCGACAAACCAAAAACCGATACTAAATATCTTACTGCTTTGGTTATTGATTTAGCGTGTTAACAAACCAAAAATTGATAAATCAAATTGATAATAGATAAAATCAAAAAATAAAACTGACTAATGCACACACTAACTAAACATTCTCTACACTCAATAAAAGTAAGAGTATGTGTAGTATCAACACACAAGAAAATAAAAGTGTACCTGTACGGTGATTTGTTAAAATGAGTGTATTTCAATGTGTTGCGATCACAACCAGTCATTGAATGTCCACATATGTTGCTTCTAGTGGTTATTTTTTTTTTTCAAATGTACACGCAAATGTATGCGGTCGTACAAGTAATATAGGATTGAGAGTCTAGATATCGTACCACAAGGACTTGTTTGTAACACCTCACATTTTAGGCTAGACATTGAACCGTCATTCATGCATGTATAAATACTAATCCCATGATTTGTATTTGAATAAATGTGTCATGATTTTTATCCTAGTGTGTGAAGTGGTTATGAGGTAAAAAAATGTTTATAGTAATCACTTAGAGCAAAGTTGAGCTTAAAGCCTTTGATTCGGCCAAATTTTAATATTCGATTCTACAAGGGTCGACTTTGAACGTGTATAACTTTTGAAATATGTGAAATTTTACAGATCAATACCTATCAAATTATATATAATTGAATTAGGTTTCTAACGATACCAATTTTGCCTTAATCCGATACTTTATCGAAAAGTTATAAGCATTATCGTGGGAAACAGTAAGGGTCCGCAATAGCCCAGAGCCGTGAGGGATATCCCCTTGGAATAGGGTTCACGTCACAAGGTATATTCTCTCAAAATATGGGTCGTGCCACGAGGGCTATTCCCCTACTATTCCAGCTTCCTATGGGCCAAGGGGTAATTTGGTCCTTTCTCCTCAACCCCAATCGTCCAAAACACGATTTGTAACACTCTTAGGGGAATTATTTACCCATGAACCTTAAAAATAGTCACTATAAATCCTTCCTCTTCCCAATAACAAAACTCAAGCTTATTCTCTTAAGAACACAAGGATTTAAGTTTTGATTTCAAGGTTTCTTCAAGAATTCGTTCAACTAAGGTATGTGGGGTATTCATTAGTGGGTCCTTTTCACCTATTAAGACCAAAAACCCTCTCTTTGATTAAAGTAAGAGTTTTTTCTTCATTATAGAATTTTTCACATATTCAAGATGAATTCAATCCATCCTTTTTCTTAGTATATTGACTCAATCTATGTCCTTATATGACCCCATGAAAATTAGGTTATTTCATGCTTTAAATTTCAAGTTCCCATGTCATAACAAGTGATTTCATGATACAATATCAAATTATGTATTAAACCATGTAAATATGTTTCCATCTCTTGTTTAACACATTTTTTGTTCAAAATTCATGTTTCCTACCTATTTATTAAAATGTCTTATATTTTTGGGTCTTTGAATTCTGATTCCATACCACTTTTAAGCATTGTTATCATATTTTTCTAATCATTCAGTGCTTGTGGGTTATGAACATCTGATACCTATATGTCTTTACATTGTTTTCATTTTCAAGAAATAAATCAGTTAGACCATGATTATTTTATTTTATTACCACCTTTATGATATTATATTAATGCTGAGAATTTACCAGTACCGTTCCATGTCATGTTAAACAACTGATAATACAAAAGTCTTTCAGTTAGGAGTAACACTTAGCACCGAGTGAACGAAGGAATGATGACTCCCTCATCAGTAGAGGCATGAGTCGTTAGTAGCAGTCCCTATGTTCTAGACCTACGATGCCACCGTAGATTATGAGGGGCCCCCCATCAGTATAGGCATGACACCCTCGTCCTTCGGGACATCAGCCTTGTGGATCCACATCATCATCCATATGTTTGTACCCCTGGCAAGGTACCAATACCTTTTCAACTGGGGTTACAGGTTAGATCCCAATAGCTCAGATTGGGTCATGTTGGATGTAGTTAGCTCCCACAGTCTCAGTTTTATATCCACACTAGATCAGTTAAGGCTTGCTTGACCAAGTATACATACTTCAGTTACCTAATCATGTTATTATGGTGATTCAGTCACTAAGAATTACAAGTTATTTCAGTTTAGGTTATGCTTGGTCTTGTATTCTCAAGTTTACTTATTCATGCATCCATGTTCAGTTACTATATGTATTTCAGTCGGTTCTTATCTCACGAACCAGTACATTCAAAGTACTGATCGCATACTCTTCTTTTGTGCTATGCTTCTTATAATATAGGTTAAGACACTCAGTTTACGACCGTTCATAGACCGTCCATCATCACCCAGCAGCAGTAGTGGTGAGTTCTCCTCCATCGAGGACATGATGTTCTTTACCGTTATTTCAGTACTTTTTTATGCTCAGCCAGTTGGAGTAAGTTGGGGATTTGTCCCATCAACTCCTTATGATTCTTAGAGGATTTCATATAGTTAGACAATCAGTTAGTTTTTAGATTTATCAGTTATTTTAGACAGACAGTCTAGTTTCTAATGTCTATCAGATACTTCAGAATGTCTTTTATATATTTTAGTACTCAAATTGATAGTGCCTTATTGGTTTATTTTCCGCACATGTTACGCTACTATCATTTCATTCAGTGTTCACAGCAGGTATCAGTTCATGGGTTAGATTGGGGTTACTTGTGGCCTTAAGCACCGTGTCGCGAGTAGGGGGTAGTCTTGGGTCGTGACATTGTTGATTGACTAATTTTCTAAATTAAAGTAACCTTTATTGTTTATTCAAGAAGTAAATTCCAAAATATATATTTAAAAATGAACTAAACTAAAAATAAAAAAATAACTAATGAACAATTAACCCAATAAAGAGCGTATTTTTACGCAATCGATGAAAGAATCAATCAAGGATTATGGATTCGCTAACAATCATATAGAGTATCAATTTCATCAACTTATTTGATTATCTAATTGTTGATATGGGGCTGATTATATGATCATGATCTTCTGAGAATCTAATCGTTTATCCGAATTTACCTCACAACTACATCGTTGAGCGAAAATGAGATAACCCAATCCGAATTCATTTATATATCTTTCCATTTTGTAACCAAGTAACACAATCTAGGTATATTCCTATCCTAACTACAAACCAATTCTTTATTTTACTAAAGTAAAGATCTTACTCCCTATATTCTTCGTTCTATCTCATAGATTCTCCTTTCAGATTCACAATAAGAATATAGATTTATTTTAATGGTAGCTAAGCATTAAAATAGTAAGCACAACAATATAAGAACAACTATTCTGATAATAAAATAAATCAAATCAAGCAATTACTAAAAAACATATCGTCAACTACCATAATCCTAGAATGAGAAGTTTAACTCCACATTGACATGGAGCAATTACAAAAATTCATCCAACGAAATACGTAAAAATAAATAATAAAGAAGAAGAAAAGATGAAAACAATTTTCTCCGAACTTTGCGATGGATTTTATCTCACTCTAGTTCAAAAGTTATGTAAAAACTGATTTTTATGGAATATTTATAGGTGTAAAGAAAACCCCAAATAAAATAACTAAGTCCAAAATAGACTAGGAAAAATACTAAACAAAGTGTCCGCCGCCTAAGCATACAGGCGTACTTCAATTGTAATTTGAATTGGACACTTTTGAATATTTTATTAAATTTATTTCATTAAGCTGTCTTCTTGATTTTCATTTATAATCTTCCGTTTTTAATTTGTTTTAGTATCAAATATCTTCATCTTCACATTATTTTAATCCTACGCATTAAAATATAAGATTAAGCACAATTCATAAAATCAATGCTAAAAAAAGACAAATAAAATTATTAAATATGAGGTAAATAATGACTAAGAATGTATAATTTTGACCTAACATCACCACCATACACTTAGAATCTTGCTCGTCCTTGAGCAACAATAAATCTCATCACAAAAAATCAAGCTTGGAACACCACTATTTTGATTGATAGAAACAATTAGACTATATCTCAATTCAAAACGTCAAGTACACTTCCCAATCATTATGTAAAAGATACAAAAAAAAAGAAAATCGCTAACCTCCTAACTCAAAGACGGACTCTAACCATCAAATATAAGCTCCCTCGCCTACTCATGTCAAAGAAAGGTAATAGCATCACCTATCTATCATGAAACAAGTGCCCTCAATAGAAAAAAAATAATCCACACACTCAATTCAAAAGATTGAATATAATTTAAGGACTTAGCATCAAAGAACAACTCTCACACTCAAAAAATAATTCATATGTATGCACAAAGAACCATAAGGTTATCCATTATTTACATCTCCACTAATTAAGTATGCCCGAATAAAATAAAATAGGACTTTAACGAGTTGTAATGTTGGCTAGGGGACAGATAGGAAAACTATATAATAGTGATTTAAACTTACCTAAGCACTTTTCACTTTTTGACTTCATCATCCATTATTTTCTCCTCTTTATTTTTAGCCCTCTCATCAACTATTATTTTGACACGACCAAACCAGGGGCCTTGTTGTAGTGGGTATCTCAAGTCCAGCCAGGAACAGAGACTACCCCCGAAACCCAACCCAATCATCCATCATATACCTTGATGATCCAAATGATCCCAACCATCCCAAATCCAACCGATAACCATACCCAAACAAAACTATAATAAAAAACAAAAATAATAACGAAACCAAGTTCCATAACATAATATAAAAGGATGGAACAACCAACAATATCGTCAACCGGTATCAATCCCAATATCAATGCCAATACTAAGGCTGATAACAATACCGATCCTGATCATACCAACCCATAGTAGTTTCACAAAAGCCTCTAACCAAAAGAAAACCACTATCCAGTTTAGACATGCCCCCAACCATAGACGAAACCAATATCCATAAATAAATTAAAGTATATAAAAATATCCATAACACGAAATGGAGACTTTTGAAAAGATGGAAGCTCACCACTTCAATCCAAAGTTGATCCCAAAATTTGATAACTATGCAAGATGAGTAGAACGGCCAGTTCCTACATCGTGTAGGGATACAGCTTTCCGAAGATGGGTTAGTGGGTGAACTCTAGCATGAACTCAGGATAAGGATAAAATAATTCCATCTAGTAAAACCAAGTAAACCAACTATATGCATATAATCATACATATATATATAACCACGCCGGGAAAGGGAACCAGGTTTAGCATGCATTTGAAATTATTAACCTAGGTATGTGTAGCTTAACCGTCCTTACCACCCATGGGCTATTTGGGTCTAGTTTAACCCCCTAAACGGGCCCTAATGAGTGTAGCCTCACGAATTGGAGATGCCATAAGAGTAGGGGATTCCCAAGTACTATTCGCTCTCCATGATACATATGTATAGTATAGTTAGAGGATTATCGTGTACCTCATAGTATCATATAAGGTCTCCATGACCTACCCCTCATGTCGTAAACATAAGTTTTCAATGTTCTTCCATTTGACTCCCACCTTTATGGTTATCTATCACACCCCACCTTATTGCCCAATTAAAACCAATTCTAACTAATCCGAACCATTATTATTAATCGAGGCTGCAGATAGTGGTATCGTCATATCGACTATAACCAACAATTATTTTCCATAGACAAACCTTTTAAGGTAAAAGGAACTCCCGTGTACCCATTTACCAAGTGAACTTGGGGGAGTCCTATGTACCCCACACGTTTTCCATTATTATGTTTGCTTGGGGGAGTCCCATGTACCCCATAAGTGTTCATTAACATATTTACTTGCCGGATTCCATCGTACCCCACAAGGAGTTGAATTAACCATAACCATGACCACCAAACCATTCCATTTAATCATTCCAAACCATTTAAACTATTTATACCATTTAGGGTTCCATTACCAAACCATACAATGCAATAGTTCCATTAAAAAGTCTAAATATAGTAAAAGCATTCTCATAGGCATTTTATGAAACATATTGGGGGCATAGTATTTCCAAAACCAAAATTGAATACCAATTAATCATTCCCATGCAACCAAGTATCCAAACCACCATTAAAACATGTAATTACATAATTAAAACATGGAAAAACCATAACCAAACCATTATAACCAAAAAAAACCAATACATATTTAAAAACTCAAAACTATATAACAATTAACTAACAATGAGGGAAGGAGTACCTGCCTTAATTTAGAAGATAATGGATAGAAATCACCAACACAAGCCCTAAATTAATCCTTAAGATGAAACCCTAGCTTTCTTTGCCCAAGAACTTGAGAAAGGATTAGAGAGTGTTTTCTAAGTGTTAATGAATAGATTAATTTGGAAAATATCCAGATTGCCCTTATTTAAACTGCATAAAATTCCCATAAGGGGGGTACGACTAACCATACCAGTCGTACCCTCCAATATAAGTGGTACCCACCACTCGTACCTTAGGCCTCCCCCTTTGACCTAACACTGTCCAAGGAACGACTTACCCGAACCAAGTCATACTCAAAGCATACGACTAGTACCCTTGACTCATACTCTTGGCAGAATAGAATCATAGGAGATTTGAATATTGTCCACCATTCGAGTCTATGGTATGACTCGTACCCTATCTTATGGCTCATGGTGAGAAACTCATACTCAAATCCAACTTAAGTTTTCACGTCTAAGATTAAGTAAAGGAAATAACTAAACCCAACAAACCGTATCCATAAATATGACTCATACCACCTAAGTAGAATCCATTCTTGAAACTAAATTCATCCCACCAACCAATACTGGTCAGCATACGACCAACCCATACCACTCGTACCCTTGTGTACGACTCATTCCCCCTAGTCGTAACTTTACCAAAAGCTAGAAATCGAGGAAATTTTCTAAGGGTAAAAAGTATAGGTTGTTATAGTCTCCCACACTTGGAACATTCGTCCAAGAATAATGGACAAGGTAGGGTAAACACAAACATGATTTATTTACATTATGTAATATCAATCCAACCTTTAACGAAGTTAGAAAATAAAGATGCAAAGATATTAATATTTCCTTTAACAAAGTTTGAAAACAAAAGTATGTTGAAGAACACATACCTTCCTCACGAATCCCAGGAGCAAAAAGTAGATACGAATTCTTGGACTTCGCATCCTCTTTCATTTCCCTTGTATCCTTTTTCACCTTGTGGTTCCACCATAAACCTTAACTGAGGCTACATCCTTGGTCTGTAACCGATGAACCTACCTATCCAAAATCTCAATTGGGACCTCTTCATAAAATAGAGATTCTGAGATACCCAATCCATCCAAAAGAACAACCGAAGAAGGATCACCAATGCACTTCCTCAACATAGAGGCGTGAAATACCAGATGAATGGAGCCCAAACTAGAAGGCAACTCCTATTCATAAACCATATTACCAACCCTCTGTAAAATCACATAAGGGCCAAAAAATCAGGGACTGAACTTCCCCTTCTTACCAAACTGCATTACTTTCTTGATGGGAGATACCTTTAGGAATACCTTATCCCCAACCTCTAACTCTAAGTCTGTACGCCTCATATCCACATTGACTTTTGGATACTTTAGGAAGCCTTAAGCCTATCCCGAATCCCCTTTACCTCTTTCATGGCCTGATAAACCATATTTGGACCGAATATATCCGCCTCACCAAGCTCAAACCAACCAATAGGAGATCTACACCTCCTACCATACAATACCACAAAAGGGGCCATACCAATAATAGAATGATAACTATTGTTGTAAGAAAACTCTACTAATGGTAGATGTTCAACTCAGCTGCCACTATAATCAACCATGCACGCCTAAAGCATATCCTCCAATGTCTGAATAGTCCTTTCTGCTTGCCCATCCATCTGAGCATAGAAAGCAGTACTCAAACTAACCTTAGTCCCAAATCCCTTCTGAAAAGACCGCTAGAAGTGAGATGAAAATTATGTACCCTGATAATAAATAATCAAAATAGGTACCCCATGAAACTATACAATCTCATGAATATACAACCTCACATAATTCTCTATCAAAAAGCTAGTCCGCACTGGCAAGAAGTAAGCGGGCTTGGTCATCCTATCCACGATAACCCAAATCGAATCAAATTAATTTTGAGACCGAAGAAGTTTTGTAATGAAATCCATATTGATTAGCTCTCATTTCCATTCAGGAAAATCAATTTCTTGATATAACCCACCAGGCCTCATGTGCTCGACTTTGACTTGTTGGCACATAAAGTATTTGGCCACAAAATCAGCCATATCCTTTTTAATTCGACTCAACCAATACATATATTTAAGATCACGATACATTTTTGTTGAACCGAGTTGAACAATATAGCACAATTCATGCGCCTCATCCAAAATCCTTTGTCGCAAATCATCGACATGAGGAACACACAACCTCTCTTGGTATCGTAAAGTACCATCGCCACTGATCTCAAAGACCATTACCTTTTGCATACCAACATCCCTCTTGATTTTCATCAAGACAGGACCGGATAGCCTAAAGGACTATCAACACACAAAATGGGATGAAGAACACAAAAATCAGCAAGCACACTAAAGGAAAAAATACATATAGAGAAAGGGGATGAGAAGAATTTCTTGAAATTAAAGATAGATAGAAAGACCCTTACTCCTATTAAGTGATTAATAAAAGATAGTGTATCAAACCATCAATCACACCTCGCCAATAGAAGCTGAAACCTTGCTCTTAGGTGGATAAAAGGACTCACACTTCCTCAATATCACCTTTCTTGCCAAATGTTCAACACAAATAAAATCCATCAATTGTATTAAACTCTCAAAATTCGGTTTCTACCTAAACTAAGAGACTATGAACTATAACTAAAGAGAAATATCTCAATATTCTTCAAAGCTAATGAAAATACAAGCTAGAATGTCTATTTATACTATTACATAACAATGACTAAATTGCCCTTAATGAGGATTAAGAAGAGGCACCCTTGGAGTGTGGTCTTTTGAAGTGTAAAGACCAATATGCCCTTAATGAATAGTAGCTTATGTGATGTAGAGATTCCTCCTTTTCTCTTCAATTTGCTCAAGGCTTTGGAAAGGCTCCCAAAGGGTCTTCAAGAACTTGCAACAGTCAAACTTGAATCTTCTATAAGATCTTGAAATCCTTAAGCTTTTTAGGATTGTATCATCCTCTCCATCTTAAAAGGAATTTGTCCTCAAATTCACATCTTGCAAAACCAAAGAGGGAAAAAAACAAGAACACAATCCTCTTGGTAGGAGGGTTAGCATTAGTACCATAATTACATCATCACTCCAAGGTGGTTCGCATTTAACATACATCCTTGGTGTTTGACATAAAAAGCTTGGCACAAAGGACACAAAATAAGTGAAAGGCATCAACATGAAATGATAAAGAAAATGATCCGAAACCATAACTTCTACATCCCAAAAGTATTCCGGGGTCAAATGGGAGTAGAAGACAAGGGGTTAAGCCGAGTTAACCCACTCTTTTCTCTAGTCTACTAAGATCATAAGCATTCAAAGCATTACTCACAATTTTGACGTAAACAAGGTCACTATGAACAAGACTAATATCAAGGATCTTATTACACAAGTTCAAAGGACCATGTTCAATATCAAGACCATCAAGACTAGCATCAACACTAACTTGAAAATTTTCAATCACACTATTCTCATATTCAAGTAGTGAGCTAATCTTAGGGGCACATGGTTCATTATACATATCAAAAGAACTAACAAGGAAAGAAACATGCACACCTACATTAAGAAATTCTGAAACCACTTCATAGGGAATCACATGACAATAATTTAAACTCAAGGGGACGTAAGGAATAGCATCACTACCTCGGTTTGGACTAGGAAATTCCACTCTTTTGAAGCCTTCGGCCAAGGTTGTCTTGAGTCCATTTTCATGTGAAACCCCTTGTTGATTCTTCTTTGATAAGTCATGAACTTAAAAATACAAATAAGAAGAATCAAGGATAGGTAAAATGCTAGCCTTTGGGTTAGTGAGTAACAAGGGTCCTTTAGGGACAAGATCCACAATCAAGCATTTCTTTCCCTTTTCTACTTCACTACCTACGGTTTCCCTTTCCCTTTCCTTCTTTTCTTCATATTTTTCTTATACCTCAATATCAAGATTTTCTCCATCTTGAGGCTTGGCCTTATTCTCTTTGGATTCTAACTTATGGAGAAGAATCGTTGGATTTTGTGAAGTATAGGATGTTTGGACTTGAGGTGTTTGGACTTTTGAAGGTAAAGCCTTTGGTCAAGTGAGTTTGGAACTTAGTACTTTGGATTTTGAGGTAGCATTTGAGTACTAAGTCCCTTTTGTTGGACTTGGTTCAATTATTGGTGTAATGGTCTTTGGACCTCTCGGGTTTGGGGACTTTTGACTTGATAGCTTGGGTTTTGTAGAGACTTTGGTGGACAAAGTCTATCAACTCCCTCTTTCATTCTAATCATGTCACCCTTCATTTATCCTACATAACCTCTCATATCTCGCACATCCATTCTTACTTTTGCCAAATCACAAAATAAGGCATCAAACCGAGCCAACAAAACTTCCATAGCATCATTTCCCAAAAGTTGGGATGAAGAACCCTCAGGATCCATGGTCAAATGTACCTAATAAGAAGCAAAAAAATATCAAAGGAAAACCTACACAATGAGCAAACAAGTTAGTTCAAAAGCCTCACCACACTCACACTCGAATCTCACCTCACACTTGGTCTCACAAGTATTGAAGACTTGGAAATACTAGGCAAGTGAATTGAGTGGTGAATAATCCTTGGTTCGGAATTGATTTTTGTTTGATAAGACTCAAATAAAATGATGCACGGTCTTGAACCAATAAACTACTATGAATTAAAAATGATAAAAGCACACAAAAATCAAAGACACAAAAGAAACGAACTCTACAACAATTACCAACCTAGTAGGTACTTACTAGTTGGCTAATTAGTGATAGACTTAACTCAAAAGAACTAGAATCAAAATTAGAAACTAAGAAAATCTACTTAGGAACTCAATTTGGCCGATTGGCTAGTTATGGCATGGCATTCAAAGACTCCTTTGGAAAAGAAGGATGAAGATTTGAGGGGGAAATAACAAGTTTTGGAGCCCTTTTAAGCCTCCAATTGAAATTAAAAAAATATGGTCCCTCCTTTGTACTTGGATTGTACTTGAATTATTCCTTTTGTCTCCTCTTTCTTTTGGATGAATATGAATATTGCAAGGAATATTCCTTTACCAAAAACAAGTACACTCTCTTTCTTCTCCTTTTTTGGATCAAACACGCTCTTTGAATATTCTTCCTTAGCAAGACTTGATGAACATGGAAGAACACGATGAATATTTAAGAGTTGACCAAAGTTTGACCCCTAACCAAATGAACCCCAATTTTGGATTTTCTTGTAGATCTAGGTTCCTTAGGCCAAGGTAAACTAAAATATCTAAAATTCAGCAACAACCCACGTCCAAAATCCAAAAACCCACACGGATCTAAGCTCAAAAGCTTCAAAACACCATATCCATAGAGGTTCTTAGCTCAAACTCAACCAAATCTTGTTCCAAGTGTAGATCTAGATTCCCTAGGTGTTAGAGAACAAGAATCTAGCACAAGAAACTTTCAAAACAAAGTAAAATCATGTAGATCTAAAATTTTAGGTTCGTATTTACAACACAACACAAGACAACACATAATTTTTTTGAGATTTCAAGATTTTTTTACTCTTTTTGTGAGATTTTCTTAATAAGGACACTAATATCAAGATTTAGGGATGTAGGAACAACCCTAACCAAGTCTTTGATACCAAATGATAGCCTAAAGGACTATCAACACACCAAAAATTGATGAAGAACACAAAAATCAGCAAGCACACTAAAGGAAAAACAACACATAGAGAAAGGGGATGAAGAAGAATTGCTTGAAATTAAAGATAGATAGAAAGAACCTTACTCCTATTAAGTGATTAACAAAAGATAGTGTATCAAACCATCAATCACACCTCACCAATAGAAGCTCAATCCTTGTTCTTAGGTGGACCAAAAGACTCACACTTCCTTAATCACACCTTTCTTGCCAAATGTTCAACACAAATGAAATCCATCAATTGTATTAAACTCTCAAATTTCGGTTTCTACCTAAACTAAGAGACTATGAACTACAACTAAAGAGAAATCTCTCAATATTCTTCAAAGATAATGAAAATACAAGCTAGAATGTCTATTTATAATATTACATAATAATGACTAAATTTCCCTTAATGAGGCTTAGGAAGAGGTGCCCTTGGAGTGTGGTCTTTTGAAGTGTAAAGACCACTACGCTCTTAATGAATAGGTTCCTATGTGATGTAAAGATTCCTCCTTTTCTCTTCAAGTTGCTCAAGGTTTTGAAAAGGCCCCCAAAGGGTCTTCAAGAACTTGCAAAATCCAAACTGGAATTTTCTACAAGTTCTTGAATTTCTTGAGCTCTTTAGGCTTGTATTAGGATCCAACATTTGCTTCTCCTTAATATCTGCACCAAGAGATAACCAAACCACTTCCTGCACCATTACCCTACCATCTTTGGAGTCCAAGAGACGAACTCCAACATTAGCCAAGTTGTGAATACCCTTCACTAATTCCCAATTCTCCTGATCCATATAAGCTAAACTCCCCATAGACAACCTGCTAAGAGCATTAGCAACCACGTTAGGTTTACCTGGATGGTAGCGAAGACTCATCCTTGAGAAGCTCCAACCAACTCCTTTGCCTGAGATTTAGCTCCTTTTGAGTGAACACATACTGTAGACTCTTATGATCAGAAAAGATGTCCACGTACACTCCATACAAATAATGCCACCAGATTTTCAAAGAAAAAACCACCGCCAACAGCTCCAAGTCATGAGTAGAATAATTCTTCTCATGCACCTTCAACTGTTTGGAATCATTGTCTATAACCTTCCCATGTGGCATCAAGACGCAACCAAAACCCACCCGAGATGCCTCATAATAAACCACAAACCCCTCATTACCTTCAGGCAATGTAAAAATCGGAGTCAAAGTTGGCTTAAACTTAAGCTTCTCAAATTCCCTTCATACTTATCCGACCAAGAAAACTTCACCTTCTTCTGATTCAACTTAGTCAAAAGGGCAGCTATCGTCAAGAAACTTTCCACGAATCGCCTATAATACTCAGCCAAACCCAAGAAGCTTCAAATATCGGTTGGAGTCGTGGGTCTAGGCCACCTTTTAACCACAACCACCTTTGGCGAAGCACCATGATCCCATCACTAGAAATAATATGGCCCAAGAAATTTATAGCGTTCAACAACAACTCATACTTGGAAAACTTGGCATACAACTGTTGCTCTTTCAAGGTCTGCAACACCACACGGAGGTGATTGGCATGACCTACCTCACTTTTAGAATACACCAAAATGTTATCAATAAATACAATGACAAAAAAGATCCAAGAACTGCCTGAAAATCCCATTTATCAAATCCATATATGTCATCGGGGCATTAGTCAAATGAAAAGACATAACCAAGAACTCAAAGTGCCCATATCAAGTATGAAAAGTCATCTTAGGTATATCCACCTCCCTAATCTTAAGCTGATGATACCCAGACCGAAGTTCTATCTTAGAAGAGAAATTGGCACCTTACAACTGATCAAACAAGTCATTTATCCTTGGAAGAGGATACTTGTTCTTAACCGTTACCTTATTCAATTGTCGATAGTGAATTCACATCTGAAGGGAACCATCCTTTTTGTGCGCAAATAATATCGGTGCACCCCACGGGGATACACTAGAGTGAATAAAACCCTTATCCAAAAGATCCTTAAGTTGCTCCTTGAGTTTTCTCAACTCAGCGGAGCTATTCTATAAGGAGGAATAGATATTGGAGGAGTATCTGAAAACAAATCAATACCAAACTCAATCTCCCTATTTGGAGGAACGCCAAGAATATTATCCAGAAAGACCTTAGGAAATTCATTCACCACTGGAACCAAACGCAAAGAAGGACATTCTGAGTTAGAATCTTTAACTCGAACCAAGTGATAAAGACACTCTTTAGAGATTAACCTCCAAGCTCTAAGATAAGAAATAAACCTCCCACTAGGAGCTAGGAAACCACCCTCTCCCTCAATGATTGATTTACCAAGGAACCTAAAAACAACCTTACGGGGCTAACAATCTAAGGATGCGTAACAAGAGTGTAACCAATCTAACCCCATAATAACATTGAAATTCACCATATCGAGCTTAAACAAATCCACCAAAGTTTGTCTACTACCAACAGAAACCACACACCCCTATAGACTCTTTTAGCAATAACAGAGTTAGCTACTAGGGTAAAAATAGAAAAAGGATCTGAAATAACCTCAGCATCAAAACCAAAATACACAGCCACAAATAGGATCACATAAGAAAGAGTGGACCCCAGATCAATCAAACAATACACGTCATGAGAAAAGAGCTGTAACATACCAGTCACGATATCAGGTGATGCCTAAGACTTTTATCGAGATGTAAGAGCATATAACCTAATCCAACCAGCACTGGCACCAAAAGAAGGAGAAGACACCAAAGCGGCACCAGTAGGTGCAGGAGTAGAAGATGAAGCAACTGGAGCTTTGGCCGCTCCCGAAGCACCCTTACCAACCAGAGAGTTTCTAAGTATATGGCCTAGCTAACCACATTTAAAACACTTGTCCCTCCCTTCATCATTAAATGGTCATGAAAAAGTCGATTGTGCCTTGCTCGCTGAGATTAGGTACCCTTTACCAAAAAATTATCACCACCTTACTGATGTCTATCACCCGAAGGCTTTGGGTAAGGAGCACTAGGTTTAGAGAAAGAACCAAAACTCCCCCACTTCTTTTTTTGCCACTTAGTGCCATCCTAATTACCTTGTTATTGTCCACGACCTTGTTCAAAAGACCTGAACTTCTTACCCTGCCTTTCCTAAAATTCAGCCTGCTTCCACTTCTCATTTTCCACCTATTTAATATGAACCACCAACCTAGATATATCCATATCCTTGATCAGCAATACAGTCTTGATTTAAAGGATCAAATCTCGAGATTGTCCAGCAGTGAAATTTCTTATCCTCACCCTTATTTCAGACACCAATTCTAGAGCATACCTTGACAGCTATGAAATTTCAAGGCATATTCCTTGACTGACATTTTCCATTGTCTCAGATTGACAAATTCCTCTGTCTTCGCTTCTTTTAGCTCCTGAGGAAAGAAACAATCCAAAAAAGTATCTGATAAACTCTCCCATAAGGACAACTCTTCAATATCACCTCTATTCTTATCCTAATCCTCGTACCACTGGTATGTAATATCCTTGAGTTGATAAGCTGCAAAATTCACCTCTTCTACATTCGTGGCCTGCATCACCCTGGATATTTTCTCTATTTCATCCAAGAAATCCTATAGATCCTCCTCCACCATCACACTAGTAAAAGTAGGAGGATTCATCTTCATAAACTGGACAACCCTCGTGGCCTTAGCAGATGAAAGACAAGAAGTATCTCACTCAACCTGAGCAACAACCAACTGAGCAATAGTATAATTGATTGACAAAATTCCACATTCGTAACCTCACCCTGAAGAGGATTAGTAGCAATCGGTGAAACTTCATAAATATCAGGGAATGGACCCCTAGACCAAGTATAGATCCCCTATGTCCCTTCCATATTATCCCCAAATGGGACAGAAGAGTTTCCTTGTGTTCCAGATCATCGAGGCACGGTCTAAAAAGAAAAAAAATTAGGATTAAAGAGGCTTCCAGGGCTTATACTCCAATCTTGAGAATAAAATACCAAGAAAGTGAAACATTCCTAAATGCCTTGTAGCCTCTCCCTTATGAGTATGACGCTACACACCCCTTAAAAGAGACTCTACTAGACACAACTTTGTGGACTCCTAATTGACCATGAACCTAAAACTTAGATAATAACTTGACATGACCCAACCAAGGACCTTGTCATAATGGGCATCTCAAGTTCAGCTAGGACCGAGACCACCCCCAAAACCCCAGCCAACCATTCATCATATACACTGAGTCGGATGAAATCTGAACATATAATAAGATAGTGTGTAATTACATTAATCTAGACTCTAGGATAGGTCAATGACTGAGACCAACCCAAACGAGCCCAACTGTCCCAAATCCAATCGATAACCATACCCGAACCAAACCATAATAAAAAACAAAACCAAGTTCCATAACATAATATAAAAGGATAGAACAACCAACAATACCGTCAACCAGTATCATCCCCAATACAAATTCCAATACTAAGGCTAACACCAATACCAATCTCGCACATACTATCCCATAGTAGTTCCACAAAAGCCTTTAACCAAAATAAACCTATATCTGGTTGGGATATGCCCCCAACTATAGACAAAACCAATATCCATAAATAAATCAAAGTATATAAAAATGACCATACCATAAAATAGAGCCTTCCAAAAATATGGAAGCTCACTACATTAATACAAAGTTGATCCTAAAATCCAATCACTATGCAGGAGAAGTAGAATAGTCAGTTCCTACATCGCGTGGGTATATAGCTGCCCAAAGATAGGTTAGCGGGTGAACGCTAGCATGAACTCAGGATAAAGATGATATAATGCCATCCAATAAAACTAAGTAAACCAACCATATACGTATAACCATACATATATATTTATAATTATGCCGAGAAAGAGAACCAGGTTTAGTATGCATTTGAAACTATTAACCTGGGTATGTGTAGCTTAACCATCCTTAACCACCCACGAGCTATATGGGTCTAGTATAACCTCTGAATGGGAATCGATGCGTGTAGATGCAAGAATCGAAGATACCATAAGAGTAGGGGATTTCCAAGTACTACTTTCTCTCTATGATACATATATATAGTGTACTTAGAGGATTCCCATATTCCTTATAGTATCATATAAGGTATCTATAACCTACCTCTCATGTCAACAAACATGAGTTTCCAGTGTTCATCCATTGGACTCCCACCTTCACGATTAGTTATCATAACCCATTTTTATATCCAAATCAAAACCATTTCCAACCAATCCAAACCATTATTATTAACTGAGGCTATAGATGGTGGTATCATCATACTGACTATAACTTGCAAGTATTGTTCTTCACCAAACCTTTTTAGGTAAAGGGATTCTCATGTACCCATCTACGAAGTTAACTTGGGGGAGTCCCATATACCGCACAAGTGTTCTATTATTTTTTTTGCTTAGAGAGTTCCCCACAAGTGTTCATTAATATGTTTACTTGGGGGATTCAATCGTACCCCACAAGGTATTCAATTAACCATAACCATGACCACCAAACCATTCCATTTAACCATTTATACCATTTAGGGTTTCATTATTAAACCATACCATGCAATAGTTCTATTAAAAAGTCCAACAATATAGTAAAAGCATTCTCATAGCCATTTTATCAAACATATTTGAGGCATAGTGTTTCCAAAACTAAAATTGAATACCAATTAACCATTCTCATGCAACCAAGTATCCAAACCACCATTAAAATATGTAAATACACAATTAAAATATGGGAAAATTATAACCAAGCCATTACAACCAAAAAACTCCAATAAATATTTTAAAACCTAAAACCATATAACAATTATGCCATGAAAACAATTTACAAAATATGCCTTTAGTTGGAACTAACAATGAGGGAAGGAGTACATGTCTTAATTGAGAAGATAATGGAGAGAAATCACAAACACAAGCCCCAAATTAATCCTTAAGATAAAACCCTATCTTTCTTTACCCAAGAACTTTTGAGAGGATTAAAGAGTATTTTTTAAGTGTTAATGAATAGAATTATAGGGAAAATAATCTCCCAAGTGTGTTGAAAGTCGTGGGGCCTTAATAGGATAAGTGGGAAAATGTACAGATTGCCCTCACTTAAGCTACATAAAATTCTTGTCAGGGGGTACGACTAACCATACTAGTCATACCCTCCAATACGAGTGGTACCAACCATTTGTAACCCAGGCCTCCCTCTTGGACCTAACACTGTCCAAGGTACGACTTACCCAAACCAAGTCATACTCAAAGCATATGAATAGTACCCTAGACCCGTACCCCTGGCAGAATAGAATTACAAGAGATTTAAACACTGTCTACCATATGAGTCCATAGTACGAATCGTACCCTGGATTACAGCTCAAGGTGAGATACTCGTACGTAGATCCAATTTAAGTTTCTAAGTCAAAGAGTAAGTGAAAGAAAGAACTAAACCCAACAACCCGTATCCACCAATACGACTCGTACCACCTAAGTCGTATCCATTCTAGAATCAAAATTCAACCCACCAAACAACACTGGTCAGCATACGACCAACCCATATCACTCGTACCCCAGTGTACGACTCGTTCCCCCTAGTCATAACTTAACCAGAAACTAGAAATCCAAGAAATTTTCTAAGGGTCGAAAATCCAGGGATTTATATATTTTCACTAGTATTCTCATATTATCAAGAATTCTTTAAATATTTTTTCAAATATTTTTTTTTCTTTTTTTCTTTTCACTTGTCACATTGTCTCAAAAAGAGTATTTTTATCACTTTGTAACTATCATTGGCTATCCTTTTAACACTCAACCACTTTGTTTCTCCATATTAATCAAATTTATCATAGTCTATGCTACTGTGCTAAAGAAAGCAGGGTGCTATATGTTGGGACTCAACAAAAGGGTCAAGCCAAAAATATGGCTACCAACAAAAGGCTAAAGGATCAAAGGGTCTAACTAGCGATATAATATATGAAAAAGCTAAAATTTAATAAGACAAATCCAAGAAAGCCTATTGACAACTTCTAAACAACAAAACACTTTTATTCCGCTTCAATAACATATAGGGAAAGTTCTAGATTAAGATGCAAAACATGAAATATGAAAATCCTCATCATACATGGCATAAGTATCAATCAAGATGGATCAATTACACTTCTAAGATAGACATGGACATATCAAGCTATAAAATAAAATAAGCTATATATAGAGTCACAACTATAAGCCTAGGTGTCAAAAAATCTACTCACACACTTACAAGAAAGTACTATTCCAGCTCAGGCCTAAATTGCTAGTCTCACACAAGTAAAAAAATATGATATTTTCTTTTTCTCTAAAAAAATATAAAGTAAAATTTACTCCTAAAAAATAAAAGATACATGGTTCAAAGGGACTCCCCTCGAAAAATAAATGAAAAGAAAAATCAAGGAGTGGACAAACTATGCTCTAATAAAGAGTAAAACTAAAAACTAACAAAAATTAATCTAATCTAAAGAATAAAATAAAAATATTTTTGTGTGTTTAAACTTTTTCAATTTTTTTCCTCAAACCTAAAGCAAGCAACTAAAAAAATAAAAAATCCTATCGCATTTTCATCTTAAACAAATATCGAAAGATATTCCACCCCACACTTAAAATCATGTTTTTCCCAAAGCAATAAATAAAAAAAAACAATGGTTAAAGATATTCCCTGAGGCCCTCTCAGACCTAGCTAGAAGCATATTTCCTCAATTTTCATCATGGATCGCGCGCACCCCATACTTAAGCTCAAACATGCTCTTAGCTCAGCTTGTGGATACTCAAACTCCCCCAAACATGCAAAATCAAAAATAACAAAAAAAAAGTGACACTAAAACAAACATGGAAAATAAATAAATGATAAAAAAATTACTTACAACACGTTGGGTTGCCTCCCAACAAGCTCCTAATTTAACTTCGTGGCACGAGCCATCAATTTATTTCTCCACCTTGAGGATATCAATTTCACCCCCAACATCGTATCCATCTTTTTGCTTCGCTCATAGGGTGGTGCTAAAAATATGAAGGAATAAAGTAATGGATGATGCATGTTAAACCACTAGGTCCTGAAGTGAGAAATGTTTGTCTGTTGCTTATCTGGTACAAATTTAAGAATATTGGATTTTTGTTCCTCATTTTCACATTTTTCCACAATTTCAAATGACTCCAAATATATGTCTATATAAATATAATGTACAAAAGTGCTTTGACTGAGACCTAACAAATTCCACTTTCAAATACATCATTAACAACATGCTCACTCTTATTCACCTTCTCAGTGTTAGTCTCAAGAAAGAAAAAGATAATTAAATAGTTGAAATTCTTTTGTCTGCCATAAGTTGGCTAGTATCCATAACAATTGGTGAAGAAGAAAACCACTCATTTTACAAAAAGTTTTGACAAAAACTCTTCCATTGGGGTCCTCCAAAAAAATAAGAGATGATACATCGAAACACCCCTAAATTTGTAGCCAAAACTTACTTTAGACCCTAAACTTGTATGACAATTATTTACCCCCTTAACAACTTTTAAGTGAATTAATTTCAACCTCAAAATCACAAGCTCACTCTCACAATGGAGAGTGCACTACACACGCGCCATGTCATTGCCAAATCAGTGCCACATCAGTGTCATGTCATTGCCACATAATAAATTATAATTTAAAAAAAAAATCCCACACATATATGTACTATATATATATATATATATTAAAAAATAAAATGCCCCCCCCCCTCAATTTTTCTTGTTCTTCATAACTTGTTTTCTCTTATTCAGCACAAGAAAACACTACAATGGTTTACAGTGAAGAGCTCGTGAATGAGAGTAAACGACAGTTAATCTCAAAGCTAGGGATCCATCCACCCTCGCACCCCCTCCCTTGTGGACTTTCTTCTTCATCCCCCCTGCAACCGTCGCCGCCTCCACCCCCTCTCTTCCGTCTCCTTCCTCCTCAACTGGAAAGGAAGTTTTCAAACTCCAAATAACCCCCAAGTTTCAAATTCATCCTCAAGTTCATAGATGCTTTTTAATTTAAATTTCATTTTAATTTTTCATATCCACAAAGATAAATGAGACTCCCTTCAATTTCAATTTTTTATATTCACAAAAATTATATATATTATGATGGGTGTGTCTATTATGAAGAGAAAAAAATAGAGTTTCGATCTTAGTGTTTTTCGGTGAGGTGGGTGGTTTTCGGTGAGGTAGGTGTTTTTCGGTGATGTGTGTGCCTCCTCCGTTCACTCTTAATCTCACTGCGTGTGTGTGCACAGTGATTCGTGGAGTGAAAAAAAATGGAGTATCCGATCTTCCAATGTCACATTAAAGAATTTTATCAAATTTTTAGCAAGTCTCAATCATATTTGGCAATTGGTTGAGAAAAAGCCAAGATCTTTCAACTTTAATCTTGTTTCTTGTGATGACAATTTACAAATAATGCATCAACAATGTGTTGGGGGATTGGGGGGTGGGGTGGGGTGAAGGGAACGAGGGGGGAGGGGTTGAATAAGTTGAAGAAGTGAAGAAGATAAAGTGAAGAAGATGAATTTGTTTTATTTTTATATCTATATAAAGAATTTGTAAAATTTAAAATGTGGATCCCATATTTTTCATGTTTTTTTGGCTATTCAGTCGTTGTTTTATTAAAAATTTGCCACGTCAGCAATTTGGGTGGAAATTAATTCACTTGAAAGTTGTTAAGGGGGGTAAATAATTGGCATACAAGTTTAGGGTCTAAAGTAAGTTTTGGCTACAAGTTTGGGGGTGTTTCGATGTATTATATCAAAAAACAACAAGAATCATCATCATTCGACCACCATCTATCACATGTTGACATAACAAGAAGAGTGATAGAAAAGTAAAAGAAAATAAAAATATAATTATGTAAAAAAAATATATATATATATAATTCAAACAAAGAAAAACAAAAAATTTAATATAGATAAACTATTAATTTCAAAGTGCCAGACAATAGCGCCAAAAAAACTTGTTATGTTTAAACGCACACACAAGTGTACAATGTGTTAGGGTTTTTTCCCTGATTTTTTTACCAAAATTAAGTTTTACTTTTTCTTGGAAGGAAAATAAAACAATAATTACTTTTACTTTTTCTGAAAGGAAAATATAAAATTTTTCCAAATTTGGCTAACCTCTTTCTAAGAGGAAAGGTTTTGGACATCTATAAAAAGAAGACCCCCTTCTCAAGCCATAACACAATAGCATCCATGATGTAGTCTTTAAAGAATTTTTATTTAGTGGAATATTTTCTCCCAACAGTTTTTATATTTTCTTTAATTTAGTTTTTAATATGTAGGTCAATTGGCCAAACTATATCAATAATATGTTTCTTTTTGGTATTATTTTTTTTCGTCTGATTTATCATCTTATGGTTTGCAAATCAAAAGCTCCTGCATGACGCCCACTCTATTTTGAACCCCAATAAGTGGTATCAGATCTTATGGTTCAAAGATCCAATGGTGTGGTAAGACAAGATTAAATAGGTTCAAAGCGGTTTCCAATCCAGCTGCAACCAATTTGGCGATAATGGCGTTTTTGTCCAACTATATGTGGAGATGATATTTCAGTCATATTTTCAACAATCTTGTTGTCACATCTTTAAAAATAAAGCTCTCTTTTAACCCTATAAAGGACTTCAATATTTTTAACCCAAAAGGGCTAAAATATGTTTAACCTAAAAGGGCTCCATTTTTAAGCATGACAAACAACAGAGATAAATGAAGATTATGTGAAGAATCAAAATCATACATATGATGTGAAGTAAGAGGATTAAGTGAAGAAAATCAAGCCAAAAAAGAAGATATTTGTTAGGGTTTTTTCTCTCGTTTTCTTACCAAAATTAAGTTTTATTTTTTCTTGGAAGGAAAATAAAAGTAACAAAAATTACATTTTCTTTTCCTGAAAGAAAAATATAATTTTTTTTATATTTGGCTAACCTCTTTCTAAGAGGAAAGATTTTGGACATCTATAAATAGAAGACCCCCTTCTCATGCCATAACACAATAACATTCATGATGTAGTCTTTAAAGAATTTTTGTTTAGTGGGAGATTTTCTCCCAATAGTTTTTATATTTTCTTTAATTTAGTTTTTAATATGTAGGCCAATTGGCCAAACTATATCAATAATATGTTTCTTTTAAGTATTGTTTTTTTTGTCTGATTTATCATCTTATGGTTTGCAAATTAAAAGCTCCCGCATGACACCCTCTCGATTTTGAACCCAACACAATGTTGTACAAGTAAGATAGGATTAAGAGTTAAGATATCGTACCTACAGGGACTTGTCGATTAACTATTTTTCTAAATTAAACTAATTCTTATTATTTGAAAAATATTAAATCTCAAAATATTTATTTAACAATTAACAAAACTAAATATTAAAAAAATAACTAATGAACAATTACCCAAATAAAGAGCAGATTTTTAAGCAATCAATGAATGAATTAGTCTAAGATCATGGATTCACTAACAGTCATGTAGAGTATCAATTTCATTGACTTATTTAATTATCTAGTTGTTGATTTACGGGGTTGATTATATGATCATAGTCTTCCGAGCCTTTAATTGTCTATTTAAATTAACCTCGCAACTACATCACTGAGCGGGGATGTGATAATCCAATCCGAATGCATTTATATATCCTCTCATTTTGTAACCAAGTAAGGCGATCTAGGTATATTCCTATCCTAGCCACGAACAATTCTTTAGTTTATAAAGTAAAGATCTTACTCCCTATATTCTTTGTTCTATCTCACCAACTCTCCTTTCGAGTTCACAATAAGAATATAGTTTTATTTTAATGATAGTTAAGCATTAAAATTGTAAGCACAAAAATATAAGACCAATTATTATGATAATCAAATAAATCAAATCAAGTAATTACTAAACAATCATGTTGCCAATTACCATAATCCTAGAATAAGAAGTTTTAACTCCACATAGACATGGAGCAATTATAACAAATCATCCAAAGAAATATAAAAAATAAATAATAAAGAAGAAGAAGAGATGAAACCAATTTTCTTCAGCCTTTACAGCGGCTTCTATCTCTCTCTAGATCAAAAGTTATGTAAAGACTGATTTTATGAAATATTTAAAGTTGTAGAACATAATTCCAATTAAAATAATTGAATCGAGAATGGACTAAAAATATAAATAAGGAACAAAGTGTCACGCCGGCTCATACAGGCGTACTTAAATTGTAATATGAATTGGTCACTTTTGAATATTTTATTAAATTTATTCCATTAAGTTGTCTGGTTGATTTTCTTCTATAATCTTCCGTCTTTAATTCAATTTAGCTTCCAATCTCTTTATCTTGATATGATTTTAATCTTACACATTAAAGTATAATATGAAGCATAATCCATAAATCAATGTTCAAAAGAACAAATAAAAAATACTAAGTATGAGGTAATTAATTACTAAAAATATATAATTTCGGCCTAACATCATTATTTTAAATAAATTAAATTCTATCTTTGATTTTTGTGCTTATAAAATTCATAATTTATCTTTTATGTTTCCATTTATGTTTGAAGATTTCAAAGGAGCCCCAAAAATTTTGGGTTGCATTTTGTTTAATTTATGTCTTCGTGTAACAAACCAAACTAGTTTGTAGTGGTAGCCAAACTAATCCTCCTGTGGGAGAACCAACTATCCTAAATAATTAACCTAGCCTTAGATGAAATGAACAACTAATCAATTTTATTAATAAAAAATTTTATCACTATCGAGATAGAGCATAACCATAGTAAAATGAAGAAATATTGTACTTATAGAAACCCGTAGAACTCGAAAGTCGATTGTACCAAAACTCTAATTAAGAAATACAAAAAGGAGAAGCAACCCTAAAAATTATGAATGTGCATAAGTCTAGAACAATGGGGTTGAAAACATTAACAGAAGAATCCATGGTAGCCTAAAAGATATAGCTGACCCTTAAATTCGAATCAACCACTGGAATCACAACTGACGTCTCACGGTAGCCACTAAAAGATGCTCTACACTCAATAAAAATAAGAGCAGGTGTAATATCAGCATACAAGGAAACAACAGTGTACTAGTAGAGTCATTTGTCTAACCCAAGATTTAATATGTGAATAGATAACTATTACTAAGTAGAACAAGCCCACATATGATCACTGCTCAGCAACCTTTACACAGTCTACAATACTTAACCATATTCAAGATCCTTATTAAAAATGTCAATGTAAGTTAAACAAGTGTAATATATCAAGTCAAGTTAAGTCCACCAACTAGACTCTAAGTCAATAATACAAGTCTTAATACCATAACCAAGAAAACAATAAATGACTCAAACCACAACCAAGTCAACAACATCTGATTCAAACCATAACCAAGTCAATATTACATAAATCAATGCCTTAACCAAGTCAATAATATATGACCTAACACTAATTCCATCTCAATTCACAACATGAGAATAATTTAAAAAAATATGACCTTATATTTTTATGTCATTGGCCCAAACCTCTCAAAGTTTCAATTAATTTCAACGAACCATTATTATGCAAACCGGTTCAAATAAGAAATTTTTTTCAATAATTAATATATAAGTCAGGTCAATTCAAACCGTAATAAAAATTTAATACTTAAATTGGTTCACTCAAGAAACCAATATAATAATAATAAAGCACATGGTCTTCGGTTCACTCATGAAACTGTCACACTTAAGTGAACAGTGTACATACATACAAAGGGTCTTGAGGTTGCCCACTAGTCATGATCTGCAAGAGATGAGCTTTATGCATGTACTAAATCACAAATATCAAGTGTTTGACAATATTATTCCACCACTCCTATGAAGATGCTGTAATACCTCGTATTTTTTCTAGTTTAATTTAACGTTGAGAATGTTAAGCATTGGATTCAAAAGAGAATGACTTTTCATACATATAGAATTTTCCATATTTAGACCCTTCAATGTGTAGGAATTCGAATTAGCTTTCCAACAATATAATATTCACCTTTATCTTACAACCGGATGAGAAGTTATGGTGATTTTAAGTTCCAGTTGTAAAACACCATAATTTAGGCCCATAACGCATCGCGGAGAAGTATAAAATCATGATTGTCAAATTCCTGTGAGACCCCATGATTGTACCACATTGTAGAGAGTTCCAATCCTATTGTCAATTTCCAGTGAGATTTTGTAATTCCACCGCGTCGCGGTGATGTCCCATTTCATAATTGTCACTTTCCAGTGAGCCTTCGCGATAATGGCGCATCGCGGAGGTGACTAAAATGGAAATTCAAAAGCATACCATGATAGCTCCATGCCACAGTGATTTTCTAGGTCCCAGTTGGCAGTTTTCAATAGGCCATCACGATAACGGCGCATCGCGCCATAGACCAATTTTGGGAAATTTTCCCAATCCGAGTAAAATTTTAAATGGGGATCTTTGGTCTTTTCTCTAGTCCCAAGTCGTGAATAATAGATCATTTAACCTATCCTAAGAGTATTATACCCACTTTTCACCAAAATACTCTTAAACAAAACCCTTGATCATCGAAGCTTACTCCTCACGATATCCAATTCCCCCATTAATTCTCCAAGGTAATTTAATATTTAGGATTTCCAACTCAAGAACTTCAAATAAATTCAAAATTGAAAGCATCAATAGGGATCTAGGATTCAAGCCTTAGCATCTAGTTCATCAATTGTGGTATGTTGGATTTTTCAACAAGGATAATCCTTTCATCTTTGTACCCAAAACTTATTTTAATTACAAATTTACTGAATTTTATGTGATTTCCCATGAAATTAAAGTTAGGGTTTACACCCAATAGTTCTATTTATGAGATTATGAGATTTCAAGGGATTTAGAATTTTAATTGGATGTCTATGTTCATATTTTCATGCATATTGCAAAAAAATCTAGATTTTAAGTTGATTTATAAATGTTTACATTACCAAGCATGAATCTTATGATGTTTTAACATGAGTTTGATACATGGGTCACTAAGACCTAATTAAAAATTATTATTTGAAGATTGATTGTGTTATGAGCACTTTATTACTAGACTCTTTTCTGATTATTGATAAATATTTGACCTTTTGGTCTCAAGAATAGATATGAAATCCACTTTACAGATTCAGATTACATATTTAGCTTTATAAATATACAGTTAATTTTCATTATAAACCATTATACTATTTTAGAAGTGGATTTTCATCAGAATGAGCATACAGATTTAATGGGAGTAGTATTTACCACCGAGATAGGTACGTTACTATGGTTCCATCCCTCAGAACTATGTGCCAATATAGGACTTAGATTGTTCCCACTTCTACGTGGATGATAGATATGTGATCACTTAGATAGGTTATACTCCCTGACAAGAGTATGACTCTTCTCCCCAATGTGAGGATTCCTCCTTAGGGGGACAAGGATGTTAGACTCCATGAGTGCTCACATGGTTTATGTCAGTTAGAAGAATCTCCCATGCTGAATAAGCTTTCAGATTTCTAAACCCTTAAGATAAAGTATTTTCTCTACAGCTTTAAAGTTCTTGAGTTTGAAATATTACTTTACATAAGCCTTCAAATACAGACTTTCAGATTTCACTTAGCCTGTATGATTTGAGAATAAGAACAGAATACAAATTTCCAAACTAAGTGTAATGTCTCACAAGATTTATACTATATGCTTTATTGTTCATAATTTATGATCTTCAACTTTCAGATTAATCCATCCTTTGTGAGTCATTTACTTTTAGCATGCATGATCTTATAAATTGTGATTATATTGCTTACATATTGCATTCACCCCCATATGCTCAGTACATTCCCAAAGTACTGATCCACATATATGTCTATGTGCTACATTATTTTATAATATAGGTTCAGGTGCTCAGTCTCAATAGCGTGAAGGATTTTCGAGCATCTCATCTATATCTCTGCAGTTGGTGAGTTCTCATAGTTTGGGGACTTATCTATTCATATTTCCAGTTTATTAGTAGATGATTTAGTATTCATTTTATAAAGTTTGAGTTAGTTGGGGCTTGTCCCAGTGACTCTCTAGATTCAATCAGTAGAGGCTTATAGGACTACTAGATTCAGTTTTAGATTTTAGTTGCAGTATTTAGATTTTTAGTATTTGCCTTGTCAGACTGATAAGATTAGTATTTTTAGATATACTCAAATAATTCAGATAGTTTTTTCATATTTATCATGATTTTATATTCATATACCCCTATTTTGAGATTCTGATTTAGTAAAAGGCATCCAGGGTTAGCTCAGGACTACTTGCACTTTAGAGCACCGTATGGCATCCCGGGAATTAGATTTTGGGGTTTTACAAACTTTGTATCAGAGCTTAAGGTTTTAGAGAGTCCTAGATAGTCAGACAAGCCGTGTTACATAGAGTATTGATCATCGGTGTGAAGCGCACCACATCTATGAGCAAGAGGCTATGGAGCATTTTAGAAAAGAATCTCTTTTTTCATGATCTATCATGTATTCAGTGTCTCTATCTTCTTTTAACTCATGCTTTCATGTGATAGAAAATGCCTCCTCATCGAGCTAATTCAAGTAGAAATGATAACCAGCCACCTCAGCCCACAGATCCTTTGAATGAGAATATGTCACATGCAAAATTTTGGGCTGCCTTTCTGGCACTAGCCCAAGCTGTGACAGCTAATGTTCAGGGCAACCATCAGGTTGCAGTACCACTTCAACAAAATAAGGACTTAAGTGTAACCAAAATTTGATATTTTATGAGAATGAACCCACCAGATTTGTTCAGGTTGAAGGCAGGTGAGGACCTACAGTATTATCTAGATGAGGTGAAGAACTTCACCTAGATTATGCATGTTTCTAAAGAGTAGAGTGTAGAGTTGGCATCCTATAGGCTGAAGGATGTTGCTTATGATTGGGTAGTGATGTATAAGAAAAGTAGAGGGGAGAATGCAGTTCCCATGTCATGGAAGGTATTTCAGGATGCGTTTCTAAATAAGTTCTTCCCATGTGAGATGAGGGAAGACAAAATAGAAGAGTTCATAAACCTGAGGTAGGGCTCAACGTCAGTGAAGGAGTATTGCCTCAAGTTTAACCAGTTGTCTAAGTATGCCCCTGATCAGATGGCTGACCCTAGGTCAAGCATGAGTAAATTTGTGATCGATGTTTCTGGGTTGGTAGTCAAGGAGTGTTGGATTTCTATGCTTATTGGGGACATAAATCTTGCTAGGTTGATAATTCATGCCCAATAGATAAAGGCATAGAAGTTGAAGGGTAAAGAGAGGGGAAATAAGAAGGCTAGGATAGGGCAGTTTAATTATGGTCAGAATAGGTCTAGAGGAGGAAATCATTCATAGTTTTAGAATCAGTCATCTATGCCCGCACCTTCTTCAGCCAGTGTTCCTGTACCCAGAAATAGACAGGAGAAGTGGGGTAGGTCGTCTATGTCCAGATCTCAAAATAGTATGAGTGGGAAGTCTAATCATCCCTCATGTGCTAAGTGTGGTAAGAATCATGTGGGTTAATATTTATGCGATCAAAAAGGTTGTTATGGTTATGGCCAGATGGTTCACGGAATCAAAGAGTGCCTGCATTCTATACAGGTAAATAGGGATATCCGCCCTTAGACTCAGGCTACTAGTGCACCATCTTCTCTAGGTCGCCCAGCCCCTTCTTAGGGTGCTTCATCCAGTACCAGTGGTGGTCAGCGCCAGAATCAGTTCTATGCTTTGTCATCCCATTAGGAGCAGGAGTGTTCCCCAGATATTGTTACGGGTATGCTTCGTGTCTTTCATTTTGATGTTTATATGTTGTTAGACCCTGGCTTGAGTTTCTCTTATGTGATCCCATTAGTTGCACTAAATTTTGAGGTAAGTTCTGAAAAGATCCCTGAGCCTTTCTTGGTTTCTACCCTAGTAAGTGAGTCAGTTGTTGCCAAGAAGATTTATAGAAAGTGTCCTATCACTTTCCTTCATAAAGTCATGTTAGCAAACTTAATAGAGTTAGATATGGTTGGTTTTGATCTTATTATTGGTATGGATTTGCTCCATTCTTGTTATGCAACCATAGATTGTCGTACCCGAGTGGTGAAGTTTTAGTTCCCAGATGAGCCAGTCTTTGAGTGGTCAGGTAATTCAGTGCCTCCCAAGAGTAATTTCATACCTTATCTTAAGGCTAGAAAGTTTATCTCCAAATTTTGCATTTACCACCTAGTTCGAGTCAAAGACACAAAGTCTGAGACTCTAACAATTCAGTTCGTTTGAGTGGTCAATGAGTTTCCTGAAGTTTTTCCAGAAGATCTCCCAGGGGTACCTCTTGATAGAGAGATATAATTCTTTATTAACCTTCTTCTAGATACTAAGTCTATATCCATTCCTCCTTATCATATGGCTCCAGCCAAACTTAAAGAGTTAAAGGAGCAGCTTAAAGATATTTTAGATAAAGGTTTCATAAGGCTCAGTGTTTCTCTATGGGGTTCTCCCGTTCTATTTGTGCGAAAGAAAGATGGTTCTTTGTGAATGTGCATTAACTATCGTCAACTAAATAAGGTCACAGTCAAGAACAAATACCCTCTTCCTAGAATTAATGACCTATTTGATCAACTCCAAGGTGTAAGTTATTTCTTAATGATAGACCTTAGATCCGGCTATCATCAGCTTAAAGTAAGGGAATGTGATATTCCAAAGACATCTTTCAGAACCCGTTATAGTTATTTTGAGCTTCTAGAAAATTTCTTCGAACTAACCAATACCCCAGAAGCCTTCATGGATTTGATGAACAGAGTGTTCAAATAGTATCTAGACATATTTTTCATAGTCTTTATCGATAATATTCTTGTCTACTTCTGTAGTGAGGATGATCATGCAGACCATCTTAGAATTGTGTTACAGACTCTTAGGGATCACCAATTGTTCGCCAAATTTAGCAAGTGCAAATTTTAGCTAACGTCACTAGCTTTCCTTGGTCATATTATTTCTAGTGAAGGTATTAGAGTTGATCCGTAAGAGACAGAAGCCGTAAGAAATTGGCCTAGACCTATCTCTCTGTCATATATTAGGAGTTTCTTGGGTCTAGCTGGTTATTATAGATGTTTTGTTGAGGGTTTCTCTTCCATAGCATCTTTTATGTCTAGATTGACCCAAAATAAAGTTAAGTTCCTATGGTCAGATTCCTGCGAGAAGTGTTTCAGGAGTTGAAGACTCGACTCACTTCAGCCCCTATTTTAGCATTACCTGATGGTACAGATGGTTTTGTGGTTTATTGTGATTCCTCTAGAGTCTGTTTAGGTTGTGTTCTAATGTAGAGAGGTAAGGTCATAGCCTATGCCTCTAGGTAACTTAAGCCTCATGAAAAGAATTACCCTACCCATGATCTTGAATTAACTACTATTGTGTTTGCTTTGAAAATATGGAGACATTATTTGTATAGAGTGTATGTTGATGTGTTCACGGATCACAAAAGTTTGCAGTATGTGTTTACCCAGAGAGAGTTGAATCTCCATCAGAGAAGGTGGTTAGAATTGGTAAAAGATTATGACATGAGTGAGTTGTACCATCTGGGTAAGGTAAATATAGTGGTAGATGCCCTAAGTAGATTATCTATGGGTAGTGTTGCTCATGTGGATAATGATAAGAAAAAGTTAGCTCAAAAAGTTCATCGTTTGGCTAGATTGGGTGTTAGGTTGGTTGATTAAGCCGAAGGGAATGTTTGGGTTTAGAGTAGCTCCGAATCTTCCCTAGTTTCGGAAGTGAAGGAGAAGTAAGTTATGGATTTTAGTTTGATCAAACTGAAGGAGTCAGTTAAAGACCAAAAGGTAGAGGTTTTCTCCCACGGGGGAGATGGTGTGTTGTGATACCAAAGTAGATTGTATGTGCCATGTGCTGATGAGTTGAGATAGAGAATTATGGTTGAAGCGAATGGCGAACGTTATTTGATACACCCAGGAGCCACCAAGATGTATAGCGATTTGCGGGAAATCTATTGGTGAAATGGTATGAAAAAAGATATAGTAGAGTTTGTAGCAAAGTGTATAACTTATCAACAGGTTAAGGTAGAGTACCAAAGTCCTAGTGGTTCATTGCAAGAGTTTGGTATCCCCACTTGGAAGTGGGAAGAGGTGAATATAGATTTTTTAACTGGTTTACCCCATTCACGTCTCAGTATAATTTGATTTGGGTTATTATAGACAGATTGACTAAGTCAGCGCATTTCTTTCCAGTTCACAATCTTACACCGCTGAAAATTATGCTAAGTTGTACATCAGAGAGTTAGTCAAACTGCATAGAGTTCTCTTTTCTATCATTTTAGAAGGGCGAGCCTTTTAGAAGGGACTTGGTACCCAAGCCTATCTTAGTTTAACTTTCCACCCTCAGGAAAATGGTCAAGCAGAGAGGACCATCCAAACTCTAGAAGATATGTTGAGAGCATGTTCTCTTGATTTCAAAGGTAGTTGGGATGAGCATTTTCCATTGATTGAGTTCGCTTATAATAATAGTTACCATTCTAGCATACAGATGGCCCCGTTTGAGGATCTTTATGGAAGGAGATGTAGATCACCCATAGGTTGGTTTGAAGTGGGTGAGGCTGCTTTTCTTGGGCCTGACGCAGTGTTTGAAGATATGGAGAAGGTTCAATTGATTAGATAAAGATTCAAAATAGCCCAAAGTCGTCAGAAATCATATGCAGATGTGAGAAGAAAGGACCTCGAGTTTGAGGTTGCTGATTTAGTGTATCTGAAGATTTCACCCATGAAAGGGGTAAAGAGATTTGGCAAAAGATGGAAGCTTAGTCCTCGGTATGTTTGCCCTTAGAGAATTCTGAGTCATGTTGGCAAAGTGGCTTGCGAGCTTGAGTTACCTGCAGACTTGTCATCCGTTCATCCTATATTCCACTTCTCTATGCTTAAGAAGTGCATCAACAACTCCACTGTTGTAGTTCCTTTAGAAAGCTCAGATATTCAGAACAGCCTTTTATATGAAGAGATTCTAGTTGAGATTTTAGATCATTAGATCTGTTGACTGAGGAACAAAGAAGTTCCCTTGGTCAAAGTTCTTTGGCGGAATCATTCTGTTGAGGGTACCACTTGCGAAGAAGAAGCAGATATGCGATCCAACTACCCTCACCTCTTTTCTGCAAATTTAAATTCAGACAAAGGTAATACTCTTCCTTATTTCAGTATCTTTCCAGTTTCACATTCAGCTATATAGTCGTCCTCATTGAAAATTCATGCACACACAGATTAGCTCAGAAGCTCAGTATAATTTAGAATCAGTTGTACAATTTATTTTAGTTGTGCATGCTATCATATAGCCTCAGATTCCTCGGTGTCCTTAGTCGAACTAGCCATATTCGAGGATAAATGTTTCCAAGAGGGAGATGTTGTAACACCCTATACTTTTCCTAGTTCAATTTAATGTTGAGAATGTCAAGCATTGGCTTCAAGAGAGAATGACTTATCATACATAAATAATTTTCCATATTTAGACCCTCCAATGAGTAGGAATTCTAATTAGCTTTCCAACGATATAAGATTCGCCTTATTCGTATAATCGGATAAGAAGTTATGGTGAATTTAAGTTCCATTCATAAAACACCATGATTGAGGCCCATAACGCATCGCAGAGAAGTATAAAATCATGATTGTCAAATTCCAGTGAAACCCTGTGATTGTACTACATTGTGGAGAGGTCCAATATCCAAATTTTTAATTTCCAGTGAGATTTCGCGATTCCACCGGATCGCGGTGATGTCCCATTTCACAATTGTCACTTTCTAGTGAGCCTCTGCGATAATGATGGATCGCAGAGGTGGAAAAAATGGAAATTCAAAAGAGTACAGTGATAGCTCCGCACCGCGGTGATTTTCCAGGTCCTAGTTGGCAGTTTCCATTAGGCCACCTCGATAACGGCACGTTGCACCGTAGACCAATTTTGGAAAATTTTTCCAGTCCGAGTAAAATTTTAAAAAGGGCTCTTTGGTCTTTTCTCTAACCCTAAGTCGTGAATAACAGATCATTTAACCTATCCTAAGCGTATTATACCCAATTTTCACCAAAGTATTCTTAAAAAAAACCCTAGATTATCAAAGCTTACTCCCCAAGAAATCCAATTCTCCCATTAATTCTCCAAGGCAATTCAAGATTTAGGATTGTCAACTCAAGAACTTCAAAGAAATTTAACTTTGAAAGCATCAATAAGGATCCAAGATTCAAGCCTTAGAATCTAGTTCATCAATTGATATATGTGGGGTTTTTCAACAAGGATAATCCTTTCATTCTTGTGCCCAAAGCTTATTTTAATTATAAATTTACTGAATTTTATATGATTTTCCATGAAATTAAAGTTAGAGTTTACACCCAATATTGCTAGAGTTTACACCCAATATTGCTATTTATGAGATTATGATATTTCAAGGGATTTAGAATTTGAATTGCATGTCTATGTTCATATTTTCATGCATATTGCAAAAATTTCCAGATTTTAAGTTGATTTATAAATGTTTACATTACCAAGCATGAATATTACGATGTTTTAACATGAGTTTGATGCATGGGTCATTAAGCCCTAATTAAATATTGTTATTTGAATATTGAATGTGCTATGAGCACTTTATGACTAGACTCTTTTCAGATTATTGATAAAGATTTGACCTTTTGATCTCAAGATTAGATATGAAATCCACTTTACAAATTCATATTACAGATTTATCTTTACAGATATACAGTTGGTTTTCATTATAAACCATTATACTATTTTCTCCAAACATTTTTTATATTTTCTTTAATTTAATTTTTAATACGTAAGTCAATTGGCGAAACTATATCAATAATATGTTTCTTTTTAGTATAGTTTTTTTCGTCTGATTTATCATCTTATGGTTTGCAAATTAAAAGCTCCCGCATAACGACCTCTCAATTTCGAACCCCAACAAGTGGTATCAGAGCTTATGTTTCAAAGATCCAATGGTGTGGTGAGACAAGATTAAATAGGTTCAAAGCGGTTTCAAATCCAGCTGCAACCAATTTGACGATAATCGCGTTTTTGTCCAACTACATGTGGAGATGATATTTCAGTCAAATTTTCAACAATCTTGTTGTCACATCTTTAAAAATAAAGCTCCCTTTTAACCCTATAAAGGACTCCAATATTTTTAACCCAAAAGGGTTAATATATTTTTAACCCAAGGGCTCCATTTTTAAGCATGGCAAACAACAGAGATAAATAAAGATTATTTGTAAAATCAAAATCATACATGTGATGTGAAGTAGGCGGATTAAGTGAAGAAAATCAAGTCAAAAAGGAGAGATTAGTTAGGATTTTTTCCCTGGTTTCTTACCAAAACTAAGTTTTACTTTTTCTTGGAAGGAAAATAAAAGTAACCATAATTACTTTTACTTTTCCTGAAAGAAAAATATGAAACTTTTTCATATTTGGCTAACCTCCTTATAAGAGGAAAGGTTTTGGCAATCTATAAATAAAAGACCCCCTTCACATTCTATAACACAATAGCATCCACGATGTAGTCTTTAAAGAATTTTTGTTTAGGAAAAGATTTTCTCCCAACTATTTTTATATTTTCTTTAATTTAGTTTTTAATATGTAGGCCAATTGGACAGACTATATCAATAATATGTTTCTTTTTAGTATTGTTTTTTTCGTCTGATTATCATCTTATCATTTGCAAATTAAAATCTCCCGCAGACGCCCTCTCGATTTTGAACCCAACACAATGTTGTACATGTAAGATAGGATTAAGAGTTCATATATCGTACCCACAGGGACTTGTCGATTAACTATTTTTCTAAATTAAACTAATTCTTATTATTTATACAAGAATTAAATGTCAAAATATGTATTTAACAATTAACTAAACTAAATATTAAAAAAATAACTAATGAACAATTAACCAAATAAAGAACAGATTTTTAAGCAATCAATGAATGAATCAGTCTAAGATCATGGATTCGCTAACAATCATGTAGAGTATTAAGTTCATTGACTTATTTATTATCTAGTTGTTGATTTACACGGTTGATTATATGATCATAGTCTTCCGAGCCTCTAATCGTCTATTTGAATTAACCTAGAAACTGCATCACTGAGCGGGGATGTGATAATCCAATCCGAATGCATTTATGTATCCTCTCATTTTGTTACCAAGTAAGGCGATCTAGGTATATTCCTATCCTAGCCACAAATAATTCTTTAGTTTATTAAAGTAAAGATCTTACTCCCTATATTCTTTGTTCTATCTCATCGATTCTCCTTTCGAGTTCACAATAAGAATATAGATTTGATTTAATGATAGTTAAGCATTAAAATAGTAAGCACAAAAATATAAGATCAATTATTCTGATAATCAAATAAATCAAATCAAGTAATTACTAAACAATCATATTGCCAATTACCATAATCCTAGAATGAGAAGTTTTAGATCCACATAGACATGGAGCAGTAACAACAAATAATCCAAAGAAATACATAAAAATAAATAATAAAGAAGAAAAAAAGATGAGACCAATTTTTTCCGGCCTTCACGGCGGCTTCTAGCTCTCTCTAGATCTAAACTTATGTAAAAATTGATTTTATGAAATATTTATAGGTGTAGAACATAATTTCAAATAAAACAATTGAATCAAGAATGGGCTAAAAATATTAATAAGGAACAAAGTGTCACGCCGGCTCATACAGGCGTACTTCAATTGTAGTATGAATTGGTCCCTTTTCAATATTTTATTAAATTTATTACATTAAGTTGTCTGCTTGATTTTCTTCTATAATATTCCTTCTTTAATTTATTTTAGCTTCAAATCTCTTCATCTTCACATGATTTTAATCTTACACATTAAAGTATAATATGAAGCACAATCCATAAATAAAGGTTCAAAAAGAACAAATAAAAAATACTAAGTATGAGGTAATTAATTACTAAAAATATATAATTTTGGCCTAACATCATTATTTTAAGTAAATTAAATTCTATCTTTGATTTTTGTGCTTATAAAATTCATAATTTATCTTTTATGTTTCCATTTATGTTTGAAGATTTCAAAGATGGCCCAAAAATTTTGGGATGCATTTTGTTTAATTTATGTCTTTGCGTAACAAACCAAACCAATTGGTAGTGGTATCCACACTAATCCTCCTGTGGGAGAACCAACTATCCCAAATCATTAACCTAGCCTAAGATGAAATGAACAACTAATAAACTTTATTAATCAAAAATTTTATCACTATCGAGATAGAGCATAAGCATAATAAAATGCAGAAATATTATACTTATAGAAACTCGTAGAACTCGAAAGTCGATTGTACCAAAACTCTAATTAAGAAAGACAAAAAGGAGAAGCAACCCTAAAAACTATGAATGTACATAAGTCCAGAACAAGGGGCTTGAAAACATCAACAAAAGAATCCATGGTTACCTAAAAAATATAGCTCACCCTTAAATTTGAATCAACCGTTGGAATCATAACTGACGTATCACGGTAGCCACTAAAATATGCTCTACTATAACGCCCTGAATCTGGTACCTAGAATTCTACATGGTGCTCATGACGCCGAAAGACCACAAGCTAACTCATGACTGATATATGTACCTGAACACTGCATAATATACGTATATAAATGCGGAAACGTAACCTGTAAGGCCATAAGGTTCAAATCTAAATCTTAAAATCTGCTAAAATAATGTTTAAATAGGGTATAGAAATACCCAAAACTCAAATAAACTATCTGAATATACTATAGTCTTAAAGCCTCTAAACTTTCTGAATAAGGAGTTGATGGGACATGTCCCCCAACTAACTCCAACTACTAAAATGAACTAAGTACTGAAATTATAAAGTAATGATCATGTCCTCGAAGGATGAGGACTCACTGCTAACTCTGAGTGCTGGATACTGGAATGCTACTGATGCTCTGGAGCTTGTGCTTCTGAACCTATGGCGTAAAGTAAAACAACATATCGCAAATGCGTCAGTACGATTGAATGTACTGGTATGCATGTGAGGTAGGTTGAATGCAAGGGTTCATATACATGAACAATACTAAATGATGGTATAACATGAATGTGAGAATTTATGCTTGAATAAGTAATGGTCGAAAGAAGTCCATGAATAATCACTATGCATACCTTAGATGGAAGATTTTTGATGATTCACGGAGAAATTTTCTTGAACTTGGATCCCCAATTGTAAACCCTAATGTGTTCTTGAGAGGATTTTGAGAGAAAAGGGTGTATTTTGGTATAAATGAGGCTTAATCCCGTGTTTAAACCTTATATAGGGTTGGGAAAATTACCTCTTTGCCCTTAAAAATATGGACATTTAATGAATAACTGGGCATCAATGCTATGAGTGAAGCGGGACGTTGAGGGCTGCGATGTTATACCCAACACGGCGCGCTATAAACGCATCGAGCCTCAGTTGTTTTGGCTCTGGCAGTCTGCACAGCTGGTGAACAACGCAATTGGCAATGTAGCGTGCCAAGATCGCGTTGGTCCACTGCTTTGGACTTCCAATCTTGATCTAAACGAGTTTCCAAAAAATCCAAAACTTATCCGGGAACACCTATTGACCTTCCTGATCATGAATCAATAAAAATACGGACCATTAAAGGAAATTAAGGTGGAAAATGAATTAGCCAACTTTTAAAGGCCAAAATTAAGCTATGTCTAGAAGGTAGCTAAAATTTTCTAAGTCTAGGACTGTAATACCCCAGGAAATTTTTCGTTGAAATTTTGTGCATAAATGTGTTGGGTTCCATCTTCTAGAATGAATTATAAATTTTCCGTGCGGAATGTCTTAGATTATGACCCACCATTGCGTAGACTATCAAATAATATTTCCAACGATATGTGGATCATCCAAAACGGACACCCGAGCGACGAGTTATGAACATTCCGATCGAACCGTGAATAGTAGTGAACAGTAAAACGTGCAGGAAAAAGTACTGAGGCCTGGCATATTTTTGCTCCAACTTTAAACGATCATAACTCCTTTTATATAATGATATGGGTGATCTAATATATATCAACGGAAATCTCTGCGAGTTCTCTTTCCGATGAAATTGGTTTCATCTAATTTGTCTGTCGGAGCAAAAAGTTATGGTCGATCTACTTCAGCCTACCAAAAGTGAATTTTTAGGTCAACTTCAAATGATCATAACTCCTCGTACACAATGATATGGGTAAGATACTATATATCAACGGAAAGATATGAGAGTCCTCTTTCTAATGAAATTGGTTTCATCTAATTTGGATATCGGAGTAAAATGTTATGGTTGATTTACTTCAGACTATCAAAACAGTCCACCAAAGGACAGATTCGAGAATTATTTGATTTTTAAGGGCATTTTGGTCATTATTCCTTCACTTCATGGACGAAAATTGTCCATTTATACCTATATTGAGCCATAAAATTCATGTTCTTCCATAAAAAATATTGAGAGAACTAAACCCTAGGTCCATTTTGAGCTCCAAATATCTTCCAATTTCACCGTAGAAATTCAAATTTGATCCAATAATCAAACTCATCATCTCGAGACCTTCGAGGAGCACTCCTTATTTGTGTGAACAGGATTCCGTAATCAAGAAGTCAATTTCAAGGTATGTGGGGTTTTGAACAAGAGCAATCTTCCGTTCTTGTGCCCAAAGCTTTAATTTTATCATGGTTTACATGATTTTGCAAGTGAGATTATGTCTAAATAATTCGATTATGAGATTATGATGATTGAATGAATAAACTTTGATTTATATGATTATCTCAATGTTTTCATGATATGATTTAATAATTATCATTGCGAATTACACACTTTTACCACGAGGTGGTATTTTGAATGATTTTGGGACATATGTCGAGATAGTATTCTGGAATAATATTTTGAGATATGTGTCAAGCTTTATGCTTCCCAATGACGATTTGAATTATTGAATATATATTTATTTGAGACATGAGATGTCTTGATATCTATAATTGTAAATTTCATATTTTTATTTTGAATGATTTTGAGATATATGTTGAAATGGTATTTTGGAATGATTTTGAGATTTATGATAAGCTTAAAGCTTCTTTATGACGAAATTGAATCATTGAGCATATTGAGATATAACATTTGAGATGTTACCATGAGTCTTGATATTTTCTCAAAAATATTGATGCTTTCATGACTTGATAAATTGTTACATTTTGACATTTAAAAAGGTTGAGTTCTATTATTGAAATTTCATGATATTCGAAAATGGGTATACACTCAAATTACTTTATGAAGGATTTATTAGACTTTGAATTTTTTTTCCAATATGGATATACATGATTACTTCATCACTCTACTTCTTAAATTGAGAATTTATGCTATGAATTGCATACTACTACAATGAATTGATATTTCTAAAGGCTTTCGAGATAAAAGTCGTGATTTGAGTTGTACTACGGGATATGTATTCTTATTATGAATTGAAGATCTCAAGTGCTTTTCAAAAGTTGTTGTCATGATTTAATTGTCGGATTGAAAGAATAATCATTTGAGTACATTGACCTTGAACTCACAGAGTCAAGATGATTTTGACTATGAGAAAGATTGATTTTGATATAGATGTTGAGATGAATTTTGGTATTTTTTTCGGATGATTTTGATGAGTTGAATTGTTGAAAATATTACGTATTGAATCTTCATATCCTTGTCCAAATGTCGAGTTGGTTATGGTTCAATGCATTGATACCTTGTTAATGTTGAAAAACATTGAAATGTTTTAAGTCGAAGTTGGGGTTAGGAATCCACAAATTGTTGATGAATTATAAATTGAGATATTTGATTTGGTCTATATGATAGACCCTTGTGATGACGATGGTGGATTTCCTAATGCGTTCTGAGCTTGTCGGGGAGTAGTACTTAGCACCGAGAGGGAAATTTGGTATTTCCCCAAACCTATGTGCCACCGTAGGGTTGTTTGATGATGATATTATTGGCCAGAGAGTCCGATTGTGATTATTGCAGTTTTAAGGTCGTACTCCCTGGCAAAGAGTATGACGCTCCCTCCAACGGGGGTTTCAAACGTCGGTATTCCATGTAGCTCACGTGGGGTTGTCAGTTATAGAAAACTTCTCTGTCCATAAAAGTCATGTTTCTTGAATTACCGAGTCACTCCGAGATTTGAGTCAAAGAGTTGAGATATTATGATGAATTATGATTACCTATGATGAATTTTGATGATATGATAATTTATGATGATTTATGATGATTTATCATAATTTATGATTTTTGATGATTTACATAGATTATGAGATTTTACCATTTGAACTATTTATTATGAAAGTATGAAGAGTATGATTTGATATAACTCAAGCCAAGTGAGTCATCATTGTCTGTATACATGTTTTCATGAAATTGATGATGTTATTTAAAGTGTTGCATGCACCCCCACATACTCAGTACATTCTCTCCGTGCTGACCCCCATTTACTTGTCTATTCAGTTGCAGTTTCCGATCAGCAGGTAAAGAATACTCACAATTCAGGGACTTGGGTCGGTTATTTTAGTTTGGAGAATTGTATCTTATTTCGTCGGTTGTATTGAGTGTGGTAGTTGGGAGTCATGACCCGACTATATACAGACAATACTAGTAGAGGCTTCATAGACAGTAGTAGTGGTTGATGTATTCAGTCTCTTTCTTGTATATGTATATGTGTTAGTAGAATTGTCATTTTGTAATTCCAATATTGTATTGAACAGATTTTGTATTGAGATATTTTCAGCTTCATTCTCTCAGAATTATGTTTTAAATCAGCTGCTTTTGAGTTATACCTATGAAAGGGTTAGCTTGGGGTCACTTATGACCCTAAGCACCGTGTGGCATCTCGGGACTCGATTTTTGGGGTGTTACAAGGACCCCCTTGACACGCTTAAAGGACTGTATTAAAATTTAGAATTTTATAGGGTCTTACAATATCTCTCCCTTGAGAACATTCATCCTCGAATGAGATTGAGTGAGAGGGGAGAAATGATAGACTGAAACACATACTGAGCATGAACGACTGGAACATGATTTCATGACTGATATGACTGATATCTGAATATATCATTCTGAGCATGCATATCTGATGCATGTGTAACTGATTCGTGAATGCATCACTGAGTGTTCTGATAATATGCATTTTCTCATGATGAGAATGCATATCTGATTCATAAATACGTAACTGACATGATGCATGACTGATTATGCAATGGTACTTAGTACCAAGTTTATAACGGAATTCTGAGCATGAAACTGAATACCAAGTTGGTAATGAAACTGAACATGTAAACTGGGTAAGCTTAAGGAAAGATTTTATCTTAGAATGAGTCTAAATTAGCAGATAGGAGGTGAGGATACTTGGTACACATGTTTGTTTCTTCTTTCCAAGTAGCTCCCTCAACGGATAAATTCTGCCAAAGAACTTTGACTAGAGGGACTTCTTTGTTCCTCAGTCTGTGAATCTGGTAGTCTAGGATTTTGACTGTGATGTTTCTCATGAGAGAGACTATTCTAAACATCTACACTCTAAATAGGGACTACAACTGTCGGGTCACCTATACACTTCTTGAGCAAAGAGACATGGAAAACTTGATGAACTGAGGCTAGATCTGAAGGAAACTCGAGCTTATGATCTATCTTGCCGTAACGACTCAGAATTTTTGAAGGGACCAACATATAGGGGATTGAACTTTCCCTTCTTACCAAACCGCTTCACTCCCTTCATGGGAGAGATCTTGCGATACACATAGTCACCAATCTTGAACACGTATAAATAGGAATATGAGAACCTAGCTGGGTCTATAATGGATGACATGAACTGAGTCTGGAACGTGATGCATGAACTGAATATCGAGCCTCTAACTACATAGCTCATGGCTGAGATTAGAACTTGAGGGTTAACTTATGAGTATCCCCTACTCCAAATTAGATTCATTACGTGAAGAGAAAATGGGATGGTTATGTTATGAAAGTTTGGGGGATTATAGTGTATCACCTCCTTGGGACACTATGTCCCTCAAAGAATACTGTCTTGGATGATCTGCTGGGAAGCTGAAGTGATGCATAAGGCACCTACGAACTGAGTCTTAACTGAATAACTGGGATCTGAAACTGAAACATGATACATGAACTGAGCTGAGCTTGCGTCTATTTAGTTGGTTCACCTTAGAATGGTTATATCCATGAGACTTTGGATAGTACGTCTAGATGGAAGGAACAGGAACCCAAACCATGCAAACTTGTCCATCTGACTGCTAAACTAAATTACGGGTTTTACGGACTAACTCATGTTGAAAGATTATAGTCGACTGGAGCCTTTTCTCTAACACTTTTTCTATAGAGTTCTAGCAGCTTTAGGGCGCAAGGAAATCTTGGCATTTTCTAAATAAGACAGCTGAATGAGAAAATCATTACATGGCTAAAGTTCTGTAAGATGAGTTGAGGCCTACAAACACCATTTAAGATAAAATGACTAAGCCTCTTGCACTATAACTAAGATTACTGAAAAGATTCACATGGGTGTTGAACACAAGTGCATAAATGTACTACTCATCTGATTAACTGGATAGCTGACAGCTGAATACTGGGCGTGTAAGACTGAACTGTACTTGGTCTGAATAGATGGACTAAGACTATAGAGTATTATACACAGAAGTTAATGGCTGACTGGGTATCATGAGGTAACTGAGCATGAATTTTGTAAAAGTTGCATTAATTGAGGATGCAAGACCGAGTCTATGACATAATTTGGAAAAATTTCATAGACTGAGGTAGTGAAATACTAATAACTGAGTATCTGACAACTGTACGCTATGGTCAAGCAAGCCTGGAACTAAACAGAGTTTCTGATCAAATTACTGAACTGAAGTTGACACTAATAACTAGGATTTATACAGGAACTAAATGTCGGGTTCCGATAACTGAACATTGATAACTGTGGTTTAGACTGATACTAAAGTACTTAATTCTGAGACTGAACACTGATTTTTGAGTACTGAATGTTGAAATTGTATCTGACATAGCAACTAAGTTTTGATAGTTATGCAATGAAGACTGACATAAGTCAAGGATCTGAAAGTTTACTCTCACTCTGTACTTTCCCAACTTCTAATTACAACCTATTGCTAGCCCTTTACTTGCATACTTAACATGACATTCAAGCGGATGTTCATTACTACACCCTTGGGTAACATAAGCATTCAACAATCTTCTCTTAACATAAAATATTTACTCTCTCCCTTCTAAAAAACTACTCATCACTATACTATTTTCACAAAGAGAGCTTACTGAAGGGTTAAATCAGGAGGACCTGAAGCATAAATGGATACTAACTGAACTTGACACATGGCTGAGGCCTGAAGAATATAATATCAATAGCTTGGATTTACCTAAAAGGTATGAACTGAGGATATAGTGGATACATGACATATCCTGGATTTAACTAATCAGTAGGAGAATATCATGAGTCATACAAGTTGAGTATACTGTAAAGCGTGACATGTGTACATGAGTCATGAGATGCATGACTGGAGTTTGGAGTTTTCTGTATTCGTGGGTCATGACTTGGATTGCTGAGGGGAGTAAAACTGAACTCCTTATGCTGAGAACTAGAATCATACATTATTCCATAGAAAATGTGTGAATATAAGTTGCATTTATAGAACGGAGATATAAAACATGCGAAGGCATCATGCTGACTGAAGTACAAAAATTTACGCTGAGATAAGGATAGGTCGGGAATCATCTTTCCCTTACTGCTTTCCAATACATGCCGGCACTACTACTGGAATCTAAAGGCCTGACTCTTTCTGAGCTTTCATAACCGAAAAGTGCATGTATATCTATCGGGCTATGATAGACTGACTCACTAGGGCAGAGACTAAGAAATGTCCTATTAACACTTGGTCTGACCTCAACGTTGACTGACATGCAAAGAGTCACAAAAGAAGAGAAGTTCATGGATCTGATGAGACATAAACATGTAAATAAAATATCTATAACATACCAGTGACCTCATTAGAAAGACTTTCTTGATTTTTTCGGGGCTGAAAAACATGGAATCTGTTTAGGCATTACCTACTAATGGAGCTGGAGGAGGCACCCTGCTAATTCGGGCGACCGAACTGAGCTGAAGAATGATTATGTTGGCTTCGAGGACTGGACCTAGGACAGTATTGGACTTTGTCACCTGACTCACCACATCCGAAACACACATCACTATAGGCTCTACATATGCTCTTATGATACTTACCATAAGTCTGACAAAGGGAATGCCTTCGGGCACTACTAACACTGTCCTGAGGTTTAAGACCTAGCATCCTATCTCTGAATTTAGGGACTGGAGTACTGGAAAAGGAAGGAACTGGAACTAAAAACTTTGGGCGAAACTAAAAGTTGTTACCACCTTCTGACTTAGGCTGGTTGAAATTGAGGCTACCTGTTCTAGGTCTCTTATTTTCTATCTTTCTTTCTTTCTTACTATGCTTTCCCACCTAGATCTTCCGGGCATGTATCATGTACCTGGGTGGGATAATGGACTATTGATTTCTCTGAGCTACTACTGAATAGAATATAGTAAGAGAGTCGATTCTAAATTTTTCATGAAAGATATGCTCGTCCAGGGAATCTGCTTGGACGGGCGGAAGTACCAACTGGTTCTCGGTCCTCCTTTTGTTAGGGGAGACATGTTCTGTAATGAAAGAAAGGAGCGAATTAGAATAAGAGTTCAACCTGAGATAATGCTCACTCGCATGACATGAATACTGAAAGAAGGAAAATTGTTCCTAAAACATCTCATAGCCCCCTGTACATAAGTGTGGTCCACAACACACCCTTGTACAAGACTCTACTAGATGCGGTTTTTCAGACTTCCTAAGACGTTGTTGAACCTTAGACTCTGATACCAAGTTTGTAGCACCCCGAATCTGGTACCCGGAATGCTACAAGGTTCTCATGACCTCGAAGGACCACAAGCTAACCCATGACTGATATTTGTACCTGAACAATGCATAATATACATATATAAATGCGGAAACATAAGCTGCAAGGCCATAAGTTTCAAATCTGAAACATAAAATCTGATAAAATAATGTTTAAACGGGGTATAGAAATACCCAAAACTAAAATAAACTATCTGAATATACTATAGTCTTAAAGCCTCTAAACTGTCTGAATAAGGAGTTGATGGGACATGTCCCCCAACTAACTCCAACTACTGAAATGAACTAAGTAATGAATAATAAAGTAATGATCATGTCCTCGAAGAATGAGGACTCACTGCTAACTCTGAATATTGCATACAGGAATGCTACTGATGCTCTGGAGCTCGTACTTCTAAACCTATGGCGTAAAGTAAAACACCATAGCACAAATGCGTCAGTATGATTGAATGTACTGGTATGCATGTGAAGTAGGTTGAATGTAAGGGTTCATATGCATGAACAATACGTATAACATAAATGTGAGATTTCATGCATGAATAAGTAATTATAACTGAGACCATACTGACACTGGGTACTGAGTTCAGAGTATTGATTTACTAACATCTGGGTTTACTGATACTGATAACTGAGTCTACTGAGAATTGACTGTATCTGACAGTCCTAAATTATGTAGAACTATCTGGGTTCTATTACTGAGAATGAATGAATGTATCTGATAGTCCTAATTCTGTAACTAAAACTATGGGAAGTAGTTATCTAACCGACATGCCCCAAATAATCGCAATATAGATGAGTTGGGGTCCAATCTATAACCCCAATTGGAAGGGTGTCAATATCGCGCCACTGGTAAGGACAATCTGTGAGTAACCCTCATATAATAGGTAACTCTAGTAAGAACGGTGGTAACCCTCATATAACAAGCTAATCCACCTCATCTACCCTCATATAACAGGCTATGATATCTCAACCTACGCTGGCTACGTAGTTCAGGAACACAAGGATTGTTTCTAAGAATCACACCCTCATATAATAGGTGAGTTCCCATCCTTGGGTTCGCTCGATGCTAATTCCTACTCCCATATGAATAGACACTGAACATAATTAACTGAACAGGACTAGACTAAATTCATGGAGTTCCGTTGACTGACAAAATACTACTGAGATTTCTGAATTTACTGTGATTTCCTGAGTCACATGACTGACTGAGTTCTATGAATCATGGATTGATTGAGGATATCGTGAAACATAACACTAGCTCTAGATACACAGCTATATCTTTTGGGTACAAGTACCCCTCAGACTTGATGGAAGGAAACTAACAAAGTATGACTTTCTTGAATACATGGCCAACATCAACAATTTATACTACGACAGTAGGGGATATTTCATGAAGCACCTGGTTATCATAATCTTGTATATAGCTTAGAATGCGCATGATCATGTCTTAACTTCATCATTTTAATATCATAATTATATCATCACGCAATTGTATTACACAATAATCCTCATGGAAATCATTTTAAACATAGGGGAACACGTACATTCATAACTTGGGTCACAGTTTAACTATCAAGCATAATTTCTATTTTCCTAGGCATTTTATCAAATACTTAGATTGCATGATTTAAGGCTTAGGCATGAGCATGAATTTAATACAACCTTACTTCGCAATTCAACCCAATTTCATGATTTCAGTCCTCATATTAGAGTAATTTATAAAGACATGATAAAGGTTCTATCTTGGAATTCATACAACACCAACACATAAACATAATTCAATTCATAGAATGAATTGAACAATTCGTAATTTAAAACTTGATTCTTGGGCTTCATGGACGAAAGGAGTCCATGAATGAACACTATGCATACCTTAGATGGAATATTCTAGATGATTCACAGAGAAATTTGCTTGAACTTGGATCCCCAATTGAAAACCCTAATGTGTTCTTGAAAGAATTTTGAGAGAAAAGGGGGTCTTTTGGTGTAAATGAGGCTTAATCCCGTGTTTAAGCCTTATATAGGGATAGAAAAATTACCCCTTTGCCCTTAACCCTTTGCCCTTAAAAATGCAAATATTTAATAACTAAATAATTGGGCTCCGACACTATGAGTGACGCGATGCATCGAGGGCTGTGATGCTATACCCGACGCGGCGCGCCATGAATGTGTTGAGCCTCAGTCATTTTGTCTCTGTCAGTCTTCACAACTGGTGACCAACGCGATTGGCAATGCAGTGCGCCAAGATCGTATTGGTCCACTATGTTGGACTTCCAATCTTTATCTAAACAAGTTTCCAAAAAATTTGAAACTTGTCTGGGAATACCTATTTACCTTCCTGATCATGAATCAATAAAAATACGGACCATTAAAGGACATTAAGGTGGCAAAATGAATTTGCCAACTTTTAAAGGCAAAAATTAAGTTAAGCCTGGAATGTAGCTAAAATTTTCTAAGTCTAGGACCCTCTTGACACGCTTAAAGGACTGTATTAAACTTTAGAATTTTACGGGGTCTTACATCTACACTCAACAAAAATAAGAGCAGGTGTAATATCAGCATACAAGAAAACAACAGTGTACTAGTAGAGTCATTTGTCTAACCCAAGATTTGATGTGTGGACAGATAACTATTACTAAGTAGAACAAGCCAACATATGCTCACTGCTCAGCAACCTTTACACAGTCTACAATACTTAACCATATTTAAGATCCTTATTAAAAATGTAAATGTAAGATAAACAAGTATAACATGTCAAGTTAAGTTAAGTCCAACTAGACTCTAAGTCAATAATACAAGACTTAATACCATAACCAAGTCAATAATATATGACTCAAACCACAACCAAGTCAACAACATCTACTTCAAACCTTAACCAAGTCAATATTACATAAATCAATGCCTTAACCAAGTCAATAATATATGACCTAACACTAATTCCACCTTAATTCACAACATGAGAATAATATAAAAAATATGCCCTTTTATCTTTATGTCATTGGCCCAAACCTCTCAAGGTTTTAAATAATTTCAACAAACCATTATTATGCAAACCAGTTCAAATAAGAAATGATTTCCAACCATTAATATATAAGTCAGGTCAATTCAAATCATAATAAAATTTTAATACTTAAATCGGTTCACTCAAGGAACCAATATAATAATAATAAAGCACATGGTCTTCGTTTCACTCATGAAACTATCACACTTAAGTGAACAGTGTACATACACACAAAGGGTCTTGAGGTTGCCCACTAGTCATGATCTGCAAGAGATGAGCTCTATGCATGTACTAAATCACAGACATCAAGTGTTTGAAAACATTATTACACCACTCCCATGAAGATATTGTATCACCTCATACTTTTTCTAGTTTAATTTAACTTTGATAATATCAAGCGTTGGCTTCGAGAGATAATGACTTTTCATACATATAGAATTTTCTATATTTAGACCCTCCAATGTGTAGTAATTCGAATTAGCTTTCCAACGATATAATATTATCCTTAATCCTACAACCAGGCAAGAAGTTATGGTGATTTTAAGTTCCAGTCGTAAAACACCATGATTTGGGCCCATAACGTGTCGCGGAGAAGTGTAAAATCACGATTGTCAAATTCCAGTGAGATCCCGTGATTGTACTGCGTCGCGGAGAGGTTCAGTATCCTGATTGTCAATTTCAAGTGAGATTTCACAATTCCACCACGTCGTGGTGATGTCCCATTTCAAAAATTGTCACTTTCCAGTCAGCCTCCGTGATAATGGCGCATCGCGGAGGTGGCCGAAATGGCAATTCAGAAGCTTACCATGATAGCTTCACACCGCGGTGATTTTCAGGTCCCAGTTGGTAGTTTCCAGTAGGCCACCACGATAAAGGCGCACCGCGCCATAGACCAATTTTGTAAGATTTTCCCAATCCGAGTAAAATTTTAAAAGGGGCTCTTTGGTCTTTTCTCTAGACCCAAGTCGTGAATAACAAATCATTTAACCTATCCTAAGCGTATTATTCCCACTTTTCACAAAAATACTCTTAAACAAAATCCTAGATTATCAAAGCTTACTCCCCAAGAAATCCAATTCCTCATTAATTCTCCAAGGCAATTCAAGATTTAGGATTCCTAACTCAAGAACTTCAAAGAAATTCAACTTTGAAGGCATCAATAGGGATCCAAGATTCAAGCCTTAGCATCTAGTTCATCAATTAAGGTATGTAGGGTTTTTCAACAAGGATAATCCTTTCATCCTTGTGCCTAAAACTTATTTTAATTACAAATTTACTGAATTTTATGTGATTTCCCATGAAATTAAAGTTAGGGTTTACACCCAATATTGCTATTTATGAGATTATGAGATTTCAAGGGATTTAGAATTTCAATTGGATGTCTACGTTCATATTTTCATGCATATTGCAAAAATTTCCACATTTTAAGTTGATTTATAAATGTTTATATTACCAATCATGAATATTATGATGTTTTAACATGATTTTGATGCATGGGTCATTAAGCCCTAATTAAAGATTGTTATTTCAAGATTAATTGTGCTATGAGCACTTTATGACTATACTCTTTTCAAATTATTGATAAAGATTTGACCTTTTGGTCTCAAGAATAGATATGAAATCCACTTTACAGATTCAGATTACAGATTTAGATTTAAAGATATACAGTTGGTTTTCATTATAAACCATTATATTATTTTAGAAGTGGATTTCCATCAGAATGGGCATACTGATTTAATGGGAGTAGTATTTAGCACCGAGATGGGTACGTTATTATGGATGATAGATATGTGATCACTTTGATAGGTTATATCCCTGAAAAGAGTATGACTCCTCTCCCCAATGTGAGGATTCCTCCTTAGGGGGACAAGAACGTTGGACTCCATGAGTGCTCACATGGTTTATGTCGGTTATAAGAATCTCCCATGCAGAATAAGTTTTTAGATTTCTAAACCCTTAAGATTTATTTTCTCTACAGCTTTAAAGTTCTTGAGTTTAAAATATTGCTTTACATAAGCCTTCTGATACTGACTTACAGATTTCACTTAGCCTGTATGATTTGAGATTAATAACAGAATAGAAATTTCTGAACTAAGTGTAATGGCTCACAAGATTTATACTATATGCTTTATTTTTCATGATCTATGATCTTCAGTTTTCAGATTGCTCCAGTCTTTGTGAGTCATTTACCTTTAGCATGCATGATTTTATAAATTGTGATGATATTGTTAACTTATTGCATTCACCCTCATATGCTCAGTACATTCCCAAAGTACTGATCCACATATACGTCTATGTGCTACATTATTTCATAATGTAGGTTCAGGTGCTCAGTCTCAGCAGCGTGAGTGATTTTCAAGCATCTCATCTACATCTCTGTCGTTGGTGAGTCCTCATAGTTTGGGAACTTAGATATTCAGATTTTCAGGTTATTAGAAGATGATTTTGTATTCATTTCAGATAGTTTAAGTCAGCTGGGGCCTATCCCAGTGATTCTATAGATTCAGTCAGTAGAGGCTTGTCAGACTACTAGATTCAGTTTTAGATTTTAGTTGCAGTATTCAGATTTTCAGTATATGCTTTGTCGGACTGACGAGATTAGTATTTTCAGATATACTCAGATAATTCAGACAGTTTTTCCACATTTATGATGATTTTATATTTATATCCCCTTATTTTGAGATTCAGATTTAGTATAAGGCAGCCAGGGTTAGTTCAGGACAACTTGTAGTTTAGAGCATCGTGTGGCATCCCAGGAATCAGATTTTGGGGTGTTACAGATGTCCAAATATCGATAATTCCCATAAATAATTAATAAAAGATCACAACAATCACAGAAACAATGATAACAACCATAACTGGATACAACTACAAGTTTTACATATAAGTTCAGTAAATATGATTGTACTTAGAATATTAAAAAAAACTTTTAAACCCTTTTTTGTTCCTTAACAATATGCACTGAACAAGAAATACTAAGGAACAATTATTGTTTATACATAACACAAATTGAATTACACTACATTACCCATCACCTACCTTAATCCAAACTCGTGCCACTTAGTTAAGCATGACCCTTGTTTTTTCGTGCAATTTCTACTTGATTGTGGTCTGAAAATATGAATATAATACATAATCAACCAAATACCATATGATGTCAAGTATTATAACTTAATCCCAACCCCAAGACCAATTTCATAATCATTCTCCCCCCCTCCCCATTCTAGTGTTTTCTACTATCAATTCACCTAAAAACAACTAATTTCATAGTTTCCTTAGTGCATTAATGACATGTAAGAGTAAATAAATAACTAATAACTAAAACCTAAGGGTTTTATGCCTAATTTACCCCTTTCTCCAAAACATCATCCAACACAGGCTTTAAACCTCCCCAAAAACACATAAACTAGTGATTCTAAAGTTAATTAGCTGAAATACTAGTTAAAGGGGACAATTTACTTACCTTTGTGATGAAAACGACAAAAAGATTAATAGAATTCACCAATTTTTCCTTTTCCCTTCTGCAAAATGTGTTTTTGAATAATGATGCATTTTGGGGGGGGGAATTTGAATAAACAGCAATTTCCATCACTACACGGCTCAATCCTGCTATAGCGTCAACACTACAGTGGGAATCACCCGCAGTAGTAAGTTTGACTATCCTTGACTGCCGCTATAGCGAGAATTTTTTTTCTATAGAAATAGTGCCTATTGTAACATACACATCACTATATTGGTATAGGTAGGGTAGAACCTTGAGAATCCTCCCAAATTTTCCTTTTTCATAACACACCCTCAAACCGCTGTATTTTAAATCAACCCCTCTACATCAAGATCAATAATAGGAGTTTTTCGTTACCCAAATTTACTTTGAATGATCCTATGAGTTTGTTTTATCATCTTAGCTAATATGAAATAAGTATACACCTAATCACAATCCCCCAATTCATTCCTAGATTTCCCTAGGTCGTATCTCACTCAAATTTTGTCCAAGCCTAGTCTAGACTAAAATTTTGAACTCCCTATCTAGGAAAGATATTAACTCGAATTTTTGAATAAGAGAATTACACATAGATAACAAAAGGGTTGTTATTGTAGATACCAATTTACCCACCATTTATCCTGAAATGACCCAATAAGAAAACTAACCAAACTAGGAAAAGAAAGAGTGTGTATTCTCAAAAAAGTGAGGGCACTCATCCTGCATGGACCTCTCAGTTTTTCAAGTAGCTTTCTCCATCGGATGATGCTGTCGTTGAACTTTTACCAAACAAACCTCTTTTTTCCTCAACTTTCAGATATCCCGATCTAAAACTACAACTGCTTCCTCTACATTCGATAAGTTCTTATCTAGCAACACAGAATCCTGATACGATCTCCATCCCCCTGGTATTTTTTGAGAATAGATACATGGAACACCGGATGGACCCCCAACAAGCTTGGTTGTAATGCTAGCCAGTAGGCTACCGAACCCACTTCCTCAAGAACCTCGAATGGACTGATATACCAAGGTTTAAACTTGTCCTTCTTACAAAACTTCATGACGCCCTTCATAGGAGACATCATTAGCAAAACTTGATCACCAACCCAAGGAGACATGTCTCTCACCTTACAGTTTGCATATTCATTCTACTTACTCTAAGCAACCAATAACTTAGTCTAAATAAATCTTATCTTTTCTCGAGCTTTATTTAAAAAATCAGTGCCCATATATTTCATATCACCAGTCTCAAACTACCCTATAGGCAAACTACACCTCTTTCCATAGAGTGCCTCAAATGGTGCCATATCAATGCCAGAGTAATACTATTGTTGTATCGGAATTCACAAAATAGAAGAAACTAATCACAATGCCCACCAAATGAATTACACAGGTCCTCAATATGTCCTCGAGCACCTAAATTATCCTCTATGATTGTCCATCAGTCTAAGGATGAAATATTGTGCTAAAAGAAAGCTTGGTGTCAAACTTTTCATGCAACTTGTCCCAAAATTTAGAAGTATAGATCATATCTCTATCTGAAATAATGGAACATGGTACCCCATGAAGCCTCACTATCACTTTAACATAGATCTTGGCTAACTATTTATATTTGTAGTCCACTCTAATCGATATAAAATGAGCTTATTCTTTCACCCAGTCTACTATGACCTAAATCTAGTCATGCTTCCCCAAGATCTTAAGATGACCAATCACATAGTCCATAGAAATATACTCCAAGCTCTGTTTCGGTATAGGTATTCTCTAAAGAAAACCCATAGGCCTTTAATGTGCACACTTTACCTGCTGAAAATTATGACAAATGGATATATACTCGACTATGTACCTCCATATCCTAAGACACCAATAAAGTTACCTCAATTCATGGTATATCTTGGTTGCACCTGAGTGAATAGAATATCGGAAACCATGACTTCAGCAACCACAGTTAAGTGACCAACCCAAGGAACTCATATCCAAACACTGAACAATAATATTCCACATGTGTTAATGTGGCATATAATGCATCACCACATACTACCTTGTTTGGGAGTTGTCCAATTTCTCATCCTCAAATTCTTATGCATTGATTTCATCAAGAAATATTGACTTTACCTCAACACTAGACAACACTCCACCCTTTTTTGAAACACTAAATTGCATGAACTGCAATGCTAGATCTTGAAACTCCCTAAACAAAGGTCACCTTGGCACCATCAAATAGTCTAAACTACCCTTACTTAATACGTCTACCACTATATTAGCCTTACTCGAATAACATGTACTTTATGGTCACATCATAGTCCTTCAACAACTCTATCTGTTAACCCTATCTCATATTCAAATCCTTCTTTGTGATAATATATTGCAAACTATGATGATCTGTGAATACCTTACAATTGACACCATAAAGATAGTGTCTACAAATTTTTAGTGCAAAAACCACCGCTTCTAACTCTAAGTCATAATTTAAGTAAATCTTTTCATGAGGCTTCTACTTCCTCAAAGCATAAGTAATAAATTTCTTGTCCAACATCAACACAACACTCAAACCCAAAAGTAAAGCATCGTAGTAAACAATTAAATCTTTAAATTCAGTCGGTAGTGAAAATAGAAGTTATGGTCAAAAGTATCTTATGCTTTTGAAAGACCTTAAACTTATCCCTCTATAAAAATATCACTGTCTTCTCGGTCAACCTTGTCATGTGTGTAGCAATATATGTGAAATTCTTAATGAACCTACGATAATAGTTGGCAAGACCCATAAAGCTCTAAACTTCAGTCACCGAGCTAGGTCGAACTGAATTCTTAACTTCCCTAATCTTCTAGGGATCCATCATTACCCTATTTTCCAAACCCATATGATCAATGAAGGTAACCAAAGAAACCTGAACTGACATTTTGAGAACTTTGCATACAGCTATTTTTTCTTCAAAATTTCCAAAACAATACAAAGATAACTTGCATGTTCCTCCTGACTTTTAGAGTAAACCAAAATATCATAAAAAACCTATAATGAAAGAATCCAAAAATGACTTTAATATATGTTCATCAAGCTCATAAAGGTTGTAGGCATATTGGTCAACACAAAAGACATCACTAGGAACTCGTAATGCCCATATCAAGTCTTGAAGGTTATCTTGGGTATATCCTCACATCAAATTTTCAGCTAAAGGTAACCTAACCTTAAATCAAGCTTAGAGAATATTGAAGCACTCTGTAACTAGTTAAATAAATTATTTATATGAGGGAGAATATACTCATTCTTGATGGTAACCTTATTCAATTACCTGTGATCAATGCAAATACTTATACTACCATATTTTATTTTAACAAACATCATTGGATCACCCCAAGGTGAAGAACTTCGATGAATAAATCCCCTATCCAAAAAATTTTGTAACTGAGTTTTGAGTTCTCTCAACTCAGTCTGAGCCATGCGATAAGGAGGAATAAAAAGTGGGTAAGTGCCTAGCTCCAAGTCAATGAAGAAACTAAGATCCCTATTTAGAGGCATGCCAGGCAAATCGATGAGAAATACCTCCTAAAATTCTAAAAGCATAGGAATTTACTCAATAGAAGGAGACCCCGTACTTATATCTTGAAGATAATCCAAAAAGACTGAATACCCCCCTCAAACCAGTACTTATATCCCTAATAAAAGATATGATTTTCATAAGTTTATCCTTGTACACACCCTCTCTCTCTATTTTATCCCTCTCAGGTATGGCTAGAGTCTTAGCATTACAGTTTAAAATAGCATGATATAAGGCTAACCAGTCCATACCTAAAATAATATCAAAATCCAACATGTCCAAAATGATCAAGTCTATCCAAGTATAAAAATCATAAATAAAATAAATAAAGAGTGATAAATATTGATCACTACCACAGACAGAGTAGACACATACAAAGAAGAATCAAGTACATCATAGACTAAGTTCAAACCCAAAGCAAACTTAACATATATATAAATATATATATATATATATATATGAAAAGGTAGACCTCGGATTGATTAAAATAGAATTCCTATGGTCACAAACTAGAATAGTACATGTAATAACCCCATCAGAAGCCTTAGCTTCTTACTTGCCTAGAAAGGCATAACAGTGAGCTCAGTCATCAATCTAATCTAGCCTCTCACTGGATGAGAATCGCCACTCCTATACCACAGTTTTCTCAATTTCTTTGTTGATTATCTCTTTTATCTCGTAGACAACCTCTTCCATTACCACATCAATTTCTACCAACTAGAATAATAACTCAAGTCTACTATTGTTTCGGGCCACCTAACTATCTTAAAAGATACTCTCTCTTGAAGTAACTAGCAATACCACAATAATAAAAAAAAACTTTCATGATAATGTTGACTGGTAAAAGAATAAAAAGCCCCTGACCCATCTAACTGGCTGTTGAGAAGATGTCCTTGTTGGACCATGGTAAATGCTAGCAATGCTTACTGAATGGTCCAGGCTAGATAAGCTTACTGACTATGACCCTGGAATCAGAACACCTGCAGTTACCCATATTTTGGGACCTCTTGTATAACGCCTGAATTAGTCTGACCAACCTACATAACCGCATCAAGTTTTTCCACATAATCAGACATCCTATTAAAACTCTTCCTTGTAGAAGTCATGTGATTAGACAAATCCTAAAGATAAGGATGCAAACCCTTAATAAATAAGCGGATCATCTCTTTCTTAATGCCTAACATCTGAGTCTCACAGCGAGATAGGGCATGAAACTTAGTTTTATATATTGTAACAGACATACTTTTCACGACCCGAGAATATCTTTAGTCCTAACATAGTGCTTAAACTAACAACTGACCCTAACCTAACCCATGACCTAGCATGACAATAAGAATAATAAAAATAACTGATAAATATTGAGTAAAAATTGAGCTAAAAGATATAATCATAATAAAATAAAATCTATATGGAATATCAAAACCCATAATGTATACAAAACCATCATGCTAAAACTCTAGTTGATTGTCTGAAAGCCTCTACTAAGATGAGTTGTTAGGATAGTCCCTTAGCTAACTCTAGCAGTCTAAAACAAAAAACAAAACTGAAAGGAGCTGCTGATAAATAGTCCTTGAATAATGAGGACTCACCAAACACTATTGTTGGAGTGACTACTGAATCCAGCTAATCACAGTCGAGATGTTGAATGTTTGAACGTATATTATAAGACTACAGTATAAAAAAGTATGCGGTCAATATTTTAAATGTACTAAGCATGTGAGACATGCACTATACTATGTAAGTAGAATATGCTAAAATTTACATAATAAGTTGAACATGGACTAAAATCTTTAAGTTGATACAATAAACAAGTAATAAATATGGAACAATTTAATATACTGCATTAACTAAACACAAGGTCATGCAAGGTCTGATACTAAAGTATGGAAGCTACTATTAACAAGCATACCCCATCTAAGCTAAACATGGCCCAACTAGTAACCCTAGTTGGATAGGTGTTCAGTACCTTGCCAAGAGTATGAAAACTGGCTTGCAAAGGACTATAATATCAACCTATGGTAGCAATGAGGTTCTAGTACTTGGGTTATCTAAAACCTTGTTCTCTCGATGCCAAGTACTACTCCCAACTAAAGGTAAACTGATATACTAAAATGCTCAACAATAATGATGTTCTAAAACTAATAGGTAAATATTTTATCTAAAAATATTCTAAATTATGGAAACTGAATAAATGAGTATTCAACGTGCAATGTGTGATATCCTAAGTCATTGGATGTTCATAACCCACCATCTCAGAAGAATGCAACTAAACATGACAATACTGTAATAAGGAATTTCATAACTTAAAACCAAAATATTTAATTTATCAATTTAATAAGGGTGCATAGTCATGACTACATAATGATGCTCAAATTTATGGGAAAACATATATTCATGGTTTATCCAAAAAAGGGAATTGAAAGATATTGGAATACATACTTCTTATAGAAACCCTACACTAAAAGAAGGAATTAACTTGAGAAATTGAGTTGTTGTTGATAATCAATGAGTGAAAGGTAACCATTGATGAAATCCCACATACCTGGAGATAAAAACCCTAAAGAAATATATAAACTTGGAGCTTGAAGAAGATGAACCCTAGTTTGCCCTGAAGAAAAAAATTACCTCTTTTATCTTAATCTTTCTAAGTTTCATTTATTTATATGTAATTAGGGGCTTAGGGTATTATTAAACTTAGTAATCATCTTTGGTATAGATTAAATGACATAGTTTTGGGGTTTAAATGTAGGAAAAGACCGAAATGCCCCTTATAAAATATAACAAAAAAAGCTGCAGGGAGGAAATATGACCCATCCCACGATCATGGGTGACATTCGTAGTTGGGTGAATTAGAATAAGGCTCACTGACTTGATTAGACGAGACTTGGTACAATCATGGAACCTACCTATGATCCTGCCTTGGTTTGTAGGTTGAATGTCTAAGCTGGATGATCTTTTAAAGTTAAGATCATGGTTTCTAACTATGGCCATGGTTCCTTATCATGGTTGGAGGGTATACTTGTTTTAGGTTTTAGGGGTTATTTTATGCAGACGAGACCCTTATACGCTCGTGGTTTGTAACCACAATCATGGTTTTTTTATGGTATCTCACTGCTAGACAATGCTCCATTAAAATGGTGATAACATTTTACTCCTATAATAGATTAAGACGAAACTAGATGAGTTGGAAAAGAGACTCAAAAAGTTTTATTTGGTGGATATTGAGCCCAAAAGTACCTCAGAATTCGGGAGTTATGCTCATATGAAGTTGACTATTTCGAGATTCTTCACAAGAAATCAACTGGTAAGAAAAGTTTTAACTTAGCTATGAGCTAGGAGTTACTTATGGCCTTAATACATGTCTAAATCACGTCTCATAATACAAAACATGATGTCTGATTCTACATGTAGTTGAATTATGGTTTTAGTCTTATCTTGAATTCTTGGGGTGATACAATACCTCCCCCCTTGAGGTTATTCATCCCCAAATGGAAACTAACTAAACTCAAAGGTTAGGGAAAGAGCTACAATCCCAACACTGAATTTCTAAGAGCTGAATAATGACATTATAAATAAGTTTATAACTAAAACATGGAAAGAACTAGACTCATGAATGCATACTATCATATGAGAATTAATGGGTAATATGAGATAGAAAAATTTAATTAAGGAAAAATTATTACCTCAAGCTAGAACAAAGTTCTAAGAGAAAAAATGGGGGTAATTGGTCATCATATCCTCCTCTGCTTCCAAAGTAACTCTCTCAATAAGTTGATTTCACCAAAGAACTCTCACTAAAGCTCTTATTCCTCAACTTATGAACCCAATGATCAAGGATCCCAACTAGGACCTCCTCATAAGAAAGTCTATCTTTCACACCCACACTTTTAAAGGTATAACCGATGCATGGTCATCAACACATTTCTTCAACAATGACACGTGGAAAATCGGATGCACTGCTGCTAGGTCTGCAGGTGAATCTAACTCATAGGATATATTTCTAAAGTGACTCACAATCTTATAAGGACAAATATAGTGGTGAATGAGATTTCCTTTATTACCAAATCTCTTCACCCCTTTTATAGGAGAAACCTTCAAATAAACAAAATCATCATTAGTAAACTCAAACTCCCTTCTCCTCACATCTGCATAGGACTTTTGATGGCTTTGAGCTATTTTCATCCTTTCTCTAATCAACTAAACTTTCTTCATAGCCTCGTGAAATAAATCAAACCCTACCAAAGTAGTTTCACCAACCTCAAACCAATAAATATTAGATCTATAACTCCTACCATAAAGAGCTTAAAGGGGGGAAATCTAAATATTGAATGATAACTTTATTATAAGAAAACTCAATAAAAAGAAAATGGTCATCCCAATTACCTTCAAAATTGATTACACATGCCATCAACACGTTATCTAAATTCTGAATAGTTTGTGTTTCCTGACCATTTATATGTGGGTGAAAATTGTATTTAGGTGAAATTACATACTGTAAACTCTTGTGATCCATGAACACATCAACATGAACCTTATAAAGGTAATGCCTATAAATTTTCAAGGCAAAGACAACAGCTTCCAACTTAAGATTATAGGTCTGATAATTCTTTTTATGGGGTTTAAGCTGTCTAGAGGAATAGGCTATGACCTTACCTCTCTGCATCAAACCACAACCCAGACCATCTCTACAAGCATCAAAATATAATATAAGCCCATCGATTCTATCTGGCAAAGTCAAAACTGAAACGGAAGTGAGTCGAGTCTTCAACTCCTGAAAACTCTTCTCTCAAAAATCTGACCACTGAAATTTGACCTTTTTCTAGGTTATCCTAGACTTAGGGGAAGAAATATAAGAGAACCCTTAAACAAACTGTCGGTAATATCCAGAAAAAAACTAATAAACTCCTGATATCAGACAGAGAGATGGGTCTAGGCCATTTTTTCACTGCCTCGGTCTTTTAAGGATTAACTCGAATGCCATCACTAGAAATAAAGTACCCTAGGAAATATACTGATCTTAACAAAAATTCGCACTTACTAAACTTAGCGAATAACTAATGATCTATAAGGGTATACAATATAACCCTCAGATGGTCTGCATGATCATTCTCACTACAGAATAGACAAGGATATCATCAATGAAGACTATGATAAACATGTCCAAGAATGGCTTGAACACTCTGTTCATCAAGTCCATGAAAGCTGTAGGGGCATTTGTTAGTCCAAAAGACATAAATAAAAATTTGTAGTGACCATACCGAGTTCTGAAGGCTGTCTTCGGAATGTCACATTCTATTACTCTAAGTTGATGATAGCCGGATCTGAGATCTATCTTAGAAAAATAACTTACACCTTGAAGTTGGTTGAATAAGTCATCAATCCTGGGAAGAGGATATTTGTTCTTGATTGTGACTTTTTTCAACTGGTGGCAGTCGATACACATTCAGAGAGAACCATCTTTTTTGTACACGAAAAAGACTGGAGCGCCCCACAGAGAGATACTGGGCCTTATGAAACTTTTATCTAAGAGGTCTTTAAGCTGTTTTTTAACTTTTTAAGCTCAGCTAGAGCCACGATTTGGAGGGATGGAGATGGTCTGAGTATTAAAGAGAAGATCAATACCAAATTCTATTTCTCTATCTAGAGGTACCCCTGGAAAATCTTTGGGAAAACCTCAGAAAACTCATTGACTATACAGACTGGTTGAACTGTAAGTGCTTCAGACTTAGTATATTTGACTCAAACTAAATGATAGATGTGCCCTTTTGATATCAACTTTCTGGCCTTAAGACAAGATATAAAACGACCTTTGGGAGACACAGAACTACCTTCCCATTCAATAACTGCCTCATCAAGAAATTAAAACTTCACCACACAAGTGCGACAATCTATTGATGCATAATATGAATAGAGCCAATCCATGCCTGGAATAACATCAAAATCTGCCATTTCTAACTCTATTAGATTTTTTGGTATAATCTTATGGAAGAAAGTAATAGGACATTTCTTATAAACTCGTCTGGAAATAATTGACTCACCCACTGTGGTGGAAACTGAGAAGGTCTTACAAAGATTTTTAGGTCCTGCCCTAAGATTTACCGCAATCAATGGAGTCACATAAGAGAGATGTGACCCCAGGTCTAACAATATATATACGTCAAGATAAAAGACATGAAGCATACTAGTAATAACATATGGTGAACTCTCCTACTCCTGTCGGTATAGTAAACCATAGAATCGATTCTGGCATTGATCGCCACTAATACTGGATGATGCGCCTTGAGGAGGAACTGGGAGACTTAGTGGAGCCGGTGCATTAGTAACCTGAGTCTATGGATGAAAATCCCTACTTACCTTCTTAGAATATGGACACTCCTTGATTCTTTGGCCCAGCTTACCACACCCATAACAACCCCTTTATCCTAGCAAACACTCACTCAGAATCTTGCCACACTTTGCACATATCGGATAATTGGGTCTTCCACCCACATTGTTCTGAGACCTGAAATTAGAGGTACTGCCCCACTTCTTCTGCTTGGTCCTAAGTATGGGTCACTGGCTGAAGATGGCACTGATACTGAAGAATGACCCTAAAACTGTGAATGGTTTCCCCTTCCAAACCATGGTTGACCATACTCAAACTACCCCGTCTTAGCTTTCTTGTTTCTCTTCTCCTTTTCCTTTAACTTTTTTGCATCAACACATTAATCATGAGTCATCAACATATAAATATCCATATCCCTAATAAGGATGGCAGTCCTACACTTTTTGACTACCAAATCAGACACCCAGTAACAAACTTACTCATGTGAGATCAAGAGTCAGATATCAACTCGAGAGCATACTTAGATAGCTGAGTGATCTTAAGGTAGTACTCTTTCACCATCATAGAGACCTACCTCAGGTTCATAAACTCCTCCACCTTAGCTTTCCTCATCTCATGCAGAAAGAACCTGTCTAGAAATATATTCTAGAACACCTGCTAATTCGCAGGAGCTGCATTCTCACCTCTACCTTCATTCCACATATTAACCCAATCATAATCAAAACCCTTCAATCTATAGGATGCCAATTATACATTCTCCTCCTCAATAACATGTATAATTTAGGTAATCTTTCTCACCTCATCAATGAAGAGTTGAGGAAATTCATCCATCTTTGACCCATAGAACTCCGGTGGATTCATCCTCATAAAATCATGAATTTTGGCTGCAACTAGATTACCATTTTACTGAAATGGGACAGCCACCTTTTGGTTACCCTAAACATTGGCATTCACAGCTTGGGCCAATGCCTAAAAGGCAGCCTGAAATTTAGCATGAGAAATATTCTCATTCAAAGGATCAGCATGCATAGGTAGTTGGTCACCATTTCTACATGTATTGGCTCAAAGAAGGAGGCGTAATCTCTCACATAAAAGCACAAGTTAAGGTAGATAAATACAACTATACGCATGATAGTTCATGAAAGAAATAATGATTCCTAACTTATTCCATAGCCTTTTGCTCATAAATATGGTGCGCTTGACATCCATGATCAAGACTCTATGTAACACGGCTTGTCTGACTCCCCAGAAGTACCCCTTGGACATCACACGATGCCCAAGACTACGAATAGTCCCAAGCTAACCCTTTAAGCCTTCTAAACTTAGAACTCATGATAAAACTGAACTTGACATATGAAATCTAAATATAACTGAATTAATATCTTAATTGAAAGTCTTTAGCTTAAAAGTCTTTAAAATTGTCACTTTTGAACTTAAAATGGAAACAGTCGGACAAGCCTCTACTTCTAACTAAAGAGCTACTAAGATAGACCTCAGCTGATCCGAACATAAATATAAAATAGATAACTGAAATATTTTATCAATATCAAAGTCTGATAAATTAGGTCCTCGGACTATGAGGACTCACCAAAAATCAGTATGTAAGTGGTGATGCTCGTAATCAATCGTGCTATTGGAACTCAGCACCAGAACCTACATTATAAGACAATGTAGCACATAGATATATATATATATATATGGGTCAGTACCTCTAGAATATACTGAGTATGTAGAGTTAAATGCATACGTAAAATAATAACTAATTATTTAGATAAAATTTCAATAATTCATGCTACGTATAAATGACTCACCTTGAGCTTTAATAAAATAAAGACTACAAAATCATAAACATGAGTAATAAAACTTAAGGGTAAACTTTGTGAGCCATAACACTTAGTTTCTAAAAGCTTTACTTATTCTTCTTTGGGGAGCTTCTTCTAACCGACATAAACCATGTAAGCTATCATAGAGACCAACATCTTACCAATGTTGGAGAGAACTGTTCTACCCTTGCCATCAGAATAGAACCTTAACTTAGTGATCACTATACTTAACCCATATTGAGACTTAAACCTATGGTGGAACATAGTTTTGGGGCATGTGACCTCAAACTCATTCTTAACTCGGTGCTAAATTGTAATACCCCGTACTTTTACCTAGCTTAAAAATAGTCCCAAAAATGTTAAAGACTTTCTCTAAAGGATGAATCCACTTTTATACACGTGGAATTTTCAATATTTTGACTTTTTGTTGTGTGAAAAATTGAATAATCTTTCCATCGATACCGAATTTGCCTAAATCCGGTATCACGGTAGAAAGTTATGGCCGAAATACAGAAAACAGTCTAAGTTGCCCAGGTGTGACGGAAAGAGTCGACGGACTGTTGATCTAGCAATGAACCATCGCCCAAACCATTGTAGCGGAGGCAGTGAGTGGACCTTCTATCCAGGCATAACGAAATGTTTGATGGATCGTCGAGATAGCAACGGACCGTTGCCCAAACCGTCGCAACCAAGGCAGAAAGATCATATTCTGGCCTAGTACGATGGGAAGGTCAACTGGCCGTCAAGCAGTGATGGGCCATCGCCCAAGCCATCACAAATCTCGCTCATCAATTTAAATCCATTTTTATAAGGGTGTTTGGGTCTTTTCCACCCTTTTTAACACCTAATTATACCAGACCAGGGCTCATAACTTCATTATTCATCTATAACACCAAATTAGGGTTTCTCTCAAAGATCAATCCCCAAGAACAAGATTCCATCTCTTCTTTAAGAAACTAAGAGATTCAAGTTCTTCAAGTCAAAAAACTTCAAGAAACTCACAATCAAGGTATATCAAGTATTGATTCATGGGTCACTTTCACCCATGAAGCTCAAGAATCTATTTTAAAAATCCAAGATTGTGTATTTATAAATGTTCATGATTTAGTTGAATTGAAATTCATGTCCATGTTTTTGTGGGGTTTTGATTTATGTTTTAAATTACATATTCCAATGATTGATCCTAGTGTGTGATGATTTGTATAATATTAAGGATAAACCCCTCAAATTGCAAATTTATTTATGCAACCATGATAATTAGATTCATTGATGATGGTATAACCAAAGTATGCTCCCCATATGTTTTATTAAATGCCTATGTGAAGGAAAAAGTGCCATTATAGTATGATAGTATGAAATCCCCATTCATGTACAAGTTAATGCATGTCAAGTGTTTGATGAAATGTCTTAGTCAATGAATTATGGATATATGTGTAGCCATTGTTGTGTTTTCAAACTTGTACCATGAATTAGTTTTATGCGATCGAGTCCTGGGGGTATTTATACCCGACAATTTAGCTGTGTGACTAGAGCCAGTGTCAGTTTCATGATAATCTCAGTCATGCCATGATCAGTAGAATTTAGTCAGTTACATGACTCAGAAAAACTCAGTAATCTCATGAACTCAATCAGTTAACAAAATTTAGTAACATTCCATCAGTCCACAAAACTCAATGAACTCATTCCAGTTTGTCTCAGTATAATTAGTTCAGTGTCTACTTAGTTGGGAGTAGGATTCAGCACCGAGCGAACCCAAGGATGAGGGCACATACTGATAGTAGAGGGTGTGACCCTTAGAAACAATCCTTTCATTCTAGAACTATGTAGCTAGCATAGGTTGAGACATCAACACTGTCAGTTGAGGGTTGATGAGGTGGATCAACACTGCCAGATGAGGGTCCCACCATTCTCTTTTAGGGATACTGCCAGATGAGGGTCACTCACAGCTTGTCCTTACCAGTGGCGTGGTATTGACACCTTTCTAATTGGGATTACATATTGGACCCCAACTCATCTATAATAACTTATTAGGGGCATGTCGGTTAGATGACTATCTCCCACAGTCTCAGTCTCAGTCTTAGTAAAAGAACTCAAATAGTTCTTTAGATTCAGGATTGTCAGATACAGTCACACAGTTCAGCTAGTTCCATTAGAATCAAGACTGTCAGACACAGTCACTCAGTTAATATGAAACTCATGTTATCAATATTCAGATTCAGTATTATCATGATTTCAGTTATAGTTACACACTCATGTATGTATTCTCACAATCATGTTATACAGTCAGTTAACATTGTTCATACCTATGACCCCTTTGCATTCAGCCTACCTCACTTGCATACCAGTACATTCAATCGTACTGACGCATTTGCACTATGGTATTTTTATACTATAGGTTCAGAAGAACGAGCTCCAGAGCATTAGTAGCATTCCAGTTTCAGCAGTCAAAGTCAGCAGTAAGTCCTCATCATTCGAGGATGTTGTAATTTGATTATTTCATATCTTTAGTACTTAGTTATTTTAGTAGTTGGAGTTAGTTGGGGATATTTCCCATCAATTCCTTATTTAGACAGTCTAGAGGCTTTCAGACTATAGCATGTTCATAGTTATTTCAGTTGTTTTGGTAATGATGTACCGCATTTCCAGATGTTATATTTTATCATATATTTGAACCTTATGGAATTTTAACCTTTAATTCCGTATTTTTACATTATATTATACAGTGCTCAGTTACAGATATCAGTCATGGGTTTGCTTGTGATCCTTTGAGGTCATGAGCACCGTGTAGCATTTCGGGTACCAGATTTGGGGCGTTATATAAATACTACTCCCATATTACTTATATGCTCATACTTTAGAAAATCCATCTTAAAACAGCATAAGGGTTTATAGAATAAAAACTAATTATGCATCTGTTTCTTTAAATCATAATCAAGATGAACAAATTTAGATTCCATATCTTATCATACGATTAAAAGATTGATCTTTTCTTTAAATCATGATATAAAACTTGTTAATGGAGCTTAAGAGTATAATCTTCTTGTAAAATCAATACTTCAACTTAGGTCTTAAAATTAAAGCTTTAAATTCATAACCAAACTTCATGCTCAATGATCACATTAAAATATTTCAACAATATCGAGTTAAGATGGTGAAATTGAAATCGCAGTATGAATCTTACTAGTAAAACATGAATATAAGCAATCCTTGATGTACTTAAAGCTTTCAATATCATGGTAATAACATACTTCAAAAATATAGCAATATGGGTATGAATCCTAATTTAAAACAAGTAAATTAAATCTTAAAATTAGGCACTTTGAGCACAAGGGTGAAAGGGTACCCTTGTTCATAATCCCACATACCTTAAAGTTCTTTGCTTAGTGAAGTAAACTTGACCTTTGAGACTTGAGAGATGATCTTAAGAAGAAACCCTAATCTTGGTGTTTTCTTGAAGGTTCTTGAACTTGGTATTTTTTCTTGAGAGTGATTTTGAGTCGTGTTATGGACGATTTGGGTTGAGGGGGAAAAGAACAAATTGCCCCTCAATCATTTAAATCAAGAACTAGACGCAACATCTTCACCACGATGCAGTCTTATCGCGGTTGTTGGAATCCCTTAGCGCAATGTGGTCATTATGCGGTCGAGTCTAATATTACGAGGCGGGATTATCGCGGTGACTCACTGGTTTCATGACCCAAACATGCCCCAAACCTTGTTCAAAAAATCCAAAACTCCTCCAGGGCATACATTTTACATCCCTGAACATGAATTAACTCAAAAATCAATGTCTCAGGGTCGAGAAGACCAAAATAAAAGTCCTCAAAGTTTAGGGGTCTTGAAAATGACTAAGTCCCTAACACTTAGTGAAAACTTTAATCCTTAAGCCCCTTATACATGCAACTAGGAGCTGAATCGAACTAAGAATATTACGGGGTATTACATTGTATATGTATGTTCTTTTTAGTTTTTTCTTGCATGTGATGTAATGTATACTTGTGTTCCACATACTGCGTGGTTGTTATAATTATGATATATTATAACTGTTAGTGCAAGCGGTGCGGGCTACCATTGTGGGGCATTTTTTATTGCAGGTGACGTGCCCTTTGTGTGTATTTTGTATGCTTTATTTTCTACTTTTCTTGGTTGGTCTATGATACCTAATGAGTACAAGTGGACCTTACTCACTCCTACTGTACCCTTCTAGTATAGATTCAGTTTCGGGTGCGCCTCTCGCTACTTGACTCAGGCGACTGTTAGAGCTTTCAAGGTAGTTAATGATTTTCAGGCATCCAGATGTCTTCTGCTACCTACCTTTCTTTGTAGACTATGTCCTTACTTTTATTTTTGAGACACAGTTTCTCTTGTATTTGGATATCTTATGTATTTTCTTGGATCGAAGTTGTACTAGATACATTCTTATACTGTTGACACCTGGTTCTGGGAGTTTTGGCTACATTGTTGTGCTTTTTTCCGCATTTATTATACTTTTATGGTTTGGCTTCATTCTAGAAGCCTTACCTTGGGGTTATTTCTATCTTTTTATCCTTTGCGTGTTTGTTTGTGTGATAGGCTTACTTATCAAGACGTTCGCCGCGATAAGTGCCATCATGACCTATGGATTTTGGGTTGTGACATATGTATGCATCACTGAAATTATATTTTTTTGGCTTATACAAATATTTATAATTATATTTTACAAACCTCTCGAGTAAAAATCTTGTATCAGTAAGTATTGATATTTCTGTTATATGATAAAGGGCAATAACCACACAACTCCTCGACATGCCTGCTTGACATTGAAGGGTATTTCTGTCTTTTAACCTTCCAATTATACTATATGATACTCCATAGCCTCATCCATTCTCTTAGTCTTATCTATTCTCATCCCTTTCATCATTTTAACTCTTTTAGCTATTTTTGCTTTTTGCTAATTTTGGTTATCCATGCTGCAGTTTTTAGAGGTAAATGTCTTCAACTTTCTATGTTTGTGTGTAATTTTGATTTTTCTAACATAATTTCTCACTGAATTTAGGTTAGGAAGAAAAAACTCATTCAAAATTAGAAATTACATTAGTTTTTGATATTAGAAAGTAGATGGGAATAAAATGAATATAGTCCTAAAATTGAGTGTTGTTGTTGGGTTTTGCACTTTTCAATTTCAGTTTTTTGATTGTCTTTAACTTTTTGTGTTCGTCGGTAATTTTGAATTTTTTTGACACAATTTTTCACATAATTTAGGTTAGGAAGAAAAATCTCATTTTAAATTAGAAATTAGATTAGTTTTGGTGTTACAAAGGCGATTGGAATAAAGTTGAAACAAATACAGTCTTGGAATTGAGATGTTGTTGTTGGATTTTCCGCTTTCAGTTTTGGTGTTTTGATTTTGACTGACTCATTTGATATCATATTTTCGTTTAATTTTGTCGTGAATCTATCTATTTGGATGCAAGTAATAATTGTTACTTCAACACAGATAATTGTTACTTTAATACAGATAATAGAGGGAGTACAAAATTTCTTCCTTTATATGATTTTGAACAAAAAAGAGGTTTAGCTCAAATTTATTCCTTTTTAAGTGTGTGTGTGTGTGTTATGGCTATGTATATGTAGGATGTATAAAGGGGCAAAAATACTGTCAATTGTTGATTAACTAAAGACTTGGAAATTTAAGTGGATAGAAGTTAAGCTATAGTTTCGATGAAAATTCTTTGAAGATGCACAAATCACTTGGTGGAAATTGCTTGTTGCTCTTTTGATTGGCTCCTGGAAATAGTGTAATGTTACTACAATATAGTAAATTAACTTTCAATACTTGATGTTTATGTACTTTAATTGAGCTAATGCAGTTGTTGGCGCACATTGCAGAGAACTTGACTAAAACAAAGAGTAAATTAACTACTCATCGACATAACTAATTATTTTATTTCTATTTTTCTCGATACATTTCTTTCTCCAAAAGATGATCTCTCTATTTAATTTAAGTGTTCCTTTCCTATTATGAATGATGGATAGAGTACTTTCTTTTTATTTCATGGAGACCGAAAACTGAAAATTCGTAGATTCGTGCATTGGTAGATCTGAAGGACTGTAAGGTTGATTCTTAAAAGGTAAAATAAATGCAACTATTAAAATCTTAAGTTTCAGGTATAGAGAAAAAAGCAAACTTTACTGTTGTGTTGTTTTCAGTTTTTCTTACCAACTGTACCATCTATCTCATGTATGGTGTACAAAATCTGAAGTTGCTATTTTTAATTGGAACCAAAAGATTGCTAAACAGTGAAACAACGTGTTGTTGCCAAGAAAATTGGACAGGAAAAAGTGTGTTGAATTCGTGGCTCCAAATAAAGAAAACATTGACACATAAAAAATGCCCATATCTTTTAAAGATTATGTCTGGCATGTCTGGCAGTAGAAATCATCAGTTATTTTGTTTATTTGCCTACTCATATCTTTTCTTTTGTCTTTATTTTTCTCTTCAAATAAAATTTACATGGGAACTTTCGATGTATACATTTGCAGGTATATTCTACAACTAATGGATCCCAAAAAAATAAATAATTATTCATACGCAGAAAAAAGAAAGGTTGCTATGCAACTCAAATGACGCGAGACATATCGGTTGAGAAAAAATTCTACAAGTCATATGTTTCTTGGAAATCCTACTATTGTCGTCTCAGTTAAAACTACATTGTCTTGCTGCAAATCTGGTTTTCCAAAACAAGTTGCTCTTACCATACGAGAATTGCCAACACTTCCTGAAAAAAGTTTTGCTTATTATAAAGTTAACGCTGTCAATTTATTTTCTCTAGCGATATGTGTAACACCTTATCGATGCATAAAATGAGAAAGACAAATTAATTTAGACTTATTTCGCTCTAAATATATGCATTTACACATCCTCTGTATTGTTTTCTTTATTTGCTTTCAGCTATAAGATTTGCGTGAATAAACTCGAAGACAATTTAGCCAAAAGCAAACAAATAAGTAGTCCTTTATCCATCTATGAAATAGGCACGCCTACTCTTCACATTATATTTTCCATTATGGCATGATATTTGTTGCACTACTGTGAGCTGTGACTTTCTATATAAGGATGCACATCGGGAACGTCTATACCACATGGTGCAACCTTAAACACAATGCCAACCAAAGATCCGTGCTAATTCACTATTGCAATAACGAATCCTATTACTATATGTTACAACTATCTTCTCTTCTAACGAACAGTTCTTGTATATCTTAAATATTTAGGTCAAAGGCGAATCAAAAAAATGCCCTGCTATTATAGAGCAACGAAGTGACTACATTGCTCTAAAAAAAAATTCTAACTGTTCATATTGTAATGATAAAAAATTTGAATACGAATCTATCGGAATTTGTTGCAACAACGGCTCAATACGGCTAACAACACATGAAATACCACCTGAATTATCAAAATTGTACTTTCCAGAGACAGAAGAATCTGAACATTTTTGCACTTATATCAGGACATACAACAATATGTTTGTTTTCACTTAGCTTGGTGTAAAGTATGATAAAGAACTAGCAAAAATAAATTATGGTATTTACACATTCAAAGTCCAAAGACAAATGTATCACTTTATAGATGATTTAATTGCTTTCAACCAAAAACCTAAATATTTATAGCTATACTTCTATGATCACGCGAATGAGCTAGACAATAGGATGGCTTGTTTGACCAAAAGTCGACGAATCAATTATGCAAAAGTTGATGGACATCTTTAAAGTGAACCCATACACTATATTCCTAAAATCTCTCTTGAATGTTCCCCAGTTAACAAATTTCTACATTTCCCTTAAATGTGTCTCATCCTTAGATCAACGAACATATAACTTACCTCGTGCATCAGAGGTTGCAATAATATAGCCTGAGGAAAATTCTACAGGTCTATCTCTGCACCACATATCTGAATCTAGACTCAAAGTAGTAGAGCTCAATTAGTAAATTATTATTACAAATGTTATGACCTTTTGCAATATCCATTGTTATTTCCATATGGTCAGAATGAATGGCATTGTAGAATAAAAAAATTATTCAAACAAATTGTGTGACAAGAAATAGAGCTTACTATGAACATGAAGAGCTACCCAGTGTATCAGATATGTGTTCGGTGGATGTATTTCTGGATATGGAGGCTCAATCACAATAAAAAGGAAAATGAAAAAGAGATACAGTTTATTGTCGAGAGTATTTTTGCTACAAATTTCAAATAAGAGATAATGAAACAAATGAAGTATTACATTGTGGAAGAATATTTCAACAATTTATTGTGGACGTATATATTAAGCTTGAAACACAAAATTAGATTTTTTTTTTTGCATTTAATCCATATTTATTTAGAATTGAATTCTTATAAGAAATTGTAGATGTTCTGAGAAGTAGTGAAAGGGAAGCCTGCAAAGTTGGAAAGAAATCATTCCTTCCTGTTACATTTATTGATGGGCCAAGAGACATGCGTCATCGATATATGGATCTATCTCATTGATTTAATATTTTGGAAAACCTAATTTATTTATAATAATGACATGTAATCCATCTTCGTCAAAAATAAAAGAACATCCACTACACACTGACGAAGTACAAAATAGGCCTGACTTAGTTAGTAGAGTATTCAGAGAAAAAATAAAGAAACTAAAACATGATATATTAAAGAGACAAATCTTTGGAAATTTACAGATTTTATGTACACTAGAATTTCAAAAATGTGGTCTTCCTCATGCTCATTTCCTTATTATATTTACTGATGAACACAAATTATTAATTCCTGAATCCTATGACAAATTTATTTGTGTTGAATTACCTAACTCTAAGAAAGAACCTTATCTATATTCACTTGTTACTCAACATATGATGCATGGTCCTTGTGGAAAGTAAAGTCCAACAAATATTTGCATGAATATAAAGGTTATTACAAGTTTAATATCCAAAAGATTTTGCTGATCACACATCAAAAGAAAAAAATTCATATCCCGATATATAAAAGACAAAAAATGGGTCAGACTATGAAAATAAGACGTCAATTTTTAGACAATTCATGGGTTGTTCCATATAATCATTTTTTGTTATGCAGGTATAATTGTCATTTGAATGTTGAAATTTGTTCAGATATCAAGGTTGTTAAATATATCTACAAGTATATTTGTAAAGGACATGATAAAATTGTATTTCATGTACATAGTAGTGATACAAATACAGATGTAGATGAAATAAAGGAATATCAATCGGCTAGATGGGTTTCACCTTCAGAAGCCGCATGGCATTTATTTAGTTTTCCAATTAGTGAAATGTTTCCTGTTGTATAGCACCTTCAATTACATTTAGAGGGACAACCATTTATTTCTTTTAAAAGTACTGAAAATGTAGAAAATGTGTTAGCTAATCCAATGATTAGAAAAACAATGTTGGCTGAATTTTTTGTAATGAACTGAATAAATGAAGATTCCAAACAACTTCATTTACTATATAAAGAATTTCCCCAATACTTTGTATGGTCACCAGCATATAAAATGTGGGCACATAAAAAAAGGTACTGTTGTGGGTCGTGTTGTAATATGTCATCAAACAGAAGGAGAAAGATATTATCTTAGATTATTATTAATGAATGTAAGAGGTCCAAAACCATATGAAGATCTACTTATGGTTGATAGGATACGTTGTGATATATTTAGAGAAGCGGTAGAAAAACAAGGCTTGCAATATTGTGATAACAGTTTGATTGAATGTATGTCGGAAGCCATAAGTTATCAAATGTCATATAGTTTGAGACATTTGTTCGCAACATTATTGGTATATTATAATCCTGGTAATCCATCAGAACTTTGGAAAAAATTTGAATATGAGTTGTCTGAAGAATTTAAGATTTTGCCTGATATGAATGATAAAGAAATACGTTACTTGACTTTAAGTCAAATTAATGACACTTTACATTTGATGGGTCATGATATTAATGAATATAAACTTGTGTTTGAAAGAATTACACTACCACCAGCTATCAGAGAGACAAAAGATTGTCATTTTGAAAGAAATATTATTGTTAGAGAAGAGGATTTGTTACTAGAGGCCAAGTTGAATATGGAACAATGAAAATCATATAATACAATTCTTAATAAGATACTTTCTAATCAATCAGGTGCATTTTTTAAAGACGGACTTGGTGGAACTGGAAAAAAAAATTTATATCGTGTTTTATTAGCTACTGTACGATCAAAAGGTTTTATCTCTTTAGCAACAACAACTTCTGGTGTGGCAGCTTCTATCTTTCCTGGAGGACGGACCCCTTACTCACGTTTTTAAATTTTCTATTGAAATTGACGAACAATTCTCATGTAATATTAGTAATCAAAGTTCACTTGCAGCTTTAATACATGATGCCAAATTAATTATATGGATGAAGTAGCCATGACAAAAAAGAATGTAATAGAAGCTTTCAATCTTCTCTTGAAATATTTAATGAATACAAATACGTCATTTGGTGGAAAAGTTATTATTTTTGGTGGTGGTTTTAGACAGACTCTCCCAGTTGTTCGGAGTTGGGAAAAAAAGGATTTTATTCGAGAAAGTTTATTACTTTCAGAAGTTTAGGATCAACTCAAAAAACAAAGATTATCAGAAAACATGCGAGCGAAAATAGATCCTACGTTTTGGGAATATTTTATGAGAATAGAAAATGGAAAAGAAAAAACCAACAACTACGATAAAATTGAAATTCCTGATTGTTTTATTATTTTTTTCATTTCTGAAAATGAATCATTAAATCATTTTTTCAAAAAAGTTTATCCAGATCTAAATACATGCTTTTCTGATATATCTTCTGTAACTTCACGTGTGATTCTAACAATAAAAAATGATTTTGTTGATGAAATAAATGACATGTTGATAGCTGCATTTCCTGGTGATCCTACAACATATGTCTTCTTTGATCAAACAACGGAAGAAAATGACCAAAGTCAATATGAAAATTATTTGCATACATTACATCCCGTTGGCTTACCTTTGCACAAATTGACATTAAAAAAATCATCCTGTTATGTTGTTACAAAATTTGAATTCATATTAAGGCTTATGTAATGGTACACGATTAATATATTGTGACTTTCAAAAACATGTTATTAGTTCTAACATAGCAAGCGGAGACTTTAAGAATACACATCTGTTTATATCAAGAATACCATTACCGTTATCGACAGATGAAAAACTACCTGTTCCTTTAAAAAGAATACAATTTCCTTTTAAGATTATGTTTTGCTATGACAATAAATAAAGCTCAAAGGTCAGACATTAGATTTTGTTGGAATTTATTTACGTGAACCTATATTTTCACATGACCAACTCTATGTTGCCCTATGAAGAGCAAGAAGTTCCCATTTTGTAAAGCTACTAATTCGACCACCCACAACAGATAGTGAATATCATCATTCAGCATACAATATAGTCTATGATGAAATCATTCGAAGAGCCTTTATGTAAATAAATTTCTTCCACTACTTTTATCCTTAATGAACTCAGTTTATTTATACCAAAGATAACAACTTTACTGGTGAATGTGTTGATGCAAATACTCTGAGATGTTTAAATTATAAATGAATATTTAAAATTAACGGATCGTATCCTCCTTGGAATTAGATACTCATTAGAATCCATTTTCAGAATGCTATCAATTTAGTATCGATAATGACCCAGACATTGAGGAAAGAGCTTGCTGATAGACAGGGACAGTTGCTTGCTCTTGCTATTTCTGGAGAAAATTTCCAATTAGAAAATCCACTGGTTAGTCACATATATAATGAATCCTTGTTTCATGACAAGGTTCTTCCTATATTCAATGGAGCAAAGAGTTGCCTGCTTATCTTTTGTTATTAAAACTTATTGCTTATATTTTTCTATCACCCTAATTTTTTTGTCTTGCTTATAGTATGTTGATTCATATTTTTATATCTACCATATAGATTGAGACACCTCCAGACCCAACTAAAAACTTGTCTAAACTATTAGAGTAGCACAAGTATGAGGAAACATTCACTTCAATCCATTATTAGATGCCATTGTTGGAGGATTAGGGCATGCAGTTCCACCGATTATGGCTCTTCTATTTATACTAGATGTATGTGTGGCTTTTCTCATTTTTCTTTCTGCCACAACAACCTTACCTTATAAGCTAATTTCGGGGTTGAACTCATTTAAATGTCCTTTTTATATGTTGTATAAGCGCCAGACTCTTCTTGCTTTTACTTTACCCAATTTAGGCCCTTCATATTGTCCATGACCAGATGCCGAATCCTATGTGTGCTAGAGGTGTTAAGTTTCCCACATTGGCTAAGGGAACAGTCTATTAACTCCTTATATAATTTTGGACAATCCTTATCTACTAAGCTAGCTTTTGATGCTAAGTTTAAGATCCATTTTCATTAGAGTATTTAACAACATTTATCATCTTTACCTAGACTTAATTTCCATCTATCTACGCATGCCTTTACTAACTCTTAAATGTGAAAACTGGATCTTAAATGTGAAAATTTATATATTGGCGTTTTATAACAAATCAAATGTGTTTATAGGATGAAGTTGTGAAGCTATCTCCTTATGCTCGAGCAATCAGGGGTATTATGGATGAAGAGCTGTGAAACTTCTTTTACGGAATGGCACCTTGGCAGGAAAAACATCTATTACTTTCATAATCAACAGTTGTGTCGCAAGAAAATGAAACATTAATAGATTGTGTTGCAATGTTGTAGTCATTCTGATTGTTGCTGCAAGTTCTGTTGGAGAGGAACTTTTCTACTATGATGTTGTTCATATTAGTGTAAATGATCTATTTTATTGCACACAGAAGGTTGAACTGACTTTTTTATTCCTAGCTTTCCATGTTAATTGTTCTTTTATTAAAAGTATATACCTGAAATCTATTTGGTTCAATTTCGATATTTATTCAGTTTTTATTAACTATATAGTAGCCTTTTTACTTTAGAAAGCTCCATGAAAATGTATGTCAGAAGAGTTTTCTTTCTCACGGATTATACACCTTTATACCATTTTATGTGTGTAACACTGTTGTTTGTTAATCAAACAGTTCTGACTACAATAACTATAATATAAGCGTACTTTTGTTTTGTTTCTAATCTGTAAATTTTATTTCAAAGAATATTAGGGACTCAATGTCCAATTCACATGAAAATTAGATGTTTTGACTATTGTACTTAAACCTTAAGAGAGGGAGCATAATTTCTTCTGCCACTTTCTCTGACTACGTTTGCACTTACAGGGAGCTTTGGCTGACATTTTCTTACGGAGCACTAATTTGGTGACTGATACTCGAGGGATGGCATCACTAGTAAGGAATCTAGTTCTAACATCCTTCTCCAATTATAGCTTGGAGTCTCCAAAAATGATGTCACTCTTATGTCGAATCATCAAAAAATGCACTATTTTTGAAGGATCCGACATGTACCCATCAACGTTTTTGCAGAGTCTGAGCAACATACTCAAGACTCTAAATTACAAAATATCCATATTTTTTGATGCCTTAGCACATTTTGTTTCCATAAAATGTAGACTGGTGTTTTGCCACCGTATGTATCATTTCCTCAACCGTTTGCAGCTATAATGACAGTAGCTCTCACCGGTTCGCTATATTATATGACTGCTTCTCCAAAAGGTTTGTTTCATAGGATGCAGTTTGTGACCCTTCATCGTTCTCAGCTCTTGCATCCTTAATCACTTAGCTGTTTATTGTTTTCACTTTTAGATCCTACCTATGTTGTCGCACCAGTGCTGAAGTCGCGTTCAGCTCGTGAAAATCTATAAAACTCTTTGCTGGTTTGATCTCTCTCCTTTGCTCCTGGAAAAGTTATGACAACTCTCAGTCATGACGTTTAACCCTAATTAACATATTGCTATGAATCTGGGAGTTAATAAAGGAGAGCAATAGGATCCAGGAAAAGGGGCTCAGTTTGGCGAGAGACAAAGAAGTAACAAGACATCTTAATGGTGTCGGTGTTATTGTACAAAAATAGAAGAACTTAGTTCAGCCATAACTTTAAAGCATATTGTTACCCCGGCTTATTAAAATCCCTTACTTTGAACTTTTCCATGATACAGAGAAGAAAGTTCTTTCCTCTAATCGTCCAAAGAGAGAGTACTTGAAATTTCTATTGCTATGGATCTATATGTGCTTGCATTTAATTCTTGAGACATGTACACACATAAAGAAAAGTTGTTTACAAGGTGGGAGTATGGAATGTTGTTCTTCTTATTTACTTTACTAATTTGGATCTAATGAAATAGATATTGTAGACTAGCGTAATTTCCAGTTACTTAAGAAAACCAAAATATAAAATTTCTTTCTTTCCTATACCTATCTTGTATTCTGGTTGCTCTGAAACCCCTGCTCATTATTGCTATAAGCTTTGTCTGGAAGGCAAACAAAACATTTGTGCGTTAGATTGTAGTCTTTGCTATATCCCTAATTGATTAATCTGAGGAATAATGAAGTTCTTGCTACAAATTACCTGTGTTTCATAGAACTTTGTATCTGTTAGATTTTATTGATTTGTTTTGCTCATATGAGGATCATGTTCCGAGAATCAGTTTTATATTTTTGTTGTATTATTGTATATTCATTTCCTAGCACAAAAAGTATTGTTAGATGATTATACAGATTGTTGCTCTGTGGTATATTAGTGCCTTGCAATCTTATAATCTCTATGTAGACTTTAAATGGGAAAGGAGAGGGGAAGTGGCAGTTTGCCATGCTATCAGTCGCATTTTACGTCTAAAATGCTTAGCTTACTGGTTAAGGGGGTTCATTTTTTCATTCTTAAAAAAAAACTTCTCGATTGTGTGCATTTATGGTGAAAATTTTTGTACTTGCAGAAGGCGAATTTGGTATGGAGCTAGAATATTGGGTTGTCCTATAGGGAAGAATTTGTGCCCAGTGCTACTGTGGATACACAATCGTTGTAAAGATATCAAGAAACGCTACAGCAACCAACAAGTATATATATGGCAACAGAACCAAACCCTCTGATTAAACTAAATAATGTTCAAAGATCAGATCACAGAGAAATTCCAGTGAAAAAAGGACGGTTCTTCCGTGCACTCCTATTATAGACTCGCCTTTATCATGTTGGGCCTGTGCTGAGCACGGGTACCCTGCATCTAGTTACCACACATACACATCATATTAATTAATAAGAGTGAAATATGAAAGACTTCATATTACACATGCAATTTAATTCATAAACGAAGTTTAGCATGTGAAATGTCATCTTGTTTTATGAAGTGAGATAGAGTAGGAGCTCCATCCTATGTACAGTTGGAGCATGGTACTGAAGCCAAATAATCTAAAGCTTATGCTTGGTATTTGTAGGACTTCTAGTGATTTGTTTTTCTTTCATATTTTGGTTAAATATATTCAAACAATGAGATATGATAAATATGATATAAAATTAATTAAAAGTAACCAAAGTATATAGAAACAAGGGAGAGTTTTGATACATTAATCTTTCACACATTCCATTTTCAACATAATAACATGGATTTCATAGTCAATATATGGATAAGTCCTACTTTGAGAGGTGGAGCCTTAGTTGGCATAAACTAAACTAAGGAGATGCCATATGGCCTTCACAATGGACACATGGATGTCCACAATATGTCATAACACTCTTCCTTGGATATTCATGTAAAGAAAGATTTACTCTATACGAATTTGAGTGCTGCCTCATTAAAAATCTCACCAGGAAAAATCCAGTGAGATAAAAATCTTGGTTAAGGAAAAAAGAGTACATCGCATATTTTTACTCCCCGATGAAGACCTCAATTCAACTGGTTCAGTCTTCGCATTTCAATCTTGTATACCATCTTCTTAAAAGTTGAAGTTGGTAAAGACTTGGTGAACAAATCTACTGGATTGTCACTTGAACGTGTTTGTTCTACATCAATATCGCCATTTTTGTGGAGATTATGTGTGAAGAATAACTTTGCCGAAATGTGCTTCGTTCTATCTCCCTTTATAAATCCTCCTTTTAATTGAGCTATGCATGCTGCATTGTCTTCAAATATGATTGTGGGTACCTTGATATCAAGCTTTAGGTCACATCTCTCTTTGATGGAATGCATCACTAATCTCATCCATATGTATTCTCTACTTGCCTCATGAATAGCTATTATCTCAGCATAATTTGAAGAAGTAGCAATGATAAACTACTTTGTAGATCGCCATGATATACAAGATCTAAACTATCTTTGTTAGTATAAAATAGACTCATATCAATAGGCCCCTTTAGATATAGCAATATATGCTTACCTCTGTTTCAATGTCTACATGAAATAGAAGAACTGTACCTGGCTAGAAAATTAATAGAATGGGCTATATAAAGCCTTGTGTTGTAAGCAAGATACATAGGTGTACTAATAGTATTGAGATATAGTACTTCAAGACCAAGAATCTCTTCACCCTCTTTTGGAGGTCGGAATGAATCTTTACTTATTTCAAGTGATCGAACAATCATTAGAGTATTTAATGAGTCCGTGTAAAATTGTTCAAGAAATTCTTAGTATATGCAGATAGGTGAATGAAGATCCCGTCTGCTAAATGTTCAATCTGCAGACCAAGACAAAGTTTTGTCTTTCCAAGATCTTTCATCTCAAATTCTTTCTTTAGATATTAGATTGCCTTTTGGACCTCTTCTGGAGTTCCACTGAGATTTATTTCATCCATATAAACATCGAGAATAAAAAACCCTGATGTCATTTTCTTAATGAAAATATAAGGACAAATGACAGAATTTATGTAACCTTCGTTTATCAGTACTTAATAAGAAGATTATACTGCATATGCCTTGATTATTTTAGACCGTATATGTAACGCCCTGCATTTCGGGCTAGAATAAAATATATGACTCTGATGCGTTGATAATCCCCGAGCCTTAAATCCTATGCCAATTTGGCATGTTAATCAAGTTTGTAGTATGTGAATCCATTAGAGCATGAATTTAGACCATAGAAGTCTTTCAACTCAAGGACGAGTTAACACTATTTCGATCGATTAAGTTTTAGTGGACGTTGTAATTTGTGTCAAATTCTATTGACCATAACTCATTGTATATGATGAACTGGGTGGACTACTATATACCAAATTTTAGATAATTGAATAAGCTTTCCAACGATACCAAATTCGCCTAAAACGGACACCCGGTGAAGAAGTTATGGCCTTTCAAAGTTGAATGTGTCGCCTATGCACATATAGGCGATGCATAGGGCGACGCCTATGCAAATATAGGCGATGCATAGGGTGGCGCCTATGTAAATTTAGGCAATGCAAAGGGAGGCACATAGTTATGGTTTCAGGTGACGAAAACACTCTGTTTTGAGTTACTTTAAGTGCAAGTTAGTCCTTACAAAACCCAAAATCGTCCTTACCCACTCCTAAACAGATTTGGGCCTATTAACAACATTGAAGCCTCCTATAAAATCCTAAAAAAATCTAATCCTTCAAGAACTTAAGAGAAGGAGCAACTAGGGTTTGAGAAAATAAGCTTGAAGGACCGATCATTTCGAAACTTCTTCGTGAAACAAATTACAGATTCGGAATCCTCTCAACGTAGGCTTCGATAGACACCAAAAATTCGTGGAGAATAAGGTACGTGGGGTTTTCCTAAAATCTCATGGGCATAGAAATCATGTTTTAAGAATTGGGTTTTCGAATTCATGTACATACTAATGTTTGAGAAGTTTTAATGATATTGTTTTGGCCTTTTGGCTTTCCCCCAAAGTGATTTGAAAGTTATATGTATATATATATATGCGTTTGTCCTGAAATATGAATTTAGAGCATGATTTTCATGAAACCTCTCTCTTAATGTAAATTTTCCATGTTTCACGTAATATACAATGTTTTGAACACGAAAGAGAGGGTTGTGAATGTTGAATATGCATGTAATGAAAGAATGCATGGTTTTGCCAAAAAAATGCACATGACCACCATATGTTTGATGAAAGTTTTGCATGGATTTGACTTGAGTTTCGGAACATGACATCTTTAATGTAAATTACATGTTTTGGTGGTCTAAACTATGTTTTGAATGAAAGCTCTTGCTTAATACATTATGGCTCAGAAATAGGACTTGCAAGTCTTGGTATGACGATACCAACTCAGAAAAATGCCATAACAGACACAGACTAGTTCAGAAATCAGATTTTTATCAGAGTCTCATGATTTAGAAATTTCAGAATGATACATGTTCAGAAAAGGCTAAAATAGGGCATAAAGAGAGCTTAGGCGGTTCCCTGAAGAAGGCAGGAGTTTCAGACAACTCTTTGCCTAAAACCGTGGTTTGTCGACCCGGGTATATTATTATGCGCTGACTTAAATGTCCTGTGGCGTATCAGACTCAGACACTCCAACCCTTGCGGCACACTTGGGTTGGGGGCTTCCCCGCCGAGTCAATGGCGGATTCCATACAACCCGTGGAATATTCAGACTTGTAGGGGAATACCACCTAACTCAGAATTAAAACACAGATCATGATTTGAAATGAACAGACAGGTTGCATGTTTTCAGAAAGTGCCCATGTATTTTTCAGAAACAGTTTTATACATGATGTCTTGATGAAAAATTGCTTTCCCTTAATATATATATATGTATGTTCCATTATACTACTTTTGGATTGCTTCGCGTGGCAGTACTTTTGTGCTGACCCCCCCTCCTTCTAGGTCCTAAGGCACAGTCTAGGGGTCTAGCTACTCAGTAGACATTCTCGGGTTTGCAGACTTGATCTTACAGTGGTGAGCCTTCTATTATTCGGAAGGCCTAATTATGTCAGACAATATCTTATTTATTATGTTTTTGGTTTACTGGGGGCCTTGTCCCAGCTTCTTTTCAGACAAATGTTTATGTTCCTAGTAGAGATTTCGCAGACTGATGTCAGATAGTATTATTCAGAAATATTGCAGGACTTGACCATGTTTTCCGTACTCAGTTTCAATTCCACATTTTATTATGATTATGAATGTTTTGCATGATAACCAGATAGAGAATGGGTGTTTTGGGCCTTCATGGTTCGGGATGCCCGTCACGGCTAGGGCCTAGGCTCGGGTCGTGACAAACTTGGTATCAAAACACGATTCATGGTCCCAGGGTGTCTGCGAAATCGCTTCGGGTAGAGTCTTGTTTATGGGTGTGTAGCGCGCCATACTTATAAACAGGAGGCTACTAGGCGTTTAGGAATGTTTCCCCTCTTTGTGATTTAGTTCGTGCTTCAGAGTCTAAACTGTCTCCTAATAAATGATCTCTTGTATTACAGTGAAACACGACTATGCCTCCCCGTCACAACATCGATCAGAGTGCTCAGGCAGATGTGGTCCGTCCCACCCATGGGATGCGGACCCGTAATAGAGCTTCCACGCCAGAACCTTTCCCTACTCCAGGAGTCCCTCCAGTTCCAACCAGTCCACCTCGGGCTCCGCAGACTAATATCAACCGTCCACCAACTGCTCAGAGAGATATCTCAAATGCAGAGTTCAGGCGGTCTATCCATATGCTGATACAGCTGGTAGCTAACCAAGCTCAACGATCGGAAGATATTGGGTCTGCATCCGTTACGTCTGAGGCTACTAGAGTCGGGCATTTCATAAAGATGAATCCACCTAAGTTCACTGGTACAAAGGTGGAGGAAGATCCACAGGAGTTCGTGGATGAGATGGAGAAGATCTTTAAGGTAATGCATGTAGATGAGATTGAAGGAGTGGAATTGGCAACTTATCATCTTAAGGATGTTGCAAATCAGTGGTATACAGACTGGGAAAATGCAAAAGGTGAGAGTGCTGAGCTCACAGTTTGGGGTGAGTTTGTAGAAGCTTTCCTTGACAGATTCTTTCCTCTGGAGTTGAGGGAGGCCAAAGCAGAAGAGTTCATGAATCTGAAGCAGGGCAGTATGAGTGTACAGGAGTACACTTTGAAGTTTAATCAACTAGCCCGCTATGCACCAGAATTGACTAGCAATATGAGAGCCTGGATGAGGAAATTTGCATTCGGCCTTGCTGATAACCTGATACTTGAGTGCCGGGGGGCAATGCTGAATAGGGAGTTAGACTTTGCTAAACTGACAATCCACATGCAGCAGGTGGAAGAGAAGAAGAGAAAGATCGATGAATCTAGAGAGAAGGACAGACAGGCCAAGAGAGTCAAATCTGCGGATCGGCACCAGAGTCAGCCGCAAAGTGGTAATTGGGGAAATAGGTGGTCGAAGAAGACGAGGTTTTGGAATAATACACAGTCAGCGGCCAGCGCCCTAGCTCCCAGACCCCCTGCAAATAGACAGACTCAGAGCTTTCAGACTCCTCATGAATCTAGAGCACCAGATACTCAGTCGCAGGGTAGTGTGGCTCAGCAGCATCGCACTTACTCGCGATGTGAAAATTGTGGTAAGAATCATCCGGGGAAATGTCAGTTGGGCACACTTGTATGTTATTCATGTGGTCTGTCAGGTCATTTTCAGAGGGACTGTCCATCTGCTAGGAGGAGTGCTGGTGGTGCGAAGTTTTAGGGAAATTCCACAGCGCCATCCCCATCTCAGAAGGGCGCCACATCAGCTGCCGGGAACAGTCGCAATCGGTTATATGCCTTGACCAACCGCCAGGAGGCGGAAGCCTCCCCATATGTTGTTACCGGTACGTTACAAATCTTTTCCCGTGATGTCAGTGTGTTACTTGATCCCGGATCCACCTTATCCTATGTGACCCCTTATGTGGCTGTTGGTTTCGGGTTTGAGCCCAGTGTGATTTCGGAACCTTTTTCTGTTTCTACCCCGATGAGGGATTCTGTTGTTGCTAGAAAGGTATATAGGGGTTGTGTGGTGACTGTTGGTAGTCGGGATACGATGGCAGACCTTATAGAGTTGGACATGGTTGCATTTGATGCTATCTTAGGGATGGATTGGCTCCATTCATGCTACGCCATATTAGATTGTAGGACCCGTAGAGTTACCTTTTCTTTCCCGAATGAACCAATGATAGAATGGGAGGGACATTCTTTAGCACCCAAGGGGCACTTTATATCTTATCTCAGAGCCCAAAAACTCATTTCTAAGGGTTGCTTGTATCACCTTATTCGAGTCAAGGACTCTAAAGTTGAAAATCCTCTTCTTCAGTCTGTCCTTGTGGTGAATGAATTTCTAGAAGTCTTTCCCGAAGATCTCCCAGGGGTACCCCCTGATAGGGAGATAGAGTTTGGTATTGATGTGTTGCCAGATACCCGTCCCATGTCTATTCCGCCATATAGAATGGCTCCCGCAGAACTAAAGGAGTTGAAAGAGCAGCTAGCAGACCTCCTAGATAAGGGATTTATACGCCCCAGTGTATCTCCTTGGGGTGCACCTGTACTTTTCGTGCGTAAGAAAGACGGTTCCCTTCGTATGTGCATAGATTACCGTCAGTTGAACAAGGTCACAATTAAAAACAAATATCCTCTTTCGAGGATTGATGATCTTTTTTACCAGCTTCAGGGTGCTAGATATTTTTCAAAAATAGACCTTCGTTCGGGCTATCATCAGTTGAAAGTTAGGGAGACAGACATTCCCAAAACAGCTTTCCGAACCCGATATGGTCACTATGAGTTTCTCGTCATGTCCTTCGGGTTAACTAATGCCCCTGTAGCCTTCATGGATCTTATGAATAGAGTTTTCCGTCAGTTTCTTGACTCGTTTGTCATTTTATTTATTGATGATATTCTGATTTATTCTAAGAGTAATGAGGATCATGCCGATCACCTCCGAATCATTCTTCAGACCCTTAAGGATCATCGGTTGTATGCCAAATTTTCCAAGTGTGAGTTCTGGTTAGATGTTATTGCCTTCTTAGGGCATATTGTGTCCAGTGACGGGATTAGAGTGGATCCCCAGAAAGTTGAGGCAGTGAGAAGATGGCCCAGACCCACGACTCCAACCGATATTCGGAGCTTCTTGGGTTTGGCAGGTTATTACAGAAGATTCGTAGTTGGTTTTTCATCCATAGCGGCTCCACTCACTAAATTGACTCAGAAAAAGGTAAAGTTTGTGTGGTCTGATTTATGTGAAAATAGTTTTGAGAAGTTGCAAGACAGACTGACCACTGCACCTGTTTTGACTCTTCCCGAGGGTGTTGATAGTTTTGTGGTTTACTGTGATGCGTCCCGTGTGGGACTTGGCTGCGTTTTGATGCAACATGGAAATGTGGTAGCTTATGCATCTAGGCAGTTGAAGGTGCACGAGCGGAACTACCCTACTCATGATTTGGATTTAGCGGCTGCGGTGTTTGCCCTTAAGATTTGGCGGCACTACTTGTATGGTGTTCATGTTGATATCTTCACTGATCACAAGAGTCTGCAGTATGTCTTCTCGCAGAAAGAATTGAATCTCAGGAAGAGGCGGTGGTTGGAACTCCTGAAAGACTATGATATGAGCTTGCATTACCATCCGGGCAAGGCAAATGTTGTGGACGACGCCCTCAGCAGGTTGTCTATAGGCAGCCTTTCTCATGTAGAAGAAGAAAAGAAGGAGATAGTAAAGGATATTCACCGCCTTGCGAATATGGGAATACGACTGTTAGATTCCGAAGATGGAGGGGTAGTTGTTCATGAGTTAGCTAAGTCATCCCTTTGTGCTGAAGTGAAGGAGAAGCAGGTTGAAGATCTCATCTTGATGCAAATAAAGAAAGATGTGGGTCAACAGAAGGTGATGTCTTTTGAAATTGATGGTGATGGCATCCTGAGGTTTCAGGGTAGATTATGTGTTCCGAATGTCGACGGACTTCGAGAAAGAATTCTTAATGAAGCTCACACCTCGAGGTATGTTGTTCATCCTGGTTCTACTAAGATGTACCATGATTTGAAATCTATGTTTTGGTGGAATAATATGAAGCGAGATGTGGCTAACTTTGTTTCTAAGTGCTTGAATTTCCAACAAGTGAAAGTAGAACATTTAAGGCCAGGAGGTACTTCCCAAGAAATAGCGTTGCCCTTGTGGAAGTGGGAAATGATCAATATGGACTTTATTACAGGACTTTCGAAGTCCCGAAATCAGTATGACTCTATATGGGTAATTGTAGATAGGCTGACCAAGTCAGCTCACTTTCTTCCTGTCAGGACTAACTATTCGGGGGAAGATTATGCCAAGCTGTTCATTGCAGAAATTGTCCGTTTGCATGGAGCGCCTGTCTCCATCATATCCGACCGAGGTATGCAGTTTTCTTCTCAGTTTTGGAGATCGTTTCAGAAAGGTTTAGGTACCCAAGTGAACTTAAGTACAACATTCCACCCTCAGACTGATGGGCAAGCTGAACGCACCATCCAGATCCTGGAGGACATGTTGAGGGCCTGTGTGATAGACTTTAAAGGTTGTTGGGTTGATCACTTGCCACTGATAGAGTTTGCCTATAACAACAGCTTCCACTCTAGTATTAAGATGGCACCTTTTGAGGCATTGTATGGTAGGAGATGTAGGTCTCCAATAGGCTGGTATGAAGTAGGTGAGATGCAGATGTATGGGCCTGATCTTGTTCATCAAGCAATGGAGGATGTGAAACTCATTAGGGAACGACTAAAGGCAACTCAGAGTCATCAGAAATCCTATGCCGACGTCAGAAAAAGAGAGTTAGAGTTTGAGATTGGAGATTGGGTTTTCCTCAAAGTTTCTCCCATGAAGGGGGTTATGCATTTCGGGAAGAGGGGTAAGCTAAGTCCTCGCTATATAGGCCCGTATCAGATTATAAGAAGAATAGGTGGAGTTGCATATGAATTAGAATTGCCTGCAAGTTTGGGTTCTGTTCATCCAGTATTCCACATATCCATGTTGAAGAAGTGCATCGGAGATCACTCTTTGGTGGTGCCCATTGATGAAATCAAGGTGAGCGATTCCTTGTCTTACGAGGAAGAGCCTGTGGGAATCCTAGATCGACAAGTGAGAAAATTGAGGAGTAAAGAGATAGTCTCAGTTAAAGTGTTATGGCGAAATCAGAAAGTTGAAGAAGCAACTTAGGAGTCGGAGCATGACATGAAAGTGAGATACCCGAGCCTATTTGAATCAGCAAGAGATGAATTGAAAGGTACAATTCTTGCTTTATGTTTCCTTCTATGTATGAATCTGTTTGAAATCGTGCGTGACTATTTCCGCGTCATTTGGGGACGAATGATCCCAAGGGGGGATAATGTAACGCCCCGCATTTCGGGCTAGAATAAAATATATGACTCTGATGCGTTGATAATCCCCGAGCCTTAAATCATATGCCAATTTCGCATGTTAATCAAGTTTGTAGTATGTGAATCCATTAGAGCATGAATTTAGACCATAGACGTCCTTCAACTCAAGGACGAGTTAAAACTATTTCGATCGATTAAGTTTTAGTGGATGTTGTAATTTGTGTAAAATTCTATTGACCATAACTTATTGCATATGATGAACTGGGTGGCCTACTATATACCAAATTGTAGATAATTGAATAAACTTTCCAACGATACCAAATTCGCCAAAAACGGACACCCGGTGAAGAAGTTATGGCCTTTCAAAGTTGAATGTGTCGCCTATGCACATATAGGCGATGCATAGGGCGACGCCTATGCAAATATAGGCGATGCATAGGGCGGCGCCTATGTAAATTTAGGCAATGCAAAGGGCGGCGCATAGTTATGGTTTCAGGTGACGAAAACACTCCGTTTTGAGTTACTTTAAGTGCAAGTTAGTCCTTACAAAACCCAAAATCATCCTTACCCACTCCTAAACGGATTTGGGCCTATTAACAACATTGAAGCCTCCTATAAAATCCCAAAAAAATCTAATCCTGCAAGAACTTAAGAGAAGGAGCAACTAGGGTTTGAGAAAATAAGCTTGAAGGACCGATCATTCCAAAACTTCTTCGTGAAACAAATTACAGATTCGGAATCCTCTCGATGTAGGCTTTGATAGACACCAAAAATTCGTGGAGAATAAGGTACGCGGGGTTTTTCTAAAATCTCATGGGCATAGAAATCATGTTTTAAGAATTGGGTTTTCGAATTCATGTACATACTAATGTTTCAGAAGTTTTAATGATATTGTTTTGGCCTTTTGGCTTTCCCCCAAAGTGATTTGAAAGTTATATGTATATATATATATGCGTTTGTCCTGAAATATGAATTTAGAGCATGATTTTCATGAAACCTCTCTCTTAATGTAAATTTTCCATGTTTCACGTAATATACAATGTTTTGAACACGAAAGAGGGGATTGTGAATGTTTAATATGCATGTAATGAAAGAATGCATGGTTTTGCCAAAAAAATGCACATGACCACCATATGTTTGATGAAAGTTTTGCATGGATTTGACTTGAGTTTCGGAACATGACATCTTTAATGAAAATTACATGTTTTGGTGGTCTAAACTATGTTTTGAATGAAAGCTCTTGCTTAATACATTATGTCTCAGAAATAGGACTTGCAAGTCTTAGTATGATGATACCAACTCAGACAAATGCCATAACAGACACAGACTAGTTCAGAAATCAGATTTTTATCAGACTCTCATGATTTAGAAATTTCAGAATGATACATGCTCAGAAAAGGCTAAAATAGGGCATAAAGAGAGCTTAGGTGGTTCCCTGAAGAAGGCGGGAGTTTCAGACAACTCTTTGCCTAAAACCGTGGTTTGCCGACCCGGGTATATTATTATGCGCTGACTTAAATGTCCTATGGCGTATTAGACTCAGACACTCCAACCCTTGCGGCACACTTGGGTTGGGGGCTTCCCCGCCGAGTCAATGGCGGATTCCATACAACCCGTGGAATATTCAGACTTGTAGGGGAATACCACCTAACTCAGAATTAAAACACAGATCATGATTTGAAATGAACAGACAGGTTGCATGTTTTCAGAAAGTGCCCATGTATTTTTCAGAAACAGTTTTATACATGATGTCTTGATGAAAAATTGCTTTCCCTTAATATATATATATATGTATGTTCCATTATACTAATTTTGGATTGCTTCGCGTGCCAGTACTTTTGTGCTGACGCCCCCTCCTTCCAGGTCCTGAGGCACAGTCTAGGGGTCCAGCTACTCAGTAGACATTCTCGGGTTTGAAGACTTGATCTCACAGTAGTGAGCCTTCTATTATTCGGAAGGCCTAATTATGTCAGACAATATCTTATTTATTATGTTTTTGGTTTACTGGGGGCCTTGTCCCAGCTTCTTTTCAGACAAATGTTTATGTTCCTAGTAGAGATTTCGCAGACTGATGTCAGATAGTATTATTCAGAAATATTGCAGGACTTGACCATGTTTTCCGTACTCAGTTTCAATTCCGCATTTTATTATGATTATGAATGTTGTGCATGATAACCAGATAGAGAATGGGTGTTCCGGGCCTTCATGGTTCGGGATGCCCATCACGGCTCGGGCCTAGGCTCGGGTCGTGACAGTATACCGATCTTTATACTTTAATTGAATATGATTCCCGAGACTTTGAACTATATTCTTCAGGAATCTTTAATCCTTCTGGGATTCTCATCTAAATTTCATTATCAAGTGAACCATTCAATATTAAATACATGACATCTTTTAGTGTCAGTAATGCAGGACAAATAAACCTTATGCTTACTAAGAAGCAAATTAAACTTGATAATTATTTCTACGTCAGCATGCTTAAATAAACGTAGAATTTAGATTCTCATAATATTATACAATATTGCACACTATTGTACTAAGGATATCTTTGACGAGATATCATCTGTATCGGTTCACATTACGATATAATTTATTGAGATCTCATCACTTCATTATTTTCATGTACCTGAACCCCTTCTTGAGGTTTCACGAAGCATTATGTCATTACTCTTCAAGAGCACATTACCTCTTTATTATGATCATTTGCTCCATTTACTTTTCAAGGATTTTTTTATTTGAAACTGATTGATCTACCATGCTTCATGCATGCTATAGCCTTTGTCCTTCAGGGACACACAGTAGGAGCATCTACAGCTAAATATGGAATCAATTTTGGGTCAGCAAATGCTCCTGGCATTTGACTTGAATCGTCTTTTAAATGAGGATCGTACTAACAATAATTCACAACATATTTCTTTGTTGCTTATTATTTCCCCCTTTTGTTAGGAAAACCAACATACACTTCAATCTAATTTGGAGAATTCATCTTTGCGAATCATGGTATATCTATTAATTACATACCGCACATCAAAAATCTATTAGATGAAAAATATATGGTTCCTGACCCTGAACCAATTGAGAGGAAAGAATTGATTATAATTTATTGGTCTAATGAATACAAGTGCTATTGCATGCAATATATATTTTAGACCAATATTTTTCATCTTTTCCCTCATAAGAAATGGTTTAACTATTTATATGAGGCATTCAATGTTAAACCAACTTGAATATAACCAATATTATCAAGATCAATTGTCTTGACTACACCATCTGAAAATTATGTTCTTGACTCAATTTAATTAAGAAAGCAACTTTATGAATGTCAAACTGCAGGTTGATAATAAGTGTACATGTGACCAGTTTATCAATGCATCATATCAAATGACAGGTGAATGGGCCCTTATTCACCTTTTACGTTTTTCAGAATTTAGGAAATTCAATCCCAACATTAGTTGGTTCAATTAGCTTATCTTTTGAAGAATCTTCTAGTTCTTCATTATATGTCTAAAACTCAATATACTCATCTTCAGGATGACAAAATCATTCATGCAACAAAGAAAATTATTTAAACTAGTAAACTTCAAATTTATCATGGCATGAGTTATTTACTAGAGTAAAAGGTTTGTTACTTCGAGAGTAATTTTGCAAGATTTTACTATAGCACAGTCTTACTACTTCGGGAGTAAATATAAGATTTACTACTTTACAAGTAAATATCAGATTTACTACTTCAGAAGTAAATTTTAAGGTTCTATTATTTCAAGAGTAGATTTAAGATAAATTTTAGACTTACTACTTCGGGAGTAAATTTCAGAATAATTCTTTCTACCCATTCTAAATGTGGTTTTCATAGTCAAGTGCACATTTATATACCTTACTAAATATTACTCCTATCACATTCACCTCATGGAATGGATCTGTAGTTGTAACATTTTTTAAAAATTTTCATTCCTTGAGAATGAAAGATAATAAATAATTTATCAAAAGTTTTCATTCTTCGAGAATGAAATATAATTATTACAACGTGCCTTAAGCATATCAAACTATGATACCTTAGAACTTCTTTCAATATTTTGCTACTTTAAAAGCAAATCGAAGTATACATATAGTTTTAGAGAATTTTCTCTGACATATCTTTAATTTCAAATTTACTACTTCAGGAGTAAATTTTTGATTTTCTACTTTTCTACTTTAGGAGTATTCATATATTCTTCAAGATGAAAATATAGACAAAGTAAACATTATAGCATTATCAACATATAACGTATTACACAAACTTTATTTATTTACAAGACTAGTGAGATACTATTAACAAAAATGTAAACTAATACAACTTAACTGAAAAGTAGAACAATCAGACTATTTCATATTCATCATCTACAGGATGATTAGCATGTTCTTCAGGAACTACAAAGAAATCTGATACTTCTAAGTCCATGGGTTCAACATTATCTTCAGAGAGAAAGTTTGCTTCTACGTCATTATCTATTTTCTTAAGGGAAGCCTACTAGAGCTTCACTATATGCTTTGGCATACGACAGATACGTGGCTAGTGCCCCTTTTCTCCACATCAATAACATTTGTTTTCAGTGTTCCTCCTTGGTACTGCTTCAGTAGCTTCACCCTTATTTTTACACTATTGGTGCTGAGGTTTATTGTTTAGTGCAAGGCGATCACCTTGATTAAAATACCTTCCTCGATCATGACTACGACCATGACCACGACCACAACCATGACTAGGGCCAGGACTTCTTTCACGCATGGTTGGGTGAAAATTTATAGCATTTATTTCAGGGAACGGAGCAGTACCCATAGGTCGACTTTCATAATTTTTCATTAAAAGATCATTATGTTGTTCGACAACAAGAAGATGAGAAATCAATTCAGAATACTTTTTAAATCTCATTTCTCAGTACTGCTGCTGCAGGAGCATACTTGAGGCGGAAAAGGTAGAGAATGTTTTCTCTAACATGTCGTGATCAGTGATATTTTCTCTGCATAAATTCAACTGTGATTTAATTCTAAACATTGCAGAATTATAATCAGTTATATTTTTAAAATCTTGTAACCTCAAATGGGTCCATTCATAATGTGCTCGTGGAAGGACGACCATCTTTGAGTAGTTGTATCTTTCTTTTAAATTATTCCACAATATAAGGGGATCCTTTATAGTGAGGTATTCTATTTTTAAACCTTCGTCAAGATGATGACGAAGAAATATCATAGCCTTGGCCCGGTCTTGGCGTGATGCCTGATTGCCATTTTTTATGGTGTTTGCCAGATTCATCACATCCAAATGTATTTCATCATCCAGTGACCAATACATGTAGGTTTTGTCCGATATATCTATGACAACAAATTCATGTTAGGATATATTTGACATTATTGTAAGAAAAGTAAATACTTACCTTAAATATCATTGAAAAGTTTTTGCAGAGACTCGTGTTGATAATGTGATATAAAATTAAATAAAAGTAACCAAAGTATATAGAAACAAGGGAGAGTTTTGATATATTAATCTTTCCCACATTCCATTTTCTACATAATAACATGTCTTTTATAGCCAATATATGGATAAGTCCTACTTTGAGAGGTGGAGCCTTAGTTGGAATAAACCAAACTAAGGAGATGCCATATGACCTCCACAATGGACACATGGATGTCCACAATATTCCATAACAAAATAAAATTTGTGCATCAGTAAAGTTAAATTTTATGTCTATGACTTTTAAAAGTTTTGATACACATATTATGAGGTACGCGCCAAATGTTTTTTTCTAGAAACTAATCTATATCTATATCTATAATCTATATTTATAACTATATCTATAATCTATAATATATTTAAAGTGTGCAGGACCTTAGTAATATTATTTAAATTTTTTGTTCTTCATTAAAATACTCCGCTTTAGACAAAATCTTCTTTTCACCTTCTTTCTATTGTTTTAGTAATATTAAATATTGACTATATTACCCAAAAAAAAATTTCCTCACAAAAATATACTCCCTCCGTGCCATTTTATGTGTCATCATTTCCTTTTTAGTCCGTCCCAAAAAGAATGTCATATTTTCTTATTTGGTAAATATTTAAAAATACAATTACACTTTTACCTTTGTTGGGCCCACTTAATTAAAAAACGAATAGTAGCACATTTTTTTATAAAGGACAATTAGGTAAATATTATAAGTCTTTTCTTATTTCTTAAACTCCGTGCCCGATCAAATGGCGACACATAAAATGGGACGGAGGGAGTAATTTCTTTTCTACTATTTCAGTATCTAACCATATTCAGAAATCAAAAAAATAAAAAAATAAAAAAATAAAAAAAATAATTAAAAAACCCACCCACCCCCAACGTGAAACCCAAAAAATTAATATAATAATAAAAAATTGTAATTAAAAAAGCCCCACCCCAACGTGAAATCAAAAATAATATTATTAAAAAAATAACTCTTCTCCCAGCGCTTTTTGTCCCCCAAAAAAAGTCCCAAAACCTTTCACATCTTCCATCAAAGTTGTGTTCACAATTAATTTTAGTTATAATTTTTTTTTAATTTAATTATTTAATTTAAGTAAGAATTCATAATATTTAGCACTTCTAACTCAATTAGAATTTTACCTTAGATAAAAAAAAAATTCTACAATTCTATTTAACTAATAGTTTGGATCAAAATTTATCTAGAAACATAGCTCTGCTTGTAGTTTTTCTTCTTATTTTGTGTTAATTCAAGTTGTCTTAAACCATCGAATGAAGTGGTCAAAAACATCAACGATTTGTCTCTTTTTTTTTTCCCTTCATTTGTTTAACTGTGACTTTATTTTTATTATATTATTTAACTATTTCGTTAGTATTATAATTGAATCTTTAATTAAATTTGTTAGATGAGTTCTAAATATAAGGTTATAATAAGTGTTGAATCTTGATATGCATAACTTTTGTTTGAATGATGAATATATGAATTTAGGATTATAGTCATTGAACGTATAAATTTAGGATTATAGTCATTCATTATAATCCACTTTACTACAAATATGATTTAAATTTAATTTTTAATAATCAAACATTATACGTGCGAGACACGTGCGATTAAACTAGTTATATTAAAAATGAGAAGTTTTTATTTTCAAAGTTACTCTCTCTATTTATTTTTACTTATATCTTATTTTTAAAATAACGCAGATTTTTACTTTTACTTATGACTATTGATATATCAAGAATTTTTTTAAAAACATTTTACTCTTACTATTAATTATTTATTCTTCAAATTATTTTTCAATACCTAAGAGTACTAAACATCATTTAATAGGAAAAGTGGGGTAAATTAATCATGTCAATTTTATCTTTTTTATAGATGTATCATGTCAAAATATGACAAATAAAGATAAATAGAGAAAATAAATTACAATTTTACTAGTAAATTAAAATGAAATAATATAATCAAACAATTGATCAAAAAAATAATTAAATACCTAACTAAATAATAATATCTAAAGTACATAATAAGTGAGTGAAAAAAAGAAGTGCTAAGAGTCCTTTTTGATGGTCCACGTTCAACTCAAAAAAAGGGTCCATTTTAATTAGGAAAAATTAGAGAAACTAGCATACTTAAGACCTTAATTATAATAAATAACAACACTTTCTCAAAATTATAAGTTATAACAAAAGTAACAATATTTTAACCATTATATTGAAAAGTGTGCCGATTTCACCCACATTTTTTTACCTTTCTCTATTTTCACTACACTTTTTCAAATTTTTCCCATATTTCACTCCACTTTTGTCAATTCCATCCCATATTTCAATCCACTTTTTTCAATTTCACTCCACTTTTTTCAATTCCCTCCTATGTTTCACTCCACTTTTTTCAATTTCTTTTTTTTTTTTTTTTTAAATTGTGATCCATCAAATAAGGTAAGTTGATATTTACAGTATTTGCATGTTATCTTTTCATATAATTTATATTTTTTTTATTTTTTTCGTATTTTTTTTCTTCATCCGTCTTCTTTATTTTTTTTGGGGTGGTTTTGTGATTTTGTTTTGTTGAAAGATTGTGAAGGTCTGCTATAATGGAGGGATACGTTATTTGATAGAGGTCTGCTATAACTTTTTCTACGTTATTTGATGGGTTTTTTTTTTATTTTTTATGGTTGAAAGATTGTGAGATTTTGTGTTAAGTTGATTTCTACTCTTATTCAGTTGAATAGAGGATTTGGCATAGAAGAGGCGAGATCGAAACATTGTGACGAGCCAAAAAATATTGAGAAAATCATGAAATGAAAAACATTGAGAAAACCTTCATCTCCAAAATTCCAAAAATTACAAAAATATGTGAAAAAGAGGAAGTCAGACGAAAAGAAATAATATGTATTTTTTCAGTTATGCATATGTATTTATGAATAATGCATATGTATTTTCTTAATTATGCATATATATTTATGAATAATACATATGTATTTTACCAGATTATATGTATTTATGAATAATGCATATGTATTTTTCCAGATATACATATGTATTTTTGACTAATACATATGTATTTTCTAGTTATTCATATATTTTTATGGGGCTGCATGCTATATTTATTGATTTGGAAATATATTTTTAGTTCTAGTTAGTTTTTTATAGATGTATATGTATTTATGAATAATACATATGTACTGTTTTAGTGTGCATATGTATTTATGACTAATGCATATGTATTTTTTCAGTTATGCATATCTATCTATGAATAACGCATATGTATTTATGATTGATTAATGCATATGTATTTATGGATGATGCATATTTTTCGTCATAATAATATTTTTGATGTCTACATCATGAAGAAGAAATGTGCAGTTCAAGCACAATAAAGCAAACGTATTATGTCAATTTTTGTTATAGAGATTTTGTGTCCTATATGTTTATCCATACATATGAGTCAGATATTTATTTCTGTAAATACATATGCAGATATATATATGTATATTTTGTACTGTAAATACATACGTAGATCTGTATGTCTATTTATTTTGTATATTTTTTGAATATGTATATGTGATATAGATATGTGTCTTTTAAAAATAAAAGCAAGAGATAGAAGAGTAAACAAATGAAAAAAAAAACAAAAGTAAAAAAAAAAAGAAAAATTCAAAGAAAAAGAAGTGAAAACCGAAAAAAGAAGAAGAAAGAGAAATACAAGCTAGAAATATAAGTGTAAAAATAAAATAAAAAAGAAAATAAATAAAATAGAAAAATAGAAAAAAAGAAGAAGAAATCGAAAATAGGAAAAGAAAAAGAAAAATATGAGAAAGAAAAAAAAAAGAAAACGGAAAAGAAAAAAAATGAAAAAGGATAAAAAAAAGAAGAGAAATAGAAGAGTCGAAATAAAGTGAACAGAAAAAAAAAGAAATCAAAATAAAATGATAAAAAAACAATTGAAAATAGGAAAAGAAAAGGAAAAAATAAGAAAACAAGAAAATTAGAAAAAAAAATAAAAAAAATGGGAAAGGATAAAAAAAGAAGAGAAATAGAAGAGTCATATTAGGAAAAGGAATCTTTATAATTAAATGTAGCATGAATTAAGGACAGTTACTTTCCTTATTTAACTCTAACTGATGGGAGTTAAAATAGAATCTACTATTCAACTTGTATATGTATTTATATAACAACATTTTACTTAAATACAAAATACAATTTGTTATCTTTCGTAATTATGAAACTGTTGTTATAAAAGTTATAATTAAGGCTACAAAGTTGCTACTTATGAAATTTTTCCTTTTAATTACTTCTACTTTATTAGTCCACAACTCCGTAAAATGGACCAGCTTAATTACTTAATCATTACTCCCTCCATTTCAAAATAAATGAATTGTTGAGCTACTCCCTCCGTTCCAAATTATCCGTCCCAAATTGAGATGCCACATTGATTAAGAAAAATAATTAATAACATGGTTAGTTTATCATAGTACCCCTATTAAATGATGTTTACATTTTAATTTAAAGAAAAAGTAATTAATGCAAAGGGTAAAACATGGAAAAAAATTTGTCTCTTCTTGATTAATGAAAAAGGACAAGTAAAATGAAAAATCAAATTAGAAAATTTGGGACGGATAATTTGGGACGGAGGGAGTATTTTTTAATGTCCAAAATAAATAAATTGTTCGTTCTTCAAGATACATATTGAAAATTTCTTCCAATTTTACTCTTTCATTTAATAGGGTTCTTAAGTACTTCACATTTCTGGAAGAGTAATTTAAGAATAATTAAAAGGGTAATGATAGAAAATAACCTACAATTTATATCCTAATTTTTTTAAGGGTGTTTCAAACCTCCAACAATTCAATTATTTTGGAATGGAGGGAGTATGTGTCAAGAATATAGACTAATATTTTTTACTCTCCGTTCCAAAATAATTAAATTGTTGGAGTATTTTTTAGTATTCAAAATAATTGAATAGTTCATTATTCAAGATAGATGTTGGAAAACTTTTTCAATTTTACCCTTCATTAATTATATTTCCAAGGTTGAGTATTAATGATCATTACTAATGTTTTGGACTTTGAAAAGGGTAAAAATGAAAAACATAACTAATTTATGTCTTTGTCTTTTTTTCTTAAGATGTGTCTCATATTCTACCAATTCAATTATTTTGAAACAGAGGGAGTACTAGTTACTAGCGTCAAAATTATTTCCCCCCTATTTTGCTTTTAAAATTAAATTCTCCCCTCAACTTTGAACAATAATCAAACTCTCCCCCTTATCCTAATAAAATCTTTAAAATATCTATTTTACCCTTTCATTATCATCTCCTTATCCTAATAAAATCTTTAAAATATCTATTTTACCCTTTCATTATCAGCTTCTTCTTCTTCTTCTTTTTCTTCTTCTTCTCCCTCTTCTTCTTCTTCATCTTCTTCCTCTTCCTCTTCTTCCTCTTCTACTTCTTCCTCTTCTTCTTCCTCTTCCTCTTCCTCTTCCTCTTCCTCTTCTTCTTCCTCTTCCTCTTCTTCTTCTTCCTCTTCTTCTTCCACTTCTTCCTCTTCCTCTTCTTCTTCTTCCTCTTCTTCCTCTTCCTCTTATTCCTCTTCTTCTTCTTCTTCTTTCTCTTCTTCCTCCTCTTATTCTTATTCCTCTTCTTCTTCCTCCTCTTATTCTTCTTCTTCTTCTCCTTCCTCCTCTTCTTCATCTTCTTCTTCCTCTTCTTCTTCCTCTTTCTCTTCTTCTTCTTCTTCTTCTTCTTCTTCTTTCTTTTCTTCCTCTTCTTCCTCTTCTTCTTCCTCTACTTCTTTTTCTTCCTCTTCTTCTTCCTCCTCTTCTTTATCCTCTTTCTCCTCCCCCTCTTCCTCCTCTCCCTCTTCCTCCTCCTCCTCATCCTCCTCCTCCCCCTCCTCTTCCTCCTCTTCTTTCTCTCCCTCCTCCTCTTCTTCTTCCTCCTCTTCTTCTTCCTCCTTCTCTTCCTCCTCCCCCTCTTCCTCTTTCTCTTCTTCCCTCTTCTCTTCTTCCTCCTCTTCCTCTTTTTCCTCTTCTTCCTCCTCTTCCTCCTCTTCCTCCTCTCCCTCTTCCTCTTCCTCTTCTTCCTCTTCTTCCTCCTCCTCCTCTTTTTTTTTTCTTCTTCCTCCGCTTCTTCTTCCTCCTCCTCTTCCTCCTCCTCCTCCTCTTTCTCCTCCTCTTCTTCCTCTTCTTCTTCTTCCCCTTCTTCTTTCTCTTCCTCCTCTTCCTCTTCCTCCTCTTCCTCTTCTTCCTCCTCTTCCTCCTCTTTCTCCTCTTTCTCCTCTTCCTCCTCTTCCTCTTCTTCCTCCTCTTCCTCCTCTTCCTCCTCTTCCTCTTTATCTTTCTCTTCTTCTTCTTCCTCCGCTTCTTCTTCCTCCTCCTCTTCCTCCTCCTCCTCCTCCTCTTTCTCCTCCTCTTCTTCCTCTTCCTCTTCTTCCCCTTCTTCTTTCTCTTCCTCCTCTTCCTCTTCTTCTTCCTCTTCCTCCTCTTCCTCTTCTTCTTCCTCTTCTTCCTCTTCCTCTTCTTCCTCCTCTTCCTCTTCTTCCTCCTCTTCTTCTTCCTTTTCCTCTTCCTCTTCTTCCTCTTCCTCTTCTTCCTCTTCTTCCTCTTGCTCTTCTTCCTCTTCTTATTCTTTCTCTTCTTCTTCTTCTTCTTCTTCTTCTTCTTTCTCCTCTTTCTCCTCTTCCTACTCCTCCTCTTCTTCCTCTTTCTCTTCTTCCTCCTCCTCCCCCTTTTCCTCTCCTCTCCCTCCTCCTCTTCCTCCTTCTCTTCCTCTTTCTCCTCTTCTTCCTCTTCCTCTTCCTCTTTATCTTACTCTTGATCTTCCTCTTCCTCTTCCTCTTCTTCTTTCTCTTCCTCTTCCTCTTCCTCTTCTTCTTCTTCTTCTTCTCGAAAATGTGTTTTCTCTATGTAAGACCAACTTGGGATTTTTAGTATCATTTTTTAACCCAAAGCACAATGATACAATATGGGTATACCTTAAGTCCATTGGACTTAATAAAGGTGCTTGATCAAAATATCTACCTTAAGTCTTATGGTGACTTGTTATATATCTAGGAGTTGATTTAAATACCATAGCCTAGTCCGAAGTAGAAATTGACTTAGAATGTATTTTGAAAATTTAGATGTAGGCTTGTTGACCCACCTTAAGACAAGACTTGTGATTAGTTTCCTTGAACTTTTATGGCTAGTAATCGACTAAAGAGTGCCCTTTTGAGGCAATATTGATGATTCTTGAAACTTGTTGGTTATGTTGAATGGCATTGAGAATGATGCTCAAGTAATTGTGCCTTTAAATGCCTTATTGGCTAAAGCTTATGTCAAGCTATTAATTATGTTATTACAATTATCTATTGGTTGGGCTAATGAAAGTGCTATTAAATGAGTCCTTGCCTATAACATGACCTAAGTCATAAATGATTTTACTGACCACACTATGAATAAATTATGGATCATGTAATGTTTTAGCCATTGTTCATATTAATGATGAAATATCTTTAGGCCAATAGTACCCCAATGAATATGCTACTAATGGGCCATTGTTCATGATATTGCTTATGGTTATGCCTAAGGTCTAAATGACTTAGTAATGAATTTTATAATGATGAGTCCTTGACTATACTCTTGATTAAACCATCATTTAGGCTAGTGTTCGGGTCGTTAATTATACTATTGCCCAAGTTATGATCATGCTTAGTAATTATGCTAATAAATCATATTGAAAATCTTCCTTATTGTCTATATTATAATTAATGATGTTAATGGTGTTAGAAGGCATACTTATTGACTATGCGTAAAGATTCTCTATAGATAATGTTGGACTCATGTTATGCTTTGTCTAGTAACCCAACTAGTGATTATGTTAGAAAGCCTTCTCGTTGCTAATATTATGAGTCATGATACTAAGGGTTCTAAAGGATATATTTATTGACTACATGAGAAACTATGCTACTAACCATGTTGAACTCGTTAATGCTTTGTAATATTCATGCTATATATATATATATATATATTCACATATTTATGGATAAATTATCCTAGATGATCAATGATGAGATATAAAGGTATGATCTTCCTTACTTCTCATTTACTTTAGCCCTTGTGGAGCTTTCACTTTACTTTTATCCCTCGTGGGGCTTGTCATTTACTTACTTGTCATTTATTTTAGCCCTCGTGGGGCTTGGACTTTACTTTATCCTTTTTGGAGCTTGTCATTTACTTTAGCCTTTGTGGGGCTTGTTCTTTATTATTGATATTGATTTTCTATTATGATGATATTGTGATGATATGATGATATCCGGCAAGGCCGGAGGATATGTTGATGATAGTGATACCCGATTCGAGTCCAAAGAATATGTTGATGATATTGATATCCAATACGAGTCTGAAGGATATGTTGATGATATTGATATCTGATTCAAGTTCGGAGTATATGTTGATAATATTGATATCTAGTTTGAGTCTGGAGTATATTATGATGATGTATTTATACTCGATAAGGCCGGAGGATATTATGATAATATATTGATGCCCAAATCGTCCGGAGGATATTATGATGTTATATTAATGTTCGGCAAGGCCGAAAGATATTATGATGATATATTGATACCCTTTTCGAGTCCGAAGGATATTACGATGACATGATGATGCCAGCAAATTCGGAGGATATGATTATTGAAGTGCCTATGTGTGCATCTATCAGTTGAATCCGGCTAGCCCTATTCATGGCAATTATATGTTAATTTATGTTCTTGTGTTGTTGGCTATAATATTGATATTAGAGGTGTCGGTTATAATATTTTAATGTGTTGAGGTATAAAGTGGTATAGTTATCGATTAAGAATGAAAGATGCTTAGTGGTGGATATTACTAAGTGGATAATAGTGACTAGTGGATTTGTGAACTTTAGTGGTAAAGGGGACTAGTGACATTGATGGCTATTAATAGGGATGATTATTTCATTATGGTGGTTAATGATAATGGGTTTAGCGATGGTGATGATTAGTTGCTATTGATGACTAAGTTTATGATGTTGATTAATTATTTAATTAGGATTTGAGGATTAATGATGCTAGTTAATAAGAGATGTTAGTTGAGAAATGGATAAGTGTACTCATGGTGATTAGTGGTCCTTTGTTAAATGGTGAATAATGGGATTATGTTGACTAGAAAGGAATATTGATTTATTGAAGAATACGGTCTAATGGTGAATCTTGACTAAATTCTACTATTGGCTAGTGAGTAAATAATGGTTATTCGTTGGTCCATAAATAGTGACTAAGTGGTGAATAGTGGATGGATAATAATTAGAGGTTATATGATGACTTGTAAGTAATTAATTTAGTATTAAGTGTTGGCTTTCTAATAATGAGTGAATATGGTGTAATAATGAGATAGGTGCCTATATGGTGGTATGGTTAGGATTATGAGTATATTGGTATATGTTATTCAATTATGATTATTGGCAAATGGTTGTTTGATGGAAATTGTGGAAAACTATGGATAATGAGAAAGTTGGTTTTATATACATACAGATATATATATATATATATACATACAGATATATATATATATATATATACATACATATATATATACATACATATATATATATATACATACATATATATATATATATATTGGTGATTTGATTCTTTACTTTATGCTTTCTTGGGTGTACTCTCCGATGGTTTGGGATGCCGTGATGGGTTCTTTACTTTATGCACTAGTTGGTGTATGGGCACTTTTTTACTTGTGTTTTCTTATGTTGCTTATGATTTTGAATCATTTATTCCTTATGCTAGACGATATTAGCATGCATTGATACCTTATATTATATTATTATTTTATTCCATGCTTGTTATGTGTGGTGATATTGGCATGTGTTGATGCCTTATGTTATACAATTATTCTGAATTGCTTACTTATTATATACAGTGATGATAGAGATGATTCAAGTTCGATTCTGTACCTTGACTTAGTTATGATTATCTTGCACTTTGTCATTCTTATATCATGATTTAGCTTAGTCGACTGATGATAGTACCCATTGTGTTGGTACTCATACTACACTTTTGTACCTTTTTGGTGCAGATTCAGGTATTGTTTGTCGCCGTTGATCATGGTTCGTGCAGTGATTAATTTCCGGAGATAAGTTGAGCTCTTGGAGTTTGAGTCACCCGATTTTCTTCCATCTTTTGTATTCACTCTTTAGTATCTAAGATAGATGTATTAACTATTCTAGACTTTGAGTTGTACTCACAGTATTAGTTGCTCTTGTACTAGCTCTATCAGATTTTGGGATTAGTAACTGTATGATTTCTTGTTCTATCTAGAACCCTCGGGTTAGCAATTGATGTTCTTTAAATTTCTCCTATGTTGAGTTTTTCTTACCGAATTAACCCATTGTGTTAGCTTCAAATTATGGAATTCGCTTACCTACTGATGGAAATTGGTAGGTGCCATCATGACTCGTAATCGAGTCGTGACAGTGAAAAAGTCAAAAATATATACACATGCATGTACATACGTATACACACACTTAATGCATATAATACTGAAATAATTTTCATAAAAAAGGAAAAAGGATATAAATAACACTTAGAATGAAACTATTGACACAAAAATGACCATTGAATTTTAATTCCATTTTCTAGCCATTTGCTGACAGTTTTATATAATACTGATACAAATTTGATTCATACCTTATACAGATATGTATTCTTATATATATATATATATATATATATATATATATATATATATATTATACAACAATGATACAAATTCTATGCACATTATATTAAATAATGTATGTAACAATGATATAATTTTTACCCATAAATTCGTTGTTCTATTTTTTATACGAATTGTATCAGTATGGTATATTGGATTGTATCAATATGATATATGAATTGTATTTGAACTATCTGGGCCAAAATGACTCAAATTATGAAATGACCATAATATGCAATTTGTTTGGGCCGACCGACCATGAATTTCTAAAGGACCAAACATGGGAAAATTATTTTGAAAAGGTTTAACTAATGTCCTTTTCCTAAAAATAACGTTAGATTTTGTGATAAATTCATAAAAGTATTATTCTACTTATAATCTTAATGAATTTAAATAAAAAGTTATAAATACCTAGGTTTAAAAAATAAAATTATATGTAATTTAAAGAGGTATTACATAAATATAGTTGATATAACAAGGATAAAATGGATAATGCATAGGATAAATAGAGGAGTTTGATTATTGTTCAAAGTTAAGGAAAGAGTTTGATTTTTAAAGCAAAGTTTGGGGGGGGGGGGGGTAAAAATGATTTTCACCCTTTATTACTATTTACTTTACTACTATATATAAGAAAGGATATCAATTTTGGTAGTCCTCACAATGGTATTTTAGGTATTTCACCTTTTTTGTTTAAGTAAGATTATCACACATTACAATTAATGGTGTCTTTTTCTAATCTAAAGTTTACATTGATTTTTAACTGCACTCTTATAGTTCTTATTGATATTGTACAATTCTCAATAGACATATAATAAATAGGGTAACTAAATCAATAATATCTTGTACATATTATTTTTCTTAGCAAACATGAAAAAAGATACAATAATAATTAAAACGGGATGGATAAGATATTCTTTTAAGGGGTGTGTAAAACATAAGCACGACAAGTAAATGAACTAAATGGAGTAATCTATTAATGTAGTTTAATTATTAGTTAGTATCGTTATAGATTATCATGAAGTTAATTTGGAAAACTCACATCAAAGTATCATAAATTACTTTGATTGGATGCTGTCATTTCTTCCACAAATCTTGTTTTGGCAGTAGACTAATTTTCTATATATCTAGTTATTCTAAAAAAATCTGACTTGTGGCAATGACTTCGTCGACGTCGGATAACTCCGATCACCCCCCCTCCATTACCTCAGTCACCAGATCCTCCAGATATAGCCATCACCAAGATGAACGAAGACCCTCCTCGGTGCCTATCTTACAAAGATGCAGTCACAGAAAGAAATTTGTCAAGTACGTCCTATTTCGTTTCAGATCCCCAAGTTGGGGGTTCGGAAACTCAAACAAACCCCAAATTGGAAGAGGACATTATACATCTATCTCTAGAAGACAAGTGTCGCCTCTACTCACCATGGGAAAAATCAGTTATAATTAAGAGTGTGAAAAAAAAAACTCAAACATCAGTTCCTTAAATTAAAGCTGAAAGACCTATGGAAGTTAAATGAACCCCTAACCCTTATCGATCTAAGGAAAGGTTATTACATGGTGAAATTGGATTTGGAAGAGAGCCAGAGAAGGATCTTACACGATGGTCCATGGTTTATTGCAGGCTTATACATCTCCATCAGAAAATGGGAGCCAAATTTCATCCTGGGGAGATCAAAGGTCCAATTCACAGCAATCTGGTTGAGACTGCCTTCCCTGCCAACGGAATTCTATGACCATGCAATTCTTGAAAGGATAGGTAGGAAAATTGGAGAACTCCTCAAAATCGATTCTTGCACCTCCTCCACCCTTAGAGGAAGATATGCAAGAATATGCGTACAAGTCCCAATGGATACCCCCTTCCGATCTTCCATAACTATAGGCCACCACCTTCAACAAATTTGCTACGAAGGCGAAGGGATCCTTTGCAAGGGCTGCGGAAGATTGGGCCACACCCTCAGGAGCTGTGATATTTTAACAACCACCAGTAAATAACAGAGTCACGATGGTAACACAGAGTCATCACAAAAGGAAATTCACTCAAAAAATAAATGGCAAACCGTCTCCTTCAAGAAAAAAAGAAGCGCTACAAAGGTAAAAACACCGTTGCCAACACGGAACTTAGGTACTAAAGCTCCGAAGTCCCCAAATTCATGTCAACTGAACCCAGGTAAGTCACTTGAACCTTTACTCTTTTCATTCAGTTCGCCGGCGACACCTCACAAATGCCATTTCGTATGTAAGGGTAAAAGAGAAGATCCTGATAAAAATTCCATTGTGAGCCAAAATGTTGGGCCAAACCATCTTGAGAGGCCCAATTCTGATCAGAGTAATATTAATTATAATACTTCCTTAGCCTCACAAGACCCCAATAAAGGCCACGGAACAGATACCGGGCCTTCAAACAACCCAAAAAATAAGAGCCCAATGTTGTTTCCTTCTTATGCTAACCTCAACCCTTTTGACATTTTGGAAATGGAAAGGTTTGACAATCAACTTTCTGATAAAATCATTACGAGTCAAATCTCTGACCCAAAAATCCTATTGGCGCCTACTCAAGGCTCTGTTTTCCCTGTTTCTCCTATAACCATCAAATCCATCAGTCCCTCCTCTACTACCCCCTATCAGAAAATGACCATGTTAAGGAAGGAAAATCTCACCCTCCTGCTCTTGTTTCTCCCACTCTTCCTACATACTCTACTACTAATGGAGAACCAAAGTCCCAATCCCAACTCCACAACCCCATCTCCCTCATATCAGAACCTCTTCCACTGGATCACACCCCAGCCTCATGGATAGAGATGGGCCTCCAGGAGTTGACTTCCACACTTCAGGGAGAGATAGAGGGGATACCAGTGATGATAACAATCCAACACCCCCTTACTTTGCTGCTCTAGTCAAAGAAGCTCTGAACCTAAGCCTGACAACTATGGGAACAACCTCTGGGTGACAACTCTAATGACAATCATGTCCCAGAATCTCTCTCACCAGAGATACTATCAGAGACAATGACCCAGGTATTGCAGACCCTACCTTTCTTCCCACCCTCAACCTCTCAAGTCCTTCAAAATGGGCTGACTCTCCAGAGGGTGCTACCCTCATTTTCTCCAGTGGCCCTACCAAATCCCACTCTCACAACTCAAGCGACCTTGGAAAGAGAAAGAACTATTCAAATGCAAAGAGAAAACAACTAAGAAATGGAAAACATTTTGGCTTCCATGAAGATCCTGATAACAGAGGTCACTGCTCTAGACAAACCAATAGCTTTAAACTTTGCAGAATTACTCAGCGAGATGTGGCTTGTCCTTCTACCAAAGACCTTGACCAAACTAATCATGGAGATCAAACTCCCAAGCATCCTCACAGGAGAGATATTTGTGACCTCCCTGTTCCCTATCCGATCGATGGTCAATATGAACCTACCACAATAAATCCCGAACTAGAAAAACAAGGGGAAAATGGTAGGATAGATCCTTCCCCCACCTCAAAACAATCTTATGATGAACCTAATCATATGGAATGCTAAAGGGGAAAACAGTACTGAATTCAAAAGGCAATGCTCTGACATGATTGCCCTCTACAAACCTTCTATGTTAGCCCTCTTTGAAACTAAGATGAATGACCATTATCAATTCACTAAGGACCTTGGGTTTGACTGCCAAATCCAATCTGCTTCCATTGGTCTTTCAGGGGGCACTATCCTCATGTGGAAATAAGACCAACTCAACATCAATGACATCTCCATCTCCCCCTAAGGATTCATATGTGCGTTAAGGTACTATCCCCTCCCTCTTTTTAGTTTCTTAGTATTATCTATGCTAGCACCAACATTACCAAAAGAAAGCTTTTCTAGGATGAATTACACCAGATTTCCCATCTTATTAAAACTGAGTCTAATGTTAATACTGGGTGGCTAGTCGAGGGAGATTTCAATGAGGTCCTCCGAGCTAAGGACATATTTGAGGGAAATATTGTTAATAGTAATAGGACTAACCTCTTTTTGAATTACATCAACAAATGCAATCTTGTTGACTTGGGCTTCAAAGGTAGTAAGTTCACCTGGACCAACAAAAGATGCAAAAATAGAAACCACCTCATCCTTGAAAGGCTTGATAGGTGCTTTACAAATGACACTTGGATCCACTTATTCCCTGATACCCAAGTCACTCACCTTCTCAGAACTCTTTCTGACCACTTTCCCCTCTGGATCAACCTTAGTAACCACCTTAATTCTAGGGATAGACCTTTCAGGATGGAAATAATGTGGTGTACCCACCCTAACTTTCCTGGGATGGTTGAACAAGCCTTCATCTCTAATGAAAAACTCACCAACTCTCTCACCTCCCTTAAGGATAGTATCATTCCCTAAAATAAAGAGGTTTTTGGAAACATCTTCACTAAGAAAAAAAGGATTCTTTCCAGGTTGGTAGGCATCTAAAAAAGTAGCCACCTACCTCCACAATCTAGAAAATACTCTCCTTAAAGATTACAGTGATATCTTAAAACATAAATGTGAATTCTGGAGATTAAAATCTAGAATTAACTGGCTTATGGAAGGGGATACAAACACTAGATTCTTCCATACCTCCACCTTGAATAGAAAGAGAGGAAATAAGATCAATGCCATAAAAGATAAGGTTGGTAACTGGGTTACAAATTAGGCGGACATCAGTAACTGCATCCAGTCCTTCTATAAAATCCTTTACTCCACAGAGCATGTGTCTTCCAACCTCAGAACTCAGGAAAACCCCTCAGCTAGAGGTTCTATCCCTTCCAGTAAACATACCCTGCTCGCCTCCACCCCCACCTGCTCAGAAATCAAAAGGGCTATCTTTAGCTTCCAACCCTCTAAAGCACCTGGCCCTGATGGTATCCACCCTCTCTTCTACCAAAGATACTGGAATACTATTAGCCAACGCCTTATGACCTTCTACAATAAAGTCTTCTCTGACTCTGCCATGGAAACAGAAGCCAACTCCACCTACCTCTATTTAATCCCTAAGTGTCCCAATGTTGTCTCCCTTAAGAACTTTCGACCTATAGGCCTTTGTAACACGCAGTACAAGATCATCACAAAAATCATAGCCAATACAATCAAGCCCTTTCTTCCTAGCATCATTAGACCAACTCAAGCTAGTTTCCTGAACAACAGAAGAGCTTCTTATAATGCCATTACTGTCCAGGAGTTCATCAACCACTTCTAAAAAATGAAAGGGGCCAAAGGAAACATGATCCTTAAAATAGACCTGGAAAAATCTTTTGACAGAATTGAATGGTTGTTCATTAGACAGGCCCTCCATTTCTTCAACTTTCCTCCCAGTCTCATTAAGCTCATTATGTCATTCATCTCTTGCTCCTCTATCTCTATCCTAATCAATGGGTCCAAAACAAACTTTTTTAACCCCTCCAGAGGCATCAGAAAAGGTGATACAATTCAAATGGCCACTTTAGCTTTCAATGACATCATTTGAAGTCAGTACGTGGGGCATCAAGCTTTGGTCACATTAACGAAATGAGATCCTACATAGAGGGGCCGATTTGAGTACACCAAAGAGCAATCCCACGTGTGAAAGATTGCTTAGAGCATTGAAGATTGAGGACTCACGGTTTTGGACCTTTATTATGGACATTTTGGTTACTTAGCCTTGTCCAAGTAACACTCCATGGTCATTTTGTTATGTAATAAGTTAGACTATAAATACGTTCTATTAGTTCATTTGCTAGTTAGTTTATGAAAGATGAAAGATTGAAACACTTCTCTTGAGAGTAGACCACCTTAGTATAGTCTTAGTTAGGACTTGGAAAAGTCAACCTTAGTATAGGACTTGGAAAAGCCAATATTGTTCTTTGCTTGGAAACGGTGGATCTTGAGGTGAGTCGATTACTTTGGCGGTCACCGTAAGAGTGTGGTTTTGATTATTACATTAATTAGGGGTTAATGTTGAAATATACTTGGTTCTTAATCTTGTAATAATATTGGTCTCACTATCTATCCTTTCATTATTTAGCAAATTTGTGTGTTTTTGTGTTTGTCATTGTGTATCCCTTTGTGTTGCTTGTTCTTCTCACGTTTTGTGGACTGTTTTGGCAGTCCACTAATGATACAAATCAGTCCACCAAGATGCAACAAGCAACACAAAGGGATACAAGATGACAAACACAAAAACACACGGATTTGCTAAATAATGAAAGGATAGATAGTGAGACCAAGATTATTACAAGATTAAGAACCAAGTATATTTCAACATTAACCCCTAATGAATGTAATAATCAAAACCACACTCTTATGGTGACCGCCAAGGTAATCGACTCACCTCAAGATCCACCGTTTCCAAGCAAAGAACAATACTGACTTTTCCAAGTCCTATACTAAGGATGACTTTTTCAAGTCCTAACTAAGACTATATTAAGGTGGTCTACTCTCAAGAGAGAGGTTTTCAAGTTTTTCAATCTTTCATCTTTCATAAATTAACTAGCAAATGAACTAATAGAACTTATTTATAGTCTAACTAATTACATAACAAAATAACCACAATACCCTTAATGAAAAGAGTTGGTCATGGAGTATTACTTGGACAAGGCTAAGTAACCAAAATGTCCTTAATGAAGGCCCAAAACCGTGAGTCCTCAATCTTCAATGCTCCAAGAAATCTTTCACATGTGGGATTGCTCTTTGGTGTACTCAAATTGGCCCCTCCATGTAGGATCCCATTTCCTTAATGTGACCAAAGCTTGATGCCCCACGTAATGACTTCGAATGATGTCATTGAAAGCTAAGATGGCTATTTGAATCGTATCATCCTCCCCTTCTGGAAAAGGATTCGACCTCGAATCCAAACCTTGTAAAACCAAAGAAAGGACACACAAATACAAACTCCTCATGGCATGAGGGTTAGGGCAAGTACGATAAATCACCTCAACATGCCAAGGTTGCACATATTTAGAATATAACCAAGGATCCTTTGAACTAAATATTACATAATTAATGAAAAATGCACAAAGGATTTGGCTATAGAATTCACCAAAAATGATACTTTGCTTGTCATATAAACCAAGCAACAAGTTGGGTGCACTATCATCACCAATTCTATATTTGGCACCGGGGTCAAACGGGGAGTGTGGCCATAGACACGGGTCTAGAAAACACTCCCTTTTCCTGTGGTCTCCCCCCAAAATAAATGGCATACTGTCTACAATAGCATACATATTATCCATAGCACATAGAAAGTAGAGAAAGGTATCACTCAAGTCAACTTCTACTTTGGTGTCCTCATGTGTGTACTCACTACTAGTTTCACAATAATCACCATGAGTACTCTCAATAATAAAGTCACAAAAAGTAGAAGGAGAAGTAGTTTCCAAAACCACACATCCCTTACCCTTAAGAGTACTCTCATCTTCCAAGAAGAGATTTATATCTTTAGGAGGAATGTTGTCACACCATAGTGGGTTAGCATATCGGCTATAGCTTCTAAGGCAAGCTATACCATCATTTCCACCACTAGGTTCATTAGGAGTGGTTATATCATCTTCAAACAAGACATTATACCTTAAGAGATCTTAATCTATTTCACGGGAAGATTTGGAACAAACACGTTCATCACTCTCTAGAAGATCAATATCAAGTTTCAAAGAGATTTCAAGTGCAAGATTATACCAGGAATAGCTCTCGGGTTCACTCCTATTCCTTTGATCAATATTTTCAACATCATCACACACTTGAGATTCATTAATCACATCACACACATCCTCAAGTGGTGGGAAATTTTCACACAAAAGTTGATCAACATAAATTTCACAAGATGATGTACTTTCATTCAACACAATGGTTTCAACATTAGGTGGACATAAATCAATCATACAAGATGAGTCAATTTGGTAATCAATAGGATCAACTAGTGTATCCACACTCACAACAAGTACATCATCATCAAGTGGAAAAGAAACAATAGACTCACATATAGGAAAACTATAACTCACACTCAATGGGCTACTAGCCACACAATTATCATTCACATGCACAAAAATGTTAGGGTTAGCTATTTTACCTTGATGTTCATGAGTATGTTTGTCTTTACCTCAGTGTGAAAGTCCATCAAAAGATTGGGAAGCAACTTCCTTCAGAAAGCTCTTCTCACAAGTTTTTTGGACAATTGAATTTTGAGGGAAGAGTTTGGGTAACAATTGGCGTATAATTTCAATGTGTTATTGCATATCTTCAAGATCGTCATGGATGCGATCACACGTGGCCTTGAAATTATGTGCAGCCATGGTACCTAACAAAAAAAAACAACAAACAAAAGAAAAAAAAAATCTTCTTACCAACACTCGATACACTCACCTTTGTGATTCTCACAATTGGAGCGGCGAATATTGAAAGTTTCTTATACTACGATAGTCAATAAGATGTCAATCCTACTTGGCGGACGGAATGAATTCTTGTTTTGATTGACTCAATACATAAAATAAAATTCACTTATGAACTTGAAATAAAGAAGTTACTATGAGTTACAAACGAGAAAAGCACACAAATAATGAAGACACGAAAGAAACGTATTCAAAAACTAATTTACAACTTAGTAGGTATTTACTAGTTGCCAATTAGTATAAGAATAAAAAAAATGAAACTAAGAATTAACAATAAGAAACTAAGAATCCAAGATTTTGAGCCCTAAATTCGGTATTGTACAAAAATTGGTGATGTGGCAGTCTAGGTGTAATGCCCCGAAATATCATCCCGAGATGCCACACGGTGCCTAAGGCTACACGTAGCCTCAAGCTAACCCTTTAAGACAAAACACTACCCTTGGGTTCCAACACAATAATATACACGCTACGCTAAGGATATATATATATAAGTACATATCATATCACATCGCACATAGCACGGAATATCGTTAGACTGTACATATATGGAATGTCTATACACAAAACAACCCAACAATACACTAGTCCAACATAGCCTCTATACAGCAAAATCAATGAGCCATTGGACAAACCCCCAACTGACTCAACAGACCAAAGAGATCACAAAACAACATCACCAAAACTTGCAACTTGGTCACCACTGAAGGAATGTAGATGCGGCACTCGGATATCACTGTCGCGGCTTCGGCTGATTACCTGAACCTACATCATGGTAAGAATGTAGCCCATAGAGAAATATATGGGTCAGCATAGTATACATACTGAGTATGTGGGGGCGCATGCAAAATATAAATAATATCACAAATTTTGTAAAAATGTACATACGGACCATAATGACACACCTGGCATGAGTGACATTGAATCATGCAACTCATAACAACTTAGATAGGAAACGTAGGAGAAAAACCTCATAAATCATTATAGATCATCATAGGCAACTTGACTTACCACATCAAAACTCGGAGTGACTCGGTATTTCAATAAACATGACTCTTATAGACAGGGGAGTTTCCTATAACCGACAACCCCACGTGAGCTACGTGGAATACCAATATTTGAAACCCCCGTTGGTGGGAGAGTCATACTCTTTTCCAGGGAGTACGACGTTAAAACTGAATAATCACAATCGGGCTCTCTGGCCAATAATATCATCATCAAACAACCTACGGTGGCACATAGGTTTGGGGAAATACCAAATTTCCCTCTCGGTGCTAAGTACTACTCCTCGACAAGCTCAGAACGCGTTAGGAAATCCACCACAACATCACAAGGGTCTATCATAAAGACCAAATCAAATCTCTTTCTCATTAATCAAATCATATCAATTTGTGGATTCCTAACTCAACACATTTTAGGTCGAAACATTTTAATCTTCCTCAACATCAACAAGGTATCAATGCATTGAACGATAACCGATTCGACATTTGGACAAGGATATGAAGACTCAATACATAATATTTTCAACAATTTAACTCATCAAAACCATCCGAAAAATATCAAGACTCATTGCAACTTCAATATCAACATTTCTCAATTTGCCATCCAACTCTCATTTAAAGGTACTTGAGACATCAACCCATAGTAGGGATATCGAATTTCCAATATCAATTATAAATTCATAATAAGGAAATAGTGGAATGATAGTATAAATCAAGGCTTAACAAATTAAATCATCATACTCTCATAATCAAATACTTTTTGGACATAATTCCATCTCAACATCATACACATATCGGATGACATAATCCCATAGCTCATGAAAAATAATATATGATATAAAACCATATTTCCAATTCATGATAAAACATGTAAAATCTCATGTCAATGTAATTCAACAAAAATACCGAGCACAAAATCGAAAGGATAATCTTATTCAAAGCCCCACATACCTAAAAATGGAAGATGAATATGAACTTCCGACTCCGAAACTTTATTCACAAAAATAAAGGGTTCTTATCGAAGCCCTTAACATGATCAACTCGAATCCCAAATCAATTTAAAATTTCTACTGTTCAATCAAGAGACATAAAAGGATGAAATTTGGAGTAGTAGGGTTGGGGTTTGAGCCTTAGGAAATTTTGGAGAAAAATGAGCTATTGAATGCTCTTAATGAACTTAAATTCATGGTTTACCTGGATGGATTGGAGTGGGAATGACCAAAATACCCTAAAAAATCAAATAATGTCAAATTTGTCATTTGGTGAACTATTTTGATAGGCTAAAGTAGATCGACCATAACATTTTGCTCCGATGACCACATTGGATGAAACCAATTTCATTGGAAAGAGGACTTTCAGAGCTTTCTGTTGATATATAGTAGCTCACCCAGATCATTACTTATAAGGAGTTATGATTTTTTGAAGTTGACCCTAAAATTTGCCTGGCCTCAGTATTTTTCTTCCTGCATATTTACTGTTCACCACTATTCACGGTTAGATCGGAATGATCATAACTCATCGCCCGAGTGTCCGTTTTGGATGATCCACATATAGTTGGAAAGCTTATTCGATGTTCTACACGATGACAGATCGCATATCCAGAAATTCCACACATAAAAATTATTAATCACGATAAAGAACAGAATTCAACACATTTTCGTCCGAGATCTTAATGGAAAAATTTTCTGGGGCATCACATCATCTCCCCCTTGTAAACATTCATCCTCGAATGTTGATAGGTAGGTCAAGAATACTATGAAAATGAGTAAATAGAGAAAAATCATCTTGCCCAAGCATATACTCCATTTTAGAATTTTTTTGGATATCGTAGAAAACACACAAGCCAAGATAAACATAGCAATAAGGATTAAATCAAAAGAGAACGATACCTTTGACATACTCAAGATTCGTAGGAAAGAGGTGGGGATATTTGGCATGCATATCCTCTTCAGATTCCCAAGTAGCACTCTCCACAGATTGATTTTGCCAAAGCATTTTAACCAAAGGAACTTCCTTGTTTCTTAGCCTACGAACTTGAAAGTCAAAAACCTCAGCCGGAATCTCTTCATATGAAAGACTATCTTGAATACTCGAGCTTTCGAAAGGATCAATCACAACAGAATCACCAATAGACTTCTTAAGCATAGAAACATGAAAAACCGGATGGACGTTAGATAACCCCGCGGGCAATTAAACCTTATACGCTACCTTCCCAATGCAATCCACAATCTTATAGGGACCAATGTAACGGAGACTTAGTTTCCATTTCTTCTCAAATCTCTTCACCCCTTTCATTGGTGAAACTTTCAAGCACACTAAATCACCAACATCAAATTCAAGGTCTTTCCTCCTTACATTTGCGTATGATTTTTGACGACTTTGGGCGGTTTTCAACCTTTCCCGAATTAACTTAACCTTCTTCATGGGTCGAACACCGCATCCGGTCCAGTCGTGGCAGCCTCACAAACTTCAAACCAACAAATGGGTTATCTACACCTTCTACCATACAAAGCTTCAAATGGGGCCATTCCAATAGTAGCATGGAAACTGTTATTGTAAGCAAACTCGATTAATGCTAGATGCACATCCCAACTACCTTTAAAATCAAACACACAAGCCCTCAACATATCTTCTAAAGTCTGAATGGTTCGCTCGTCCTGACCATCTATTTGCGGATGGAAAGAAGAACTTAAACGAATTTGGGTACCGAGACCCTTCTGGAATGATTTCCAAAACTGAGAGGTAAACTGAGTACCTCTGTCAGAAATAATAGCCAAAGGGATTCCATGAAGTCTGACGAGTTCCCGAATTATATTCTAGAATAATATTCAGCTGTATACGATGAATGCACAAGCAAGAAATGAGCTGATTTCGTCAGCCGATCTACGACAACCCAAATCAAATCATGATGGCGACGAGAAGGAGGCAAACTAACTATGAAGTCCATATTCACTTCTTTCCACTTCCAAGTAGGAATGCTAAACTTTTGCATCACGCCATTGGGACTTTGATGCTCTATTTTAACCTGTTGACACGTGGAACACTTCGCCACAAATTCTGCTATGTTTCTCTTCATACCATTCCACCAATAGATTTCCCGCAAATCGTGGTACATCTTGGTAGCACCAGGATGGATAGAGTATCGCACACCATGCGCTTTCTCCATAATCCTCTTCTCCAAGTTATCAACATCAGGAACACATAATCTTTCTCGGAGTCTCAAAACGCCATCTCTCCCTTGGGAGAAAACCTCCACCTTTTGGTCTTTAACTGACTCTTTTAACCTGACCAAGGTAGGATCCCTGTCTTACTTCTCCTTCACTTCCGAAACTAAAGAGGATTCGGAACCTCTTTGCACTCCTATACTACCCTCAGCATCACCAAACAACCTAACCCTCAATCTATCCAAATGATGTACTTCACGGGCCAACTTCTTCTTACCAATCTCCACATGTGCTACGCTACCCATGGACTTCTGACTAAGGGAATCTTCTCCTACATTGGCCTTGCCCGGATGATATAGCACGCTCATATTATAATCTTTCAACAGCTCTAACCATCGTCTCTTCCTAAGATTCAACTCCTTTTGGGTGAATACATACTACAAGCTCTTATGGTTCATGAAGACGTCGACATGGACACCATACAAATAATATCTCCAGATTTTCAAAGCAAAAACCACGACAGCCAATTCAAGGTCATGGGTAGGATAATTCTTCTCGTGAGGCTTTAGCTGCCTGGAAGCATAAGTTATAACCTTGCCCTTTTGCATCAATACATAACCCAAACCGACTCTGGAAGCATCGCAATACACCACAAAACCATCAACACCATCAGGAAAAGTCAACATAGGGGCTGAAGTGAGTCGAGTCTTCAACTCCTGAAAACTCTTCTCGCAAGATTCGGACCACAGGAACTTCACTTTCTTTTGGGTCAAACGGGTCATATGAGACACAATAGATGAAAACCCTTCAATAAAACGACGATAATAACCAGCTAGACCTAAGAAACTTCAGATATTAGAAGGACAAATAGGTCTAGGCCAACTCTTTATAGCCTCTATCTTTTGAGGTTCAACTCTAATACCTTTGGAAGAAACAACATGACCCAAGAAAGCTACAGAGTTCATCCAGAACTCACACTTACTAAACATAGCATACAACCGATGAGTTCGAAGAGTTTCCAACACGATTCGGAGATAATCCGCATGATCACCCTCACTTTGGGAGTAAATAATAATATCTTCAAGGAACACTATTAAAAATAAATCCAGATATGGACGGAATACACGGTTCATAAGATCCATGAAAGCCGCTGGAGCATTAGTTAACCCAAAAGACATCACTAGAAATTCAAAATGACCGTAACAGGTTCGGAAGGCTGTCTTGGGGATATCACATTCCCTAACCTTAAGTTGGTGATAACCGAATCTGAGGTCTATCTTTGAAAAGTAGCTCACACCTTGCAATTGATCAAATAAATCATCAATTCGAGGAAGTGGATATTTATTCTTGATAGTAACCCTATTAAGCTACCGGTAATCAATACACATCCATAAAGAACCATCTTTCTTACGCACAAACAGGATAGGTGCACCCCACGGGGACACACTAGGTCTGATAAAGCTTTTGTCTAAAAGATTTTTCAATTGCTCCTTCAACTCTTTAAGTTCCGCAGGAGCCATGCGATACGGAGGAATGAAAATACGCTGAGTATCGGGAAGAAGGTCAATCCCGAACTTTATCTCTCTATCAAGAGGTAATCCAGGGAGATCTACCGAAAAGATATCAAGAAACTCATTAACAACATTAATTGACTGAATGGTTGGGGTTTCGGACTTAGTGTCTTTAACCCAAACCAAATGGTGGATGCAACCCTTGGAAATCAACTTCCTAGCTCTGAGATAGGATATGAAATGACCCTTAGGAATCACAGAACTCCCGGACCATTCGAGGATAGGTTCATCAGGAAACTGAAACTTGATCACACGGGTCCGACAATAAATAGACGCATAGAATGAGTGAAGCCAATCCAATCAAATCAGCATACATAACCCGATGAAAGATAGTAATGGGACATTTCTTATACACCCGCTTAGCAATGACAGACTCTCCTACAGGACTAGAAACCAAAATAGGCTTCAGAAATTAGTTCAGGATCTGTTTCAAAATTTACAGCAACTAGAGGTGTCACATAATAAAAAATCGAACCGGGATCCATCAACACATAGACATCAAAATAGAAAACACGGAGCATACCAGTGACAACATCGGGAGAGTCCTCCTGCTCCTGACGAGGTGGTATAGCATAGAAATGATTCTGGCGTTAACCGTCAGTAGTACTAGATAAAGCACCCTGAGGAGGAACTAGACGGGCTGTGGGAGGCAGGGCACTGGTAGACTGACTCTGGGTACATGCATCACGACTCCGCTGTCTAGCATACGGGCATTCTCTAAGTATGTGTCCCAACTTGCTACAACCAAAACAGCCCCGCTGCCCCATACAACACTCCCCAAAATGGTCTTTACCACACTTAGCACACGAAGGAGGATGAGGCCGGTTGCTTACACTGTCCTGAGACCTAGAAGGTACCAACCTATTCCCAATCTCCTGCCTGCCTCGATATATGGGAGCACTAGCTGAGGAAGTCACAGGTATAAATGGACGTCTCTAAAACTGAGGGTGACTCCCTCCGGAGAATCTAGTCTGACCAGACCCCTATTACTCCGATTTGACTTTCTTAATCCCTCTTACTCTTTTTCTTTCCTTTATCTTGTCTGGCTCAATCTGTTGGGCGTGAATTATTAACCTAGAAAGATCAATCTCCCTATTGAGCAGATCTACATTCTTTCACCACATAACTCGACACCCCAGTTAGAAACTTGCTCATACTAGTCCTCGAGTCAGCCATCATATTGGGAGCGTACTTTGATAGATGATTAAACTTAAGATAATACTCCTTAACCGACATGGATCCTTGTCTCAAATTCATAAACTCCTTTATCTTAGCTTCCCATAACTCAAGAGGAAAGAATCTATCCAAGAAAGCATCTTGGAACAATTGCCAAGTCACCGGAGTGGTATCTTCCTCTCTACCCTTATTCCACATCTACACCCAGTCATAGGCAACATCCTTCAACCGATAAAAATCCAGATCCATACTTTCTTCCTCGGTCACGTGCATAATCTGTGTAATTTTCTTCATTTCATCAACATACATTTGTGGGTCCTCATCTGCTCTCGACCCATGAAACTCTGGCGGATTCATCCACATAAAATCATGAATTCATGTTGCTGCCGAATTATTTTCCTACGGAGGTGTAGCATTGGCCTGAGTATTGGCAGTAAATGCCTGGGCTAGCATCTGAAAAGCTACCCAAAATTCGGCATCGGATACCGTCTTATGTAACGAATCAACGGGTTGAGGTTGGTTGTTGTTTCCGCGATCTCGACGTGGAGGCATTTTCTTTCATAAGAACGCACGAATTAACAACAGAAGGAAATAGTTGTAAGCATGATAGACTCTTGTAGAAAGAAAGAAATGACTTTTCCTAGAACGCCCCGTAGCCTCTCGATCATAGGTGTGGCGCGCTACACACCGATGCTTAAGACTCTACGTAACGCGGCTTGTCAGACTCCCTAGGACTCTTCACAACCTTAGGATCTGATACCAAGTTTGTAACGCCCCAAAATATCATCCCGAGATGCCACACGGTGCCCAAGGCTACACGTAGCCTCAAGCTAACCCTTTAAGCCAAAACACAACCCTCGGGTTCCAACACAACAATATACATGCTATGCTAAGGATATATATATAAGTACATATCATATCACATCGCACATGGCACGGAATATCATTAGACTGTACATATATGGAATGTCTATACACAAACCAACCCAACAATACACTAGTCTGACATAGACTCTATACAGGAAAATCAACGATCCATTGGGCCAAACCCCCAACTGATTCAATAGACCAAAGGGATCACAAAACAACATCCCCAAAACTAGAAACTTGGTCCTCGAACCATGAGGACTCACCACTAAAGAAACGTAGATGCGGTACTCGGATATCACTATCGCGGCTGCGGCTGAGTACCTGAACCTACATCATAGTAAGAATGTAGCCCATAGAGAAATATGTGGGTCAGCATAAGATACGTACTGAGTATGTGGGGGCGCATGCAAAATATAAATAATATCATAAATTTCGTAAAAACATACATACGGACCATAATGACACACCTGACTTGAGTGACATTGAATCATGCAACTCATAACATCTTAGATAGGAAATGTAGGAGAAAAACCTCATAAATCATTATAGATCATCATAGGCAACTTGACTTACCACATCAAAACTCGGAGTGACTCGGTATTTCAATAAACATGACTTTTATGGACAGGGGAGTTTCCTATAACCGACAATCCCACGTGAGCTACGTGGCATACCAATGTTTGAAACCCCCGTTGGCGAGAGCGTCATACTCTTTGCCAGAGAGTACAACCTTAAAACTGCAATAATTACAATCGGTCTCTCTGGCTAATAATATCATCATCAAACAACCCTACGGTGGCACATAGGTTTGGGGAAACACCAAATTTCCTTCTCGGTGCTAAGTACTACTCCCCGACAAGCTCAGAACACGTTAGGAAATCCACCACAACATCACAAGGTTCTATCATAAAGACCAAATCAAATCTCTTTCTCATTTATCAAATCATATCAATTTGTGGATTCCTAGCTCAATACATTTTAGCTCAAAATATTTTAATCTTTCTCAACATCAACAAGGTATCAATGCATTGAACCATAACTGACTCGACATTTGGACAAGGATATGAAGACTCAATACATAATATTTTCAACAATTTAACTAATCAAAAACATCCAAAAAATACCAAGACTCATTGCAACTTCAATATCAATATTTCTCAATTTGCCATCCAACTCTCATTTAAAGGTACTCGAGACATCAACCCATAGTAGGGATATATAATTTCCAATATCAATTATAAATTCATAATAAGGAAATAGTGGAATGATAGTATAAATCAAGGCTTAACAAATTAAATCATCATACTCTCATAATCAAATACTTTTTGGACATAATTCCATCTCAACATCATACACATATCGGATGACATAATTCCATAGCTCATGAAAAATAATATAAGATATAAAACCATATTTTCAATTCATGGTAAAACATGTAAAATCTCATGTCAATGTAATTTAACAAAAATACCGGGCACAAGATCGAAAGGATAATCTTGTTCAAACCCCACATACCTAAAAATGGAAGATGAATATGAACTTCCGAATCCGGAACCCTATTAACAAAAATAAAGGGTACTTCTCGAAGACCTTAATATGATCAACTCGAATTCCAAATCAATTTGAAATTTCTACGGTTCAATCAAGAGACATAGAAGGATGAAATTTGGAGTAGTAGGGTTGGGGTTTGAGCCTTAGGAAATTTTGGAGAAAAATGAGCTATTGAATGCTCTTAATGGAATTAAATCCATGGTTTATCCGGATGGATTGGAGTGAGAATGACTAAAATACTCTTAAAAATCAAATAATGTCAAATTTGTCCTTTGGTGGACTGTTTTGATAGGCTGAAGTAGATCGACCATAACCTTTTCCTCACATGTCCACATTGGATGAAACCAAGTTCATTAGAAAGAGGACTTCCAGAGATTTCTGTTGATATATAGTAGCTCACCCAGATCATTACGTACAAGGAGTTATGATCGTTTGAAGTTGACCCTAAAATTCGCCTGGCCTCAGTATTTTTTTTCCTGTACATTTACTGTTCACCACTATTCACGGTTAGATCGGAATGATCATAACTCATCGCTCGAGTGTCCGTTTTGGATGATCCACATATAGTTGGAAAGCTTATTCGATTCTCTACGCGATGACGGGTCGCATATCCAGAAATTCTACACAGAAAAATTATTAATCATGATAAAGAACAGAATTCAACACATTTTCGTCCGAGATCTTAACGGAAAATTTTTCTGGGGAATCACAATAGGATTGCTTGCGGTTTTTAAAAGGTTCGTATTTTGCCAACTTTAAAATTTTGGTTCAATTTTCAATTCTTGAAGAAGTGTATTTCGGCCTTGGGGAAGAAAAATATCAAGATTGGATCCCTTTTTCACATTCAAAAAGGTTTGACTTGTCTTACACCTTTTAGGCAAGACACCTTTTTGAAGGGTTGGTGGACCTTTCCTCTTTTGGACACCTACAATAGTGTTTTTATTCCTCTTTAGTACCAAGTCTTTTGTAGATCTTTTTGTCCCCCTTCCTTTTTGGTAGGTCTTTGGGATTTGTTTTAAAGACTAACAAAGGCCTCACTTCTTTCCACTTGGCTTTTGGATCAAACAACACTATTAAAGAGTTTTTTTGCAACTAGACATGAAGATAGTCTAGAACAAGAACTTTCAATAGAAGTTTGAAAACCTATCTTCACATTGAACCTCCAACAATCAACAACACCTTTTTCAAGCTTAAAAACCACAACAAAGTATCAAAAACACTAGGTCAAACCACCTTCAAGTTTTGGTCCACACAACAACACCAACAATGTTCAAGTTCTTGAAACCGTAACAACAATACCAACAACAATGTTCAAGCTCAACTTGGATCAAGACTCAAGGGTGTTAGTGAAGACAAAACTAACACTTAGAAACAACTAAGACAATCAAAACACACCTAAATTTAGACACAAATCTCAGCCAAAACAACAACAACGGCAAGAAAACAATTTCGGCCAAGAACACAAAAAAAATGGACAGATTTGCCTTTTTTTGATTTTTCAGTTTTCTAACACTTTTTTTTTATTTTCAAGTTGACGAGCCCAAGATTGATCTTGTGGTAACAAGATCAAGCCATGATTTGATACCAAAAGATACAAATCAGTCCACCAAGATGCCAAAATAGTCCACAAAACGTGAGAACATGCAACACAAAGGGATACAAGATGACAAACACAAAAACATACGGATTTGCTAAATAATGAAAGGATAGATAGTGAGACCAAGATTATTACAAGATTAAGAACCAAGTATATTTCAACGTTAACCCCTAATGAATGAAATAATCAAAACTACACTCTTACGGTGACCGCCAAGGTAATCAACTCACCTCAAGATCCACCGTTTCCAAGCAAAGAACAATATTGGCTTTTCCAAGTCCTATACTAAGAATGACTTTTCCAATTCCTAACTAAGACTATACTAAGGTGGTCTACTCTCAAGAGAAGTGTTTCAATCTTTCATCTTTCATAAACTAACTAGCAAATGAACTAATAGAACGTATTTATAGTCTAACTTATTACATAACAAAATGACCACAATACCCTTAATGAAAAGAGGTGGTCATGAAGTGTTACTTGGACAAGGCTAAGTAACCAAAATGTCCTTAATGAAGGCCCAAAACCGTGAGTCCTCAATCTTCAATGCTCCAAGCAATATTTCACACGTGAGATTGCTCTTTGGTGTACTCAAATCGGCCCCTCCATGTAGGATCCCATTTCCTTAATGTGACCAAAGCTTGATGCCTCACGTACTGACTTCGAATGATGTCATTGAAAGCTAAGGTGGCCATTTGAATCGTATCACAAGGGGACCCCATTTCCCCTTACCTTTTTATCCTATGCATGGAACTTCTCTCCAGAAGGATTGACTATGAAGTTGACACTCTAAACTAGAACCCTATTGCTATCAGCAGAAAAGGTCCTAAGATCTCCCACCTTTTCTTTGTGGATGACCTAACCCTCTTTGCTGAAGCAAACCAAAAAAATTATGACACCAAAAAGGATCATGGATATCTTCATCTTGTTCTCTGGTCAGAAGATCAACAGAGAAAAATCTAAAGTCTTATTCTATAGAAATTGCTCTTCTCACTCTATTAACACTCTTACTTCAAATCTCAACATTCAGGCAAGAGTCACCTTTGGGAAATATCTTGGTTTCCCTATGTTCCACAAAACCCCTACCAAAGCTGACTTTCAATTCATCCTTAACAATATGAAAACCAAGTCGGCTGGATGGAAGAATCAATTCCTAAATCAAGAAGGTAGAACCACTCTTGCCAGAGCCTGCTTCAATAGTATTCCTAATCATGTGATGCAGTATATAGCTATCCCTAAGAACATTACAAACTAAATTGAAAGGATCCAAAGAAACTTTATATGGGACACTACTGACCAAAAGAGGAAAATGCACATGGTGTCATGGAAAGTGGTCACCAACCCAAAAGCCCTGGGGGGTCTTGGCATCCAAAGAGCTGACTACAAAAACCTTACCATGCACACAGCTTTGGCCTGGAGATTGACCCACAACCCAAACTCCCTTTGGGCTAGAATCCTCAATAACAAATACAACCATTCCCACAATACCACTAGTAAATTTGCTTTTAGAACCTGGAAGTGTGTTACCTAAGGCCTCACTATCTGCAGACAAGCTTCTCTTTGGATCATCCATAGGGGTGATGAAGTGAAGTTCTGGATAGATAGATGGATCTCCAATACCCCTTCTCTCTGCAGTCTTATCCATGGCCCTATGCATAGAGATTTTAACAATATCACCATCTCTAATCTCTGGAGAAATGGCTGTTGGGACCTCTCCACTCTCTCCTTCGAGCTTCCAACCAATATCTCCCACACCATCCACAATATCTTCTTTCCTTCAGCGAGCAGAACTTCAGACTACCTCATTTGGGAAATCACTGGGAATGGCCTGTTTAGTAGAAAAAGCACCTACAACCTGATTCACTCTAAGAATTATAACCAACCTCATCCAAAAGTTTTCACCTGGATCTGGGCCTTAAAAATTCCTACCAAATTCAAACACTTTTTATGGCTCTTCTAACACCAAACACTCCCCTGTAACTCTACACTCATCTAGAAGGTCCTCCCTATCCACCCTGCTTGTCCTAGGTGTAACAGCCCTGCGAAGACCAGGCTCATGTTTTCTGGAATAGCCAGAATGTCACAACCCAAAAAAGAGGGTCAAGATGGCACTTGTCGCGGCGTACCTTGACATGTAAGCCTATCATCCAAACTGATATGAAAAGAATAAAAGACAGAAATATCCCACGGTAAGGCTTCTAGAATGAAGCCGAATCATATAAGTAATCATAACAATGCGGAAAGAACTTATCCAAAACACCAATCATGCCCAAAACCAGGTGTCAATAGTGTAAGAACTTCTAATAAAATCCAAGAGGTAAATGTAAAAAAAAAAAACCACAAAGGAATAATAACTGTCTCTGAATACTAATAAAAACATAACAACTATAAAATGATAGAGGTGAACTTCGGATGCATGAATGTCCAATCCGCTACCTTGGAAGCTCCAACAATCGCCCGAGTCAATCAAGTGAGGCACACTCGAGCTAAGACCTACACCGAAAGAGCGCAGTAGGAATGAGTACGGTCCACTTGTACTCAGTAGGTATCATAGGCCGACAAAGCAAAGTAGTAAGCAAAGCATACAAAATAGACACTAAGGGAATATAACCTACAATCAGAAAATATCCCACAACAGTAGCCCACACCGCTTGCAAAAACAGTTCTAATATATCTCACATATATTACAACAGCACATCAGGATATTGAACACAAGTATACATTATGTCACATATAAATAGAATAAGAGAGAACATGTAGATACAAGATCATCAAATACAAGTAAAGAGAGGTAAGAAAAATACATAGATGAGAGGTCAATAAGGCAACACAACACGACATAAAGACAATAAAGTAAGTGAAATGTATTTGATGATGATGATGATGCACGAGGTCGTCGCACAACCTCCGGGATCATCGCACAATCCCCGTATACACCTGCGGAGCTAAAGCTTCCCAATGTAGGACCCATGGGGGGTTCGTCAACCCATATACAATCCACATATCTCATATCTCTTTCCCGGCATATCCCTCGGAAAGGTTTTATAAGGTGTTATAATATTTTTAAAAAAAGTTGTTGTCAGTGTTTCTCAGATGTTGCCACGGTGGTACCAATGTTTCATAAATGAGTATGATATAAAGATATAATGCTCACAAACAATCACAATGAGTATTTCCAACAACTAATCACATGATATACTTCCACAACCAACCATAATGATACATTCCCAAAACCACATGAGCCAATATCCACTTATTATTTTCGTTTCATCCATGAATTTCCACATGTCTCATATGCTAATAAAGTATGATATGATCACAATACACCAATGGTACCACATTAAACAACACAATACAATTATTCACATGTATTCAAGGTTATCAATATCACATAGAACCCCACACGGTAAAACATATCACATAATATCTCAATTTCGACAATACATCACATATAGGCCCCACACGGGCACAACACATAGATAGATATTTTTCATGATTAGTTCTCACCCTTAACATGTATTTTGTACCATCATTTACTACCCAGCCCAGTCTGAAGAGTTAAACCATAACCTACCTCCAAAGCCGAAACCGGTCTGCTACACTTGAACCCGCGACCTTAATTTTCACGAACAATCCCAAACTCTACTAAAAACATCAAATATGAAATATATACGTCAAAACACAACCATCGTCACCCATATTGATTATTTTTAGTTCGGGGTCAAAATGGGCCCCCAAAATGGGTTTCCGAAAAAATAGGGAAAAATCAGAACTTTACTTCAAAAATATGTTCCCCATATTTTTAGGAACCTACAGCTGAAAATCGAAGTTAAATCGAAGAAAAACCATTTTTGAGCTTTACCGGGTAAAATCTTTGAAATCTGGGTTAAAATCATGAATCAGAGTTGTTTTGAAAGTTAAATTGATGAAAAACTAGTAATTATAAGATCAATATATTATTCAAGTGAAAATGGAGTTTAAAATCAAGCCCTAAGATTTTTGGAGTTTTGAGAAATTAGTCAAGAAATTACTAAGAAATGAGTGAATTCTTACCTTAAATTCATAATAAAACCAAGAAATGGGTGTTAATCTAGCTTTCCAAGCATCCAAAAACTTTACTTTTAAGCTCCACACTATTTTAGGGTTTAGCTCTCAAGAGTCAAGATGCAAATGAGCAAAATGGGCCAAAAGGGTGAAAAAACCTGCTATTTATTGCAGAAAATCTGCAATAGCATTTTTTTGTTGGTTGATCGGACTTCAACGGGGTGTTCGGGATTCGTTCACAATACGATATACACAAAGGAACTATGCAACCATACTAAATTTGACGTTACGGACGCGATGACGATACCATATTTTCCACAAAATGTTGTTTTCACAAAATTGAACCCCGAAATTCGAAATCACAATTTTCCAAACCGAGGGTCAAAATGAGATTTAAAAGCCATAAAATCATTCCAAACATGATAAAACCCTAATATCGATATTCTGGATCTGCTGGAGAAGTCGAATTTTCCATCCGAGGTCGTTTCGCTCAAATGTGGGTCCCACACCCATATTTCCAATTTTTCAACTTTCCGACCAATAGGTCAAAATGAGTTTGGGTGCATCGGGACCCGAACCAAAGGTCTATCTAACCTAAAATCGATATTCCAGAGCTGCTGACAGTTCGTTCAGCCATCCGTCGCACAGATCAAAAGATATCCACATAAGTCCAAAATAAGGCTCTCAGAGCCATAAAAAACCACAATATTACATAAATGATACCAAAATATATCAAAAATCATGCCAATCACTCCCACACCCCAAAAATATCATAATGCAACTACGGGGAGGGGTAAAATAGTCAAATCACACAAAATCACAAATTTCACATACTTCATTAAATTGTTACATCATCCACCACAAAAAATCTAGTTCGTCCTCGAACTAAGTCAAGGAAATACCTGAATCAATGAAAAGCTAAGGATAGGAACTACGCATATCAGACTCAACCTTTAAAGTAGCTTCATCTACAGGTCGATGTCGCCACAGGACCTTAACTACAAGGATCACTCTAGAGCGCAACGACCTAACATCCCCAGCCAAAATGGAAATTGGTTCCTCAACAAAGGACAACTGCTCATCTAACCCAACCGAATCCCAATAAATGACATGAAACTCATCAGGAATATAGAGACGAAACATAGAAATATGAAAAATTGGATGAACAGCTGATAGATCAGGGGGGCAAAGCCAACTCATAAGCCACATCACTAATAGTCCGAAGAATCTTAAATGGACCAATATACCTGGGGCTAAGCTTGTCCCTCTTCCCAAACCTCATCACACCCTTCATGGGTGAAACTCGAAGGAAAACACCATCACCAACACTAAATCTTAAGGCACGAAGTCTACGATCAGCATAACGCTTCTGCCTACTCTGAGCCGCTCTAAGTCTATCCTGAATGATTTGGACCCTATCCAAAGACTCACAAAGCTAAACCGTACCTCGAGGTCTTACCTCATAAACATCAAACTAACTTATTGGGGAGTGACAACGCCTACCATACAACGCCTCAAAAAGAGCTATATCAATACTGGAATGGTAGTTATTACTATTTGCAAACCATGCTAAAGCCAGATGTTGCTCCCACTGGCCACCAAAACCCATCGCACACGCATGAAGCATATCCTCCAAAACCTGGATAGTCTGCTCTAACTGGCATCAATCTGGGCATGAAACGCTGTGCTAAGATCAACCTAAGTACCTAACTCATCCTGAAAAGTCTTCTAAAAGTGAGATGTGAACACAGGACCTCGATCTGACATAATGGACACCGGTACACCATGAAGACGCACAATCTCACGAATGTAGATACGGGCCAACCTCTCGGCACTGAATGAGACCTAAACCAAAATAAAATGAGTTAACTTGGTCAATCTATCCACGATGACTCAAACACTGTCAGAACTTTGAGATGTACAAGACAACCCAGTCAGAAAGTCCATAGTGATTCATTCCCACTTCCACATGGGTAACCTCTGAAGCAATCCCCTAGGCCTCATATGCTCGTCTTACCTACGGACAATATAGGTAACGAGCCACAAAATCTGCTATATCTTGCCTCATACCACCCCACCAATAGTGCTGCCTCAAATCACGATACATCTTAGTCACACCTGGATGGATAGAATAGCTAGAACAATGGGCCTTCTCCATGATCAACCTAATCCGATCACCACTCTCGGCACATAAACTCAGCCCCCAATCCCCAAAACTCTATTTGAATTAAGTTTGGCTTCCTTAACCTCTCCACTTAACATCTTCTCTTGAATCAACCTTAATCCAACATCGTTAAATTGATGAGCTCAAATCTGCTCATCAAAGAAGACCTAACCTCCATAAATAACAAAACACGCCTAGGTGTCGATATATCAAGCCTAACCATATGGTTAGCTAAAAAATGAATGTCTAAGGACAAAAGCCTCTCCTGGGTCAAAAGATTCGTCAAGATACCCATGCTAGTCGACTTCCGGCTTAAGTTATCCGTAACCACATTAGCCTTGCCCTGATGGTAGATAAAGTCAAGTCATAATCCTTAAGTAAATCAAGACAACGGTGCTGCCTCATATGAAAATCTCACTGGTAAAGAAGTACTAAAGGCTACGATGATATGAGAAGACCTCACAACAAACTCTATACAAGTAGTGTCTCTACAACTCAAGGCAAATACAATTGCACACAACTCCAAATCATGGGTAGAATAATTCCTCTCATGAGGCTCTAATCATGATGAGATGCATGCACAATTACCTTGCCCTCCTGCATCAACACAACACCTAACCTAACACCTGAAGCATCACAAAAGACAATAAAACCTACGCCCTCCTTGGAAAAAGCCAATATAGGAGATAAAGTCAACAAGTCCTTGAGCTTTTGGAAGCTCACCTCACAAGCATCAGACCACTAGATAGAAATCTTTTTCTGAGTCAACTTGGTCGACAAAGCTGTAAGGGAAGAGAAACCCTCAACAAAACACTAATAATACCCAGCCAAGCTAGTAAAACTCTGAATCTCGGTGGGCAAAGTAAGTCTAGCCCAATCATGAACCGCTGAAACCTTAGCTGGAGCAACCATAATACCTTTCTTAGTCATCACATGATCCAAGAAAGAAACTGACTCCAACCAAAACTCCCACTTAGACAACTTAGCATACAACTTCTTATCCCTCAATCTTTAAAGCATAATCCATAAATGCTCCTCATGCTCAACCTCACTCTTGGAATAAACCAAGATATCATTTATAAATACCATAACAAAGGAGTCAAGATACGGTCGAAATGCCCAGTTCATCAACTCCATGAATGCGGCAGGGGAATCGGTCAACCCAAAAGACATGACCAAGAACTCATAATGACCATATCGAGTCCAAAAAATAGTTTTCAGAATATCCAAAGATCTAATCCTCAACTGGTGATAACTGAACCTTAAATTAATCTTTGAAAACACTACAACACCCTGAAGCTGATCAAATAAATCATCGATGCGAGGAAGAGGATACTTATTCTTAACCATCCTTTCTCTTCATAAACAAGGCAGGCACACCCCAAGGTGAAATACTAGGTTGAATACATCTCTTATCCAATAACTTCTGCAACTGATCCTCAGTTCCTTCAGCTCTGCTGGGTCCATCCTATAAGTAGGAATAAAAATAGGCTTGGTGCCCGACTCAACATCAATAATAAAATCAATATCTCACTCTAAAGTCATACTAGGCAAGTCCGTAGGGAACACCTCCATAAACTCACGAACAACACAGACAAAATTCAAGGAAGGAGGCAAAACAACACTTATGTCATGAATGTGGACAAGTAATACAAACATCCGCTCTCAACCAATTTACGAGCCTGCACATAAGATATGACCCTCTTAGGACCCGAAGTGTACCTTTCCAAGATATCCTTAGCACACCCGACGAAGCTAAAGTCACAGTCTTGGCATAATAATTTAGGACGGCATGAGAAGGATCCAACCAATCTATTCCCAAAATAGCTTCAAAATTGACTATGTCTAATACAAGCAAGTCTATCAAAGTCACATGCCCGACAAAAATCACAACACAAGATCGATGCACCTGATCCACCACTAAAGAATCACCTACCGGGGTAGATAAACAAATAGGCATGGAAAGAAGCTCAGTAACATAATCAAAACCCAGCGCAAAATACACAGATGCATAAGAGAAAGTCGATCCAGGATCAAATAATAAGATGCAGGTCTAAAAAAAATGGAGCGGTACCTACGATCACAACATCTAAAGCCTCCATCTCAAATCTGATTGATATAGCATAACACTATCCACGACTACCAACTGGCTGAGTAGCCCCACGAACACCAGCACAGCTCTACCATTTCTACCTATTGCATATTTGGTAGAACCCGTACCTCTCACAGCTGAAATAGAAGTAGCTCTAAACTCACGGAAAGAACAGTCTTTAGCCACATTGCCAACCTCATCACACACATAGCAACCTCTATGACTAGTCTCAATAAGAGAAAGTACAACTAAACCCGAATGGTCACCCTAAACAACTGAACTAGAAGATCCACCAGTTGAACTCTATAAAGTAACCTGCACTGGCCTACCATGACACCCACGAGAACCTTTAAAATCTTTACCTCGAGAGGTCCAACTCCTAAACTTACCAAAACGACGTACCCTCTTAGCGCCTCCCTAAGATGCACAAAGAATACCCTCTGTCATTTTAGCATAATCCACAATACTCTAAAAATAACCCCTAATCACAATCATCTGAGACGTAGCCAACTAAAGAGAGACATCCAAACCCTTTACAAACTTCGTATCTACTTAAATTTGGTGGAAATACTATCATAGGAATATCTGGACAGGGTATGAAAACATGCCTTATACTCAACAACTGTTATGGAGCCCTGCTCCAAATGATCAAACTCATCCCGCATACGATCTCTAAAACTGAAAGGCTCAAATCTCTCCAGAAAGGCATCAACAAACTGATCCCATGACAACTCAGGAGCATCAACAAACCTACAACCAACAAATGATATCCACTAATTTCTCACAGCATCTCTTAACTGATAATAGCATAAGAAACTCCATTCGCGTAGAAAGAGTGAAACACAACTTAGAATACAAGGTATGAAAGAACTTCTCACGATAAAGAATAAAATGAGGGAAGTTTCCTAAAAACGTCCTCTAGCCTCTCGAAGATGGATACGGACGTCTACGTACCGATCCGTAAGACTCTATTAGCCATTCCATTCTTACACCGTTGAGACCAATGAAACCTGGCTTCTCTGATACCAATTTGTCACAACCCAAAAATGAGGGTCAAGATGACACTTATCGCGACGTACCTTGACAAGTAAGCCTATCATCCAAACTGATATGAAAAGAATAAAAGATAGAAATATCCAACGGTAAAGCTTCTAGAATGAAGCCGAATCATATAAGTAATCATAACAATCTGAAAAGAACTTATCTAAAATACCAATCATGCCCAAAATCATGTGTCAATAGTGTAAGAACTACTAATACAATCCAAGAGTCAAATGTATCAAAAAAATAACCACAAAGGAATAATAACTGTCTCCGAATACTAATAAAGACATAACAACTATAAAAAGATAGAGGTGAACTTTGGACGCATGAATGTCCAATCCGCTACCTTGGAAGCTCCAACAATCGCCTAAGTCAATCAAGCAGAGGCTTACTCGAGCTAAGACTTGGACTGAAAGGGTGCAGTAGGCATGCGTACAGTCCACTTGTACTCAGTAGGTATAATAGGCTGACCAAGCAAAGTAGTAAATAAAACATACAAAATATACACTAAGGGTATGTCACCTGCAATCAGAAAATATCCTACAACGGTAGCCCACACCGCTTGCACTAATAGTTCTAATATATCTCACATATATTACAACGATACATCAAGATATTGAACACAAGTATACATTATGTCACATATAAATAGAACAAGAGAGAACATGTAGATACAAGATCATCAAATACAAGTAAAGAGAGGTAAGACAAATACAGAGATGACAAGTCAATAAGGCAATACAACATGACATAAACACAATAAAGTAAGTGCAATGTATTTGATGATGATGATGATGCATGAGGTCGTCCCACAACCGCCGGGATCGTCGCACAATCCCCGTATACACCTACGGAGCTAAAGCTTCCCGACGTAGGACCCATGGGGGGGTTCATCAACCCATATACAATCCACATATCTCATATCTATTTCCTATCATATCCCTAGAAAAGGATTTTATAAGGTGTTATAATATTTTTTAAAAAGCTGTTGTCAGCGTTTCTCAGATGTTGCCTCGGTGGTACCAATGTTTCATAAATGAGTATGATATGAACATGTAATGCTCACAACCAATCAAAATGAGTATTTACACAACCAATAAAATGATATACTTCCACAACCAACCACAATGATACATTCCCACAACCACATGAGCCAATATCCACTTATTATTTTTGTTTCATCCATGAATTTCCACATGTCTCATATGCCAATAAAGTCTTATATAATCACAATACACCAGTGGTACCACATTAAACAACACAATACAATTATTCACATGTATTCAAGGCTATCAATATCACATAGGACCCCACACGGTCAAACATATCACATAATAACTCAATTCGGCAATACATCACATATAGGCCCCACACGGGCACGACACATAGATAGAAATTTTTCATGATTAGTTCTCACCCTTAACATGCATTTTGTATCATCATTTACTACCCATCCCAGTCTGAAGAGTTAAGCCATAATCTATCTCCAAAACTGAAACCGGTCCGCTACACTTGAACCCGTGACCTTACTCTTCATGAACAATCTTGAACTCTACTAAAAACATCAAATATGAAATATATGCATCAAAATAAAACCAACGACATTCATATTGACTACTTTTAGCTCGGGGTTAAAATGGGCCCCCAAAATGGGTTTCCAAAATAGAAGGGAAAAATCAGAACTTTACTTCAAAAAGATGTTTTCCATATTTTTAGGAACCTATATCTGAAAACTCAAGTTAAATAGAGTAAAAAAAGGTGTTCAAATCAAAGAAAAAATATTTTTGAGCTTTACCGGATAAAATTTTTGAAATCTGGGTTAAAATCAAGAATCGAAATTGTTTTGAAGGTTAAGTTGATGAGAAAACTAGTAATTATAAGATAAAAATATTATTCAAGTGAAAATGGGTGAAAATGGGGTTTAAAATCAAGTTCTAAGATTTTTGGACTTTTGAGAAATTAGTCAAGAAATTAGTGAATTCTTACCTTAAATTCGTAATAAAATCAAGAAATGGGTGTTAATCTAGCTTGTCAAGCTCCCATAAACTTTACTTTTAAGCTCCCACACTATTTTAGGGTTTAGCTCTCAAGAGTCAAGATGAAAATGAGCAAAATGGGCCAAAAGGGTGAAAAAAACTGTTATTTTTTGCAGAAAATCTGCAATAGCATTTTTTGTTGGTTGATCGAACTTCGACGGGGTGTTCGGGATTTATTCGGAGTCCGATATACACAAACGAGCTATGCAACCATACTAAATTCGATGTTTCAGATGCGATGAAGATACCAGATTTTCCAAAAAATGTCGTTTTCACAAAATTGACCCCCAAAACCCGAAATCATAATTTTCCAAACCGATGATCGAAATGAGATTTAAAAGCCGTAAAATCATACCAAATATGCCAACACCCTAATTTCGACATTTCGGATCTACTGGTGAATTTGAATTTTCCATCCGAGGTCGTTTCACTAAAATGTGGGTCCCACACCCATATTTCCAATTTTTCAACTTTCCGACCAATAGGTCAAAATGAGCTCGGGTGCATTGGGATTCAAACCAAAGTTTTATCTAGCCGAAAATTGATATTTCAGAGTTGCTGGCGTAGTCCGTTCTGCCATCCATCGCACGGATCAAAAGATATCCACATAAGTTCAAAATAAGGCTCTTGGAGCCATAAAAAACCACAATATTGCATAAATGTTACCAAAATACATCGAAAATCATGCCAATCACTCTCACACCCCAGAAATATCATAATGCAACTATGGGGAGGGGTAAAATAGTCAAATCACATAAAATCACAAATTTCACATATTTCATTAAATTTTTAGGTCGTTACACAGAACAACCAAAGCATCTGGGCTCCTTTAAGTAACAAACTCTCCCCTCTCCGCACTATCCTCCAACAAACCCATGACCAAGACTTGATTGAAACCATCATTAAATGGTCTAAGGGTAAGTCCTTAGATAATTGTATAAGCCTCCAGACTCTCCTTATCTTCTGCCTTTGAGAAATTTGGCTTTGCAGCAATGCCAAACTCTTCAACAACTCTAATGACCCCCCTCTTTTAGCAAAGCCTATGGTGCGGCTACTGAATTTTCCCACCTATCCTTCAACACCGCTTTCTCCCAATCCCACACCACCACCTTAGCTGTAAAAGTGAACCCGCCAATCCTAGCTACTTTCAAACTCAACACTGACGGTTCCTGCTTTGGAAACCCGAGTACTGGGGGCATAGAAGGAGTGATTCGCAACAACAAAAGCGATTGGATTATTGGCTTCCATAAAGGATACCCCATCACAACCAACAACCATATGGAAATTTGGCTCTCCTTAAAGGACTCCAACTTGTTGAACTCCATAATCTCACCCCAATTGAGATCAACATAGTCTCAATACAAGTAATACACATGCTAAAACAAGGGAATCTACTTTATGACCCCATTTTGGATGCTTGTAGGTCTATGCTAAGAAGATTGGGCCATCCAGCAGTGGTCCACCGCTATCGTGAACAAAATAGTATTGCAGATATCATGGCAAAAGAAGGAGCTAGGAAGGAAGTTTTTGGGACAACAAAGGTTTTTGCAGTTCCTCCTGTGTTTGCTTTAAAGCATGTCTGGGCAGACATATCAAGAACTTTATATTTTAGAAGTTACAACTTATGTGTAAACATTCATGAATCTTTTATTTTGGAACCAGACCAAGCTCTGGTAGAAGATGTAACCTAACTCTTTCTCCCAGTTAATATAACTATGCTTACCAAAAAAAAGAAAACAAAGAAGTTAATTTGTGTAAAAGCTCTAAATTAAGGTTATAATATATAATATAAACTTGAAGTCATTGAAATATTTTGTTGTATTAGATGATTTTATAAGATGAAAAAAATGAATTATACAAAAACTCTTGCTACATGAAATAAAGAACGAAATTAAAACTCAATAAATATCAAAAGAAAATTATTTTTATATATAAGTAAACAATTAGATATCCACAAAATTATAAAAATAAAAATAGTTTTTATTATTGAATTTCGTCAAATTATAATTATTTAATTATTTTAAATCATGTTATTTTACAAAATATTGAATTGCTTGTGACCCTTTGATATATTCTAATTCTCTGGCAATACTATCGTACTCACAAATATTTTTTTCCTTAAAAATTATCTACTTATGCAATTTAAAACTTTAATAAGTAGGAAAATTTATTAACAAGACATGTTTGACATATCATTAGATTGTATTATTTTTAAAGTAAAAAATATATAACAAATTATATTTTAAATTAAAATTAGTTGTTTTATATCTTGAGTTTGGGCCAAGCTTAGCACGGGCCTCGTGGAACTAGTATATACTATAAGAGAGAATATAAATTTTTGATAGTTCTTACAATGACATTTTAGGTATTTCGTTTCTTTTTCCAAGTAATATTGTCACACATGGCAATTAGTGGTGTCTTTTTCTAATATATTTTTATTTTTTCCCTTATTATTTTTGTTCTACTTGAACTTTTGTTATTGGTCCCTTCTTGCCACTTATTAAATTATCTTTTAATTAAATCTCCAAATATCTTTAATAATAATCACTTTAGCTCAAAAAACTATTCCAACTAGCTTTTAATACAAAATTAAAGTTTGGGTCGCTAGTGTAGAGAATTACTTGGTGGGGGTATTATTCTTGTTATGATACCTTGTTTCATGCTTTATTACGAATCTGTTTACTTTTTTCTGTTTTCTATTACTTGTGGGTGTCGTATTTATGTTATGCCATCTTGTTCTATGCTTTACTATGTATTTGTGTAGTATTCTGTGTCTTGAGTCGGGGGTCTATCGGAAACAACCTTTCTACTTCTGTAGAGGTAGAGGTATGGATTGCGTACATCTTACCCTCCCCAAACCTCACTATGTGGGAATACACTGGGTTTGTTGTTGCTGTTGTCTTATAGTTCTTATTAATACTATACGATTCTCAAAAAATAAATAATAAATAGGATAGCTTAATACTCCCTCCATTTTTAAAAAAGTTTGCCCTTGTTGACTTAACACTCTTTTTTTAAAAAATATTTATTAGGAGCTTGTTTTACCAAATTAGTCTTATTAATTATGCTTCAAAAATATAAATTTGAGTTAATACACTTTATGTAATCATTTAATAAAAGGGATAATATTGGAAGAACATAATAAAATTCTCTCGATTTCATAAATGGGACAACCAAATTGAAACAATATTTTTAGAAAGAGTGTCAACTATTATAAAATGGAGGAAGTAAATAATACCTTGTATTCTGTCATAAATGTATTTACACCATAGTGAATGTGTATCAAAATATAGTGAATATCTATCAAGATAAATTATCTATCGAGATATAGTGAATATCTATCGAGATATATGAGTATCTATTAAGATTTAACGAGCATTTATCAAGGATGAAATGCCTATCTTTAAGAGATAAATTAGGAGGAATTTTCCCTATAAAGGGGTTCTTTTTATTATAAATCCCCCCCACCCCACCCTCATTCATCCCTCATTCTCATTGAGAAGTAAAGAATTATTCTCTCTTCTCTCTCCATTCTTCTTCTTCTCTACTTTATATTTCATAACATGTTATCAACACGAGACTCTAATATTTGTTTGGTATTCATCTTCAAGAATTGTTTTATTCTGAAAACTAATATGTCGTTACCCACATAGAAATTTCAGTGTTTGGGAAAACAACATATATCTTTGCATCACTTGAATCAACAGAAGGAAACTTGGAAAAATAATTGTGGAGAGGTGTTCTTAAGGCACATTGTTGTTGGTTATTTTATTAAATTTCAACTCTCAGACATCTACCAAGAGTTTTATCTCTCTACTATATAATATAAGTATATTTTTTATGTTCCTTTAAATTTGGATGAATATATCTATATGTAATCATTATGTACGTGTTTTAGTCAACTACCGATACCTTGTTGTTTTATTTTGATATGGTCTTCAGAGTTGTGTGGTCAGAGCATAAAAGCTTTAACCATCCAAGTATTTGGTTTAAATGGTAGATCGAGGTGGCTACATAGTCTGCAAAATATCTACAATCACACAAAGTGATAATTTTTTAAAAGAGTTAAGACATTAAGTTAGAGTCTCGGTGCACCACAATGATAAGATGTTGGATTTAAATTTCATTGATTTATTCCTAAAACGTATTTACATGGATAAGATTTTGAGTTTAAATCTCAATGCACCATATTGATGATATAATGATGGCTAAGGCAAATAATAAATTTTTGATAAAAAGTCATAAAACTTATCCTACTGAATATGCTCTATTTCCTGAAGCGAATGTCGTATCAATGCATTATAAGTATCAAAGAAGAGAAATAGCTAAACTTTATAGTACTTCACAAGCTCATGAAGTAGTAAATTCTTTGAAGTAAGGTAGCTCTAAAAAATATGTTAGATAAAAATTTTCTACATTATGTGTATGCCTCAATTTGCTACTGAAGTAGAAATATCTTAAAAGAGGTTATAAGCTATCATAATTTGATAGGTTTAAGACACAATTATATTTCATTTCTCGAAAATTAGAATTTTGATTATTCTAAATATAGATATATACCTTGGGGGTGAATGTAACTATATATAAATTCGAACATATTCTTAGTTGGAGATATCACAATCCACCTTTAGAGGAGGTAGAATAATTGAAAGATTAAACATCTCCAAGTTATTATGGTAAGAAACACGAATGTAAAAAGTTACCCAAGATTAAACATCTCCAATAAACTAAGAGTTTATTGTTTATTAATACAAATTTTTTGTCATAGTAAACAATAAGATTACTAAAGTAAAAATCACATGTCATTGTAAACTTGAAGTTTACCAGTATAAAAGTTCATACGTTGACACAAATGACTGCGACATTCCAAAGTTGTGCATATTGAGTATTAAACATATATTGAAGAATTAAAAAAAAATTCATGAGCTTTTAATATTGCTTGTTCTCTTGATAAGTTGGTTGGACCAACTAATGTTGGGGTTGGATCTCCTAAATTCTAAAAAGTATAAAAGGTGAATATGAGCCTGTTCACCTATTATGTGATACGTTGAAGAGATGCATCAATGAGATGATCACATATCCATTTACTATCAACAGGTAGTTTGACATTCATAAGGTTTCTTTCTCAATAAAATTGAGTTAAGAGCATAATTTTCAAATTGTGTAATTAAGAAAATTCATCTTGATAATGTTGGTTTAGCATTGAATACCTTCGATAAATAGCAGAATCACTGCTATTGTGAACAAAATTTCATGCGGTGGTTTGAAATAAGATATATTATATATAAAAGTACTTGTATGGATCAAATAAATAAATTTTAATTCCCTCTCATAATTGGTTATGAGTCAGGAACAACACATTTTTCATCTAAGAATTTTGATGGACGGTATACGACTAATGGATATACCAGGATGTGCAAAGATGGATTTCTCAAAGAAGATAGAGGATGTATGTTAATTTTTCTAACATAAGGGGGAGATTATAAGTAACTATGTAATATGCTAAGAATTATCATCATATCCTAATTCAAAAGATAGTTCATGTCAACTACAGAAAGCGCATCTGCTGTCTCAAATTTAATCTCATATTTAAGCTATAAGTTCTCCTATTGTGTATATCTAAAGGAAAAATTCTACGCATATGTAAAGTGTGGTAGACCAATCGATTTCTGTAATAGCCCACATGTTTCTAAGATAGGAAGTGAATAAGTTTTCCTACGTATGAAACCTCCTATCCTGTGAGTAGAATTTTAGTGCATGACTTACAATGAATATTCTAGCGATAGGATAGCTTATGATACGCTAAGCATGTTCATATGAGTCACTTAAGGTAATAAAAGCTAAGAGTTTTTGAATCCATCAAGTTTTAGTGTTTGATTTTGAAAGGGTCATCTTTGAACAAGAATAAAGTGATTTATATGTAGTATTTTGGATTATTTAGACCCAAAAAATTATAGATAATTGAATTAGCTTTCCAACGATACCAATTTCACCTTAATCCAATACCCGAGCGAAAAGTTATGCCCATTTTTGTGAGAGACAGTAAGGATAGGCGATTGGTTAGGCGCCGCCCAACCAAACATAGGCGATTGGTTAGGCGCCGCCCAACCTAGCTTGTGCAATTACTTGGGCGCCGCCTAAGTCAGTTCCAGGTGCCAAAAACACTCCGTTTTGAGTTATTTTAAGGGTAATTAAGTCTTTTAACACTCCTTACACATCCCTAAACTTAACCCTACAAAATATATCGCTTCTAAACATATTACAACCCTATTAACATCTCAAAGCTCATCATCCAAGAGTACTAAAAGAGAAAAACAACTAGGGTTGCATAATTAATCTTGAAGATCCGATTTCAATGAAATTCCTCTGTCAATCATCAAGAATCTTCCTTCTAAGGTATGTGTGAGTTGATTCATGGACTCCTTTCGTCCATGAAGCTCAAGAACTATATTCTAAATTATGAATTTTGATGTTTATGTTGTTGGTGGTTGATGTTCATGCGGTTAGAGTTTGATGATGCCTAAGATGGGATCTTTGTATGTTTTGTGTGAGGATATGGTGGTATTTAATGTATAAATATATGAAATTAGTGGTTGAATATTTGTAATCTTGATGAATCCACCTATGCCTAAGATGTGCATGTAAGGTGTTTATGAAAATACGTAAGGGAATAGAAATCATACTTTTATGACATGATAAGTCCTAAATGACTATTCCATGTTCTAAATTTATGTTCAACGTGATCCCCATGCTATTGTCTTGAATTGAAGAAGTTGTATGAGATGCTCATGATATTGTTGTGATATGGAATGACCATGTTATTAAAGACATGCAAGTATATACATGTTGTGTGCATTCCCAATCATGTTATAGTTTGTTGAGAATCATTCTTATTATGAAATCCTTACTTATGATATTGTGAATTGTGGACTCAAATCTTGTGATCAAGTCATGTCATGTGTGTCAGTTTCCTCCTATGAAGTTCTGGGGGTACTTGTACCTGAAAACTATAGTTATGTGCCTAGAGCCATGTCATGTTTCACGATATCCAAACTCAATCTATGATTCCATAGACTTCAGTCAGTCATGTGACTCAGGAAAACCTCATGATCTAAGTCAGTTGTCAGATATCAGTAACATTCCGCCAGTGAATGGAATTCAGTAAGATTAAGTCATGTATAGTCAGTTATTCATGTCCAATCTCTCCAGATGGGAGTAGAGGTTAGCACCGAGTGAACCCAAGTATGGGAACTCACCCACCAGTTCAGGGTGTGATTCTTAGTAGTCATCTTTGTGTTCTAGAACTACGTAGACAACGTAGGTTGAGACATCTTAACCCATCAGATTAGGGTTGATGAGGTGTCTTAACCCGTCAGTTTAGGGTTCCCACCATTCTCATTGAGTACCTTCCAGATAAGGGTCACTCACAGGCTGTCCTTACCCACGGCACAGTATTGACACCCCTATAGTCGGGGTAGAGATTGGACCCCAGCTTAGCCATAACGGCATACATGGGGCATATTGGTTAAACACTACCTCCCCCAGTTTCAGTATCAGTCTCAGTAAAAGAACTCAGGGCGTTCTTCAGATTTCAGTATATACAGGACTGTCAGATACAATCGTCTATGTTATCAGTTTCAGTATCAGTCATGATAGTTATCAGTAAACTATGTATTAGCTTACAGGTCATGTTATCACGTATTCACGGTCCCAGTTTCTATATATGTGTGTTTGTACTCCCACATTCATATTAGTCAGTCAGTGTTGTTCATGTATGAAACCCTTTATGTTTAGCCTACCTTCCTCGTATAATCAGTACTCCAGTTGTACTGACGCATTTGCGCTATGGTGCTTTCTTTTCATGTTTCACCATAGGTTCCGAGTCACGAGCTCCAGCTCAACAGTAGCGGTAGCATTCCAGTCGCAGAGATATAGTGAGTCCTCATTGATTCTAGGATAATATGATTTGATACATTTATTTATTTCTTCAGTTCAGTTTTACGGAGTTAGTTGGAGACATGTTCGTTCGACTCCTTATTCAGATAGTTTAGAGGCTTTCAGATTTATGTTCAGATTTACGTTCAGACTTAGCTTTCAGATTGAGTTGTTTTGGGTATTTTCACCCACATGGTTTTATTCAGTTGAACCTTATGGCCTTACAGTTTTATGAAATCTGTATTATTATATCATGATTTGCAGTATACAGGTATATATATCAGTCATGGATTAGCTTGTGGTCCCTCGGGGTCATGAGCACCGTGTAGCATTCCGGTTCAGCAAATCGGGGTGTTACAAACTTGGTATCAGAGCCTAAGGTTCAATAAAGTCCTAGGAAGTCTGAAAGCCGCATCTAGTAGAGTCTTGTACATGGGTGTGTTGCACGCCACATTTATGTGCGGGAGGCTATAAGATGTTTTAGGAACAGTCCCCTTTCTTTAGTATTCATGTCATGCTAGTGAGCATAATCACAAGTTAAACTCTCAGTCTAATCCATTCTTCTTTTATTCCCGACCATGGCCCCAAAGAGAAGAAACCAGCCAGCTCCTCATCCCGAAGATCCTTTGGGCGAACATGTTTCCCATGCAGAGTTTAGAGCCACATTTACCACACTTGCTCAGTCCGTGGATGCACAGAATGAATGGCCACCAGTCATTCCATCCAATCCAGTGACCAATCCCAACGCAGCTAGGGTTTGAGACTTCACCCAGATGAACCCTCTATCTTTCCATAGGTGTAAGTCTGATGAGGACCCTCAGGAGTTCATTGACCAAGTCCAGAAGGTCATTGACATCATGGGTGTTACTTCTATTAAGAGTGCCGAGTTAACCGTCTACCAGTTACAGGATGTTTCTCATGATTGGTACAAACAGTGAAAGTCTGAGAGGTTAGATGATGCAGTCCCTATCGAGTGGGAGGAATTTGGCACGACCTTCTTACACAGATTCTTTCTCCAAGAGATGAGGGAATCCAAAGTTCTTGAGTTCATCAAACTCAGGCAGGGGAATATGACAGTTAAGGAGTATTCTCTCAGATTTACTCAGCTAGCTAGGTATGCTCCTCATGTGGCTGCAGACAATAGGGCTAAGATGAGCAAGTTCATGTCAGGGGTCAACAATAGCGTGGTAAATGAGTGTAGGTCTGCGATGCTGATCGGAGATATAACCTTAGCCAGACTCATGACCCATGCCCAACAAGTAGAAAAGAAGAAGTTTAAGACTAGGGATAGGCAGAATAAGAGAGCAAGGTCAGGTAACTTCAACTTTGCTCTCCCCAAATCAGATGGAGGAAACCGTTCACAGTTTCGCTCTAAGTCAGCCATTCCATCTCCTTCCTCTGCCAGCGCTCCAGTGCTGAAGTTCAGAGATGGCAACAGAGATAAAGCTCTAGGCTCTAAATCTCAGGGTAGTGTTAGCAGTGCCCGAACGAATTCCCTTTGTCAGACTTATGGTAAGAACCACAAGGGCATCTGCAGAGCCGGTAGTGATGTCTGTATTGGTTATGGCAAGCCAGGCCACAAGATTAGGGAGTGTCCGCAGTCAAATCTTTAGGTCAGCAAAATCATTCTACAGCTCAGTCCGATCGCCCGAACCAACATGGTACCGCTTCCAGTGCTACCAATGGACAACGCCAAACAGACTCTATGCTCTTCAGTCCCGGTAGGATAAGGAAAATTCTCCTGATGTCGTTACTGGTACGTTACAAATTTTTTATGTTCATGTTTATGCTTTGCTAGACCCAGGTTCATCCTTATCTTTTGTTACTCCATACATAGCAGGCGATTTCAGAATTAGTCCCGAAATTCTAGCAGAGCCCTTTTCAGTCTCTACCCCGGTGGGTAAAACCATCATAGCCCGGCAGGTATACAGGAACTGCCCAGTTATGATATCTCAGAAATCCACGTCAACAGATTTAGTGGAGTTAGAGATGACTGATTTTGATGTCATTCTCGGCATGGATTGGCTTCATTCCTGCTATGCCACAGTCGACTACAAAAATAGGATAGTTCAGTTTCAGTTCCCGAATGATCCTATCCTTGAGTGGAAGGGTAGTATTTCAGCGTTCAGGGGTCAACTTGTTTCCTACCTTCGAGCAAGGAAAATGATTTCTAAGGGGTGTGTGTATCATCTCGTGCATGTTAAAGATTCCAGTTATGAATCTCCCAGCCTCAAAACAGTCCTTGTTGTTAATGAATACTTAGATGTCTTTCCCGAAGATCTTCCAGGCATTCCTCCCGAAAGGGAAATAGACTTCGGCATAGACCTTCTTTCGGATACTTAACCTATTTCTATTCCGCTATATAGAATGGCACCAACAGAACTCAAGGAACTGAAAGATCAGTTGAAAGATCTCTTAGATAAGGGATTTATCAGACCCAGAGTTTCCCCATGGGGTGCGCCTGTATTATTCGTGCGCAAGAAAGATGGTTCTCTCAGGATGTGTATTGATTATCGTCAACTCAACAAGGTCATGGTCAAGAACAGATATCCTCTTCCCAGGATTAATGATCTATTCGACCAACTTCAAGGTGTCAGTTACTTCTCCAAGATAGACCTCAGATCAGGCTATCATCAGCTCAGAGTTAGAGAATGTGACATTCCAAAAATAGCTTTCCGTACTCAGTATGGTCACTTTGAATTTTTAGTCATGTCATTTGGTCTTACCAATGCCCCTGCAGCTTTCATGGATTTGATGAACCGTGTGTTCAAGCAGTACTTGGACATGTTTATCATAGTCTTTATAGATGATATTCTATTCTATTCTCGCACAGAGCGGGATCATGCAAACCATCTCAGGATTGTTCTTCAGACTCTCAGGGATCACCAGTAATTCGCTAAGTTCAGCAAGTGCTAATTTTGGCTAAGATCAGTAGCATTCCTTGGCCATATTTTTTCCAGTGATGGCATTAGAGTACATCTTCAAAAAATCGAGGCAGTAAGAAACTGGCCCAGACCTGTATCTCTATCAGAAATTAGGAGTTTCTTAGGTTTGATTGGCTATTACAGGTGGTTTGTAGAGGGATTTTCTTATATTGCATCTCCCATGTCCAGATTGACTTAGAAGAAGATTAAGTTTCAGTGGTCAGATTCATGCGAGAAGAGCTTTCAAGAGTTGAAGACTCGACTCACCTCATCTCCAGTTCTAGCTCTTCCAGATGGTTCAGACAGTTTTGTAGTCTATTGTGATGCATACAGAGTGGGTTTAGGTTGTGTCCTCGTGCAGCATGGTAAGGTCATAGCCTACACCTCTAGATAGTTAAAGCCACATCAGAAGAATTATCCTACTCATGATCTTGAGTTAGCAGTGGTAGTTTTTGCCTTGAAAATTTGGAGGCATTATCTCTATGGATTTCATGTAGATGTCTTCACAGACCATAAAAGCCTCCAGTATGTCTTTTCCCAGAAAGATCTCAATCTTCGCCAGAGAAGGTAGTTAGAGCTCTTGAAGGATTACGACATGAGTGTTCTTTATCATCCAGGCAAGGCCAATGTTGTGGCTGACGCTCTCAGTAGACTCTCCATGGGTAGTATTTCTCACGTTGAGGGTAGCAAGAAAAAGATGTCTCAGGATATCCATCAGCTTTCCAGACTAGGCGTTCGCTTAGTCGATTATTCAGAGGGTGGTGTATGTGTTCACAGTAGTTCAGAGTCATCTCTAGTTTCCGAGGTGAAAGAGAAGCAAGACAGGGATCCTAGCCTTGTCAATCTCAAAGAGTCAGTTCAGAATCAGAAAGTTGAGGTTTTCTCCCAAGGGGGAGATGGTGTTCTTCGTTGTCAGGGACGTCTATGTGTTCCAGGTGTAGATGAATTGAGGCAGCGAATTCTTACAGAAGCACATAGTGCGCGATACTCTATTCATCCAGGGGCCACTAAGATGTACCTCGACATGCGGGAGATCTATTGGTGGAGTGGGATGAAAAGAGATGTTGTAGAGTTTGTGGCTAAGTGCTCTACATGTCAGCAGGTTAAGATAGAGCATCAGAAACCTAGTGGTTCCATGCAAAAGTTCACCATTCCTACTTGGAAGTGGGAAGAAGTGAACATGGACTTTATGACGGGTTTGCCTAGAACTCGTCATCAACATGATTCAGTCTGGGTCATTATAGATAGAATGACCAAGTCAGCACATTTCCTTCCTGTTCATACTTATTATTCCGCCAAGGATTATGCCAATCTCTATATCAGGGAGTTAGTCAGGTTACACGGTGTTTCACTATTTATCATCTCAGACAGAGGTACCCAGTTCACCTCTCACTTTTGGAAAGCATTCCAAAAGGGTCTCGGTACCCAAGTCCATCTCAGCACAACGTTTCATCCTCAGACAGATGGTCAAGTAGAGAGGACTATTCAGACTCTTGAAGATATGCTAAGGTCATGTGCAATTGACTTCAAGGGAAGTTGGGATGACCACTTGCCTTTGATTGAGTTTGCGTACAACAATAGCTATCATTCTAGTATTCAGATGGCTCCTTTCGAAGCTCTCTATGGTAGGAGATATAGATCTCTGATTGGTTGGTTCGAAGTTAGTGAGGCCTCAATCATAGGTCCTGACTTAGTATTCAACACCTTAGAGAAAGTTTAGTTGATCAAACAGAGACTCCGGGCTGCTCAGAGCCGACAGAAGTCCTATGTAGATGTTCGTAGAAAGGATCTCAAGTTCGAGGTCAATGACTATGTCTATCTTAAGATCTCTCCCACGAAGGGAGTGAAGACATTCGTCAAGAAAAGGAAACTCAGTCCCCGGTATGTCGGTCCCTTCAGAATTCTCTGTCGCTTCGGCAAGGTAGCTTATGAGCTCGAGTTGCCTTCAGATCTAGCCTCAGTCCATCCAGTTTTCCATGTCTCTCTGCTCAAGAAGTGCATAGGTGACCCAGCAGTTGTTGTCCCTATTCAAAGCATCGACATTTAGAACAACCTCTTTTATGAAGAGATTCCAATCGAAATCTTAGATTATCAGACTTATAGATTGAGGAACAAAGAAGTCCCTCTAGTCAATGTTCTTTGGCAAAATCAGTCTCATGAGGGAGATACTTGGGAAGAAGAAGCAGATATGCGTACCAAGTATCCTTACCTCTTCCCCGCCAATTCAGATCAAGCTCAAGGTAACAGTTCTCCTTAAGCTTATTCAGTTTCATGTTCATGTTTCCAGTATAAACTTGGTACCTATTAACCGTTGCATACTCATTCATGCATTCATGTATCAATTTTCCATGCATCAGATATGCACGAGTTCAGTATGTTTAGCATGTCAGTCATGAGATCAAGTTTCAGTTCTTCATGTTCAGTTCAGGTTCTATTGTCTTGTATCCCTTCTCAGTAAATTCTCATTCGAGGACGAATGTCCCCAATGGGGAGATATTGTAATACCCCACATATTTCTAAGCTAGGAAGTGAATAAGTTTTCCTATGTATTAAACCTCCTATCCTGTGAGAAGTATATTAGTGAATGACTTACAATGAATATCCTAGCGATAGGATAGCTTATGATGCGCTAAGCATGTTCATATGAGTCACTTAAGGTAATACAAGCTAAGAGTTTGTGAATCCATCAAGTTTTAGTGTTTGATTTTGCAAGGGTCATCTTTGAACAAGAATAACGTGATTGATATGTGGTATTTTGGCTGATTTAAACCCACCAAATTATAGAGAATCGAATTATCTTTCCAACGATACCAATTTCGCCTTAATCCAATACCCGAGCGAAAAGTTATGCCTATTTTTGTGAGAGACAGTAAGGATAGGCGATTGGTTAGGCGCCGCCCAACCAAACATAGGCGATTGGTTAGGTGTCGCCCAACCTAGCTTGTGCAATTACTTGGGCGCCGCCTAAGTCAGTTCCAGGTGCCAAAAACACTCCGTTTTGAGTTATTTTAAGGGTAATTAAGTCTTTTAACACTCCTTTCACGTCCCTAAACTTAACCCTACGAAATATATAGCTTCTAAACATATTATAACCCTATTAACATCTCAAAGCTCATCATCCAACAGCACTAAAAGAGAAAAACAACTAGGGTTGCATAATTAATCTTGAAGATCCGATTTTAATGAAATTCCTCCGTCAATCATCAAGAATCTTCATTCTAAGGTATGCGTGAGTTGATTCATAGACTTCTTTCGTCCATGAAGCTTAAGAACCATCTTCTAAATTATAAATTATAATGTTTATGTTATTGGTGGTTGATGTTCATGCGGTTGGAGTTTGATGATGCCTAAGATGGGATCTTTGTATGTTTTGTGTGAGGATATGGTGGTATTTAATGTATAAATATGTGAAATTGGTAGTTGAATATTTGTAATCTTGATAAATCCACCTATACCTAAGATGTGAATGTAAGGTGTTTGTGAAAATACCTAAGGGAGTAGAAATCATGCTTTTATGACATGATAAGTCCTAAATGACTATTCCATGTTCTAAGTTTATGTTCAACGTGATCCCCATGCTATTGTCTTGAATTGAAGAAGTTGTATGAGATGCTCATAATATTTTTGTGATATGGAATGACCATGTTATTGAAGCCATGCAAGTATATACATGTTGTGTGCATTCCCGATCATATGATAGTTTGTTGAGAATCATTATTATTATGAAATCCTTACTTATGATATTGTGAATTGTGGACTCAAATCTTGTGATCAAGTCATGTCATGTGTGTTAGTTTCCTCCTATCAAGCTTTGGGGGTACTTGTACCCGAAAACTATAGTTGTGTGCCTAGATCCATGTCATGTTTTATGATATCCGAACTCAAGCTATGATTCCATAGACTTCAGTCAGTCATGTGACTCAGGAAAACCTCATGATCTTAGTCAGTTGTCAGATATCAATAACATTCAGCCAGTCAATGAAATTCAGTAAGATTAAGTAATGTATAGTCAGTTATTCATGTCCAGTCCCTCCAGACGGGAGTAGAGGTTAGCACAGAGTTAACCCAAGGATGTGAACTCACCTTCCAGTTCAGGGTGGAATTCTTAGTAGTCATCCTTGTGTTCCAGAACTGCGTAGCCAGCGTAGGTTGAGACATCTTAACCCGTCATATTAGGGTTGATGAGGTGGCTAAACCCGTTAGTTTAGGGTTCCCACCATTCTCATTGAGTACCTGCCAGATAAGGGTCACTCACAGGCTGTCCTTACCCGTGGAACGATATTGACACCCCTCCAGTCGGGGCAGAGATTGGACCCCAGCTTAGCCATAACGGCATATATGGAGCATGTCGGTTAAACACTACCTCCTACAGTTTCAGTATCAGTCTCAGTAAAAGAACTCAGGGCGTTCTTCAGATTTTAGTATATACAGGACTGTCAGATACAGTCGTCCATGTTATCAGTTGCAGTATCAGTTATGACAATTATCAGTAAACCATGTATTAGCTTACAGGTCATGTTATCACGTATTCACGATCCCAGTTTCTATATATGTGTGTTTGTACTCCCACGTTCATATTAGTCAGTCAGTGTTGTTCATGCATGAAACCCTTTATGTTCAGCCTACCTTCCTCGTATACTCAGTACTCCAGTTGTACTGACGCATTTTCTCTATGGTGCTTTCTTTTCATGTTCCACCATATGTTCCGAGACACGAGCTCAAGCCCAGCAGTAGCGGTAGCATTCCAGTCGCAGAGACACACTGAGTTCTTATTGATTTGTGGATAATATGATTTGATACATTTATATATTTCTTCAGTTCAGTTTTACGGAGTTATTTGGAGACATATTCCTTCAACTTCTTATTCAGATAGTTTAGAGGCTTTCAGATTTACGTTCAGACTTGGCTTTTAGATTGAGTTGTTTTGGGTATTTTCACCCACATGGTTTTATTCAGTTGAACCTTATGGCCTTATGCTTTTATGTATTCCGCATTATTATATAATGATTTGCAGTATACAGATACATATATCAGTCATTGGTTAGCTTGTGGTCCCTCGGGATCATGAGCACCGTGTAGCATTCTGGTTCAGCAAATCGGGGTGTTACAATTTCAAATTAAATAATCCTTATAAAGGATAAGAAAAAATGATCATAATAAAAAGACAATGTTCTCTTAAAGTGTCTTCGACATAATACATCATGAAATCTTATAAGAGGTTCAAGTACCTGATAATAATGAAGTGATGAGATCTCAAAATATTATTTCACATTGTGAATCGATACAAAATGATATATCATCAATAATATCTTCAATATAATATTGACGCAATATTGTAAAAGATTGCGAGGATCTGAATTCTACATTTATCTAAGTATGCTAACATAGAAATATTTATCAAATGACATAAAAGGGTGCATCTTGGTAATCACAAAACTTATTTGATTTGCAGTCCAGACATTATAAGATGTCACATATGAAATGCTGAATATTTTCACTTGACAAAATCCCTGAAGGATTCAAAATGTATGAAACATATAAAAGTTTCTAGAAAACTTATTTTAAATCCATATAAGGGATAAATTAATGATTTGAATATTATTGAAATTCTTGAGAGTTTTTAAACGTGATAGATTATCTGCTGAAAGAAGTTGAAACGAGAAACATGCAAAATTGGATTGGTCATGAAGTACCATTTCTTGTGCAATTGATACATTTATACATCTTTCTATGGCTATGAGCATGATATAGTTTTAATCCTTACATGGGGATAGTGAAGTAAGATCACTTGTATATAACAATGAAAATGCTTGTATGAATACATTTATCTGAACGAATGTTGTCAACTTTTTGAAATATTGGATATACATATAAAAGGGAAGCCCGGTGCACTAAAGCTACCGCTATGCGCGGTGTCCGGGGAAGGGCCCCACCATAAGGGTGTATCGTACGCAGCCTTACCTTGCATTTCTTCCAGAGGTTGTTTCCAAGGATTGAACCCGTGACCTCCTGGTCATATGGCAGCAACTTTACCAGTTCCTTACATAGGATATACATATGATCGACATAATAGTTCGATAAAGACCTTTTATCTACTATCATAAAGGGTTACTATCAGACATGTAATTTTACATGATAGTCTAATCATGTTTAAATAATAACTATTCATTAAGCAAGTCGAGAACTATGCATCACCCAACTAAAGTAGAGATTCATAAATGGAGATCAAATGAAGCATATTTTGCCAAAAGATTTTCTACACATATAAGCTCCAAAAGAATGGGGGTATCAACATGGAACCGATTCATTCGAGTGATAATATGAATGATTATTCACTAAGTCTCTGCCAACTACAACTTCAAGAAGAAGGTGCACAAGATTGAAAAACGAAGGTTTAAGATTATGAATTGATGTTCTCATCGGGGAGAGCTTATGCATGTTGTACTCTTTTTTTCTTTCAAGATTTTGTCTCATTGAATTTTTTTGTAAGGTTTTTAATGAGGAAATCGAAATACATATTATTAGAGATGTGTACTCTTTTTCCTTTATTAGATTTTTTTCCACTAAATTTTTTCTAGTAAGGTTCTAACGAGGCACATTATCTATCAATTAAACATTCAAGAGGGAGTGTTATAAATGTATTTACATCATAGTGAATGTCTACCAAGATATAGTGGATATATATCAAGATATATTGAGTATCTATCAAGATATAGTGAATATCTATGTAGATATATTGAGTATCTATCAATAGATGGAATATCTATCTTTTGGAGAGAAATTAGGACTTTTCCCAATAAATAAAAATGTTCTCTTCATTGTAAATCACCCCCATTCTTTCATCCCTCATTATCATTGAGAAATAAAGAATTATTCTCTCTCTTCTCTCTCCATTCTTCTTATTCTTATTATTATTATTTAGTATCCTTATAGATTATTATGAAGTTAATTTGTGTAAAAGCTCTAAATTAAGGTCATAGTTATTATAATATAGACTTGAAGTCATTGAAATATTTTGTTGTATTAGATGATTCTATTAGAAGCAGAAAATGAATTCTGCAAAAACTCTTGCCAACGAAATTAAAACTCAATAAATATCAAAATAAATTTATTTCTATCTATAAGTAAACAATTCGATATTCATAAGTTCATAGAAATATCAATATTTTTCTATGTATAATCTTCGAAAAATTATAATTATTTTTAAATCTTTAAAATTATATTATTTTATAAAATATCGAATTACTTATGACCTTTTGATATATTCCAATTCTCTGATAAAATATTCTTCCTGACAAATACTTTTTCCCTTAAAAATTATCTACTTACGTGATTAAAATTTTTAATAATTAGGAAAACTTATTAATAAGACATGTTCAACATGTCATTAGATTATATCAATTATAAATAAAAGGTATATAATAGATTAAATTTTAAATTGAAATTTTAATTTTATTTCCTACGATTGAGTCTGGGCTCAGCACGGGCCTCGTGGAACTAGTACTATATACATGGGCAGAGCTAGCCCTTTGGTAGGGGATTCATTCGAACCCCCCTTCGATGGAAAAATATACCATTTATACATGATTAAAATTATTTTTATGTGTCTATAATATGTGTTGAACCCTCTTTGGCTAGGTTTTCTTCAAATATTGAATCCCCTTAGTTGAAATTCTGGCTCCACCTTTGACTATATATAAGAGAGTGTTGAAACCCTGAGGATTACACCACATAGTGAGGGACCAGGTCCCTCAGAATCACAGGCAATCAAGCACTAATCGTGTAGGAAAATAAAAGATAGTGCATAAAGAGTAAACCACATAAATTACGTGGAAACCCAGGAAGGGAAAAACCACGGATCGCCCTCACAAGAACCTCCAAATCTACTATAACCAAACTCTTGATTACAGTATTTAATGAACCTAACTCTAGGTTCTTTTCGCTTTTAATAGCTCTACTACAAGCTCATCTTGGTAACTCTACCAAGGACCTTTCTACTTTCATCCTAACTCTAGGCTCTTTGAGCTAGTAGTAACTTTTCTACGAGTTCATCTTGGTAACCCTACCAAGGACCCTCTGATCATTGATTAACTCTAATCAATCTCTCACTTAGGCAACTCTACCTAAGCATAATTTCTTAATGAAAAAAACACTACTCCTATAACACGAGTAGTTCAGTTACAAATCAATACTCACTCAAGAATACTCACTCACTCAGTAAGCATACTATAAAGATAATAACATGAGTAATGCTTGAGCAATCTTTAAATGGAGTTTTTGCTGCCTCTCTTCCCTTTTTAGAATTTGCAAAAACCATCTGATGAAGATGTTTCTCTTACCTTTTATAGATGAGTAATGATTAGGGCTAAAATATCATTAGACCAGCGGTCCAAGTCAGTACAAAATAACACCTACAAGTTTGTTACACAAAAGGACAAAACTGTGCAAATACCGTATGCCAGCAGTATTGTACTTTGCACATCCAGGGACATGGTCCCTTGTAGTTTAGTTGCACATCATCAAAACTACATATAACAATTTTCCCCCTTTTCGATGATGTCAAACCAAATGATACAATATGAGAATTAGTGCACATTCATCACATTTAATCAGTGTGATTACCACATGAAGATGAATGTTCTCTCTATCATCATGCTTTATGCATAACCATCATGAAAAACAAGGACCTCGTCCCTTGTTGTCACTTTATAGAAAAAAATCTTCTTCCCCCTGTCATTATGCACCTTTATTTGGTGAATTTTCACACTTCCTTCTGTCATTTTGCACTTTCATATGTATTTGCACACTTCCCCCTATCATTGTGCTACCATACTTCTGTTACTGTGGTACCATAATTCTACACCACGTGAGAATACACACACACACACACCACGTCCTTACATATGAAGTTAGTATTCCCCCTTTTGGCATCATTCAAAAGTAAGAACAGCAAACCAAGAGTAAATTAAGCACAAATCAGTTAATTCATTGCCACTAGGGCAACACTAACATGAAGAATAACTTTTCAATATAAATAGAAAAATTGTAACACATAAAGCAAAGATTCATTCATTCATAATAGTTAGTACCAGTATAGTAAGCTAAAATAATCACCATAAAAATAACTGTCTTTAAAAGCCATTATGATAACCAGGATATGGAACTGACACAAGGTTGATGAGGAATTAGTCTAACAGGTTTCAAGTAGAGAAAGAGTTAGGTGAAAGGACTTAAGCAATATCTCTAATCTTGAATTTTTAGAAATGTGAGAATGCAATAACTGTTTGGTAAGTTCCTTCGCTTCAACATTCAATTCATCCACACTTTCTTGGAGTTTTGCAGTTTCAGCTACAAGTTCATCAGTGGCACCTGGTCCCTCAGAGGACAACTTCTGATTCTAAAATTTTAGGTGCACTAATTCAACATCTTTGTCAGTTCAACTTTGATCTTTAACTGCTCCATTTTCATTGCCAACTTCTCTTGATCAGCTAGAAACTCAGATACTTGAGACACTCATTTAGCTTTTCCCTTTATGTATCCATTCTCCAAATTGATAAACTTTCTTTGTATTTGTACATTCAGACTTACCCCATCTCCTGAGAATTCTATGGTGTAATAGAATTCCTTTACCTCTTTTTTATAGAGCCTAGGTGTTGTTCTCTCAAATAAATTTACCCATCCTTGATGCGTGGTATAATCTACCAACTTTATTATTCCAAGCTTCTCACATATCATGGGATCAAGAGTTCTTCTTGAGAGAACCTTCTGAGTTATCAACATTTTATTTCTTCTTTAACTACTCATATTCTTCATCTCTTTCTTTGGTCACTTTACTTACCTCTTCTTTTTTAGTTGCAACTTTTCTCTTCTTATGACCAGGTCCCTTAGAGGATTTTTTCTCTTTTCATAGCTATGTGTTTTTTCCTTGTTCCAGTAAGGTTACCAGACATTAACTTAGAGGACCTAAGGTAAAGTTTTTTATGGATTTGATTGCTGAAGGCTCAAGGTATTTAATGAGGATATATTCAATTTTTTTTAGTGAAAGAAAATGAGAAGGAATAATTTGGTTTAGAGAAGTCAAAGAGTGATGAATTGAGACTAAGAATGGGAAATAGAACGATTAGCAATTTGAAGAGGTTACTGTGGTCATCAAAATATGTTTCTTTTGAAATGACATGTCTAATTTTAATAATAGTGAATCTTCATTTTGCAAAAGAATTATCAGCTTTTAGAGAAGGAAAAACACATGGATTTCTTAGAAAATATTTTATGATTATTAAAGCACACTGTAGTGATACTGAACTGAGAGATGGGACTAGGTACCTCTCTTTTAAGTGAATCTCCAGCTTGGTTCTTGTAATATCTGTCCACCTCTAAAGTTGTTCCCATGGGAGTATACCCGTAAGGGCATGGTGCTGAGTTATACCAACATGTACCTAGTTTACCAAGGATACTTGTCTCCTAAACATAGCCAATTTTGTGAAGAGATACTGATTCACTTGATAGTAGGTCAGGCTGATTTCATCAACTCTAGCATCAACTTGTTAGAATCATTACACCATATGATAACACATTATATCTGTAATGCCGCAAAAATGGGTCTCGAGATGTCACACGGTGCTCAATACTATGAGTAGTCTTAAGCTAACCCTTTAAGCCTTCTACTAAAGCTGTAACTCATACTACAGGAATCTAAGCATGCAAAATAATACTGAACTAGTGAATACTGTATTAACTGAGCATAATGTCTGAAAGTGTTTAAATAGGAAACCTTAGTAACCAACACTGTAAGTGTGAAATGTATCAATAGTCGAACAAGACTCTAACACTACTAACTAAAGAGTCATTGGGACAGACCCCAGCTGATTCAAACTGACTGAAAATAAATAAATAAACTACTTTGAATAGCTAGAAATCTAATTAAATGGGTACCCAAACTCTGAGGACATACTAACTATAAGAATGTAGATAGAGATGCCCACGGTCAATCACGCTGTTGGAACTGAATACCCGAACTAACATTATTAAACAATGTAGCACATAGACATATATGTGGATCAGTACTTTTAGAATGTACTAAGCATGTGGGGGTGAATGCATAAGTAAAACAGTGATGAAATGTATATCTTACTCATAAACAATGCATGCTAAGTATAAATGACTCACCTTGGCTTGAGTAATTAAAAGATGAAATCATAAATCATGAATGATAAAATATACTATATGAATAGTGTGAGCCACCACACTTAGTTCTAAAGATGTACTTGTAATCTGTTTTCAAATCATGGATGCTAAGTAAAGAAAGGACTCACTTTTATCATATGAAAACTAAAAGCTAAAGTTCTGTAAGTAATGTCTTAAGTAGGACCATATCTGAGTAAATTTGTGAGCCTTTACACTTAGTTTTCTAAACGTTGTTCTGTTATTTTGTTTTAAAGACTTAGGTTTAGGGAGGTTCTTCTAACTGACATACACTATGTGAGATATCATAGTGTCCAAAGTCTAGTTCCTTTAAGGGAAAGCCTTACATTGGGGAGAGGTGTCATACTCTTGCCAAGGAGTATAACCTAAGCTAAGGGATCACAATCTGTATCTGTCATCCATATACATGGGAATGATCTGAATCTGTACCTATGTTGGCTCGTAGTTCTGGGTCATGTTAACTAGTACGCATACCCAACTCGGTGTTGAATACTACTCCCTTTAATTTATATGCTCATTCTGTAGGAAATCCACTTTAAGACTAACATAAGGGTTTACAATGAAAACCAGTTATGCATCTGTTTTCTTTAAACTGTAATAAAACTAACTGTGTGGATTTCATATCATAGCTGAGGATCAATAGATCAAATCTCTTTCAAAATCTTAATATAAACTAGTCTTAGGGTGCTTAAAAGCACAATCTTCTTGAAATATCAATACTTATACTTAGGGCTAAAAACTCATGCTTTAAACTCATATCAAATCATCACAAAGTTCATGTTCAATAATAAAATCATAAAATTCTGTAATAATTCTAGTCAAGATAATAAAATTCAATTCTCAATCCGTAAAATCATTCCACACGCATAAAGATGTGAAAGGAATTATGAAACTCAACATTTAAATCACTTGTAACATTAACATCTTTGAACAATGATAATTGGGTATGAACCCTAAACTAAAATTCATATAATTTCATGTAAAATTCATGTCTAAAACTAGTTTTGGGCACAAGGATGAAAGAAGTATCCTTGTTCATAACCCCACATACCTTATTTGATTATTTGAATGCAAAATCTTGAACTTTGAATTCCTAGCGGTGTTCTTGAAGCTTGTTCTTGAAGTTCTTGATTTTGGAAAGTTGAATTCTAGGTTATCTTGAAAAAAAATGGTGAAACTTTGGATTTCTTGGGCTAAAGGTTGAAGCTTTAGGGTTTTCATGGAGAGGAATTTGGTGAATGAAGAGCATAATATGCTTAAAATAAGGTTAAATCATCTGTTTCACAAATTAGGGTGAGAGTAATTGACTTAAATGGCCTTATAAAATCTAAAATCGCTATTGGAGTCCGATTTTGCACCTCAGTGCAAGGCGGTGCTATCGCGTTGCGTTACTGGGAACGGATGAGTTTGAATTTGCACTTCACCATGATATGGTGCTATCACATTGCATCACTTGAAATGGATAAGTGCGAATTTGCATTTCACCGTGATGCGGTGCAATGGTGTTGCGTCACTAGAAATAGACGAGTGCGAATTTACACTTCACCGTGATGCGTTACCTATTCCACCGCAATTTCTAGCATGACATGGGCCAATTCGGTGAGATACTGAAAAGGACAATTGTGATTTAGGGGCTCACCGCGACGTTGTATAATCACGGTAAGCTACTGCCTTACATAAAAAATGCCATAACTTCTCACTTAGGCATCGTATTAAGGTGAAATTAGTATCGTTGGAAAGATAACTTAATTATCTACAATTTGGTGGGTCTTGGGATGGAAAATTCTACATACATCAAGATTTATACACTTTCAAACTTGACCCTTGTAGAATCAAACACAAAACTTTGGATGAATCTAAGGTTCTTGGCTCAACTTGGCTCTAAGTGATTTCTATGAAGATTCTTCACTTACTAAGCACTTCACACACTAGGAGTTGAGATGAAATAGGAAAAGTATGGGGTATTACAATATTTCCCCCTTGGGAACATTCTTCCTCGAATAAGACTAGTTCAGCCGAGGATACTGAGAAACTGAGACTATATACTGGCATGCACAACTATAAATAGAACTGCATGACTGAATCTAAAACATAGTGAGAGACAAAACTAATCTGCGAATACATGAAATGACATGAAGATAATCACAAGGCTGAAACTGATACTGGAAAATAAATGAGTTAAAGAAGACTGTTACCTTAGGATGAATTAGAGTTTGCGGAGAAGAGTTGAGGATACTTGTTTCACATGTATTCTTATGTTTCCCAAGTGGCGCCCTTAACAGACTGATTCTGCCAAAGAAATTTGACCAGGGGAACTTCTTTATTCCTTGTCTATGGATTTGGTGATCAAGAATATCTACTGGAAGTTCTTTGTATGAAAGTCTATTCTGAATACCTGTGCTTTCTAGAGGGACTACAATAGATGAATCATCCATACACTTCTTCAATAAGGATACATGGAACACTGGATGAACTGATGACAAGTTTGCAGGTAGCTTAAGATCATACGCTACCTTCCGCACACGACTCAATATCTTGTAGGGACCTACATATCGGGGAATAAGATTCCCGTTTTTCCCAAATCTCTTCACCCTCTTCATGGTTGAAATCTTTAAATAAACTAAGTCATCAACTTCAAACTCAAGATCTCTCCCCCTTATATCTGTATAAAATTTCTGATGACTCTTAGCCACCTTTAATATCTCTCGAATCAGCTGGACTTTCTCCTTGGATTCAAACACCATATCTGACCCAATTAAAGTGGCCTCACCCACTTCAAATAAACTGACTGGTGACCTACATCTCCATCCATAAAGAGCCTCAAACGGGGCCATCTGAACACTTGAATGGTAACTGTTATTGTAAGAAAACTTGATCAACAACAAGTAGTCATCCCATCCACCTTTGAAGTCAAGAACACATTCCCTCAACATATTCTCTAGGGTATTAATGTTCCTCTCTGCCTGACCATCTTTCTAAGGGTGAAACGCTGAACTGAGATTAATTTAGGTACCAAGACTCTTCTGAAAGGCTTTCCAAAATTGAAAGGTAAACTGAGTACCCTTATCTGAAATGATAGACAAAGAAACTCCGTGCAATCTGAGTAACTCTCTAATATACATCTTAGCATAATCTTCAACTATGTAGGACGTGTGAACTGGCTAGAATTGGGCTGATTTAATCAACCTGTCTACAATAACCCAAATCGAAACATGCTGACGATGCGAATGAGGTAATCTATCACAAAGTCCATTTTTACCTCTTCCCACTTCCAAGTGGGGTTACCAAACTCCTGCAATGTGCACCAGGTCTTTGGTGCTCTGCCTTAACCTATTGGAAAGTAGCCCACTTGGCCATAAATTCTGCGATATCTTTCATAATACCACTCCACCAATACTCTTCCCGCAAATCGCGGTACATCTTGGTGGCTCCTAGGTGAATGAAGTAATGCGCACCATGCACTTCATCCAAAATCCACTACCTTAAATCGTCAATGCACGACACATACAATCTACTCTGGTATCTTAACACACCATCTCCCCCTTAGGAGAAAACCTCTACCTTTTGGTCTTTAACTGACCCCTTTAGCTTGACCAAACTAGAGTCCTTATCTTGCTTCTCTTTCACTTCAAAAACTAGAGAAGATTCTGAACTACTATGAACCCAAATATTCCCCTCAGCTGAGTCATCCAACCTCACACTCAATCTAACTAATCGGTGAACTTCTAGAACTAATTCTCTCTTATCATTTTCCACATGCGCAACACTACCCATAGACATTCTACTAAGGGCATCTTCCACCACATTGGCCTTGCCCGAATGATATAAGACAATCATGTCATAATCCTTCAACAATTCTAACAACCTTATCTGATGAAGATTTAACTCTCTCTGAGTAAACACATATTACAAGATTTTGTGGTCTATGAATACATCAACATGCACCCCATAAAGATAGTGCATCTAGATTTTTAATGGAAATACAACAACAGCTAGCTCAAGATCATGGGTAGGGTAGTTATTTTCATGAGGCTTAAGCTTTCTAGAGGCATAGGCTATAAAATTACCTCTCTGCATCAAAACTCAACCTAGACCAACTCTCGAAGCATCACAATAGACAATGATTCCATCTGTACCATCAGGTAGCGCTAAAACTGGGGCTGAAGTGAGTCAAGCCTTCAACTTCTAAAAACTCTTCGCAAAGGAATCTGACCACTGAAATTTAACTTTATTTTGGGTCAATCTATACATGTGGGACGCAATATATGAAAACCCTACAATAAAATATTTGTAATAGCCAACTAATTCCAAGAAACTCTGGATGTTTGATGAAGAGATGGGTCTAGACTTGTTTCTCACTACTTCAGTCTTTTGGGGATCGACTCTAATGCCATCATCAAAAACAATATAGCTAAGGTAAGCTATTGATCTTAGCCAAGATTCACACTTGCTGAATTTGGAAAACAACTGATGATCTTTAAGAGTTTGCAACAGAATTCTAAGATGGTATGCATGATCATACTTACTACGAGAATAGACAAGAATATCATCGATAAAGACTATGACTAGCATGTCCAAATATTGTTTGAACACTCTGTTCATCAAGTCTATGAAGGTTGCTAGGGCATTTGTCATCCCGAAGGACATAACTAGAAACTCAAAATGACCATAATAGATTTTGAAAGCTATCTTTGGAATATCATATTCCCTTAATCTAAGTTGATGATAGCCGGATCTAAGGTCTCTCTTAGAGAAGTAACTTGCACCTTAGAGTTGGTCGAATAAGTCATCAACCCTAGGAAGAGGATACTTGTTTTTTATTGTGACTTTATTCAATTGATGATAGTGGATACACATTCGAAGAGAGCCATCCTTCTTACGCACTAATAGGATGGGAGTTCCCCATAGAGAGAGACTTGGCCTATGAAACCTTTATCTAAGAGGTCGTTAAGTTGATCTTTTAACTCCTTAAGCTCGGTTGGAGCCATACGATATAGAGGAATGGAGATAGGATGAGTATTTGGTAGAATGTTAATACCAAATTCTATTTCCCTATGGGAAGGTACCCTGGAAAATCTTTGGGAAAAACTTTAGGAAACTCATTGACTACACAGACTGAACGAACTGTTGAAGCCTCAGATTTAGTGTCTTTAACTCGAACTAGATGATAGATGCAATCTTTTGATATGAACTTTCTGGCTTTAAGATAGGATATGAAATGACTCTTGGGAAACACTGAATTACCTTCCCACTCAAAGGCTGGCTCTTCAGAAAATTAAAACATCACTACTCGAGTGCGAAAATTAATAGATGCATAACAGGAATGGAGCCAATCCATACCAAGAATAATTTCAAAATATACTATGTCTAACTCTATCAGGTCTGCTAATATGATCTTATGAAGGATAGTGATAGGACACTTTCAATAAACTCATTTGGCAACAAATGACTCACCCACTGGGGTGGAAACTAAGAAGGGCAACAACTGACTCACCCATTAGTTGTAGTGAATTATTACCACACTTAGCATATGAAGGATAACTAGGTTTTCCATCGATATTACTCTGAGACCTTGCCATAGAAGTTCTACCCCACGGTTCTTGTCTGGTTCTAGGTGCGGGAGAACTGGATAAAGATGGCACTGACATAGATGAGCGACCCTGAAACTAGGAATGATTTTCTCTTCCAGACCTTGTCTAGCCATAGTCAAACTGCCCAGTTCTAGCTTTCTTATTTCACCTTCTTTCTCCTTTAACTTGTCTGCCTCAATCTGTTGAGCAAAAATCATCAGCCTAGCAAGATCCATATCTCCAATAAGCATGGCAGTCCTACACTCCTTGACCACCAAACTAGACACTCCAGTAACAAATTTACTCATACCTAACCTAGGGTCAGCTATCGTGTCAGGGGCATACTTAGACAACTTATTGAACTTAAGGCAATACTCTTTCACTGATATCGAACCTTGCCTCAGGTTCATGAACTCCTCTATCTTAGATTCTCTTAGCTCATGCAAAAAGAACCTATCTAGAAATATGTCCTGAAACACCTGCCAACTTATAGGAGCTGCATTCTCACCTCTACTATTCTTCCATATTACCACCCAATCATAAGCCATATCCTTAAACCTATAGTATGCCAACTCGACACTCTCCTTCTCAATAACACTTTTAATTTGGGTGATCTTTCTCACCTCATTTAAGTAAAACTATGGGCCTTCACCTAATTTTGACCCAAATTACTCAGGAGGATTCATTCTCATAAAGTCACGAAATCTAGCTACAGCTAAATCACTAATCTACAGAAGTGGGACTGCACCCATATGGTTGCCCTGAACATTGGCAGTTATCTTAGGCCAACGCCTGAAAGGTAGGACAAAATTCAGCATAGGATACATTCTCATTCAGAGGGTCAGCAGGCAGGGGTGACTGGTTATCATTTTTGTGTGCATTAGCTCGATAAAGAGGCATATTATATCACATAAGAGCACGAGTTAAAAAACAAATAAAGACACTATAAGCATGATAGATCATGAAAGAAAAGGATGATTTCCTAAATCATTCCGTGGCCTCTTGCTCATAAATGTGGCGCGCTCCACACCATGATCAAGACTCTACGTAACGCGGCTTTTCTGACTCCCTACGACTCTTTAAACCTTAGATTCTAATACCAAGTTTGTAACACCCCTAAAATGGGTCCCGAGACATCTCACGGTGCTCAAGACTACGAGTAGTCTCAAGCTAACCCTTTAAGTTTTCTACTAAATAGGTAACACATAATACATGAATCTAAGTATACAAAACAATACTAAACTATTGAATACTATCTCAACTGAACTTGAATTAACTAAGTATAATGTCTCAAAGTGTTTAACTAGGAAATCTGAGTAACCGACAAAGTAAGTCTGAAATATATCTAATAGTTGAATAAGCCTCTAACACTACTAAATAGAGAGTCGCTGGGATAGACCCCTAGCTGACAGAAAATAACTGAATAAACTACTCTAAAAAGCTAGAAATTTGATTAACTGGGTCCCTGAACTATGAGGACTCACCAACTATCGGGATATAGATAGAGATGCTCGCGGTCAATCGTGCTGCTGGAACTGAGCACCTGAACCTACATTATTAAAAAATTTAGCACACAAGCATATATGTGGATCAATAATTTTGGAATGTACTCAGAATGTTGGGGTGAATGCATAAGTAAAATAGTGACGGAATGTATATCTTTCTCATAAACAATGCATGCTATGTATAATTGACTTACCTTGGCTTGAGTAATTGAAAGCTGAAATCATAAATCAAGAATGATAAAATATATTATATGAATATTGTGAGCCACCACACTTAGTTCTAAATCTGTACTTTAAATCTATTTTAAAATCATGCATGCTAAGTGTAGAAAGGATTTACTTTTATCATATGAAAACTAAAAACTGAAGCTCTGTAAGTAATGTCTTAAGTAGGACCATATTTGAGTAAATTTTTTAGCCATTACACTTTGGTTTTCAAAAAGATGTTCAGTTATTCTGTAGTAAAGGCTTAGGTTTAGGGAGGTTCTTCAAACCAACATACACTATATGAGCTATCATAGTGTCCAATGACTAGTTCCCGTAGGGGAAACCCTTATGTAGGAGAGAGGTGTCATACTCTTGCCAAGGAGTATAACCTGAGCTAAGTGATCACAATCTGTAACTTTCATCCATATATATCGAAATGATCTGAATCTCTACCTATGTTGGCTCGTAGTTTAGGGTCATCTAAACTAGGACATATACCCAACTCGGTGCTAAATACTACTCCCTTTAATTTATATGCTCATTCTATAGAAAATCCACTTGAATACTAACATAAAGGTTTATAATGAAAAGCAGTTATGCATCTATTTGCTTTAAACTATGATAAAACTAACTGTGTGGATTCCATATCTTAGCTGAGGATCTAACGATTAAATCTTGTTCAAAATCTGAATATAAACTAGTCTTAGGGTGCTTAGAAGCTTAATCTTCTTGAAATATCAATACTTATACTTGGAGCTTAAAACCCATGCTTTAAACTCATATTAAATCATCACAAAGTTCATGCTCAATAATAAAATCTAGAAATTCTTTAATAATTCTAGTTAAGATAATGAAATTCAATTCTCAATCCGTAAAATCATGCCACACGCATAAAGATGTGAAAGGAATCATGAAACTCCACTTTTAAATCACTTGTAACATCAACATCTTTGAACAATGATAATTGGGTATGAACCCTAAATTTAAATTCATATGATTTCATGTAAAATTCAACTCTAAAACTAGTTTTGGGTATAAGGATGAAAGGAGTATCCTTGTTCATAACCCCACATACCTTATTTGATTATTTGAATGCAAAATATTGAAATTTGAAGTCCTAACGACGTTCTTAAAGCTTCTTCTTGAAATTCTTGAACCCGAAAACTTGAATTCTTGGTTATCTTGAAAAGGGAATGGTGAAACTTGGGATTTCTTGGACTCAAGGTTGAAGCTTTAGGGTTTTCTTGGAGAGAAATTTGGTGAATAAAGATCTTAATATGCTTAGAATAAGATTAAATCATCTGTTTTCATGCATTAGGGAAAGAGTAATTGACTTAAATGCCCTTCTAAAATTTAAAATTGCGACTGGAGTCCAATTTTGTACCTCGGCTCGATGCCGTGCTATCGCATTACGTTACTGGAAATGAACGAGTGCAAACTTACACTTCACCGCAATATAGTGCTATCGCATTGCATCACTGGAAATGGATAAGTGCGAATTTGTATTTTACTGTGATACAGTGCTATCGCGTTGCGTCACTGGAAATAGATGATTGTGAATTTTCACTTTATGTTGACGCGTTTCCTATTCCACCATGATTTCTAGTGGGACACGGGCCAATTGTGGTTAGCTACTAGAAAGGACAATTGTGGTTTAGGGGATCACCACGATGCGGTATAATCGCGGTAAGCTGCTGCCTCACACAAAAAATGCCATAACTTCTCACTTAGGCATCGTATTAAGGTGAAATTAGTATCGTTGGAAAGATAACTTAATTATCTACAATTTGGTGGGTCTTGAGATGGAAAATTCTACATACATCAAGTGTTATAAACTTTCAAAGTTGACGTTTGTAGAATCGAACACCAAACTTTTGACGAATCTAAAGTTCTTGGCTCAACTTGGCTCTAAGAGATTTCTATGCACATTCTTCACCTACTAAGCACTTCACACCCTAGGAACTGAGATGAACTAGGAAAAGTACAGGGTATTATCTCCCCCTTGGTAACATTCATCCTCGAATAATACTAGTTTAGCTGAAGATACTGAGGAACTGAGACTATATACTGGCGTGCACAACTATAAATAGAACTACATAACTAAATCTAAAGAATCGTGAGCGATTGAACTAATTTGAAAATGCATGAAACAATATGAAGATAATCACATGGATGAAATAGAGACTTGAAAATAAATGAGTTAAGAAAGACTGTTACCTTAGGCTGAATCTTAGTTTACGGAGAAGAGGTGAGGATACTTGTTTCGCATGTCTTTCTTCTTCTTCCCAAGTGTCACCCTCAACAGACTGATTCTTCCAAAGAACTTTGATCAAGGGAACTTCTTTGTTCGTTAGTCCACATATTTGGTGATCAAGAATCTCTACTGGAAGTTCTTTGTATGAAAGGCTATTCTACATATATATGCTTTCTAGAGGGACTACAATAGATGAATCATCCATACACTTTTCAATAAGGATACATGGAACACTGGGTGAACTGATGAGAATTCTACAGGTAGCTCAAGCTCATACGCTACCTTCCCCAAATGACTCAATATCCTGTAGGGACCTACATATCGGGGACTAAGATTCCCCTTTTTGCCAAATCTATTTACCCCCTTCATGGTTGAAACCTTTAAATAAACTAAGTCATAACCTTCAAACTCAAGATCTCTTGTCCTTACATCTGCATAATATTTCTGACAACTCTGAGCCAGCTTTAATCTCTCTCAAATCAGCTGAAATTTCTTCATGACTTCAAACACCATATCTGGCCTATTTAAAGTAGTACCACCCACTTCAAACCAACTAACTAGTGACCTGCATATCCTCCTATAAAGAGCCTCAAATGGGTCCATTTGAATACTTGAATAGTAACTGTTATTGTAAGCAAACTCGATCTACGACAATTAGTCGTCCCATCTGCGTTTGAAGTCAAGAACATATATCCTCAACATATCCTCTAGGGTTTGAATGGCCCTCTCTACCTGACCATTTGTCTGAGGATGAAACACTGAACTAAGATTAATTTAGGTACCAAGACCCTTTTGAAAGGATTTATAAAATTGAGAGGTAAACTGAGTACCCCTATCTAAAATGATGGACAAGGGAACTCTGTGCAATCTGAGAAACTCTCTAATATATAGCTTAGCATAATCTTCAGCTATGTAAGATGTGTGAAATGGAAAGAAGTAGGCTAATTTAGTCAACCTATCGACAATAACCCAAATCGAATCATGCTGACGACGCGAATGGGGTAATCTTGTCAAAAAGTCCATGTTTACCTCTTCCCACTTCCAAGTGGGGATACCAAACTCCTGAAATGTGCCACCAGGTCTTTGGTGCTCTACCTTAACCTGTTGGCAAGTAGCATACTTGGCCATAAATTCTGTGATATCTTTCTTCATACCACTCCTCTAATAGAGTTACCGCAAATCGCGGAACATCTTGGTGGCTCCTGGGTGAATGGAGTAACGCACACCATGCATTTCTTCCATAATCCACTACCTCAAATCATCAATGTACAACATATACAATCTGCTCTGGTATCTCAACACACCATATCCCCCTTGGTAGAAAACCTATACCTTTTGGTCTTTAACTGACCCCTTCAGCTTGACCAAACTAGAGTCCTTATCTTGCTTCTATTTTACTTCAGAAACTAGAAAAGATTCTGAACTACTCAGAACCAAATATTCCCCTCAGCTGAGTCAACCAACATCACACCCAATCTAGCTAACTGGTGAACTTCTCAAACTAATTCTCTCTTATCATTCTCTACATACGTAACACTGCCTATAGACAGTCTACTAAGGGCGTCTGCCACCATATTAGCCTTTTCCAGATAATATAACACACTCATGTCATTATCCTTAAACAATACTAACAACCTTCTCTAACAAAGACTTAACTTTCTCTGAGTAAACACATATTCCAAGCTTTTATAGTCTGTGAATACATCAACATGCACCCCATAAAGATAGTGCCTCTAAATTTTCAATGCAAATAAAATAGCAGCTAGCTCAAGATCATGGGTAGGGTAGTTATTTTTGTGAGGCTTAAGTTATCTAGAGGCATAGTCTATAACTTTACCTCTCTGCATCAAAACACAACATAAACCAACTCTAGAAGCATTACAATAGATAATGAATCCTTTTGTACCATCAGGTAGCGCTAAAACTGGGGCTGAAGTGAGTCGAGCCTTCAACTCCTAAAAACTCTTCTCAAAAGAATCTAACCATTGAAACTTAACTTTTTAAGGTCAATCTAGACATGGGGGATGCAATAGATGAAAACTCTTCAATAAAACATCTGTAATAGCCAGCTAAACCCAAGAAACTCCCGATGTCCGATAGAGATATGGGTCTAGGCCAGTTTCTCACTGCTTCAGTCTTTTAGGGATCGACTATAATGTCTTCATCGAAAACAATATAGCCGAGGAAAGAAACTAATCGTAGCCAAAATTCACACTTGCTGAAATTGGCGAACAACTGGCGATCTCTAAGAGTTTGCAACACAATTCAAAGATGGTCTGCATGGTCATCCTTACTAATAGAATAGACAAGAATATCATCGATAAATACTTTGAGAAACATGTTAAAATATTGTTTGAACACTCTTTTCATTAAGTCCATAAAGGCTGCTGGGGCATTTGTCAGCCCGAATGACATGACTAGAAACTTGAAATGACTATAACGGGTTCTGGAATCTATCTTTGGAATATCACATTCCCTTACTCTAAGCTGATGATAGCCGAATATAAGGTCTATCTTGGAGAAGTAACTTGCACCTTTGAGTTGGTCGAATAAGTCATCAATCCTAGGAAGAGGATATTTATTTTTGATTGTGAGTTTATTCAATTGATGGTAGTCGATACAACTTCGGAGAGAACCATCTTTATTACGCATGAATAGGATGGGAGCACCCCATAAAGAGACACTTGGCCTTATGAATCCTTTAACTATGAGGTCTTTAAGATGCTCTTTTAACTCCTTAAGCTCAGCTGAGCCATACGATATAGAGGAATGGAGACGGGCTGAGTATCTGGAAGAAGGTCAATATAAAATTCTATTTCCATACTGAGAGGTACCCCTGGCAAATATTCAGGAAGAAATTTAGGAAACTCATTGACTAGGCGGACTGAATAAACTGTTGGAGCCTTAGACTTAGTATCTTTGACTCGAACTTAATGATAGATGTACTCTTTTGATATGACCTTTCTGGATTTAAGATAGGATATGGAATGGCTCTTGGGAGACACTGAATTACCTTCCCACTCAAAGGATGGATCTTCAAGAAACTGAAACTTCACTACTCGAGTGTGACAATCAATAGATGCATAACAGGAATAGAGCCAATCCATGCCAAGAATAATGTCAAAATTGACCATGTCTAACTCTATCAGGTCTGCTAATTTGATCTTATGAAGGATATTGATAGGACACTTTCTATAGACTCGTTTGGCAATAATTGACTCACCCACTAGGGTGGAAACTAAGAAGGTCTTAGGGAGTTTTTCAGGACCTTCCCCAAAATTCACTGGAACTAACGTGGTGACATAAGAGAGATTTGACTCGGGGTCCAACAGTATATAAACATCAAGATGAAAGCCACGAAGCATACCAGTAACAATATATGGCAAACTCTGCTACTCCTGATGGGATGGTAATGCATAAAACATATTCTGGCGCTGACCTCCACCGGTACTGGATGATGCACCCTGAGGAGGGACTGGGAAACCTAGAGGATCTGATGTGCTAGTATCCATAGTCTAGGGACGAACATCCCTACTTCACTTCTTAGCACGCGGACACTCTTTAATTCTATGACCCAACTTACCACATCAATAACAACCTTTTTATCCCAAAAAGCACTCACTAAGATAATTCTTACCACACTTAGAACATGAAGGATAATTGGGTTGTCCACCCACATTACTCTGAGGCCTAGCCATAGAAGTTCTACCCCACGGCCCCTGCCTGGTTTTTGGTGCGAGAGCACTGGTTGAAGATGGCACTGGCATAGATGAGCAACCCTAAAACTGTGAATGATTTCCCCCTCCAAGCTTGTTCGTCCATGGTCAAAATACTCGGTTCTAGACTTCTTATTTCCCTTCTCTCTCCCCTTCAAATTTTTTACCTCAATCTGCTGAGCATTAATCATCAGCCTACCAAGATCCATATCCCTAATAAGTATGGTAGTCCTACACTCCTTGACCACTAAACTAGACACTTCAGTAACAAACTTACTCATACCTAACCTAGGGTCAACCATCGTGTTAAGAGAATACTTAGATAACTGATGATAGGCAAATTTACGCGCCTATATCAATATATTTTGCCCATATTTTAGCCTAGTTTTGAGAACAAATTATATAATTCATGCACTTTTAGTCCTTTTTCCTGTAAATGAGCTAACGAACATGATTAGTAAAGTTTCAGGTATAAATGATGCATAATTCAGCATTTTATGGCTTACTTGACGCTAAAGAAAGCTCACGAAGTAAGGGAAGGGAGTTTACACGCCTAAGGACCAAAACTGCTGCATGGAAAATCTGTCCCGGGCTAAAACAGCATTTCTGAAGACTTTGGAGGACCAAAATTGCTGCATGGAAAATCTGTCCCGGGCTAAAACAGCAATTCTGAAGACTTTGGGGACTTACAGACAAAAAGCTGGATTTTGACAATGATACATTAACCTAGTACAATTAGGTTATGTATTTCATTATTTTAAGTGGATTATGATAATGTTACCTTAACCTAGTACATATGGGTTAAGGATTTCATTAGTCTAGTAGGATTTGGTTATTTATTTCATTAGCTTAGTAGGATTAGGATATGGGTATTATAAATACCCGATCATGCTAGAGATTTGGACGGATCTTCTATTCCTCTATTATTCTACACTACAAACAATTCTACAACTCTTCTAATCTTTCCATCAATTCTATTTTCGTCTATTCTTCTATTCTTAAATTCCGCAACAAGAGAAACGTTACTTTGCAAGAAATCACACCTAACGCCTACCACTCTTGTGCTACACGAAATTGATCATTATTGTGGTATAATAACAATGTCAATTGTGGTTTTCTTTGCATTCATGGGTAACTAAACTTCTCTGTTGGGGTTATGGAAGCCAAATGAGTTACTATCTATTGCTGTGAGTTTGTGAGTTCGAGGCACGTATATTGCTTATATCATTATTCTCTTCATCTTAATCTACATTCTTTGCGGTTGCAAACGCAAGAATATGCCAGTCTAACATTTAACTTGTTCGAGAGAAAAGTTATTTGTCTGGAAAAGAGATAATGTGAAGGTAGTAGGACACCCTTTCCTACTAAAAAGCTAGTGCCGTAACTGGACTAACCTCTTGGAGAATTCGTACCGTTAGACACGCTTTAAGCTTGAGAGAGTTAAAGTGAAATAGTCCTTGTTTAGGTCGAGAGAAGCTTGGATTTACCATCGACTACAATCCTCTATAAGCAATTGCATGTCAGAATTCTACACACTCATAGCCAATAGAGACGTATACCTCAGAAGGTGGACATAACCCCAACGCCTCAATTCTCATTGTTTACATCTCACCAAAACATTCTTTCTCTTTTTACTTTATTATTTTCAGCTTTTGTTTACATTACTTGCAAAACAAGAATCCCCCCTTCTTACGAGACTTGCACTAAAAGTCTAGCAATTTTTACTTACTTGTTGACCAAGCTATTCCCTGTGGGATCGATACCCAACCCAGGTTGGGTTCTATATTTGCTAACGACCGCTTTACACTCAAACGAGAGCTGTAGATTGAGCGTTATCAAAAATTAGCGCCGTTGCCGGGGAATACAAGTGTCAATTAAGTTCGGAATAATTACTAGACCCTTTGGTCAAAGATTCTCGTACTTTTACTTTTAGTTTTTGTTTTTGTCTACTGCAGGTTTTTATTTTAGTGCATGCCCCATACTCGAAGTTCTGGTCAACCGTTATTACCAATCAATCCTGAACCACACCGCATTGGTAGAATGGAAGCACAAGCTGAAATCGCAAGGATGGCTGCTCAACAGGAACAAGCAAGATTGGCTGCCCTTGCCGCAGCCCAGGTTCAACAGCAGAACATTGATAACCCTGCACGAGCACCAAATCCTGACGATGAGGATTTAGGTGATGACGAGTTACTAAACCCTAGGCGTGATGCTGAAATCATAACACCTGCCAACAGAAGAGGTCGACAAGCTCGGTATAGATATGATCACCAACCTATGCAGCCAGCTTTCGATGATGATGATGATGATCTTGATGGTGCCGGAGCCACTGGAGCTATAATTCCACCACCATTAGTGCCCGGAGCCAAGTTCAACATCACAAGCACCATGATTCAGTTATTGCAACTCAAGGGATTGTTTGGTGGATTAGCAGGCGATGATCCGAATATGCATCTCATCAACTTTATTTCTACATGCAAGTCTTTTGACAATCCTGGTGTTGGTCAGAATGCAATTCGATTACGTCTATTTCCATTGTCTCTGTCTGGGGAGGCAACACTATGGTTGAATGGGCTGACTCCTGATTCAATTACAAATTGGAGGCAATTGAGAGACGCTTTCCTAGAAAGATTCTTTCCGCCTTCCAAAAGGGCACAATTGAGAGATGAAATCAGCAACTTTCGTCAGCTTCCCACTGAAGCTCTTCATGAAACATGGGAGAGGTTCAAGACAAAGCTAGCGAGATGCCCAAACCATCACATGACTAATGTTCACCTCATGGAGATATTGTATAGAGCCTTGAATTCAATAACTAAACCAGTGGTGGATAACGCAGTTGGAGGATCTTTTATGGACCTCACCTTTGGTCAAGCAAGCAATATGCTAGATCGCATGACGAAACAAAGTAGAGCTTGGCATACCAGGGATTCTGAGGTAGCAAGCCCCACTTTATCTATAGGCATGACTGCAGACCAAAGAAGAAGACAAGAAGAACGTGATCAAGATATGGCGCACATGAAAACACAAATGGATCTTCTTACAAAACATTTATTATCAGGGAAGACCGAAAAAGTGAAAGCTGTGGCGCTAAAAGGAAGAGACGAATCTGATTCGGAAGAAGAAGCCAACTACTTGAACAATCAGGGGGGTTTTCGAGGGAATGCCCAAGGAAACCAAGGTCGGAACTATTATGATAATTCTGGAAACAAGGACCAAGGTAGTTGGAGAAAAAACAATGAAAAGAGTGGTGTTTATGTTCCCCCTGGTAGACGTGATACCACCACATCTAATTCTGGAAGTATGGAAGACATGATGGCTAAATTATTGAAAGGAGTGGAAACAACGAGCGCGGGAGTTACTGAGGTAATCAATGATTTGTCTTCCATGAAACAACTAGTTGATTCTCATTCCACTTCAATCAAGCAAATAGAGCAGCAACTGAGCCAACTTTCAGCAGTACTCAATCAAAGAAAGGCTGGCACTTTACCTAGCGATACTGTGCAAAACCCAAGGAATGATGGGTCATGCATGGCCATCACTACCAGAAGTGGTAAGGTGCTGGAACCTTCAGCAAAAGGCAAGCAAGTGGTTGAAGAAGTTGCGGATATGGATGATAACGCAAAAGGAGAAGATGCCGCAACAACTAGTTCTGACGTCAAGGACGTCACGCCCAGTGACGTGCAGCCTGAAAAAATGGAAAAACGGAAGCAAGAGGAGAAGAAATCCATGGAGAGAACACTTCCATACCCACCACCACCTTTTCCCCAAAGATTGAAGAAGGTGGCTGAGGACACGAAGTCCAGCAAATTCATGACTATGTTAAAGCAGCTGACCATTAATGTTCCATTGGTGGAGGCACTTGAACAAATGCCTGGGTATGCGAAGTTTATGAAAGATCTTTTGACTAAGAAGAGGGCAGCAAGTTATGAGCTGAAGGATGATGTGCATCATTGTAGTGCAATTGCTACCCGATCAATAGTTCAGAAGAAGGCCGACCCCGGAGCTTTCACTATTCCTTGCACTGTCGGATCTTTGAACTTTGCCAAAGCATTATGTGACCTAGGAGCCAGCATCAACTTGATGCCATTATCGATCTACAAGAAGTTGGGGTTAGGAGATCCTACACCAACTAACATGAGGCTTGTTATGGCAGATAGGTCGGTAAAACGACCGGTTGGTATTCTATGTGATGTCTTGGTAAAGGTTTCTTCATTTATCTTTCCAGCAGACTTTGTCATCTTGGATTGTGAAGCAGATTCAGAGGTTCCCATAATCTTGGGACACCCTTTCCTTGCTACAGGAAGTGTGCTCATTGATTTGAGAGCTAATGAACTTTCATTCCGAATAAATGACGAAGTGGTTCGATTTGATGTTTGCAAATCAATGAAGCAACCCAAAGATCTGAGTGTATTTTCTGTGGCTGATGTTGTCTTTGACGATGAGAAAGAACGCCTTGAAGAAGAGCAAATTCTTGATGATCCTTTGGAGGTTTTGCTCATGAAAGGAGAGAATGAGGATGCTGAAATTTCTGAAGAAGCTGTTTGTGCGCTATCGGGATTAGGGACAAATCGCTATACTCCCAAGAAGCTGGATCTTGATCTCAAGAATCGACCCACACCACCAGCCAAGCCATCTATTGAACAACCACCCACACTAGAATTGAAGGAGCTGCCAAGTCATCTGAAGTACGCATTCTTAGGAAGCGGAAACACACTTCCAGTCATAGTGGCAGCCGATTTGGGTGAGCAACAAGTTGCAGCTCTTATTTCGATCTTACGCAAGTATATTAGAGCCATTGGATGGACCATTGCGGATATTATTGGTATTCCACCTGGGATTTGCACACATAAAATTCAGCTTCAAGAAAAGTGCACACCCACCATTGAACATCAAAGGCGTTTAAATCCACCTATGCAAGAAGTGGTGAAGAAGGAGATTATAAAGTGGTTAGACGCAGGAGTTGTATATCCTATCTCTGATAGTACGTGGGTAAGTCCTGTACAATGTGTTCCCAAGAAAGGAGGAATGACGGTGGTCGCAAATGCAAAGAATGAACTTATTCCACTCAGGCCAGTTACTGGATGGAGAGTATGCATGGACTACCGCAAGCTGAATTCGTGGACACTCAAGGATCACTTCCCCATGCCATTTATGGACCAAATGCTAGATCGATTAGCGGGGAAAGGATGGTTTTGCTTCTTGGATGGTTATTCAGGTTATAATCAGATTTGTATTGCTCCCGAAGACCAAGAGAAGACAACGTTCACATGCCCATATGGTACGTTTGCCTTCAAACGCATGCCATTCGGGTTGTGTAATGCACCAGCCACCTTTCAACGTTGTATGATGTCTATTTTCTCTGATATGGTTGAAGACACTTTGGAGGTATTTATGGACGACTTTTCAGTTGTCGGTGAGTCTTTTGAAGCATGTTTGGCAAACTTGAGCATGGCATTGCAAAGATGTGTAGAGTTCAACCTTGTGCTGAATTGGGAGAAGTGCCACTTCATGGTAAAAGAAGGAATCGTTCTTAGGCACAAGATCTCTGAAAGAGGAATAGAGGTTGATCGAGCAAAAATAGAGGTAATTGAGAAGCTACCGCCTCCAATTTCGGTGAAGGGAGTCCGTAGTTTTCTTGGCCATGCTGGTTTCTATCGTAGATTCATCAAAGACTTTTCCAAAATTTCTAGTCCATTGTACAAACTACTGGAGAAAGATGCGAAGTTTGACTTTAATGACAATTGCTTAAAGGCATTCGAATGCCTTAAAGGAAAACTCATTGAAGCCCCTATCATGGTAGCACCAGATTGGACGCTCCCGTTTGAGGTCATGTGCGATGCTAGTGGTGTAGCCGTTGGTGCTGTTCTTGGACAAAGAAAGGAGAAACTATTTCATCCTATCTACTATGCGAGTAAGGTCCTAAATGAAGCCCAAAGGAACTACACTGCTACTGAACAAGAGCTCCTAGCGGTTGTATATGCGTTTGAGAAGTTTCGTGCCTATCTATTGGGTACCAATGTGATCGTCCATACAGACCATGCAGCTCTTAAGTATCTAATGACGAAGAAGGATGCCAAACCAAGGTTGATTCGATGGGTACTGCTGCTGCAAAAGTTTGATTTCGAAGTCAAAGATAGAAGAGGTTGCGAGAACCAAGTGGCTGATCACCTATCTAGACTTGAGAATGAACATGTGGCGCAACCTGAAATTCAGATTGATGATGCATTCCCTGACGAGGAGATATTAGCGACAAAAATGGAGAAAGTACCATGGTATGCCGACTTTGCAAATTTCGTAGATAGTAATGTGATACCTACCAACTTATCTTACCACCAAAGGAGGAAGTTTATGCATGACGTTCAGCACTACTATTGGGATGAACCTTATTTGTTTCGAAGATGCGCGGATGGGATCATTCGACGATGTATATCCCATGAAGAAGTACCTGCTATATTGGAAGCATGCCACACTTCGCAAGTTGGAGGACATCATGCAGGGAATCGAACGGCAAGAAAAGTATTGCAAAGTGGTTATTATTGGCCCTCGATATTCAGAGATGCATACGACTATGTGAGAAGGTGTGACCAATGCCAACGTCAAGGTGCTATTTCAAAACACCATGAAATGCCCATGTCCAAAATTATGGAGATAGAACTTTTTGATGTGTGGGGTATTGATTTCATGGGTCCATTCGTGAATTCGTTTGGAATGAAGTACATCTTGGTTGCTGTGGATTATGTTTCGAAATGGGTTGAAGCTGTAGCATTGGCCGACAACGAAGGAAAGCGTGTTGTAGCGTTCTTAAAGAAGAATATCTTCTCTCGCTTTGGGGTACCTCGTACTATCATAAGTGATGGAGGATCTCACTTTTGCAACAAGCTATTCAAATCTGTATTGGCCAAGTATGGTGTCAAGCAACACAAGGTAGCTACGCCTTATCATCCCCAAACTAGTGGACAAGTAGAGGTTTCCAATCGAGAGATTAAGCAAATCCTTGCAAAGACGGTTAATGCAAATAGGAAGGATTGGTCTCGAAAGCTAGATGATGCACTATGGGCATATAGGACTGCATTCAAGACACCCATTGGCATGTCTCCTTATCAACTAGTTTATGGGAAGGCTTGTCATCTACCCATCGAGCTTGAATTCAAGGCATTGTGGGCATTGAAGCACTTGAATCTGAATTGGGATGATGTGAAGAATCTGAGGTTGGAGCAGCTGAACGAATTAGATGAGTTCCGTCTCCATGCATATGAAAGATCGGATTTATACAAGGAGCGGATGAAGAAGTATCATGATCAGCGGATTGTTCGACGAAACTTCCAAAAGGGTGATATGGTACTACTCTTCAACTCCAGATTTAAGCTCTTCCCAGGTAAGTTAAAATCTAAGTGGTCTGGTCCATTTAAAGTTATCCAAGTCTACTCGTCTGGAGTAGTCGAATTGGAAGGCAATAAGGGTGTTGTCTTCAAAGTGAATGGCCAACGTGTTAAGCCGCATATCGGTCCTCTTGAATCGACGAATGACATGGCCATCACTTATCTCGACGAAGTCTAAGTACTCGAGATAACCATGTCGTGCCACGACAATAAATAAGGCGCTAGATGGGAGGCAACCCATCGTTTATCATTTTTCATTTATCGTTTATCGTTTTCTTTCATTCTAGTACTTGATTTGTTTTTAATTAATAAAAATCCAAAAATAAGAGTCGTGCCACGACCAAAACTAAGGCGCTTGGTGGGAGGCAACCCATCGTACTAATCGTTTTCATTTGTTTGAGCGAATATAGGTGCAAGAAGTAGTCAACGAGGAGATTGATTTCAATTGACGATTTGGACGCATTGTATGGTAAAGTTGGTAAATTAGGAAGGGTGATGCATAAGGCTATGGATTGAGCCTTTCCCACGCCAAAATAGGCTTCGAGGAAGGCTAGGCCTTGGTAAAACTAGGCCACGAACGATGCACAACCTATCCTATAGCCTAAGGTCTCGGAATCTAGTGTGCTATACACTATGCGCCGCCTATTCCTAGGTATGCTTTTGACTATGCGCCGCCTATGCTATGGCATTTGGTCTCAGTATCTCATATGCCATAGACTATGCGGCGCATATGTCCCATTATGCCATAGACAATGCGCCGCATATGTCTACATATGCCATAGACTATGCGACGCATATGTCCCATTATGCCATAGACAATGCGCCGCATATGTAGGATTTTTGTCTCCAAAACCGATTGTAAATGGGTCATAACCCGACCCATACTCTTCCTATATAAAGGGGACTTAGTCTTATAACACAACCACAATAGAAAATACCCTAAAGGCGCCGCATACTCTTCCAAATCTTCTAAAAAATTTCTTCTTTTGCTCTTCCAATTCACAAAACCATCTCCACAAGCTTCAAGCAAGTAAGTGCTCTCTTATTCTTCATTTATTTCTCGTAAGTACTACGTTGCTATGGCTATTATTAATTGCTAAATTATATATGATTGTTGGTAATGTTCATGTGTTTGGATTGTTGTTGCAAAATCATGTGAGTGAACATATACGTAGGAAAATCTTGACCTGTTTCCGACTTGAATCTGGTTTCAATAGCATTGTTATGATATTTGCGGAATTGCTATGGCTATGAATATTGCTTAAGATTGTTGTTAGGATACTTACATGTTAGACTATCCCGGCCATCGGGATAAGACCTACCGACTTAGGAGGTGGTGATTGTTAAGAGAATAACGATTTAATGTGGTATCCTCTATGTAGTAGTGTTGCTATATCTACCATGAAAGTAGTCCAATGGCTGCAAGTAAGTGATGCATTGCTGATTTTCTTGTCGGAATACAATCCTAAAACGTATCTCGATGAAATCTGAGTAAATCGACTACTTTCACCTCACTGATTTGTGTTAACAAAACTAAGTGTGGGGTGGTACCCCTAATGCTTGCTTATAGATTGTATCAAGCGAAACTGTGCTGCAACTAACACTATTTCTAGTCTCAGGTACAATGGCACCTAAAGCGAGGCAAGGCAAGGAGAAGGCAACCACTTCCCAAAAGGGCAAGAAGAGAAGTCGAAAAGACCAAGGAGAATCATCCTCAGCACAACCACCACGAAGAATGTTCGGAATAAAATGGGTTCTTGAGGAAGAAGCCAAAGCATGGTACAGCAGCAACAAAGAAAGAAAATATGTGCACGTCGACTTGATCAACAAGGATACCTTAGCAAAGAAGGAGCCGCGTATGTTGGCAAAAATAATGGCTTTGAAGTTGGATTTCATCTTCCGCGACATGGGAGAGTGTAATCTTGATCTAACGAGAGTTTTATGCCAACTGGTCGCCAAACACAACAGGCAATGAAGTCAAAATTCGGGGCTAGGTGTTACAGCTCACAGCGGACTGGATCAACTATTTTCTTGGCTTACCTTCAATCGACGCAGCACCATTCAAAGAGCTGTACAGCAGGCCTCCTTATAGAGCAATACGACACACGCTTTGTGGAAGCAGATCAATGGCAAGGTGGGGAAGACATAAAGAAACCGTCCGACACAACACCTTCCCCTATGCTCCACTAAATAGGGAAGCAAGAATCTGGATGCGCATTGTCAACTCATGTCTTATTCCTGGGACTCAATACACAAAGATATCGAGAGATAAAGTGTGTTTGGTCTATGCTTTAATGACGAATGTCCCAATCAACTTTGGGGCAATCATTCGATCCACCATGAGGAAGGCCAGACTACACAAAAGGTCCCATTTCACATTTGGCAATTTGTTGACAGCAATCTTGTGGAAGGAGGATATCGAAGAGGAACCAGCTGATCATAAACTCCCACACAATCCGAAGAAGGTTGACCTCACAAAGGTCAAAGATGCTGAATCAACACATGGCATCAACCTTACTACGGTAGAGAGACATGCTCGGGATGAGAGTTTCTCCCGCCATATGTACGGCATGATGAGGTTTACAATGATGAGCGGAGGTCGTGTTCCAACTGCTGCAGAGCTCCAACAGCTGGACCACGACTATCCCATGAACATGCATGCACGGGAGATGTGTGGAGTGGGCGTATACTTTGAGGAACCTCTAGATGATGATGTGCCGACTGATGACGATCGACGCTTGCCAGACTCTGACGAGGAGGAGAACTCTGACGACGACTCTTATGATGATTCCGACGAAGGGGGTATGACCCCCGACAATGAGGAAGAGTCCGACTAACCAGGTTCCTCGTATTTATTTTCCACTGAGGGCAGTGTCCCGTTTAAGTGTGGGGTGGCGGTATCGTATGCTACTATACTTCTCTACTGCATCTATATTTGCTTGCTTTGTTTTGTTAGGAGTAAATTTTTTTCTAGCTTCGCATGAAATTATTTTGATAGGCAGCATGAGATTATAACAAGAGTATGTGCTACAATTGTGACTATTGAAACGTTTAGGCTCTAGTTGTGACTCAATATGTGATATTATGTGATTCAATTCCTTCACTTGTTGGGTCGAGAGTCTATATTACTTCCAATCAAGTCGACCATGTGCCTTGTATGTGTGAGATAATCGTATATTCTATGTGTGTAGCTGATGCTAGAACTTGCCTGGTATGTATGCAAAGCGAAAATAAGGAGTGTAAGTTTAGGATATGATTTAGGCATTTCTTTGGAAACCTATATTTGTTTACCTTCAGTTTTACCTACCCATGGACATCATCCTAGTTAAACCCTTTTGAGCCTTTAGCCTATTTCTTTGACAACCTTGTATGTAAGCCTAATCCATTTCTTTCAAGACCGTAATTTGATCCCAAAATCCCTAAGTGCTTTAAAGTGAAAAAGTCATGTGACAACATAAAAGGAAATTGGGTGAGTATAATGCTATAAATTGGAATGGTTCTTGAATGTGTTATGAAAAAGAAAAAAAAATTGCTATCATAAGAGGTATGTTGTGAAAAGAAAAAGGAAAAGAAAGCTGAAAAGTGAGTTGTGCTTAAAATTGAAAAAAGAGGAGAACAAGGGTGGTAGAAAAAAAGAAAGAAGAAAGGTTGAAAGAAAAAAGTGTCAATGATACAAAGTGATGTATTAAAGCGCTTAGGAACTTAGTCACTATTCCTGGCCAACATAGTACTACCCGTCCCTTAGCCTACATTACAACCATCAAAAGACCTACTTGATCCTAATCTTAACATTCCAACATTTAGTAGAGTATTACATTAAGGGCAAGCCTATGGTCATCAGTTTCTACATATGAACTCTTTGTGAGAGTGAGAGCAAGGACATTTTGATACCCATGTTTGAAAAATATGCTATATTTGTGAGTGATTATGGGTACTATATGGTGAGACACACATGGTTGATGAGTTTTGGGTACTTATATATGATTCCTTGTACCTTAACGTTTGCATGCGAGTTGATCACCATCACGAGTCTATACTTGAGGTTAAATTGTTTCTACTTATAATCGGAAAGCTACTCTTGGTTGATAATCGTTGTGCTTGTCTTAATAAATGTTTTGTGTTGATTCTGTAAAAACCTTAAGTTGATGCTTAGAAGGACATGATATGTTGTTCGAGGACGAACAAATCTCTAAGTGTGGGGTGTTGATGATAGGCAAATTTACGCGCCTATATCAATATATTTTGCCCATATTTTAGCCTAGTTTTGAGAACAAATTATATAATTCATGCACTTTTAGTCCTTTTTCCTGTAAATGAGCTAACGAACATGATTAGTAAAGTTTCAGGTATAAATGATGCATAATTCAGCATTTTATGGCTTACTTGACGCTAAAGAAAGCTCACGAAGGAAGGGAAGGGAGTTTACACGCCTAAGGACCAAAACTGCTGCATGGAAAATCTGTCCCGGGCTAAAACAGCATTTCTGAAGACTTTGGGGGACCAAAACTGCTGCATGGAAAATCTGTCCCGGGCTAAAACAGCAATTCTGAAGACTTTGGGGACTTACAGACAAAAAGCTGGATTTTGACAATGATACATTAACCTAGTACAATTAGGTTATGTATTTCATTATTTTAAGTGGATTATGATAATGTTACCTTAACCTAGTACATATGGGTTAAGGATTTCATTAGTCTAGTAGGATTTGGTTATTTATTTCATTAGCTTAGTAGGATTAGGATATGGGTATTATAAATACCCGATCATGCTAGAGATTTGAACGGATCTTCTATTCCTCTATTATTCTACACTACAAACAATTCTACAACTCTTCTAATCTTTCCATCAATTCTATTTTCGTCTATTCTTCTATTCTTAAATTCCGCAACAAGAGAAACGTTACTTTGCAAGAAATCACACCTAACGCCTACCACTCTTGTGCTACACGAAATTGATCATTATTGTGGTATAATAACAATGTCAATTGTGGTTTTCTTCGCATTCATGGGTAACTAAACTTCTCTGTTGGGGTTATGGAAGCCGAATGAGTTACTATCTATTGCTGTGAGTTTGTGAGTTCGAGGCACGTATATTGCTTATATCATTATTCTCTTCATCTTAATCTACATTCTTTGCGGTTGCAAACGCAAGAATACGCCAGTCTAACATTTAACTTGTTCGAGAGAAAAGTTATTTGTCTGGAAAAGAGATAATGTCAAGGTAGTAGGACACCCTTTCCTACTAAAAAGCTAGTGCCGTAACTGGACTAACCTCTTGGAGAATTCGTACCGTTAGACACGCTTTAAGCTCGAGAGAGTTAAAGTGAAATAGTCCTTGTTTAGGTCGAGAGACGCTTGGATTTACCATCGACTACAATCCTCTATAAGCAATTGCATGTCAGAATTCTACACACTCATAGCCAATAGAGACGTATACCTCAGAAGGTGGACATAACCCCAACGCCTCAATTCTCATTGTTTACATCTCACCAAAACATTCTTTCTCTTTTTACTTTATTATTTTCAGCTTTTGTTTACATTACTTGCAAAACAAGAATCCCCCCTTCTTACGAGACTTGCACTAAAAGTCTAGCAATTTTTACTTACTTGTTGACCAAGCTATTCCCTGTGGGATCGATACCCAACCCAGGTTGGGTTCTATATTTGCTAACGACCGCTTTACACTCAAACGAGAGCTGTAGATTGAGCGTTATCAATAACTAATTGAAATCAAGGCAGTACTTCTTCACTGACATCGACCCCTACCTCAGATTTATGAAATCCTATACCTTAGGTTCTCTCATCTTACATAGAAAGAATATATCTAGAAACGTGTTCTGAAATACCTACAAACTCATAGGAGTTGTATTCTCACCACTACTATTCTTCCATATTACCACCCCAATCATAAGCCACGTCCTTCATCCTATAGGATGTCAACTCCACACTCTCCTACTCAGTAACATGCATAATTTGGGTGATATTTCTCACCTCATCTAAGTAAAACTATGGGTACTCATCTTCTTTTGACCCAAAGAACTCAGGTGGATTCATTCTTATGAAGTCATGATAGCTGGCTGCAGCTAAATGAATATTTTCTAAAGTGGGACAACAACTTGATGATTTCCTTGAACATTGGCCATCACAGCTTGGGCCAACACCTGAAAGACAGTCTAAATTTTAGCATGGGATGCATTCTTATTTTGAGGTTTAACAGGCTGGGGTTGCTAGTTATTATTTCTGCGTGCATTATTTCATCGAGGAGGCATATTCTGTCAGATAAGAGCATGAGTTAAAAGAAGATAGAGACACTGGAAGTACGATAGAACATTAAAGAAAAGAATGATTTCTAAATCATTTTGTAACCTCTTGGTCATAAATGTGGTGCGCTTCACACCCATGATCAAGACTCTACGTAACGTGGCTTGTCTGATTCCCTATGACTCTTTAAACCTTAGGCTATAATACCAAGTTTGTAACACCTCAAAATGGAGTTTTGAGAGGTCACACGGTGCTCAAGGCTACGAGTAGTCTCAATCTAACCCATTAAGACTTATACTAAAGTTGTAACTTATAATACAGGAATCTAAACATGTAAAATAATACTGAACTACTAAATACTGTCTGGACTAAACTAGAATTAGCTGAGTATAATGTCTGAAAGTGTTTAACTAGGAAATCTAAGTAACCGACACTATAAGTCTAAAATGTATCTAATAGTCGGACAAGACTCTAACACTACTAAGTATAGAATCACTGGGATAGACCTCCAGCTCACTCAAACTGACTGAAAATAACTGAATAAACTACTCTGAAAAGCTGGAAATTTGATTATCTGGGTCCTCAAACTATGAGGACTCACCAACTGTCTGGATGTAGATAGAGATGCTCGCGGTCAATCACGTTGTTGGAACTGAGCACTTGAATCTACATTATTAAACAATGTAGCACATAGACATATATGTGGATCGGTACTTTTGGAATGTACTGAGAATGTGGGGGTGAATGCATAAGTAAAATAGTGACGGAATGTATGTCTTTCTCATAAACAATGCATGCTAAGTATAAATAACTCACCTTGGCTTGAGTAATTGAAACCTGAAATCATAAATCATGAATGATAAAATATACTATATGAATACTGTGAGCCACCACACTTAGTTCTTAATCTTTACTTGTAATTTGTATTCAAATCATGCATGCTAAGTGTAGTAAGGACTCACTTTTATCATATGAAAACTAAAAGCTGAAGTTCTATAAGTAATGTCTTAAGTAGGACCATATCTGAGTAAATTTGTGAGCCTTTACACTTAGTTTTCTAAATATTGTTCTGTGATTCTATTTTTAAGACTTAGGTTTAGGGAGGCTATTCTAACCTACATACACTATGTGAGCTATCATAGTGTCCAATGTCTAGTTCCCATAAGGAAAAGCCTTACGTTGGGGATAGGTGTCATACTCTTGCAAAGGAGTAGAACCTGAGCTAGGTGATCACAACCTGTATCTGTCATCCATATACATCGAAATAATCTGAATTTGTACCTATGTTGGCTCATCGCTCTAGGTCATGTGAACTAGGACACATACCCAACTCGGTGCTAAATACTAATCCCTTTAATTTATATGCTCATTCTATAGGAAATCCACTTTAAGACTAACATAAGGTTTTACAATGAAAACCAGTTATGCATCTATTTACTTTAAACTTTAATATAACTAACTGTGTGGATTTCATTTCATAGTTGAGGATCTAAAGATTAAATCTTGTTCAAAATTTGAATATAAACTAGTCTTAGAGTTCTTAAAAGCATAATCTTCTTGAAATATCAATACTTATACTTGGGGCTTAAAACCCATGCTTTAAACTCATATCAAATCATTACAAAGTTCATGCTCAATAATAAAATCTTAAAATTCTTTAATAATTCTAGTCAAGATAATTAAATTCAATTCTCAATCCATAAAATCATGACACACGCATAAAGATGTGAAAGGAATCATGCAACTCAACATTTAAATCACTTGTAACATCAACATCTTTGAACAATGATAATTGGGTATGAACCCTAAATTAAAATTCATATGATTTCATGTAAAATTCAACTCTAAAACTAGTTTTGGGTATAAGGATGAAAGGAGTATCCTTGTTCATAACCCCACATACCTTATTTGATTATTTGAATGCAAAATATTGAAATTTGAAGTCCTAACGATGTTCTTAAAGCTTCTTCTTGAAATTCTTGAACCCGAAAACTTTAATTCTTGGTTATCTTGAAAAGGAAATGGTGAAACTTGGGATTTCTTGGACTCAAGGTTGAAGCTTTAGGGTTTTCTTGGAGAGAAATTTGGTGAATAAAGATCTTAATATGCTTAGAATAATATTAAATCATTTGTTTTCATGCATTAGGGAAAGAGTAATTGACTTAAATGCCCTTCTAAAATTTAAAATCACGAATAGAGTCCGATTTTTCATCTCAGCGCGATCCAATGCTATTGTGTTATGTTACTGGAAATAGACGTGTGTGAATTTGCACTTCACCACGACATGGTACTATCGCATTGCATCAGTGGAAATGGATGAGTGCAAATTCACAATTCACCATGATGTGGTGCTATCGCGTAGCATCACTGGATACAAATGAGTGCGAATTTGCACTTCTCTGTGAGGCGTTACCTGTCTATCTCAATTTCTATCATGACACGGGCCAATTATAGTGAGCTACTGGAAAATACAATTATGGTTTAGGGGATCACCGTGACATGGTATAATCGTGGTAAGCTACTGCCTCACACGAAAAAATCCATAACTTCTTACCTGGGTATCGGATTAAGGAAAAACTGGTATCGTTGGAAATCTGACTCAATTATCTATAATTTAGTGGGTCTTGAGATGGAAAAATCTTCATACATAAAGAGTTATACACTTTCAAAGTTGACCCTTGTAGAATCGAACACCAAACTTTGGATGAATCTAAGGTTCTTGGCTCAACTTGGCTCTAAGTGATTTCTATGAACATTGTTCACCTACTAAACACTTCACACACTAGCAGTTGAGAGATGAACTAGAAAAAGTATAAAGTATTACAATATCACTCTTATTTGAACTTTTTTGTCTATCATCATCATCACCATGAATGCATTTTTCAATTTCCGAGTCTTTACTACCACTAGGGATTAATAGCTCCATGCATATGTTACTCTGAGAATTTTAGATTTGTTTTGATGGAGACCAGGTCGTTGGAAATCAAGCATTTTAACATATGACATTTCCAATTGAAATGTCCTAAGAAAAGGGTCAGTCAGATCTTCTAATGTTAATTTTGAGCATTTGTCAATGAACCAATTTTGACTACAATACCCTTTCTTATTCCTAGATCCATGATCACAAGTTGAATTTGGGAACCTACTTGAGTTTTAGTTCCCAATAAGAGGACAAGGACATGATCCAATCCCTTTTGGCCTATCTAGGTAGAGATTTGTTTTCACAATCTTTTGCGGCTTGACAACCATAGAGTGTGCATTTCCTTGCTGAATATACCGTGAGCCATTCATTTTAGCTCTTATCCAGCTCTGACAGTTTTCTTTTATGTGCCCATTTTTTCCACAATGAGTGCCTAGAAGCTTGTGGACCCTTTTTTAGCATCATGAGCAGTATTTCCTTGAGACCCACGACCTTGGGTTCCTTTTTGATAACCATGACCCTTCCTATTGTTAGCACCTTGACTAGTTAAGTTGAAAATGATCTGAGAGGATGTAGTCCATTGTAAGGATTTTTTAAGTTCTTTCCTAGAATGGACCAGGTCCTTCTCCAATTCCTCATTCTTATAGAGTACAGACGTAAGATGCTTTTGGGAATCCTTCATCTTCTCTTCAAGATCAATTTGAAGTTATAAGGCTTATTTCTCCCCTTTACCATCTAAACCATTTACTTTCTTCAGATTACTCATTAGACTCAGACTTTTAGATTTTGCCTTTGTTAACAACTCTTCAGTTTCAAAAATTTTTAGAGTTAAAGCAATCAACTCATGCTCTTGATTCTCTATGTTTTCTTCTAAGGTATTTTTTTCAGCAGTTATTTCACATGAAGAGTCTATCAACACACCTGCAAGCCTTTTTATTTTCCTGGTAGTTTAACTTTCTAGATTCTTTTTAATATCATATAGAGTTATCTCTTTTTCTTTTTCATCCTCTGTGTCTGGCCTGAGTGCAAAGAAGGAATCATAGATAGATAGACCCTTTTCTACTACTAACATAGAAACATCTCCAGTCTTCTTATCTTCATCTGATTCAATGGATGAGTTACCTCAACCAGCTAAGGCTTGTTTGATTGAAAAATCAACTGCAGCCTATCTCCTTGATTTTACAGGGACCTAGTCCCTATTTCTTCTTTTGTCACCTCCAATGTTGTGATAATCCTAATGGTCCATTTTGTGCAATGGGAAATCTTTAATAAAGTGTTCAAGACTTTCACATCTGTGACATACTTTCATAGTTCCACCTTTTTTACTGCTACTTTCACTTCTTTAAAACTGGTTACTTTGTTTCATAGCTCTAACTATTCTATTTGCCAAGTAGGAAACATCGGAGACTTCTTCATTACAGTCTAATTTAGATGCTTTGAGTGCCAGAGATTTTTCCTTTTTTACCTCCATCTTCTCATGCCCTTGCTGTTTTTTAAGTTCATAAGTCTTCAGATTCCCAATGAGTTCATCCATGGTGAGAGCTTTCAAGTTTATAGCCTCTGTGATAGCATCCACTTTGTTTTCCCAGGATTTGGGCAGAACCCCAAGTATTTTTCTCACCTATTTGTATAAAGGAATTACTTCTCCTAAGTAGTGTAGCTCATTAGTAATAAAAGTAAACCTAGTGTGTATATCATAAATGATTTCTCCTTCTTTGATTGTGAAGGTTTCATACTGAGTGGTCAGCATATCAACTTTTGAATCCTTCATTATCATGACCCAAAAATAAGGGTCATGATGGCACTTATCGTGACGTATCTTGACAAGTAAGCCTATCACCCAAACTGATACAAAAAGAGGAAAAGATAGAAATATCCCAAGGTAAGGCTTCTAGAATGAAATCGAACCATACAAGTAATCATAACAATATGCAATGGACCATCCAAAATACCGACCATGCCCAAAACCAGGTGTCAATAGTGTAAGAACTACTAATACAATCCAGGAGTCAAATACATAAATAACCACAAAGGAATAATATCTATCTCTGAATACTAATAAAGACATAACTACTATAGAAAGATAGAGGTGAACTCCGAACGCATGAATGTCTAACCGCTACCTTAGAAGCTCCAACTATCACCCAAAACAAGCAAGCTAAGGCTCACTCGATCTAGGACCTACACTGAAAGGGTGCAGTAGGCATGAGTACTATCCACTGTACTCAGTAGGTAAAATAGTCCGACCAAGAAAAGTAGTAAATAAAGCATACAAAATATACACTAAGGGCACGTCACTTGCAATCAGAAAATGTCCCACAATGGTAACCCCCACCGCTTGCTCTAACAGTTCTAATATATGACATATATTGCAACATCATAACTAGATAGAACACAAGTATGCATCATATAACCTATAAGTAGAACAAGGGGGAACATGCATATACAACACCATCAAATACAAGTAAAAGAAGATAAGACAATTACACAAATGGCAAGTCAATATGGCAATACAACACAATATAAACATAATAAAGTAAGTTCAATGTATATGATGATGATAATGATCATTATGATGATGATGATGATACACGAGGTCATCGTACAACCTCCGAGATCATTGTACAATTCCTGTATACACCTACGGAGGAAAGTCTCTTAACGTAGGACCCATAGGGGGTTCGTCAACCCGTATATAATCCACATATATCATATCTCATTTCCAGAATATAGATCATAAAGGGTTTTATAAAGTGTTACAATATCTCCTCCCTGGCACATCCCTCGAAGAGGATTTTAATAAGGTGTTGCTAGTGTTACTCAGGTGTTGCCATGGTGGTACCAATGTTTCTTGAATGAGTATTATATGAGATGTAATGCTCACAACAAATCACAATGAGTATTTACACAATCAACCACAAGATATATTTCCACAACCAACCACAATTATACATTTTCACAACCAACCACAATGGTACATTTTCACAGCCAACCACAATGGTACATTTTCACAGCCATGTGAGCCAATATCCATTCATTATTTCTGTTTCATCAATGAATTTTCACATGTCTCATATACCAACAAGTATGAATGTATCATAATACACTAATGGTTCCACATTATATATTTCAACAACACAATATAATTATTTATATGTATTTAAGGCTATCAACATCATATAGGACCCCACACAGTCACACACTTCACATAATATCTCAATTTCAACAATTGCATCACATATAGGCCCCCGCATGGGAAAAACACATAGATAGACATTTTCATGATTAGTTCCCACTCTTAACATGCATTTTGTACCATTATTTACTACCCATCTCAGTTTAAAAGAGTTAAGCCATAACCTACCTCAAAAACCTAAATAGTCTGCTACACTTTGAATCCACGATCATATTTTTCATGAATAATATTGAACTCCACTAAAACCATCAAATATAGAATCTAACTATCAAAACAAAACCAACGACACCCATATTGACTACTTTTGATTCGGGATCAAAACGGACCCCCGAAATGGATTTCCAAAAAAGAAGGGAAAAATTAAAACTTTACTTCAAAAATATGCTTTCCATATTCTTAGAAATTTACATGTGAAAACCCAAGTCAAATAGAGTAAAAAACGAGATTCAAATTGAAGAAAACCCATTTTAAGCTTTACCGGGTAAAATCTTTGAAATCCGAGTAAAAATCAAGAATCAAAGTTGTTTTGAAGGTTAAATTGATGAAAAACTAGTAATTATAAGATAAAAATATTATTCAAGTTAAAAGGAGTGAAATTGGGGTTAGGAATCAAGCTCTAAGATTTTTAGAGTTTTGAGAAATTAATCAAGAAATTACTAAGAAAAAGGTGAATTCTTACCTTAAATCCATAACAAAACTAAGAAATAGGTGTTAATTTAGCTTCCCAATCTCCCACAAACTTTACGTTTATGCTCCCACACTATTTTAGGGTTTAATACCATAAAGGCAAGATGAAAAATGAACAAAATAGGCCAAAAAATGGTTTTTAAGTCCAATCTAGACTTTGATACAGTGCCCAGGATCTATTTTGAGTTCGATATATGCAAATGAACTATGCAAACACAATAAATTCAACATTTTAGACATGTTGCCAAAGTCAGATTTTCAAAAAAAACATCGTTTTTAAAAGTTGACCCCCGAAAACCAAAATTGTAATTTTCCAAACCGAGGGTCGAAATAAGATTTAATAGCCATAAAATCACACCAAACATGTTGCCACCTTAAAATCAGCAATTTAGATCTGCTGGAGAAGTCGTATTTTCCATCGAACAAATATGGGTCCCACACCCATATTTCTAATTTTTCAACTTTTCGATCAATAGATCGAAATGAGCTCGGGTGCACCAGGACCCAAAGCTAAGTTCTACCTAGCCTAAAATAGATATTTCAGAGCATCTGGCATTGTCCGTTCAACCATCCATTGCACGGATCAAAAGATATCCCATAAGTCTAAAATAAAGCTCTCGAAGCCATCAAAAACCACAATATCGCACAAATGGTACCAAAATACATCAAAAACCATTCCAATTTCTCCCACACCCCAAAAATACCATAATACAACTACAAGGAGGGGTAAAATAGTCAAATCATATGAAATCACAAATTTCACATATTTCATCAAATTTTTAGATTGCTACATCATCCATCACTAAAAATCTAGTTCATTTTTGAACTAAGGCAAAGAAATACCTGAATCAATGTAGAGTTGAGGATATGAACTACACATATTAAACTCAACCATCTAAGTATCCTAATCTACAGTTCGATTTCTCCACTGAAGCTTAACCATAGGTATAACATTAGAGCACAATCGCCTAACATCCCCAGCGAAAATAGAGACCGTCTCCTCAACAAAGGACAACCGCTCATCTAACTGAACCAAATACTGATGAATGATATGAGAATCATCAAGAATATATCAAAAAATCATAGAAACATGAAAAACTGGATGAAAAATTGAAAGATCAAGGGGCAAAGCCTACTCGTAAGCCATATGTAATACCCCAAAAATTCAAACAATTGTTAGAGTCATGTTCCAAGCTCATGCAAAGTATATTATAGTCCCTTGGTAGTTTTATGATTTATTTTGATGTATATTAGGGTCTCAAATAACTCCCAGGTATTAGAAGAATCAAAATAACCCTTACCGACTAAAATTTTGAAAAGAATGTTGCCTTAGTCAACTTTAAATAAGCATATCTCTTTCTCTACTCAGAATTTTCCAGCTCACAAATCACTAAGTTGTTGAAAATTGAATTAGCTTTCCAATGATACCAATTTCTCCCAAATTTGATACTCGAGTGAGAAGTTATGGCACTTTTAGTGAAAGTAGTAGCTCAATACGAGCAGCACCGCATTGCGGTTACCCCAAAAATGACGCTCGTCCTTTTCTAGTGTGCCATCGCGATAAGAACTGCATCATGCCGTTGGATCATTTTTCAAGTGTTATTTTCTAGTGTGGCACTGCGATGACGCCGCATCGCGCCAAAATGTCAGTTTAGAATTGTCCTTTTTATTGGCGCAACGCGATAGCACAGCGTCGCGTCGTAGGACAAAATGGGGATTGTCCTTTTTCCAGTGGCTCGATGCAATTGTACTGTATCATGCTGGGTGTCAAAATTGGGATTTCCAATTTCCAGTTCTGAGTTATAATTTTACCAAGGGCTTTTAAGTCTTTTTCCTTCACCTTATTTAGTCTAAACACGGGATTTAAGTCCCTAAATACCACTTTTACATCACTTTTAATGATTTTACCCAAATTTGAATCACTCTCTCTAAAAAGAAAAACCTAGCCTTTAAAATTCAAGATCAAATCTCAAGAAATTCACCATCAACTCTTATCCCTAAATACCACTTTTACATCACTTTTAATGATTTTCCCCAAATTCGAATCACTCTCTCTCAAAAGAAAAACTTAGCCTTCAAAATTCAAGATCAAATCTCAAGAAATTCACCATCAACTCTCAGGAATTCATCAACCCAGGTATGTTAAGTGTTCATCCATGGGTTCCTTCCACCCATAGAGTCCAAGTATCGTCTTTTAAATCTAAAGTTGTGATATTTACAAGTTATTATGATTTTAACTTGTGATTTTAACCATGAACTCCCATGAATTGATGTTATATACCATGTTACATGAAATTATTATTTTTTATCAGACCCCACATGTTCTAATGTTGATATTCACTGATTAAATCATGATTAAGTGTTATTAATGTCGAAATCATGCCATTACTCCAAGTTTCATACTATTCCTATGATTAGCTTAAACTATGAATATCAAGTAATTGATAAAATGCCTACAAGAATGAATATTTGATAAAATCTTTCATGTTATGACCTCCAAGATTAAGTACTATTTTACTATTATTGCTATTGAGTTCAGGGGGTTATGAATACCCAAAAACTTAGTTGTTTACCTAGTCTCAGTATCTTTAAAATAGATTCAGAATATGTTATGAGCATTATCAGTTCAGTCATTCATCAGAATCAATTAAACTTAGAACAGTTCAACATTCCGAGTCAGCTCAGTTGGGAGTAGGATTTAGCACCGAGCGAGTGCTGGGATGAAGGCTTCCCTGTTAGATAGGCAGATTTATTAGTATAAGTCCCTATACTCCATAAATATGTATCCAGTATAGGATATGAGGATTCTCTCATCATATTGGGTTTGACTACCTCGCAGGGGTCACCCATCAGTTTAGGCTTGACACCCTTAGTCCTTCGGGACAGTACATTAGTATAGTGGATCCACACAGACAGCATTAGTACCCATGGTACGATACTAACACCCTTCCAACTGGGTTATAGGTTGGACCCCAATTAGCTTAAACTGGGGCATATCAGTTAGATGATACCTCCCACAGTCTCAGTCCAGTAATTAGTTTAGTAATTCAGTTTCAGATGCTTGACCATAGCATACAAATATCAGTGATTTAGTTATCAGATTTTAGTATTTTAGTATTTCAGTATTTATAGATTTTATTCAGAATATGTTATATGGTTGGTCATGCATCCTCAGTACTTACATATTTTATATATCCTTAGTATCTATAGATTTCATGCACTCTATTCAGTACTTTATGTTATATATATATATTTAGACAATTATTATTAATGTTCATGAAACCATGCATATCATCCTACCTTATTTACCATACCAGTACATTCAAAGTACTGATTGCATACTCTTTTCTTGTGCTATGATGTATCATATCATAGGTCCAAATACTCAATTCCTGGATCACACATAGATTTTCCAGACTAACAGTTGTTGCAGTGGTGAGTCCTCATATTTCAAGGAAATAATTTATTTAGTATAGATTACTTTATCAGTTTCAGTCATTTCCATTCAGTCAGATTTAGTTGAGGGTTTGTACCATCTGCTCCTCAGTCAGTTAGTAGAGGCTTTTTAGACTATTTCAGACAGTTAGTTAGTTTCTCATATTTAAGTTGTCAGTGTCAGGCATTTTATCAGTATTATCAGTTATGCCTTACATATTTTATTAGATTTATGACTTAAAACCTTATGATATTCCTCAGTTAAATTACGCATATGATCTTTTATTATCAGTTTTACTCAGTGCTCATAGCAGGTACCAACTTATGGGTTAGTTTGTGGTCCCTCGGGACTGTAAGCACCGTGTGGTGCCCAGGGTGTACTCTCGGGGCATTACAAACTTGGTATCATAGCCTAAGGTTTTAAAGTGTCCTAGGAAGTATAAAAGTCATGTCAAGTAGAGTCTTGTGCATGGGTATGAAGCACGCCATACTTATAGGAAAGAGGCTACAAGGCATTTAGGAAAAGTTTATTTTCTTTCAGTGTTCATTTCATGCGACTAAGCATGATCTTAAGTTAAATTCTCTATCTAATCTATTATTTCTTTCATTTAGAGAACATGCCTCCCAAAAAGACAAACAGAAGAAGAAACGTAAACCAGCCAACACCCCTTCCCATTTAGGAAGGTCCCCTAAATAAACATATTTCTCATGCAAAGTTCAGAGCTGCATTCACTACTCTAGCCCATTTTGTAGTGGCTCAGAATGCTCAGCCAGCTGCTGTTCTAACCAGCCTAGTGTCTAAAACTGTCGCATCTAGGATTCGGGACTTCACCCGAATGAATCCTCGTATGTTTTAAAGATCCAAATCTGAAGAGGATCCATAGGAATTCTTAGACAAGGTGTAAAAGGTAACAAATATTATGGGGGTAACTTCTAGTGAGAGTGCTGAGTTAGCTACCTATCATTTGCAAGATATGGCTCATACAGGATTTAAGAAGTGGGAGGTAGATTGAGGCACAGATGCAGGGCCTAAAGAATGGGAATATTTTACTACAACTTTCCTAGATAGATTATTCTCATTGGAGCTAAGAGAATCCAAGGTATTAGAGTTTATTAACTTAAGGCAGGGAAACATGAGTATGAAGGAGTATTCCCTCAAGTTTACTCAATTAGCTAGGTATATTCCTCATGTGGTAGCTGATAGCAGGTCTAAGATGAGTAAGTATATGTCTGATGTGTCCGATGGTATGGTCAAAGAGTGTACGACTATAATGCTGATGAAGGAGATAGACTTGTCTAGGTTGATGGTCCATTCTTAACAGATTGAGGAGCAGAAGACTAAGAAGAGAAAGAGAGAGGGAGAACAAGAGGGTTAGAACGGGTAGCTTTATTTTCAATCAGCCAAGGTCAGAAGGTAGTAACCGTCCTTAGTTTTGTTAGAAATATTCTATCCCAGCTCCATCTTCAGCTAATGCATCAGTACCCAAGTTTAGAAATGACAATTGGGATAGGGCACTAGGCTCTAAGTCACAGGGTAGTGTTAACAGTGCTCGTACAAATCTTTTTTGCCAGAAATGTGGTAGAAACTATTAAAGTGAGTGTAGAGTGGAAAATGATGTATGCTTTGAGTGTGGCAAGCCAGGCCATCATATTTGGAAGTGTTGGGTAGTTGCTTAGAAAGGTAGGGATTTGTGACAACAGGGCCAGTCCCATCAGTCATCAGTTCCAGTCGATCACTCGACTTAGTAGGGTGCCACTTCCAGTGCTACCAGTGGTCAGCATCCAAATAGATTGTATGCCCTTCAGTCCCGATAAGATTAGGAAAATTCTCTTGATATAGTTACTGGTACATTATAGGCCTTTTATTTATATGTTTATGCTTTATTAGACCCTGGAGCTTCTTTTTATTTTGTAACCCCTTAAATAACCATCAACTTTGGAGTCATTCCCGAAATCCTAGCAGAACTTTTTTCAGTGTCTACCCAAGTGGGTATCTCTATTGTAGCCAGGAAGGTATACAAGAACCGTTCGATCATAATATCTCAGAATGTCACTTCAATGGATCTTGTGGAGTTAGAGATGATGGATTTTGACGTCATTCTTGGCATGGATTGGCTCCACTCATGCTATGTTTTAGTTGATTGTAGAAATAGAATAGTTCATTTTCTGTTTCCAAATGAACCAGTCCTTGAATAGAGGGGTAGTACTACAGCTCTTAGGGGTCAGCTTGTTTCGTACCTTAGAGCGAGAAATATGATATCCAAGGGGTGTATTATCATCTTGTCTGAGTCAAAGACTCTAATTCCGAGACTCCTAATCTTGAGTCAATTTAAGTAGTGAGGGAATTTCTAGATGTGTTCCATAAAGATCTTCCCAGATTTTCTCCAAGAGGAAAATTAACTTCGAAATAAACCTTCTTCCAGATACTCAGCCTATCTTTTTTTCTCCATACAGAATGACTCTATCTAAACTCAAAGAATTGAAAAAACTATTGAAATATCTCTTAGATAAAGGATTCATCAAGCCCAATATTTCTCCATGGGGTGCACCAGTCTTATTTGTGCGTAAGAAAGATGGTTCTCGTAGAATGTGTATCGACTACCATCAGATAAACAAAGTCACAATCAAAAACAAGTATCTACTTCCCAGAATTGATGTCTTTATCAACCAACCTGAGGGTGCCAGTTATTTTTCTAAGCTAGACCTCAGATCTTTCTATCATCAGCTCAGAGTCAGGGAATGTGACATTCCAAAAACAACTTTCAAAACTCGATATGGTCACTTCGAGTTTCTAGTCATGTCCTTTGGTATCACGAATTCCCCAACAGCCTTTATGGACTTGATGAATCGAGTGTTCAAGTACTACTTAGATATGTTCATGACATTCTTGTCTACTTCCATAATGTAAATGATCATGCGAACTACCTCAAAATAGTATTGCAGACTTTTAGATCCCATCAGTTGTTCACTAAATTTAGTAAATGTGAATTATAGCTAAGATCAATTTCTTTCCTTGGCCATATTATTTTCGGTGATGGCATTATAATTGATCCTTAAAAGATTGAGGTGGTGAGAAACTGGCCCAAACCCATCTCTCCATCAAATATTAGGAGTTTCTTGGGTTTGTCTAGCTATATTGGTTGTTTGATGAGGGATTTTCGTCTATTTCTTCCCCCATGACTATATTGACTCAGAAGAAAGTTAAGTTTCAGTGGTAAGATTCCTGTGAGAAGAGTTTTCAGGAGTTGAAGACTCGACTCCCTACATCCTCAATTTTGACATTGCCAAATAGTTTGGATGGGTTTGTTGTGTACTGTGATGCTTCTAGAGTTGGGTTGGGATGTGTTTTGATGCAGAGGGGTAAGTGTAATACCCCGTATTTCCCTAGATTAATTTAACTCTCAGCACATGAGTATTCATATATAAAAATTTTAAAATAGTCAGTATTTATCAGTTTAGAGCTTACTTTTGCGTAGGAAATTCAGTCATCTTTCCAACGATATAAAATTCGCCCAAATCCGACACCCGGGTGAAGAGTTATAGCATTTTAAGTAAAAAAGTATACTGCCTCGTACTTCACTGCATCTCGCTAAGGGATCATATGGCAATTGTCATTTTCCAGTGTGCCATCACGATCCCACCGTGCCGCGCCAAGGGCCATTTTCCAAGTTTTCAAATTCCAGTGAGGCTCTGTAATGGTCCCGCATCGTGCAAAGGGCAAATTTCCCAGTCATCCATTTTTACACAATATCAGCCATATTCCAGCGGCTCATATTGATGCCACCGTATCGCGGTGAGGACAAAAATTGGATATCCAGTGATGAAATTTTTAATTATTCCCAGGGGTAATTTGGTATTTTTCCATGGCCCTAATTAGTCTAAACACATGATTAATCCCTAATTAACCTAGTTATAGCATTATTTCCTTACTTTCTCTCAAGATTAAAATATTCTCTCTCAAAGGGCAAAACCCTAGCTTCAACAAATCAAGAACAAACTCAGGAATTCCTCCAAGAACCTTCAAGAATTAATATTATCAGGTATGTTAGGTGTTCATTAATGGGTTCCTTTCACCCGTGAAGTCCAAGAACCCCTTTTTAAACTTATAAGATCTCAGATTTATGAATTCCATGCTTGAAATTAATTGTATTCATGTTCAGGATAGTAATTTGGTTTCAACTCATGATTAATTATAAGTTTCCATGAAATTAAAATAGTTTATGTGATGAATTATGTGAATTGTATGCTAAACCTTTGAAATTTCAATTGAGTATTATATTCATGATGTTCATGTGTTGACCATTATCATGTGAATAATCCATGCTCTCCAAATGTTTGCTAAAATGCCTATGTAAAGTAAATAGTGGAATCATGACATGCCATTATGTTGTCCCAATCATGTACAAGCTTATGTCCTACAAGTGTTTGATAAAATGTCTCTATGAATGAATTATGAACAAGTGGACATTGTTATGCTTTTCAAGATCATGCTATGCTTTATTTTCATGCTATCAAGTCCTAGGGGTATCTAATACCCGACAATCTTTTTGTTTACCTAGAGCTACAGTAGTTATAGAATAGTCTCAGAACAGTAAGTACTCAGTCAGTTACAAAACTTAATGAAACTCAGTATCAGTCTAGTTCAGCTCAGTAAAGTAATTAGTGTCATTAATATGGGAGTAGGATTCAGCATCGAATGAACCCAAGGATGAGGGCTCACCTGCCAGTAGAGGGTATGATCCTTAGAAGCAGTCCTTGCATTCCAGAACTACGTAACCAACGTAGGTTGAGACATCAACCTTATTGATGAGGGTTGATGAGGTATTTTAACCTGTCAGTTGAGGGTTCCACAGTTCTCATTAGAGTACCTTCCAGATAAGGGTGACTCTTCAGCTTGTCATTACCCGTCGCACGGTACTGACACCCTTCCAACTGAGGTTATAGGTTAGACCCCTGTTATCTTATTTGGGGTATGTCGGTTAGATGATTACATCCCAAATTCTCAATTTCAGTCTCAGTATAGAACTCAGTTCAGTTCTACAGAAATAGGACCATCAGATATAGTCACTCATCTATTAATAATTAAGTTATCAGTAATCTCGTATATCAATTACTCAGTTATCAGAACTCAGTACTCAGCTTCAGTAAAATCTCAGATACAGTATACATGTACATACATAGTATTGCATACTCAGTATTTTACAGCAATTTCAATTATCCATGTACTCTTACTCAGCTATTACATATCATTCAAATAGTTATTATTCATGCATATGAACCCATGCATTTAGCCTTACCTCATCTAGCATACCAGTATATTCCACGTACTGATGCCTACTTTCTCTGTGCACTATGATGTCTCATATCATAGGTTTGGATGCTCAGGTTCTTGAACGTGCTTAGACATATTCAGTTAGCAGCAACAAATTTAGTAGTGAGTCCTCATCTATTGAAGATATGCTTTTATTTCAGAATTACAGTAGCTCCAGTATTTCAGTATTCTGAGTTAGTTGGGGGCTTGTCCCATCAACTTTAATTTTAGACAGTTGAGTTAGAGGTTTTTCAGACTAAACTAGTTCAGACAGCATTCAGTTTTCAGATATTATTGTCAGATGTTATTATTATTATCAGTATTTAGATTATGAACCTTATGGAATTTTAGCCTATGCTCCGTATTATTACAGTATTATTATTCAGTGATCACAACAAATATCAGTCATGGGTTAGCTTATGGTCCCTTAGGATTGTAAGCACCATGTAGCATCTGGGGTACAGAATCGGGGCATTACCAACTTGGTATCAAATCCTAAGTGTAACGCCCCGAGTCTGGTCCCCCGAATTCCACACGATGCTCATGACCCCGAAGGACCATAGCTAACCCATGACTGATATCTATACCTATACACTGCATAATATATGTATAAATGAAGAAATAAAGGATGAAAGGCCATAAGGTTCAAAGATTTGATAAAACATAACTTCTGAAGATATGGTATATCAATACCAAAATAACTGAAATAACTGTTTGAACATGCTAGTCCGCAAGCCTCTAAAATTTCTGAATAAGGAGTTGATGGGACATGTACCCAACTAATTCTAACTACTTAAATAAATTAATTAATGAGATGGTAAAGTAATGGTTATGTCCTCGAAGGATGAGGACTCACTGCTAACTCTGACTGCTGAGACTGGAATGCTACTGATGCTTTGGAGCTCGTGCTTCTGAACCTATGGTATAAAACACCATAGCGCAAATGCGTCAATATGTTTGAATGTACTGGTATGCATGTCAGGTATACTGAATACAAAGGGTTCATATGCATAAACTATACTAGCTGACTGAATAACATGAGCGTGAGAATACATGAATGAATACATAATAACTATAACTGAGTTCGTGATAACATGATTACTGATACTGAGTATTGATAACATGATATACTGATAACTTTATAACTAAAATAACTAATACTAAGCGACTGTATATGACAGCCTAGTTTCTGATGGAACTAGCTAAGTTCCATACTGTTCTGAGTTGACTGTATCTGACAGTCCTGAAATTCTAAAGAACTATCTGAGTTATATTATTAGGACTGAATGACTGTATCTGACAGTCCTGATTCTATAACTGAAATTGTGGGATGTAGTCATCTAACCAACATGCCCAAAATAACGCAATATAGCTGAGTTGGATTCCAATCTGTAAACCTAATTGGAAGGGTATCAATACCGCACCACAGGTAAGGAAAATATGTGAGTGACCCTCATATAACAGGTAACCCTAGTGAGAACGGTAGGATCCCTCATATAATAGGTTAAGCCACCTCATCGACCGCCATATAATAGGCTATGTTGTCTCAACCTATGCTGGCTACGTAGTTCTGGAATGCAAGGATTGCTTCTAAGAATCACACCCTCATATAATAGGTGGGTTCCCATTCTTGGGTCCGCTCAGTGCTGAATCCTACTCCCATCTGACTAGATACTGAATTAATTATACTGAACTGACTGGACTGAGTTTACTGAGTTCTGTTGATTGATGGAATATTACTGAGATTAATGAGTTTTCTTGAGTCATTAGACTGACTGAAGTCTACTGAACATGGCTTGACTGAGAGTGTCTTGAAAACATGACACTAATTCTAGGCACACAGTTAAATTTTCAGGTATAAGTACCCCCAGGACTCAATAGAAGGAAACTAACAAAGCATGACGTTCTTGAATACATGACCAACATCACAATACATAATACAATAAGTTGGAGATTTCATGTAGTACAAGTTCTAAAGCACCATAATGGCTACACATGTATCCATAATTCATTGACTAAGACATTTCATCAAATACTGGACATGCATAAACTTGTACATAAATGGGCATATCATATTATCATACTAGTATGGCACTTTTCCTTCACATAGTCATTTAATCGAACACATGGGGGGCATGCTTTGCTTATACAATCATCAACACATCTAATAATCATGGATACATCAATAAATGAGTAAATTTAAGGGTTTATCATGATTATTATGCAAATCACCACATCCTAGGGTCAATCATTAGAATATGTAATTTCAAACAAGAATCAAAACTCCACAACATCGTGAATATGAATTTCAATTCAATTTAAATCATGAACAATAATAAATACACAAATCTTGGATTTTGAAAAGAGATTCTTGAGCTTTATGGGTGAAAGGGACCCATGAATCAACACATGACACACCTGGGTTGTGAGTTTTTTGAAGTTCTTGGACTTGAAGAACTTGAATTTCTTAGTTTCTTGAAGAAGGATTTGGATCTTATTCTCGGGGATTATTTTTGAGAGAAAACCCTACTTTGATATTCTAGATGGATAATGATTTATGAGCCTTGATCTGATATAATTAGAGGTTAAAACGGGTGGAAAAGATCCAAATATACTTTTAAAAATGACTTTAAAATAACTGAACAAACTATGCGATGGTGGGTGCGACAGTCCGTCACTGGGTCGATGGTCCGTCGGTCCTGACCATCGCACCTGGGCAGAATAGGGGTTCACTTCCTCTGCTGCAACGGCTTGGGCAAAGGTCCGTAGCTAGCTCGACAGTCCGTCAGCCTGAGGCCATCGCCCTTAGGTAGAAGGTGGTATCACTAACTCTGCTGCAACGTCTTGGGCGACGGTCCGTCGCTAGCTCGACGGTCCGTCAACCTTCACCGTCGTACCTGGGCGATTTTGACTGCTTTCTGTAAAACGGTCATAACTTTCTACCCCGATACCGGATTTGGACAAAATTGGTATCACTGGAAAGATAATTCAATTTCCCAAATGACAAAAAGTGAAAATATTAAAAAATTCCACATATATAAAAGTGGATTCATCTTTCAAAGTAAGTTTCTAACATACTTGGAAAGATTTCAAGCTAGGTAGAAGTACGGAGTATTACAATATCTCTCCCTTAAGAATATTTTTCCTTGAATGAGACTGAGTGGGAGGAGAGAAGATAAACTAACATACATACTGAACAAGAATAACTGGAACATGATCTCATGACTGATAACTGAATATATCATACCGAACATACATAGCTGATGCATGTGTAACTGATTCATGAATGCATGACTGAGTGTTCTGATGAACAAAGGTTCTCATAATGAGAATGCATTCTGATGCATTATTATATAACTGAATTGATACATTAATTCATGACTGACTATGCAATGGTACTTAATACCAAGTTTATAATAAAATTCTGAACATGAAATAGATACCAAGCTTGTCACTAAAATTTGAACATGAAACTAAAAAGATTAAGGAGAACTATTACCTTGAGCTTGATCTGTGTTGGTGTAGGAAAGGTGAGGATACTTGGTTCGTATATCTTCTTCTGCTTCTCAAGTAGCTCCCTCAATGGACTGATTTCGCCAAAGAACTTTGACTAGAGGGACTTCTTTGTTCCTCAGTCTACGAGTCTGATAGTCTAGGATTTCGACTGGAATCTCTTTATAAGAGAGGTTGTTTTGAACATCTATGCCCTGAATAGGGACTACAACGACTGGTTCACCTATGCACTTCTTGAGCAAAGAGACATGGAAGACTGGATGAACTGAGGCTAGATCTGAAGCCAATTCTAGCTCATAAGCTACCTTGCCAAATCGACTGAGAATCTTGAAGGGACTGACATATCGAGGACTGAGTTTTCCCTTCTTGCCGAATATCTTCACTCCCTTTATGGGAGATATATTTAGATAAACATAGTCACCAACCTCAAACTCGAGGTCTTTTCTATGCACATTTGCATAAGACTTCTGTCGGCTCTGAGCAGCCCGGAGTCTTTCTCTGATCAAATGGACTTTCTCTAAGCCATCGAATACTAAGTTAGGCCCTATGACTGAGGCCTCACTAATTTTGAACCAATCAACTAGAGATCTGCACCTCCTACCATAGAGGTCTTTGAATAGAGCCATTATAATATTAGAATGATAGCTATTGTTGTATGCAAACTCAATTAAGGACAAGTGGTCATCCAGTTACCCTTGAAATCAATTGCATACTCCCTTAGCATATCTTCTAACGTTTGAATGGTCCTTTCTACTTGACCATCTTTCTGAGGATGAAAGGCTGTACTGAGATGAACTTGAGTACCAAGACCCTTTTGGAATACTTTCCAGAAGTGAGGTGAACTAGGTACCTCTATCTAAGATAATAGACAACGGAAAACCATGCAATCTGACCAACGCTTTGATATAGAGTTTGGCATAATCCTTGTCTAAATAAGAGGTATAGACTAGAAGAAAATGAGCTGACTTGTTCATTCTGTCTACAACGGCCCATATTGAATTATGCTGGCGATGAGTACGAGGTAAAACCAACACAAAGTCCATGTTCACTTATTCCCACTTCCAAGTAGGAATACTGACCTCCTGCATGGACCCACTAGGCTTCTGATGCTCTATTTTAACCTGCTGACATGTAGAGCACTTAGCCACAAACTCTACAACATCTCTCTCCATCCCACTCCACCAATAGATCTCCCACAAGTCGCGGTACATATTTGTGGCCCCTGGATGAATAGAGTAGCGCACACCATGTATTTCTTCAAGAATTCTCGACCTTAAGTTGTCTACTCCTGGAACACACAGACGACCCTGATAATGCAATACACAATCTCCCCCTTGGGAGAAAACCTCTACTTTCTAATCCTTGACTGACTCTTTTAACTTGACAAGGCTGAGATCTCTATCTTTCTTTTCTTTTACCTCACAAACTAGAGATGATTCTGAACTACTCTGAACCCAAATATCACCCTCCTCTGAATCGACTAAGTGAATTCCTAGTCTAAAAAGCTGATGGATTTCTTGAGCTAAATTCTCCTTAATATCCTCAACATGAGCAATACTACCCATACACAGACTACTGAGAGCGTCGGCCACCACATTGGCCTTGCCCAGATGATAAAGGACACTTATGTCATAATCTTTCAAGAGTTCTAACCACCTCATCTGATGAAGATTTAGAAATCACTGAGAAAATACATACGGAAGGATATTATGATCTGTGAACACATCTACATGAATTCCATATAGATAATTCCTCCAAATCTTCAAGGCAAATACTACGGCTGCTAACTTAATATCATGAGTAGGATAATTCTTCTCATAGGATTTAAGCTATCTAGAGGCATAGGCTATAACCTTACCATATTGCATAAAGACATAACCCAAACCTAATATGGATGCATCATAATACATTATGAACCCATCGGAACTATCTGGAAGAGCCAAAACTGGAGATGAGGTAAGTCGAGTCTTCAACTCTTGAAAACTCTTCTCGCAAGGATCTGACCACTGAACTTGACTTTCTTCTGAGTCAATCTGGACATAGGTTATATAATAGAAGAAAATACCTTAACAAACCATTTGTAATAGCCATCCAAACCCATGAAAATCCTGATATCTGATGGAGATACAAGGTGAGGCCAGTTTCCTATTGCTTCTATCTTTTGAGGATCAACTCTAATGCCATCATCGGAAATGATATGACCAAGGAATGCTACGAACCTTAGCCAAAATTTACACTTATTGAATTTGGCTAATAGTTGATGATCTTTGAAGGTCTGAAGAACAATTTTGAGATGGTCTGCATGATCACTCTCACTGAGGAAAAAGACCAGAATATCATCTATGAAGACTATGATGAACATGTCCAAGTACTTCTTGAACACGCGGTTTATCAAGTCCATGAAATCTGTTGGGGCATTGGTAAGACCAAAGGACATGACAAGAATTTAAAGTGACCATACCGAGTATGAAAGGCTATTTTTGGAATGTCATATTCTCTGACTCTGAGCTGATGATAGCCGGATCTGAAGTCTATCTTAGAGAAATAACTGGCACCCTGAAGTTGGTCAAACAAGTCATCAATTCTGGGAAGTGGATACTTGTTCTTGACCGTGAATTTATTGAGCTGACAGTAGTCTATACACATTCTGATAGAACCATCTTTCTTTCACACGAATAAGACTGGTGCACCTACGGAGACACACTGGGTCTGGTAAATCCCTTATCTAAGAGATCTTTCAATTGCTCTTTTAATTCTCTGAGTTCTATTGGTGTCATTTTGTATGGCAGAATAGATATAAGCTGAGTATCTGGAAGAAGATCGATGCCGAAGTCTATTTCCCTTTTGGGAGAAATTCCTGAAAGATCTTCAGGAAAGACATCTGAATATTCATTCACGACTGGACTGATTCGATACTGGGAGTTTCAAAACTAGTGTCCTTAATTCGAACAAGATTATAGACACATCCTTTAGATATCATTTTCCTTGCTCGAAGGTAGGAAATAAGCTGACCTCTGAACGCTGAAGTACTACCCTTCCACTCTAGGACAAGTTTATTTGGAAACTAGAATTGGACTATTCTATTTCTTTAGTCTACTGTGGCATAGAAGGAATGAAGCTAATCCATGTTGAGAATGACATCAAAATCAGTCATCTCTAATTCGACTAAGTCTACTAAGGTGACTTTCTGAGATACCATAACCAGACAGTTCCTGTATACTCATCGAGCTATGATAGTTTTACCCACTGGGGTAGTGACTGAGAAGGGCTCTGCAAGAAGTTTAGGATTGACTTTGAAATCAACTGCTATATCGAGAGTAACAAAAGACAAAGAAGCTCTTGGATCTAGCAAAGCGTAAACATGCACATAAAAGATCTGTAACGTACCAGTAACCACATTAGGAGAATTTTCCTGATCTTGCCGAGACTGAAAAGCATAGAGTCTATTTGGGTGTTGCCCACTAGTAGCGCTGGAGGTGGCACCCTACTGGTTTGGGCAACCGAACAAAGCTGAGGAATTGTTCTGTTGACCCTAAGAACCGAGCTGAGGACAGTCTCTGACTCTGTGGCCTGGCTTTCCACATCCAAAACAAATACCACTGCCAGCTCTGCAAATACCCTGATGGTGCTTTCCACAAGTCTGGAAAAGAGGATAGGTGCGGGCACTACTAACACTGCCCTGAGACTTAGAGCCTGGCGCTCTATCTCTGATACCAAGTTTATAATGCCCCAAGTTTGGTACCCAGAATTCCACACGGTGCTCATGACCTCAAAGGACCATAAGCTAACCCATGACTAATATCTGTACCTGTACATTGCATAATATATTGTATAAATATGGAAATAAAGGCTGAAAGGCCATAAGGTTCAAAGATCTTATAAAAAATAACATCTGAAGATATGGTATATCAATACCAAAACAACTAAAATAACTGTCTGAACATACTAGTCCAAAAGTCTCTAAACTGTCTGAATAAGGAGTTGATGGGACATGTCCCCAACTAACTCCAACTACTGAAATAAATTAATTAATGAGATGATAAAGTAATGGTCATGTCCTCGAAGGATGGGGACTCACTTTGAAAGCCTCACCCAGTTGTCAAATTCTAGTGAGGCTCCGCGTTGCACCAAGAGCCAATTTCTCAGTCGTCCATTTTTACACAGTGTCAGCCATATTCCAGCAGCTCACTGTGATGCCATCGCGTCATGGTGGGGCCTAAACTCAAGCATCTAGTGATGAAAATTTTTACTATTCCCAGGGGTAATTTGATATTTTTCCATGGCCCTAATCAGTCTAAACATATGATTAACCCCTAATTAACCTAGTTATAGCATTATTTCCTCACTTTCTCTCAAGATTAAATTATTCTATCTCAAAGGGAAAAACCCTATCTTCAAGAAACTAAGAACAAACTCAGGAATTCCTCCAAGAACCTTCAAGAATTAATATTCTCAGGTATGTTAGATGTTCATTCATGGGTTCCTTTCACCCATGAAGTCCAAGAACCCCTTTTAAACTTACAAGATCTCAGATTTATGAATTTCATGATTGAAATTGATTGTATTCATGTTCAGGATAGTAATTGGGTTTCAACTCATGATTAATTATAATTTTCTATGAAATTAAAATAGTTTATGTGATGAATTATGTGAATTGTATGCTAAATCCTTGAAATTACAATTGAGTATTGTATTCATGATGTTCATGTGTTGACCATTATTATGTGAAATAATCCATGCTCCCCAACTGTTTGCTAAAATGCCTATGTGAAGTAAATAGTGGAATCATGACATGTTATTGTGTAGTCCCAATCATGTACAAGCTTATTCCCTACAAGTGTTTGATAAAATTTCTCTATGAATGAATTATGAACTAGTGAACATTATTATGCTTTTCAAGACCATGCTATGCTTTATTTTCATGCTATCAAGTCCTGGGGGTATCTAATACCCGACAATCTAGTTGTTTACCTATAGCTACAGTAGTTATAGAATAGTCTCAGTCATGTCCCGAAATAGTATGTACTCAGTCAGTTACAGAACTCAGTAAAACTCAGTATCAGTCTAGGCTCAGTATAGTAATCAATGTCATTCAGATAGGAGTAGGATTCAGCACCGAGTGAACCCAAGGATGGGGGATTACCTGCCAGTAGAAGGTATGATCCTTAGAAGAAGTCCTTGTATTCTAGAACTATGTAGCCAGTGTAGGTTGAGATATCAACCTGCTAGTTGAGGGTTGATGAGGTGTTTTAACCTTCCAGTTGAGGGTTCCACCGTTCTCATTAGAATACCTTCTAGGTGAGGGTGACTCTTCAGCTTATCTTTACCCATGGCACGATCTTGGCACCCTTTCAACTGGGGTTATAGGTTGGACCCCAGTTATCTTATTTGGGGTATGTCGGTTAGATGATTACGTAGCACAGTTTCAGTTTTAGTCTCAATATAGGACTTAGTTTAGTTCTACAGAATCGGGATTGCCAGATACAGTCACTCAGCTATCAGTAATTCTATTATCAATAATCTCATTTATCAGTTACTCAGTTATCAGAACTCAGTACTCAGCTTCAGTAAAAACTCAGATATAGTATACACGTATATGCATAGTAGTGCATACTCAATATTTTATAGCAATTTTAGTTATCCATGTACTCTACTTAGTTATTCCATATCATTCAGTCAGTTATTGTTCATGCATATGAACCCTTGCATTCAGCCTTACCTCATCTAGCATACCAGTATATTCCACGTGCTGATGCATACTTTATCTTTGTGCTATGATATCTCATATCATAGGATTGGATGCTCAAGTTCTCGACTGCGCTTAAATAGATTCAGTTAGCAGTTGTAAATTCAGTAGTGAGTCCTCATCTATTAAGGATATGCTTTTATTTCAACATTACAGTAACTTCAGTATTTCAGTAGTCGGAGTTAGTTGGGGGCTTGTCCCATCAACTCTACTTTTAGATAGTTCAGTTAGAGGCTTTTCAGACTAAACTAGTTCAGACAGTATTCAGTTTTCAGATATTATTGTTAGGTGTTATTATTATTATCAGTATTCAGATTATGAACCTTATGTCATTTCAGCATATGTTCCGTATTATTACAGTATTATTATTTAGTGCTAACAGCAAATATCAATCATAGGTTATCTTGTAGTCCCTCGGGATAGTAAGAACTGTGTAGCATTAAGGGTACAGACTCGAGGCGTTACAGTAAGGTTGTGGCATATTCCTCTAAACATCTTAAGCCCTATGAAAATAATTACCCTACCCATGATCTTGAGTTATTCCCTTAAAGATTTAGAGACACTATCTTTATGGAGTGCATGTTGTTATGTTCACAGATGATAAGAACTTTTAGTATGTGTTTTCCCAGAAGGATTTAAATCTGTGTCAGATGAGATAGTTAGAATTGTTGAAAGATTATGACATGAGTGTTTTGTATCACCTGAGCAAGGCTAATGTAGTGGTTGATGCCCAAATTAGATTGTCTATGGATAGTGTTGCTCATGTCGAGAGCGATGAGAAGAAGTTAGTGCATGAAGTTCATCACCTTTCTAGATTAGGTGTTCATTTGGTTGATTTAACTGAGGGTAGTTTGTGGGTTCAAAATAGTTCAAAATATTCTTTGGTTGCCGAAGTGAAAGAAAAGCAAGATAGGGATCGTAGTCTAGTGAAGCTGAAGGAGTCAGTCAGAGATCAGAAAGTAGAGGTTTCTCCCAAGGGGGAGATAGTGTATTGTATTGCTAGGGTAGACTGTGTGTGCCATGTGTTGATGATTTGAGACAGGGAATTTTTGTAGAAGCGCATGGTGCGTGTTACTCGATCCATCCAGGGTCTTCGGGAAATCTATTTGTTAAATAGGATGAAGAGAGATATTGCAAAGTTTATAGCTAAGTGCTCCACATGTTAAAAGTTAAGATTGAACATCAGAAGCTTAGTGGGTCTATGCAGGAGTTCAGTATTCCCACTTGGATGTGGGAGGAAGTGAACATGGATTTTGTGATAGGTTTCCCTCGTACTCGTCAATAGCATGATTCAATTTGGGTCATTGCGGATAGATGACCAAATCATCTTATTTCATTCCAGTCCATACTTCTTATTCCACAGAGGACTATGCCAAGCTCTATTTAAGAGAGTTGGTTAGGTTGCACAGTGATCCGTTATCTATCATCTTAGATAGAGGTACTCAGTTTACCTCTCACTTTTGGAAATATTTTTAAAAGGGTCTTGGTACCCAAGTTCACCTTCGTATAGCCTTCCACCCATAGACAGATGGTCAAGCAAAAAGGATTATTCATACCCTTGAGGATATGTTGAGAGCATATGTAGTCGACTTTAAGGGAAGTTGGGATGATCACTTGCCTTTGATTGAGTTTGTGTATAATAACAGTTATCATTCCAGTATTCAGATGACTCCGTTTGAGGCTCTATATGGAAGGAGATATATATATCCGATTGGTTGGTTTGAAATAGGAGAAACCACACTAGTAGGGCCTGACTTGGTGCTTGATGCTTTAGAGAAAGTTCAGATGATCACGGAGAAGCTAAACGTATCCCAGAGCTGATAGAAATCATATACAGATGTGAGGAGAAAAGATCTTGAGTTTAAAATTGGTGATTTCGTATATATGAAGATCTCTCCCATGAAGGGAGTGAAGAGGTTTGATAAGAAGGGGAATCTTAGTCCCCGATATGTTGTCCCTTTCAGAATTTTGAGCCACTTCAGAAAGGTGGCTTATGAGCTTGAGTTGCATGTACACTTAGCATCAGTGCACCCAGTATTTCATATCTCCTTGTTGAAAAAGTGTATTGGTGACCCAGTTGTAGTTGTTCCCTTATAAAGTGTAGATGTTCAGGACAATCTTTCCTACGAGGAAATTCCAGTTGAAATTCTTCATCGACAAATTTGTAGACTAAGGAACAAAGAAGTGTCCCTAGTCAAAGTTCTTTGGTAGAATCAGTCCATTGAGGGAGCCACTTGGGAAGCAGAAGCAGATATGCGGACCAAGTACCCTCATCATTTCTCCGCAAACTCAAACTCAGCTTAAGGTAACAACCTTCATAGAATTTCTCTTTTCTATGCTCAGTTTCAGCTGCATATCATTCTCATGTCATTCATGTATTCACAGAACCAGTTCAGTCATGAATCATGTTTCAGAATCAGTCATGTACTAACATTTTCATCACTTATATTCAACATGTAATCTCAGTTCCTCAGTTTTTTTATCTTAACTAGTCTCATTTGACGACGAATATTCCAAAGGGGGAGATATTGTAATACCCCAAAAATTCAAACCAATGTTAGAGTCATGTTCCAAGCTCATGTAAAGTATCGTATAGTCCCTTGGTAGTTTTATGAGTTAGTTTGATGTATATTAGGGTCTCAAATAACTCCCATCTATTAGATGAATCGAAATAACCCTTACCGATTGAAATTTTGATAGGAGTGTTTCCTTAGTCAACATCAAACGAGTACATCTTTTGTTCTACTCAGAATTTTCCAGATCACTACCCACCAAGTTGTAGGAAATTGAATTATCTTTCTAATGATGCCAATTTCTCCAAAATATAATACTTGGGTGAAAAGTTATGGCACGTTTAGTGAAAGAAGTAGCATAATACTAGTAGCACCGCGTCGCGGTGACCCCAAAAATGGCGTTCGTCCTTTTCCAGTGTGCCATCATGATAAGCACCGCATCATGCCGATGGGTCATTTTGCAATATTTATTTTCCAGTGAGGCACTGCGATGACATCACGTCATGCCAAAATGCCAGTTCAGAATTGTCCTTTCCAGTGGTGCAACGCGATAGCATCGTGTCACGCCGTTGGACAAAATGGGGATTGTCCTTTTTCCAGTGGCCCAACGCGATTGTAATGCGTCACGCTGGGTCTCAAAATTGGGATTTCGAGTTTCCTGTTCTGAGTTTTAATTTTCTCAAGGGCTTTTAAGTATTTTTTTACCTTCACCTTATTTAGTCCAAACACGAGATTTAAGTCCCTAAATACCATTTTTACATCAGTTTTAACGATTTTCCGCAAATTCAAATCACTCTCTCTCAAAAGAATAAACCCTAGCCTTCAAAATTCAAGATCAAATCTCAAGATATTCACCATGAACTCTTACGAATTCATTAATCCAGGCATGTTAAGTATTCATCCATGGGTTTCTTCCACCCATGAAGTCCAAGTATCTTCTTTTAAATCTAAAGTTGTGTTCTTTAAAAGTTATTATGATTTTAAATTGTGATTTTAACCATGAACTCCCATGAATTGAAATTCTATACCATGTTTACATGAAATTATTGTTGTTTATTAGACCCCACATGTTCTAATGTTGTTATTCACTGATTTAAATCATGATTAAGTGTTATTGTTGTCAAAATCATGTCATTACTCCAAGTTTCATACTATTCCCAGGATCATTTTAAACTATGAATATAAAGTGTTTGATAAAATGCCAACAAGAATGAATATTTGAGAAAAGCTTTCATGTTATGTCCTCCAAGCTTAAGTACTATTTTACTATTATTGCTATTGAGTCCTGGGATAATGAATACCCAAAAACTTAGTTTTTTACCTAGTCTCAGTATCTTCAGAATAGTTTTAGAATATGTTATGAGCATTATCAGTTTAGTCAGTCATTAGAATCAGTTAAACTTAAAACAGTTCAGCATTCCGAGTCAGTTCAGTTGAAAGTAGGATTTAGCACCAAGCAAGTGCAGGGATGGCGGTTTCCTGTCAGATAGGCAGAGTTGTTAGTAGCAGTTCCTTTACTCCAAAACTACGTAGCCAGCGTAGGATATAAGGAGTCTCCCGTCAGATTAGGCTTGACTACCTCGCATGGGTCACCCGTCAGTTTAGGCTTGACACCCTTAGTCCTTTGGGACAGTACATCAGTATAGTGGATCCACACAGCTAGCGTTAGTACCCGTGGCATGGTACTAACACCCTTCCAACTGGGGTTACAGGTTGGACCTCAATTGGCTCAGATTAGGGCATATCGGTTAGATGATACCTCCCACAGTCTCAGTCCAGTAATCAGTTCAGTAATTTAGTTTCAGAGGCTTGACCATAGCATACAGATATCAGTGATTCAGTTATCAAATTTTAGTATTTTAGTATTTACAGATTTTATTCAGAACATGTTATATGCTTAGTCATGCATCCTCAGTACTTACATATTTTATATATCCCCAGTATCTATAGATTTCATGCACTTTATTCAGTACTTCATATTATATATATATATATATATATATATATATATATATATATATTAAAATAGCTATTATTCATGTTCATGAAACTATGCATATCAGCCTACCTCATTTAGCATACCACTACATTTAATGTACTGATTGTATAATCTTTTCTTGCTCTATGATGTATCATATCATAGGTTTGGACGCTCAGTTCCCAGATCGCGCATAGATTTTCCAGACTATCTGCCGTAGCAGTAGTGAGTCGTCATATTTTGAGGACATGATTTATTTAGTTCAGATTAATTTATTAGTTTCAGTCATTTCCATTCAGTCGTAGTTAGTTGGTGGTTTGTCCCATCTACTCCTCAATCAGTCAGTAGAGGCTTTTCAAACTATTTCAGACAGTTAGTCAGTTTCTCAGATTTCAGTTGTCATTGTTAGACGTTTTATCAGTATTATCAGTTATGCCTTAGAGATTTTATCAGATTTATGACTTAAAACCTTATGGCATTCCTCAGTTAAATTCTGCATATGACCTTTTGTTATTAGTTTTACTCAGTGCTCACAGCAAGTACCAGCTCATGGGTTAGCTTGTGGTCCCTCGGGACTGTAAGCACCGTGTGGAACCCAGAGTGTACTCTCGGGGCATTACCTGGACTCTATACAAAGACTCACGAAGAAAGTCCATACCTCTAGGTCTCACCTCTAAAACATCAAACCAACCTACTGGGGAGAGGCAATGCCTACCATACAATCCCTCAAAAAAAGCCATATCAATACTGGAATGGTAGCTATTATTATATGCAAACTCTGTTATAGCCAAATGTTTTTTCCATTGGCCACCAAAATCCATCACACATGTGAGAAGTATATCCTCCAAAACCTAGATAATCTGCTCTGACTGGCCATTAGTCTGGGGGTAAAACGTTGTACTGAGATAGACTCGAGTACCCAACTCATCCTGAAAAGTCTTCCAAAAGTGAGATGTGAACACATGACCTCAGTCTGAAATACTATACACCGACACACCATGGAAATGCACAATCTCACTAATGTAGATACAGACTAACCTCTCAGCACTGAATAAGACCTAAATTGGAAAAAAATAAGTTGACTTGGTCAATCGATCCACAATGACCCAAACACTATTAGAACTATGAGATGTATGAGGTAAACCAGTCACAAAGTTCATGGTGATGTTTTCCCACTTCCGCTCGAGAATGGGTAACCTCTGAGGCAAACCACTAGGTCTCATATGCTCGGCCTTTACCCGTTGACAATATAGGCAACAAACCAAAAAATCCACTATATCTAGCCTCATATCACCCATCAGTAGTGCTACCCCAAATCATGATACATCTTAGTCACACCTAGATGGATAGAATATCTAGAACAATGGGCCTCCTCCAAGATCAACCTAATCCAATCACTCACTCTCGGAACACAAATTCATCCCCCAATCCGTAAAACTCCATCTGAATCAAGTGAGGCTTCCTTAGCCTCCCCACTCAACACCTTATCTCAAATCAACCTCAATCTAACATCATCAAATCAACGAGCTCGAATCTGCTCTATAAAAGAAGATCTTGCCTCCATAAATGCCAAAACACGCTCAGGTGTCGAAATGTGAAGCCTAATAATCTGGCTAGCTAAAGACTTAACCTCTAAGGCTAAAGGCCTCTACTGGGTCAAAAGATATTCCAAGCTATCTATGCTAGTCGACTTCCATTTCAAGGCATCTGCAACCATATTGGCCCTACTCAGGTGGTAGAGAATAGTAAAGTCATAATCCTTAAGAAACTCAAGCCAACGGTGCTACCTTATATTAAGATCTCATTGGGTGAAGAAGTACTGAAGGCTACGATAATTTTAGAAGATCTCACAACTGACTCCATACAAGTAGAGTCTCTACAAATTCAAGGCAAATACAACTGTGCACAACTATAAATCACAGGTAGGATAATTCCTCTCATAAGGCTTCAACTGACGAGATGCATAGGAAATTACCTTGCCCTCCTACATAAACACAACACCTAACCCAACACCTGAAACACCACAAAAGATGGTAAAACCTACGCCCTCCTTGGGAAAAGTCAAGATAGGAGCTAAAGTCAATAAATCCTTAAGCTTTTGAAAACTCACCTCATAAACATCAGACCACTGAAAAGAAATCTTCCTCTAGGTCAACCTGGTCAATGGAGCTGCAATGAATGAAAAAAAAACCCGGCAAAACAGCAATAATAGCCTGCTAATCCAATAAAACTATGAATCTCGGTAGGCAAAGTAGGTCTATCCCAATCGTGAACCGCTACAACCTTGGATGGATCAACCATAATACCTTCCTTAGTCACCATATGACCCAAAAAAAGAAATAAACTCCAACCAAAACTCGCCCTTAGAGAACTTAGCATATAAATTCTTATCCCTCAATCTCTGAAGCATAATCTGCAGATGCTCCTCATGCTCAACCTCACTCTTGGAATACACCAAGATATTATCTATAAACACAATAATAAAGAAGTTAAGATATGGTCGAAACACCCGGTTCATCAACTCCATGAATGTGGTTGGGGCATTGGTCAACCCAAATGACATAACCAAGAACTCATAATGACCATATTGAGTCCAAGAAGATGTCTTTGAAATATTCAAAGATCTAATCCTCAACTGGTGATAACCAGATCTCAAATCAATTTTTGAAAACACTACAACACCCTGAAAATGATTAAACAAATCATCAATGCGAGGAAGAGAATACTTATTCTTAGCCATCACCTTATTCAGCAATAGATAATCAATACACATCCGCATAGACCCATCTTTTTTCTTCACAAACAAGATAGGAGCACCCCAAGGTGAAACACTAGGTTGGATAAATCCATTATCCAATAACTCCTGTAACTGATCCTTCAGTTTCTTCAACTCTGCTGCGACCATCCTATAAGGAGGAATAAAAATAGGCTTGGTGTCTGGCTCAACATAATTAGCAAATCACTATCTCAATCTGGAGGCATACTAGACAAGTAAGTAGGTAACACATCTATAAACTCACAGACAACATAGACAGAATCTAAGAAATGAGGCAATACAGCACTAGTATCATGAATATGAGGTAAGTAAGATAAATATCCCCTCTCAATCAATTTATGAGCCTAAACATAAGATATAATTCTCTTAGGATTCAAATGACCTGCACTCTTCCAAGATATCCTTGGCACACCTGGAGAAGCTAAGGTCACAATCTTATCAAAATAATCTAAGACAACATGATAACCAACCAATTCATACCCAAAATAACATCAAATTCAACCATATCTAACACAAGCAAATCCACCAAAGTCTTACACCCGGCAAAAGTCACAACATAAGATTGGTACACCCGATCCACCATAAAAGAATCACCTACTGGGGTAGATACACTAATAGGCACGGCAAGAGGCTCACTAACAAAATTAAAACCCAAAGCAAAATACAAAAACACATAGGAGAAAGTCAATTTAAGATCAAATAAAATAGATACAGGTCTAAAACAAATGGGGACGATACTTGTAATCACAACGTCAGAAGACTCTACCTCAGGTTTGGCTAGTATATCATAACACTATCCACGACTATCAACTGGATGAGTTGCCCCATAACCACCACCATGGGCTTTACCATCTCTACCTTTTACACCTTTAGTAGAACCTCTACCCCTCACAGATGAAATAGAAATAACTCTAAATACATGGCGAGAACATTCCTAGGCCACATGGCCAATCTCATCACACATATAGCAACATCTACGACCAGTCTCAATAGAAGAATGTACAACTGGGCCTGAATGGACACCATGAACTTCTGAACTAGAAAATCCACCACCTGAACTCTATAAAGTCACCTGAACTGGCCTACCATGGTATCTAACCTTTAAAATTTCTACCTCGATAAGTCTGACTCTTGAACTCACCAAAATGTTGTGCCTTCTAGGCGCCTCCCTGAGATGCACTAAGAATATCCTTTGTCATCTTAGCATGATCTATAATACTATGAAAAGAAGCCCCAAATACAACCATTTAAGATGTAGCCAACTAAAGTAAAAACCTCTAAGCCCTTCATGAACTTTTATACCTTCTCAGACTCGATGGAAATGCTATCCTAGAAATATTTAGACTGGGTATGGAAGTATGCCTTATACTTCATAACTATCATGGAGCTGTGATCCAAATGATCAAACTCGTCCCTCATAGTATCTCTCAGACTGAAAGGCATAAATCTCTCTAATAAGGCATCAGTAAACTGATCCCAAGTCATTTCAGGAGAATCACAAGGTCAACAACTCACAAACAGCCTCCACCAATCTCTAGCACCATCTCTCAACTGATAGTTTATATAAGCAACACCATCGGTGCAAAAAGAGTAAAACACGACTCAGAACATAAGGTATGAAAGAACTTGGCATGATAAAGAATAAAATGAGAGAAGTTTCCTAAAGACGTCCTATAGCCTCTCAAAGATAGATACGAACGTCTATGTACCGATCAACGAGACTCTATTAAACATCCCGTTCTTACACCGTTGAGACCAATGAAACCTACTGCTCTAATACCAATTTGTCACAAACCAAAAATGAGGGTCATGATGGCACTTATTGCGGCATACCTTGACAAGTAAGCCTATCACCCAAACTGATACAAAAAAGAAAAAGACCGAAATATCCCCAGGTAAGGCTTTTAAAAAAAAATCACACAAGTAATCATAATAATGCAGAAAGGACTATCAAAAATACCGACCACGCCCAAAATTAAGTGTCAATAGTGTAAGAACTGCTAATACAATCCAGGAGTCAAATACATAAATAACCAAAAAGGAATAATATTTGTCTCTGAATACTAACAAGGACATAACTACTATAGAAAGATAGAGGTGAACTTCGAACGCATGAATGTCCAATCGCTACCTTAAAAGCTCCAACAATTGCCCAAGGCAAGAAAGTAGAGGCACACTTGAGCTAGGACCTGCACCAAATGGGTGGAGTAGGCATGAGTATGGTCCACTTATACTCAGTAGGTATCATAGGCCGACCAAGCAAAGTAGTAAATAAAGCATACAAAATATACACTAAGGGCACGTCACCTGCAATCAAAAAATTTCCCACAATGATAGCCCGCACCACTTGCACTAACAGTTCTAATATATCACACATCTTGCAGCATCACAACCATATAGAACACAAGTATGCATCATATAACATATAAGTAGAACAAGGGGGAACATGCATATACAAGATCATCAAATACAAGTAAAAAAAGATAAGATAATTAGATAAATGGCAAGTCAATATGGCATTACAACATAATAAAGTAAGTACTATGTATATGATGATGATGATGATGATGATGCACGAGGTCGTCGCATAATCTATAGGATCATCTCACAATCCCCATATTCACCTATAGAGGCAAGCCTCCCAATGCAGGACCCATGGAGGGTGCATTAACCCGTATACAATCTACATGTATCATATCTCCTTTCTAGAACATCCCTCGAAAAGGGTTTTATAAGGTGTTACAATATTTCTTTCCCGGCACATCCCTCGGAGAGGGTTTTAAAAAGGTATTTCCAGTGTTACTCGGGTGTTGCCACGGTGGTAACAATATTTCATGAATGAGTATGATATGAGATGTAATGCTCACAACCAATCACAATGAGTATTTCCACAATCAACCACATGATATATTTCCACAACCAACCATAATTATACATTTTCATAACCAACCATAATGATACATTTTCACAACCATGTGAGCCAATATCCACTCATTATTTTTGTTTCATCAATGAATTTTCGCATATCTCATATACCAATAAGTATGAATGTATTACAATACACAAATGGTGAGCCAATATCCACTCATTATTTCTATTTCATCAATGAATTTTCACATGTCTCATATACCAACAAGTATGAATGTATTACAATACACTAATGGTTCCACATTATATATTTCAAAAACACAATACAATTATTCACAAGTACTCAAGGCTATCAACATCACATAGGACCTCACATAGTCATACACATCACATAATATCTTAATTTTGATAATTACATCACATATAGCCCCCCGCACGGGCATAACACATAGATAATCACTTTTCATGATTAGTTTCCACCCTTAACATGCATTTTGTACCATTATTTACTATCCACCTCAGTCTAAAAGAGTTAATCCATAACCTACCTCAAAAGCCAAAACTGATCTGCTATACTTTGAATCCATGACCTTAGTTTTCAAGAACAATCTCGAGCTCTACTAAAAACATCAAATATGGAATCTACATGTTAAAACAAAATCAATGACACACATATTGACTACTTTTGATTTGGGGTCAAAACAAACCCCAGGATGAATTTTCAAAAAAGAAAGGCGAAATCAGAACTTTACTTCAAAAATATGTTTCCCATATATTTAGAAATCTACAGCTGAAAACCAAAGTCAAATTGAGTAAAAAAAATAAGGTTCAAATTGAAGAAAACCCATTTTTAAGCTTTATCGAGCAAAATCTTTGAAATTTGGGTTAAAACCAAGAATTGGAGTTGTTTTAAAGGTTAAATTGATGAAAAAATAGTAATTATAAGATAAAAATACTATTCAAGTTAAAAGGAGTGAAATTGGGGTTAAGAATCAAGCCCTAAATTTTTGGAGTTTTGAGAAATTAATTAAGAAATTACAAAGAAAAGGGTGAATTCTTATCTTAAATTCGTAATAAAACCAAGAAATAGGTGTAAATCTAGTTTCTCAAGATCCCACAAACTTTACTTTTAAGCTCCCACACTATTTTAGAAATTAACTCCCAAGAGGCAATATGAAAAATAAAAAAAATGGGCCAAAAAGAGGGAAAAAGTTGTTTTTATAGCAAAAAAAATCTACTATGCACCAGATTTTTCATTTTTAAGTCCAATTCGGACTTTGATGGGGTGCCCGAGATCCGTTCGGAGTCTGATATACGCAAACAAACTATGAAACCACACTAAAGTCGATGTACCGGATGCGTTGACAAAGTTAAATTTTTGGAAAATATATTGTTTTCAAAAAGTTGACCCCCGAAACCCGAATTTGTAATTTTCCAAACTGAGGGTCGAAATGAGATTTCAAAGTCATAAAATCACACCAAATATGTTACCACCCTAAAATTGACATTTTGGATCTGCTGGAAAAGTCAAATTTTCCATCCGAGGTTGTTTCGACCAAATATGGGTCCCACACCCCATATTTTTTATTTTCCAACTTTCCGATCAATAGGTCAAAATGAGTTCGGATGCACCAGGACCCAAACCAAAGGTCTGCCTAGCTTAAAATTGATATTTTGGAGCTGCTGGCATTACGTTCAGCCATCCGACCTATGGATCAAAAGCGATCCCCATAAGTTAAAATAAGGCTCTCGAAGTCATCATAAACCACAATATCTTATAAATGGTACAAAAATGCATCAAAAACCATGTCAATCACTCCCACACCCCAAAAATACCATAATATAACTACGGTGAGGGGTAAAATAGTCAAATCATATAAAATCACAAATTTTACATATTTCATAATATTTTTAGACCATTACATTCAGATCAGTGGTTCTTTCATGAGCTGTATTCAAGCAATCCCAGAATTCCTTAGCCGTTTCACAAGATGAAATACTCTTGTATTCATCTAGTCCTATGCCACAGACAAGCAGTTTCTTTGCCTTGTAGTTTTTCTCAATTCTTTTTTTGTCTTGATCATTGAACTCCCTCCTGCTTTTGACAACCATTTTTGTTACTTCTCCTCCTTTGACTTCTCTAACAGGAACATGAGTACCATGAAAGATTATGTCAATTAGTTCACTATCTTCAGCCATAATAAAGTCAAACATCTTAATTTTCCACCACCCATAATATTGCCCATTGAATCTAGGTGGTCTAGTGGTAGATTGACCTTCTTCTAGATTAGGTGGAGAAACCATTCTAACCAATAAACTCTAGGTGTGAACCTTTTAGAGTGACCATGCTTTGATACCAATTATTAAAACCCTAAGGGTTTCACCACATAGTGAGGGACCAGGTCATCAGAATTAATCACAGGCAATCAAACACTAATTGTGTAGAAAAATAAAAGACAGTGCAAAAAGAGTAAAAAACACAGATTTTTACGTGAAAACCCAATAAGGGAAAAAACACAATTTTCCCTCTCAAGCACATCTAAATCCACTATAGTCAAACTTTTGATTATAGTCTTTAATGAACCTAACTCTAGGTTCTTTTTGCTAGTAATAAATCTACTACAAGCTCATCTTAGTAACTCTACCGAGGACCTCTCTACTTTCATCCTAACTCTAGGATCCTTGCTCTAGTAGTAACTCTACTACGAGCTTATCTTGGTAACTCTAACAAGGACCCTCTCAGCACTGATTAACTCTAATCAGTCTCTCGCTTAGGAAAGTTTACCTAAGCACACTCTCTCAATAAAAGAAAACATTACTCTTATAACATGAGTAGTTCAGTTACAAATCAATACTCACTCAAGAATAATCACCCACTGTAATACCCCGAAGTTTCCTAACTAATTTTGTATCAAGAATTCCTAGTATTATCTTATAAATTAAATTATGTTTATTCCATGAGGAATATTTAAAATTTTCACTTTTTGTCATATGGGAAATTCAATAAGCTTTCCATCGATATAAGATTCGCCTAAATCCGATAACCGGGTAAGATGTTATGACTATTTCAAGTTCCCATCGTAAAACAACGCCATATTAGTTAGTGGCACGCCGCGCCAGAAGATAAAATGGCAATTGTAAAATTCCAATAGGGGTCCGCGATAGTAGTGCTTCTCGCCAAACTTCCAGGTCGCAAATGAAGTAGCAACGCGATGGCTCCGCGTCGCGCCATCTCCCAATTTCCCAATTATCAAATTTCAATGACACGGCGCGATAGCGCTGCATTGCACCAAGGGTCCTGTTCGAGAATTTTTTACTGAAATTAAAAGACACGTTCGGGGTTAAAAAGGTCAATTTCCCACCCCTATTTAAACCCAATAACACGTGATTTAGACATTCTTCACCCAAAATATAATAGTTTCTCTCAATTTTATCTCAAGAACAAGCTAGGGTTTCAATTGGGGATTCAATTTCAAGAAAGTGTCTTCATCAATCTTCGCTAAACCAAGAACTAAGGTATGCGTTGTGTTGATTTATGGATTCGTTTCATCCATAAAGCTCAAGAACCTTAGTTTAAATTATGAATCATGATTATTATGTTGTGGGTTGGTCAAGTTATGTGATGGTTGTTGTTTGATTCCCATGTTGGGATCCTTATGTGAAATTATGAAAACTACATTAGCATATAAATTGAAATCCATGAATTTAGTGGTTTATGATTTGTGAAATTTGATGATTTCACCTATGCCTTAAGTTGTGCATGTAAGGTGTTTGATAAAATGCCTAAAGGGATAGAAATTATGCACTATAGCTAAATTGTGACCCAAATGATGATGTATACTTTAACCTTATGTTCAAAATGACTTCCATGTTATTTTTATGTATTGTAATTACTTGTGGGATTGATCATGAGTTACCCTTATGAAATTATGCTATGTATACATGCTATCTTATTCACGTACCAATCTATGATAATCAAATGCCTATGAAATATCCCCAACTATTGTATTATGGATTGTTGATGTTGGTCATGTATTCAATAATGTCATGCCTTGTCAGTTTCCCTCCATCGAGTCTTGGGGGTACTTATACCCGAAAAATATAGCTGTGTGCCTAGATTTAGTGTCATGTTTTCACGATATCCTCAGTCAAGCCATGATACATAGAACCCAGTCGGTCATGTGACTCAGGAAAGCTCAGTAATTCCATAATCTCAATAGTATTCCGTCAGCTAATCGAACTCCATGAAGTCAGTCTAGTCCAATTCAGTTAATCATGTTCAGTGTCTATTCAGAAGGGAGTAGGTATTAGCACTGAGTGAACCCAGGTATGGGAACTCACCTGTTATATGAGGGTGTGATTCTTAGAAGCAATCCTTGCGTTCCAGAACTACGTAGCCAGCGTAGGTTGAGACATCATAGCCTGTTATATGAGGGTAGATGAGGTGTCTTAACCTGTTATATGAGGGTTCCCACCGTTCTCACTAAATTTACCTATTATATGAAGGTTACTCACAGATTGTCCTTACCAGTGGCGCGGTATTAACACCCTTCCAATTGGTGTTATAGATTGGACCCAACTCAGCCATAATGGCATATTAGGGGCATGCCAGTTAGATGACTACTTCCCATAGTTTCATTTACTGAATTCAGGACTATCAGATACAGTCAACTCAGAACAGTACGGAACTCAGCTAGTTCCATTAGATTGAGGACAGTCAGATACAGTCAACTCAGAATAGTACAGAAATCAGCTAGTTCCATCAGTTTTAGGACTGTTAGATACAGTAACTCATGTTATCAGTTATATCAGCTATCAGAACTCAGTTATCGGTCATGTTAGTTATCAGTAAATTCATGTCATCACGATCTCCGATATAGTTACTACGTATTCATACATATATTCTCACATTCATATTAGTCAGTAAGCTAGTATTGTTCATGCATATGGACCCCATGCATTCAGCCTACCTCACATGCATACCAGTATATTCAAAGTACTGACGCAATTGCGCTATGGTGTCTTGTACTATAGGTCCAGAGACACGAGCTCCAGAGCATCAGTAGATTCTAGATATCAGCAGTCAGTCAATAGTGAGTCCTCATCCTTTGAGGATAATATGATTAGTTATTTCATTATTTCAGTACTTGGTTATTTCAGCAGTCGGAGTTAGTTGGGGACATGTCCCATCAACTCCCTATTCAGACAGTCATGTTTTAGAGGATTTTCAGACTATATTATGTTTAGATAGTTTTGTTTTGGGTATTTATACCCCATACCAGATGTTATATTTTATCGGATATTATGTTACAGTTTGAACCTTATGGCCTTTCAGTTCATGTTTCCGCATTATACAGTATATCATGCAGTATATAGACACATATATTAGTCATGGGTTAGCTTGTGGTCCTTCGGGGTCATGAGCACCGTGTAGCATTCCGAGTACCAGATTCGGGGTGTTACACTCACTCATTAAGCATACTATAAGGATAATAACATGAATAATGCTTAAGTAATCTTGAAATGGAGCTTTTGCTGCCTCTCTGCTCTACTTAGAATTTGCAAAAACCATTTGATGAAGAGGCATCTCTTTCCTTTTATAGCTGAGTGATAATTGGGGCTGAAATATCATTAGACCAGTTGTCCAAGTTAGTACAAAATAGCACCTACAAGTTTGTTACACAAGAGGACAAAACTGTGCAAATACCGTGTGCCAGCTGTACTGTACTTTACACATCCAGGGACCCGATCCCTTGCAATTTAGCTAATCATAATCAAATCTATATATAGCAGAGAGGATGTGGGATTTTGGTAGTCCTCACAACTTTCTTGATTCAATGATGTTACTATATGTGGCTTTATAACTGCCTTTTCCTTTTTTCTTTTGTTTTGGTACATATTTTTTTTGTCTTCTCCTTGTATTTTTGCACCCATCTTTTTATTTAGTAAGTTTATTTCTACATGCACCATCGTAATTGGTGTATCTTGACATAATATTCAATTTTTTCATCTCAATTTAAGTTTCTTAATTTAATCGGATAGAAGTTTTTTTTTTTTTCTGAAAAAAAAAATTTAAAAATCTTATGATCTTAAATTAAAAACGTGTGTAGTTTTAAAATCTTGTGGTCTTAAACTTGTCATGTCTGTTGGAATAGGAAAACTTACTAAATGTAAAAACAAAAGTCACTTTTTCTGTATAAATCAAAAGCAAAAGTGAAACGCTTAATTTGAAGCGAAAAGAGTAGTAAATTATTGTGAATCTTGTCTTGCTTTTTATTTCCTCTGATTTCTATTGTATGTTATTTTTAACTTTTATATTAAATATGAATAAATATTTTAATAAAATCAAGATGGTTTGAATACTCCTTTCGTCATATGTATTTGACTCCTATATCTAAAACTACGTGTTTTTATAGCAAGAACGAAAAAAGTTTTAATCTGTATCCTCACAATCCACAAGGATAATACAAAAATTTAATTTAATTATTGGTGATGTAAAATCTCTGCACATGGGCCTTTATTTATTTATTTATTTATTTATATTATATCTTATACTTATATATAAGGGAGAATCAGGGTTTTTCGGTAATCCTCATAAAGACTTTTTAGATATTTCACTTCTTTGGCGAAACTAGTGTAGTGTATGCGCTTTGCGCGTGTATCCATGTTAAAGTAATTAATTTTTTTTAGAACACACAACAAACAATTCGATTGGAGATTTTAGTTATATTATGAAAAATTCAAATGCCTTTTATGTAAAATAAAATTCATTTAGTGTAAGATTGTGAGGTAGTTAATATATACCCTTCGAATTTCTGAAGTTTGTCAATCAATATCACATCATTATCTAGTTTTCTTAGAGATCAAGATCTAGAGTTTTCTTGCATCAGAAATTCAATATCATTTACAACATAAGAATATGTTTAAGTAAGCAAAGACTTTAACAATGATTTATCGAACGCACACTCTCTACCTTTAAGATAGAGGTAAGGAGTGTGCACTCTATCATCCTCAGATATTATTTTTTGGAGCTTACACTTGATGATCTTCACAGAGGAAATTTAAAAGTGGGCAAAATTGGAGAGGAAATAAAATTACTTTTTTCTTTTTGATATTTTCTTGCTCATCTAAATCAATTCCACATGCCATAAAACTTTGGGAACTATAAGCTCATCAAACCAAATTTTACAACTTCTAGTTTTGAAATTTAAATTATCTTAAAAGCCCTAGACAAACTTGAGCGAAATGGGGATGTACTATCTCTGCCATGGAAACCCAACTTGAAGAATGAAGTTTTGATAGTTCATTGATGTTAAGGTCATCGTTTTATTTTTAATGGGTAGGCCTTCCTTTTCTTCCACTTGGTGGTGAAGTTCATCACTCCAATGTCTCCCCTGAAAATTAAACCTAAATTATTGTTAATATTTATGTAACTATCAGCCTTCAGACTAACAAATGCTAGATGACCTTGAAGAGCAAGTATAAAGGTTAGATAAAATATGCACCTACAATATTGCAAATATTAACGATCCATTGATATGGGAATTAGATGTGCTAAGATGGACAATTTCACATGCAATGGTAAGATGAAAGTAGAATCATGTGACTTCAATACATGCGGGAGCAAGCTAAATCGTTTTCATCTTTGAGAAATTCACTTGGTAAAACATGTAATAGGCACAAGTTTTATTGTGATACATCATCTTAAAAGAAGTTGTAATAATTGATTTATTCTCTAAGAAGTTCAAAAGAAACCAAAAAACAATAAACACAACACATGAATAAAAGTTCATACCATCAACCCAAATTCAATTACAACGTAAGTTTACCAATGCAATAATACATCAATATGATGCTATAATTCATCTCCTAATCTATCACATAATGGATAATATTAAAAACAACAGATAGTAATAGATCAGAAACTACAACAAAATAATACGATTGAACCTATTTTTACACAAAAAATTATTAAAGCCCGATCAAACGTTCATCTAGCACCTATATTAACCAAAATAAGAAAAAACAATAATAGTAACAAAGCAGAAACTACAATAATAGAGATATTAGAATAATATAATTAGACCTAACTTTCACAAAAAAAATTCCTAAGAATCCGACCGAACATTCATCTACGATGTAAACTTAAACAGAACATAAATTACAATAAAATAATATAAAACTATTATAATCGAAATATTAGAACAATATGATTAGACCTAACCTTTAAAGAAAAAAATTTCCTCAAATTACAGTACGGCCAAAATTTTATGTAAAAGAAATAAAAATTTATTATGAGTGAACAAACTAAACTTTTATGTAATAGATTGAGTTACATATTGAACCCATATCATAAAGGTGAACAATAAAGTTGTCCTTTGAAGATCTCCATGATAAAAAAAATAATTTTTGAACTGCATCATCAATTTTCTCACAAAACGTATATATGCACAACTTATCAAAGTGATTTTTCTTTCTTCTAAACATAAACCCAACAAAGGGATGAATCACCTGGCCAAATATAAGACATCAAAAACAGAATTGCAAGAACCGTGAATAGCATCATGGAGGAAAAGTTAAAATTAATATTAGGTTTACCAATTGAATTGGACAATGATGTGTTTAATACTATTAATTAGATCACCCTACATAAATACAAAATCAGAACAAAAATAAATTTGTACTACTACTTTTAGATCACCTCTAATTTGTCCTACATCACATGATTCTTGACACTTGAGGAATATATAAGATGCATGAATTATTCATAGTTTGAAAGTTTAAATCAGACCATCTTAGTAGAGATAATAAGTTAAATCATCTACGATTAAGTGATTACTAATTTATAGTACTGAATATAAGTAGCATTAGCAACACTATAAGACCTTTATAGAACTTAGAGTAAATACAATGCAATTTAGTAGATTGATATTAGTAAGCAAATCACATTCTATTTAAGAGGAAAGCAAATTGCACCCAAAGCAAAACCCATCATCACATTAGCATTAATTTATAGAACATCAAATGATCCTAATTTAAAATAAAAACCTAGAGTACATACTTATTTTACAAATTAATTGAAAACTCATAATTTTTAAATCATAAAATATACATATCATGCTACAAAATATTATGTTAAAGTGTAAAATAAGAATTTACATTATTAAGAATAAAACCTAAAGGACAGAAAACTCAAACCATATGTTATATAATTTCATAGGATAATTTTAAATATTAAGATTCCGTATAATAGATCCTTGTAGTCAGACCGTTTTCGTACGATTCTCAAATTGATACTCTAATTATATTTATCTAATTAGTATCTGCAATAGGTGATTGAAGGAAATTAACATATATAAATCTCATAACACAATTAAAGTACAAAAGTTTATACCAAATACATACATGAAGAACTAAAAGTAAATATATTAAAATTAAATAATTTAATAATCAAGAAGAGAAAATTTACCATAATGCTATCTTCAAATATGCTCAATAACTTGACTAACTTTGGAATTTATCAGCATGAACGAAGGGAGTATGAACATATAACATTACAAGTAAAAGACTCGGATGAATTCAAATATGAGATGCGGGATCAAGATGCATAACTTTACAGGACCGCCAATTACTTTCATATTGGCATGTATGACAAGACCGGCGTCCATGTTGGTGGTCGTTTCTTCAGGTATACTTCCCGTTTCGAATTAGTTGATTCTTATGGCATTGACATATTTATTAAAAAATTAATAATAAGAGGTGTATTTTATTCTTTTATTGTTATTTATATTTTAAACTTTAATAATCAATGCAATAATTAAACATAAAAATTTTATACAATTACTTTATTTGATGCATGCATCAAGTTTAGAACCAATAAATTTAAAATTAAAACTATAAATTATTAAATTTTTTTTTTCTTTGGAAAATTGAAATCTTGAGCAATTGATTTCATTATTACTCTATCTAAACATATGCATGGATTTTAAATGCAGGGAAGACTCAAGGACATTGATTGCCTAAGGCAGAAATCAAACGAAGACCTTAAATTTTTATGAAAAAATAATATTTTTTTAACAAAGTCTATATTTTAAATTTTGAGATGCAAAATTATAAATATTATAGACGATTCTTTTAATAATTGTTTGTGTTAATATAACTAATGCATTTAATTTTTATTGAGACATACTTTAAATACATCAAAATTCTTCTAATAATTCCTTACTTTTATATAAGAAGTTTATTTTTTCTATAAATAATATTTAATATTTTTTTAATAAAAAGATATAATCTATTATTGCTAAAAAAAATAAATCCCGTTGAATTTGAAGGTATTAGGCGATTGCCTTTTTCTTTAATAGATAGGGCCGCCCCTATTTAAATGTTCAATAAAACTATTCTATTCTAATTACTAAGCATATCGATCTTCGTATTTTAAACCTGTCAGAATAGGAGATTTGGTTAAAAAATATTTAAGACAATATTACTATGAATATGTGGAATAAGTAAAAGAAAAGTACTAAAAGAAAAGATGTGTTGCCTGCATGGAGTTGTACTTGTAGTAATCTAGAAAAGAGAAGAAAAAGTAAAGCTTTACATTTATGGATTATTTGGTAGAGTATATAAGAATAATATTGAATAAGATGTGTTAATAATTTTTATATTATTAATGCAAGTGTTAGTAATGCTGGTATTAGTTATACATACATTATTTTTTACACAATCTTTGATTTGATGTATTAAAAATGTTATTCTCTTCGTCTCATTTTATGTGTCATCATTTTCTTTTTTGTCTGTTTAATAAAGAATGTCACATTTTCTTATTTGATAACTATTTAAAGATATAATTATACTTTCACCCTTATTTGTCTCACTGATAAGGGTCCACTTAATTAAAAATAATAATAGTGCATTGTTTTAGTGAAGAACAATTTGGTAAAAAGCATCAAGTCTTTATTCATTTCTTAAGCTCAGTGTCCGATTAAATGACGACACATAAAATAGGACGAAGGGAGTATATATTTATATAACTTTTATAAAAGGGTGCTTGTTTACTGAATTGCCCTTCCTTGTAGAATCTGTTTTCAAGATGTTTAAGGAACTAGCAGCAGTAATACCAAAGTAAAATTCAATTTCCACTTCTTCTCTAAATCCAAAAATCCTGGCAATGAAATCGATGAAATTATGGCCGAAAAGAAGAACTCGAAAAATAAGAATAATTAAGCGTAGAAGCCGTGTAGAGTTATAACTGATAAAAGTTAAAATATACAAAATGCAAAAAGTTACCCGACTCTGTGTAGCATGGATTTTTTCCATCTCAGGATGGATCAATGCTTTTATCCTGATCAATCATGCTCCTCATTACATCAGTGACCGTAGCCCTCACCTCTGCTTTTCTATGCATCAAAGCCACTCTAAAATGGCTACCTGAAATAAACCAAGCTGTACGATCACCAAACAAGAAAGCAATACCATTAATTTTTTTGAATAACAAGCAACAAGAGAATACGAGTCTCTCTGTTTCATGGCAAAGTACAAAAATAGAGAGAACAACTTTTTGATATGGTGGAAAAAGAAAGGGGAAAAATAATTTAAGGGGTAATAATGTCATTTAACAAGTTAAAACATGTGTTTAAAGTCCTGTATTATTAATACATAGAAAATAGTGTGCATTACAAATACATACCTCAATGCACAATAAAGTGTATAATTAGTATAAGTATTAGTTATACATAGTCTAAAAACTGATACAAAACATGGTACTACTAATATACAAAGAATAATGCATGCATTATATTTTTAATGCATTCTACCAAAGGATCCCTTAATGATAACTTTGAAAATGTAAAATTGTTTACTTTCAATAATTGTTAAAAAAATGTAGATATACTTCATACTATCAAGGGTAGAATGAGAAAAATATTTATAAAATAGTTTTGATTTTACAACTTATATAATTAAAGTGAAACAAATATTTTTAACAAGAAGATCAACTAATTTGAAATGAAGGGTGTAATAATTTATGTCTTTAATTTTTGCGCCATTTTTGTAAACATTACATATATATACATTTTTTTTAACCTTTGAAGATTTCGAAGGACCCCCCAAAAATTTTGGGTTGCATTCGTTTAATATTTGTGTTTGATTTATTATTTTTTGTGCTATGTTTTTTTTTAAAATTATATTGTTTTCTATTTTGTTTGAAGATACCAACGGAGATCCTGAAATTATGGACTTATTTCTGTCTTTGATTTATGATTTTTTTGTGTTGTATTTCTGAAAATTATGTATTTTTCTTTTATTTGAAGATATCAAAAAAGAGACCCCAAAACTTTTGACTGCATTTCGTTCCCAAGTCCCATATTAATGTGGTTGAGAGGTTTTGCAATTTCTCTAAGACGCTCAACCCCAACTGCCATGTCATTGTTCTTTTCATTAATTGGATCGCTAACGTTCATCTCACTATTGAAGATATGCTTGTGTTCGCAACAAATTTTTGTTAACGCTGAAAATTAACTGCAAGCAAAAATAAAATGAACAAAAAGAACAGTTTTATATAAAATAAAATAAACAAAAAGAACAGTTTTATATAAATGAATTTTGTGGGTACAATTCCGTTATTCTCTCGATTCTTCTCTCCTAAGTTTTTTCGTAATTCGAGGGCCTTTGCAGCGTGATTCTCGAATGTAGGATGATTTGAGCCTCCTAGAAATGTGTTTGGATCTCCAGGAATTGTCTGACAGCACTTCTTCTTGTCGAGTTGATCTCCGGGCAGAACTCTGTTAGTCAATTCGTTGAAGAGTTGTGTAGTCAATGCAGAAGCTTCCTCCAATGCTTGCAGAATGTCCTTTTTTTTCTTTTCTTCCTTTCTTTTAGAATGTTATGTTACCCCCTATTTATAGTTGTGGGGGTAGGCCTTAGTTTCTTGTGATTGGCCGAAACATGTCACTTTGACACTTGGCACCTTTTGACTGGTTGTTGAATTTGAATGAGATTTCCACATCATTTGTACATATGGCGGCGTCTCATTGGTTTTGGATTTGATTGGGATGCCACGTCACTTGATGCGTTTGGGCTTCAAAGTGAGATAGACCTTGATGAAGAATAAAATAGGCTTATTATTTTTTTATCCCAAAATAAGTTTACACCCAATAACATATGGCTCAAATTCAAATTTTATATAAATTTGATCCAATAAATTTTATGTGTCTACAGATGCCCCCTACTTCAAGGTTGGTCGATGTGTAGGCTTGCTGAAACTTGGCGGCGAGACTTGAAATACTCATGAATGTGTTTTCATTCTCATGATTTCAAAGGTATTTATTTCTCCTAATGTTGATCATGCCAAATTGAAGCATCGTGCGTTTAGTACCGACACTTATCGCCAGATTGAAGTTTCACGTAGTTGACATCAATTCGCATAGAACCGAGAAGCTTCATCCGGTCAACACTGTAGATGTGTTACATCTTCATTTTTTTTGTGCAGGTTTATACAAATGGTTTTGATGTCAGACCAAAAAGGTCGACATAATTGATGTTGAACCATTTAGTGCACTACTTCCTTACTGCTTGATAAGAAAGTGACTTGAAATGATCTGATTTTATCCTTGACGATGCTGAAAGTTTTTCATTTTAGCTTCAGTGAGCATGTACTTGGTTTCATTCTTGCGACCTTGTGATGATGAAGTTCTGAGTGTTTGCAGTCCATCGTTGCAAAACAAGCATGTGGTGCATCTCATCCGTAGGGCTCAGCGATAATGAGGCTTCGAGTGAGAGTATCCCATTCTTTTCAAGGAGCACGTACGTGGTGCCATCCAGCTTGATAATATTGACACAGGGAGTAGCCTTTTCTGACTTTGGTGAGCAAGTACTAGGCACACATCCACAAAAATATGAGTTGTTTGATTCAAAAAAATGGAATTCAGTATCCTATCTTATCAGTTTTACACAGCGTCACGATAAATTCCGTATTTTGATGTAGGAGTATCGAAATCTGGAGCCATTTTTTTCTTTTAGAAACTAGACTCATAGAGCTACGTCTTACGCGAGAATCACAATCATATTGCACCCAAATCAACCCAGATATTATCCCAAAATCGATCTTCTAATCTTGGTTCGCTAGTTTCATCAGCTTTGCGCATCGTCACGATATATTCCATATCTTGACGTGAAAGTATAGGAATAAGGTTATGTTTTTTGCATTGGAAAGTAGATTTGCAGAGCTACGTCTCAATCGGAAATCACAATTAGATTGCATCCGAATCGTCCCAGATATTTCTCCAAAAACAGCCTTCTATTCTTGGTTCGCTGGTTATTTCAGCTTTGCGCAGCGTCACGATAAATTTCATATCTTGACGTGGAAGTATTGAAATCAAGTTCCGTTTTTTGCATTAGAAATTAGACTAGCAGAGCTATGTCTCACGCAGAAACCATAATTAGATTGCATCTGAATCGTCCCAGATATTGCTCCAAAAATAGCCTTCTAATCTTGGTTCGCTGGTTATTTCATCTTTCCGCAGCGTCACGATAAATTCCATATCTTGACGTGAAAGTATCGAAATCAGGTTCTAACTTTTGAATTGAAAAGTAGACTCACAGAGCTATGTTAAGCGTGAAATCCATCAGCATATAACCTCTATATTTTCTATGGTACTTTTCCAAAGTTGTAGCCTAAATGTTGTAATATTCTATTTCTCCTCAAATTTTGGATACTTCATGAATTTCATCATCTACTTCAAGTTTTGGGCCGCACCACTTCGGCAATATGTTGAAGGCCAGACTAGAGCAATAGTCAAAGTACCACAAGTCTTTTTCTTGTCGAGAAGACTTTATTGCTTGAGAGATAATGAAGAATTCTTTTGCTTTAAGACAACATCTTCAAGAAACTCTAAATATGCATTCAAGCTTCATACTTTTCCTTCTTTTTTTCTTTTGAGAGTCGTTCACAGTTTAGACTCATGCGGGCCAGGAGTGACATACAGTTTAAGATCGTTCCTTAAGGAGTATTTTGACTTGCAGTTTAGGTTCATACGTCGAGGAGCGTCTTGACTTGCAGTTTAGGATCGTATATCGAGGAGGATTTTGGCTTGCAGTTTGGGCTCGTGCATAAAGGAGCATTTTTTACTTGCAGTTTAAGTTCATTCAGCAAGGAGCATTTTTTTGACTTACAGTTTAAGCTCGTGCAGTAAGAAGCATTTTTGACTTGCAGTTTAAGCTCGTGCAACAAGGAGCATTTTGGGAAAGAATTCTTGTAATGTAACTTTCCTTCCAACACTCTGTAATGGAGTATGTTTGGACTTCAGTTTGGTATTTATTGCCCCTATTAGTTGAAACAGATTTGTACTTGATCTTGTGTGGACTTTTGAAAGTTGGAGTTTAGAAGACTTTTGAAATTTTTTTCTTTTGCGAGTGATCAATGTCCAAGTATCACCCTTCTTCCTACTGGAGAAGTCATTTTGCATGGATTTGCTTACTGTTTTCTTCAAGGCTGGAACCCTAATTAGGTCAAAGCTCCCAAATTGTATCATAATGATTTTTTCAACTTTTGGTGATTCCACAGAGCGCATGGCTTGTAGAGCTTTTGAAATTGAACCTTTCATATGGTGCATTTTGGCGCTAACATGATTTTCATCAACTGTATTTCCTTCATCAAAGGCGATCTTTCCTTCTTGCATTGATGTCATAATCTTTTCCTTCATGATGAAGCATTTTGTGGTGTGATGACCAACAATATGGTGAAATTTGCAGTATTTAGGATCATCGACTTTGTTTGATTCTTTGGGTTTCTTTGACTTAGGAAGTTTAATGACTTATTTAGCTAACAACTCATCAAGAATTTCAGAACATCAGAGTCGGGAAAAGGATATACCCTTGCTTGTAACTCTTTCAAGGTTGGTTGATTTTTCACCTCTCGCATTTGTTTCTTGGGAGCTTCCTCTTTTAAATTTTGTCTAGTAGGGAACTTCGTAGAACTCACAGTTGTCTTCATAGATTCCCCAATTTGATTTTCAGATGAGTCTTTGAATTTTGTGACTTTCTTCCTAGGATAAAAAATAGGTGACGCCATTCTATGACTTGCAATACTTAGCTCCATGTCATGAGCATGCATAGCTAATTCTTGAAAAGTTCGAGGCTTAATTCCTTGGAGGATATATACAAGCCCCAACGCATTCCTTGAATGCAAACTTCAACCACGAAAGTTTCAGAAAGTTGATTCTTTCAATCAAAGATCAATGTTTGCTAGTGATTTATGTAATCCAGTACAGACTCATCTTTACTTTGTCTTGTATTTTTCAACTCCATCATGCTGACCATAAGATGGGCACTGTAGAAATAATTTAGGAACTGACTTTCTAGTTGCTCCCAACAATTAATTGATCTAGACTCCAAGTCTGTGTACCAATCAAAAGCATTGCCTTTCAAGGAGCGAACAAATTACTTGACAAGAAGATCGCCATGTATACTAGCACTGCTACAAGTCTTAACGAAATGAGCGATATATTGCCTTGGATTTCTCTTTCCATCAAATTGTTGAAACTTTGGCGGTTGATATCCAATTGGTATCTGTAAGCCCTCGGTTTTCTTAGAATACGACTTTGAGTATCCTACGAAACTTTGTGACGGACCTCCATATTGTGCTTTGATGGTATTTGCAATCATATCTTACAGTTTTTGAACTGTTAGAGTAGCCACTGTAGCGGATCGATCATCGTAATAATTGTCACTTGTCTTGATGAGAGATTCACCATTAATTTTTTCTCGCAGAGTTAGATTATAATTTGACTCTCCAGGATTGTAGGGATCTAACTTGCTCATAAGTTGGGCTATTTGATGATCTTTCTCATCAACGGACTTCTTCAAGTCTTCAATGGTTTGCTCCATCATTGCAAACTTCTCATCAAAATCAATTGCATTAACCATGAAGGTGTTGACTTTCGTTAAAGTTGGAGAATTCATTAAGTTTTCAGATTCTCCAAAGTTGCAGCCAGTTTCAGACGGTTCATCTGATAAAATAGATACAAAGTTGCCCCTAGGGATTGTAGTTACTGCCGAAATTTAAGATTTTCTCCTTTTTGTCATCTCCAAAATGGTGAAGTATTGGGATCCATCCAAAGCACAAGCATTGAGATTGCGTCGATTGATGGGGCCAACAAGTTTGATCTCAGTAGACATGGCAGTAGTAGACTTCTTGTATGAAACTTCATTGATTTTTATGAAGTCCATTATAGTAGTTGAATATGTGATTTCCTTTGACTTGTAGGAGGAAGAGTAGAACTGGTCCTACTGGGCGTGCCAAAATTTGTTCGCAATAAATTTTCGTGGGGTACGAAAAATCAACTACAAGAAAAAATAAATAAAAGAAAATAATAATGCTATTAATATGAATCTTGAGGGTACAATTCTGTTATTCTCTTGATTCTTTTCTCCTAAATTTATCAATGATTCGAGGACCTTCAGTAGCGTGTTTCCCAAATCGTTGGATGATTTGGACTTCTAGAGACCTATTTCAATCGTTTGGGATATCGGAAAGTATTTTTTCATTTTGGAATAATCTCCGGGAAGAACTTCGTTGATTGCTCCTTTCAAGAACTTGCTAGTGAATGTTGACGTTGTCAATGCTTGTCAAAGTGTTTTTTGTATTTTAGCATGTCATGTTACCCCCTATTTATAGTTGTAGAGGGTAGGCCTAGTTGCTTGTGATTGGCCGAAACATATCACCTTGGCACTTGGCGACTCTTGACTAGTTCTTCAATTTGAATGATATTTCCACATTATTTGTACATGTGAAGGCGTCTCATTGGTCTTGGATTTGACTGGGATGCCACGTCACTTGATGAGTTTGGGCTTCCAAGTGTAATGGACCTTGGGCTTGAATTTAACAAAATGGACTAATTAATTTGTAGGGCCCAAATTAGTTAATAAACCCAAATGATCATGAATTAAATTGAACTTTTATGTGAATTTGACCCGTTGAATTTTGTATGTCTACAGCTTGATCTACAAGTTCTCTCTAAGCATGAAAAGTTTGTCTTGATCAAAAGTATAATCTTTTTTAAGGTTGGTTTCTCTTGGTCTTAGTCTTTATTGTTGTGCCTACTGTATTAGAGTAAGTTTGTTTCTCTCGTTGATGTAATATAGTTTCTAAAAAAGTTTGATATAGTTTATTTTTAATTAGGTGTTGGACACTGTTTTGGCTACTTACGGTGCCGGTAGTCCACGTGCGTCTCTACTTCGTGTTTCCCAACCTATGGCAGCACTATATCACAAGTCAAGTTTCCACTATAACAATTTGTGATCTTTGGTCTAAATCTAGCAACTTTAATCAACCTGTAAAGGTTTCTTTTGTTTTTTTATCAAGTGTCATTTCTTTTAGCTTCAATTTTCCTTGGTGGATCAATAACCTTTTTTTTGCCTATTGATGTAGGTTAAGTTGAGTTGTGTTACTAAACCATGGGGATTCAACTGATTCATTATGACATGAGTATGAGTTTAAGTTTATGTATGAGTATGTGTCTTACGATATGGTTAAGTTGAGTTGTGTTACTAAACCATGGGGATTCAACTGATTCATTATGACATGAGTATGAGTTTAAGTTTATGTATGAGTATGTGTCTTACGATATGGTTTACAATTTTTTCGACTGCTTGACTCGGCCACTTGACAACTCCACATAAACATAGGACTTGGAAACAAAATGCAGTCCAAAGTTTCTAAGTCCCTTTTGATATCTTTACACAAAAGAGAAAAATAAAGGAAAAAATATAATTTTCAGAAACACAAAGCACAAAAAAATCTTAAATCAAGGAAGAATTTACGTTCAAAGTTGCAGGGTCTCAATTAGTATTTTCAAACAAAAGAGAACAAAGTAATAGAAAAAAATGTAATTTTCAGAAACACATAGCACAAAAATTCATAAATCAAAGTGTAATGATACTCTTCGTCGTTATGGGTAAATCTCCAGCACAAAAATTTGGGTTAAGATCTTTCCTAGATTGTGAGTTAGAAATTTCAAGCTAGACTAAGCTCAAATGAAATCTGAGAGAGGTACGGTTTAGATTAATCCAAAAATACATTTTTGGAATGTTATTATGTTTAGCTTGATTTTATGTTTGCTAAGACGATAAGGAACCCATATGACTTTTGGAAAGTGAATTTGGATAAGTAGAACTCTCGGTATTGATCTCAACGTAAAGGGGTTGGTTCAGAATGTAGGAATTTGAGGATATGTTGTAAAAAAGGCAAATGCTTGAAGATTTCCGAGGTTTTTGCCTCACTTATGTCACTATACCAACATGCATGTTGCTATAGTGACTGTCGCTATAGAGAAATTTTTTTTGCAATAACGGTGGTCAACGACAATCAAACCCGCTATAGAGGGTGACTCCTGCTAAAACTATGTTGTTATAGCGACATAAATCACTATTTATTCAGAAATTTTCCCAAAAATGACTTATGATTCAAAGACATATTTTGGGGAAGGACAAGGGATAAATAGGAGAATTTGATCAATTTTTCATCACAAAAGTAAGTAAATTGTCCCATATAACTAGTATTTCTCCTAATTAACCTTGGAATTACTAATTTACGTATTTTTTGGGAGTGCTAAAACATGTGTTGGCTGATTCTGTGGTGCAAGGGGGTAAATTAGGCATAGAACCTTTGGGTTTTCGTTATTAGTTATTCTTATACTTTTGCATGTCATTAAGTTTCTAAAGAAACCATGAAACTGAAAATTTTAGGGGAATTAATGATTGATAAATATAGAATGGGGAGCGGGTGATCATGGAATTGGCCTTGGGGTTGGGATTAGGTTGTAATCCTTGACATTGTAGGTCATTTTGTTCATTATGTAGTTTATTCTTATTTTTAGACCACAATCAAGTGGAAATTATAGAGAAAGGCAAGAAAGAGTCTTAATTGAGTGGTGCAAACATGGATTAAGATGGGTGAGGGTTAATGTAGAGGCAAGAAAGAGTCTTAATTGAGTGGTGCAAACATGGATTAAGATGGGTGAGGGTTAATGTAGTTTAATTCAATTTGTGTTATGTGTGAATAATAACTGTTACTTAGTATTGCTTGTCCAATGCATATTGTTAAGGAATGAAAAATGGTTAAAAGTGGTTGCTTAATATAGTAAGTGCAATTGCATTCAATGAACTTATATGTATATTAATCTTGTGGTTGTTACAAGTGTCGGTTGTTATCATTGTTTCTATGATTGTTGTGATCTTCTATTGGTTATTTGTGAGATGTACTGATATTTGGACATCTTCACGGAATTGGTGTAATAAGGTTGATGAACACTTGATGTCTGGGTTATGAAATATGGATAGAGCTCATCCCCTACAGGTTATGACTAGTGGGTAACCATAAAACCTTTAGTGTTTATGTACAAAGTTCAAGTGGGTGTGGCGGTTTCATGAGTAAACTGAGGACTATGTGATTTATTATTATTATCGTATTGGTTCCTTGAGTAAACCAATTTAAGTGTTGAATTATTGTGGTTTGAACTGACTGAACTTATATCTTAATGGTTCAAATGCTTGTGTGAACTAAGTTGCATAATAATGGTTCGTTAAGATTATTTGGACCCTTTAGAGGTTTGGGCCAATGGAATAAAGATTAAAGGACATCTTGTTGATATTATTCCCATGTTGTGAATTGAGGTGGAATTAGTGTTAGGGGTCATATATTGTTGACTTGGTTAAGGCATTGAATCATGTAATGTTGTCTTGGTGATGGTTTGGGTCATATGTTATTGACTTGGTTATGGTTTGAGTCATATGTTGTTAACTTGTATATGGTATTGAGTCTCGTATTATTGACTTGGAATCTTATTGGTGACTTAACTTGACTTGACGTGTTATTCTTGTTTAACTCATAATGGCTTGTTTAATAAGGCTCTTGAATATGGTTAAGTTTTGTAGACTTAATAGAGGTTGCTATATGTTGTATTTTTCTACTCAGTTATAGTTGTATATTTACATATCTCATCTTAGATTGACCAACTGACCCTACAGTACACTGTTGTTTTCTTGTGTACTAATACTATACTTGCTCTTACTTTTTTGAGTGTAGACCATTTTCTAGCAGCTACTTTAAGACCTAAAATATAATTCCATCGGTTGATTCGAATTCAAGGGTGAGCTGCATCTTTTGGGCTGTCATGGATTCTTCTGTTAATGTTTTCAAGTCCCTTGTTCTGGACTTATGCACATTTGTAGTTTTGATGGTTGTATTTCCCTTTTGATATTTTTTATTAGAGTTTTGGTACAAATGACTTTTGAATTCTAGGGGTTTTTATTAGTACAATATCTCTGCATTTTATTGTGATTATGATTTATTTTGACATTGGATGTGGTTTTTTATTATTAGAATTGACTAGTTGTTCATTTCATCTAAGGAATTGTTAACAATTTGGGTTAGTTGGTTCCCCACCGAAACGTTAGTGTGGGTACCACTCGCGATGAGTTCGTGTTGTGACAAAGTTTGTATCTGAGCCTAGATTCATCAATCTCGTTCTATCAAAATGGGTTTAGTAAAGTCCTCCAAAATGGTGCATGGACATCTATAGTTTTCTTTGGAAGGCTATAAGACTTTATGAAACTATCAATTTCTATTCTCTTTTGTGTTGTAACTTGATTCAAATTGGTATCTGCCGATCCAAATTGGTATCTAACGCTCTTCATTCTATTATCCACAGATGGTGAACACTAGGTCTAATCAAGCATGAGCAGTAGTCCAGCACTAGCAACTTCAGCAGTGGATTCGATCATTAGGGGGAAAGATAAGGAAGGAGTTAGAAGAAGGGGAAGAGGGAGAGAAATACCCGCCAGGGGTGGAGCTTAGCCAGTTGTTGACTAGGCTTGTCAAAGGTTAGTACCGCCTCCCCCCCAGGATCATTTTGAGAAGGTTAAGGTAGGAGATAAAAATATGATGGAATAGGAGATTGTGGTACTAGATGGAGGTACAACTCTGCCAATTATGTATGTCAAAGTTATTCAACAGGTTCCAGCTTTTTTGAGTGGTTTGGATGGAACTAGAACCACTCCCACTATACCTTTCTAGGTTTTGGGTGCTAATCCTCCGACCCCCTAGGCTTTGGGTAAGGAAGTTTTCCCTATCCTATTTTGGGTCTGTTATGACTAAGAATGAATATAAGTTGTTGACTGAGTTTATAAAAATGAAACCTCCCTCCTTTTATGGTGCTAAGTTTGAAGATGCATTTGAGTTCATCATTGACTGATATGCGAGATTTCATAAGTCGGGGATTAACATGGGTTTGATTTCGTGACTTTCCAACTATAGGGGGATGCCAAATAGTGCAGGAAAGCCTATCTAGAGTGTTGGTCACCAACATTACCTCTATTGACTTGGGCCCAGTTCCATGCCCTATTTTTGGAGAAGTATGTGCCTCAGACTATTCATGACCGCAAAAAGGACGAGTTTCTAGATCTTGAGAAGGGGAGTATTGTAACACCCCAAAAATTGAAGTTAAGATTAGAACCATGGTTCAAATATATATAGAATCAAAGATATATTTTTTAGTATAAAAAGTTATTTAGACATGTATTAAGGCCACAAGTAACTCCTAGCTCATAGCCAAATTGAAACTTTCCTTACCAGTTGATTTCTTGTGAAGAATCTTGATATTGTCAACTTCAAGTGAGCATAAATCTGAAATTCTAAGGTATTTTTGAGCTTATGACCTACCAAATAAATGCTCTTTGAGTTTTCTTTCCAGCGCATCTAGTTTTGTCTTAATCCTTTATCAGAGTAAAACGTTATGGACATTTTAGTTCAGCACTATCTAGCAGTGAGATACCACAAAAGCAACCACGATCTTGGTTAGAAACCATGACTATGCAATGGTCTTGTTTGCATGAAATAACCCTAAAAACCTTAAAGTTAACAAGTATACCTTCCAACCACAATAGGGAACCATGACCATAGATAGAAACCACGATATTGAGTATAATCTTGACTTCAAAAGCTCATTAAGCTTGGATTTTCAACCTACAAACCAAGGCACGATCATAGGTGGGTACCACAACCATACTAAGGATCATCTAACCAATTCTAAAGAGCCTCCATCCCATACACCCAACCAAGAATGCCACCCACAATCATAGGTGGGTCCCATAATTATGGGATGGGTCGTACCTCCTCCCCTATAGCTTTTCCAGTTATATTTATAAGGGGCATTCCTGTCTTTTACTACTTTGTAAACCCCTAAACTACATCATTTAAGTGATACCAAAGATTATTATTAAGGTTAATAATACTCTAAGTCCCTTATTACTTTGAAAACAATCAACACTTAGCAAAGACAAGAGAAAAAGGCAATTTCTCCTTTTCAGGGCAAACTAGGGTTCATTTTCGTCAAGCTCTAAGTTTAGAGATTTCTTCAGGGTTCTTCTCCAGGTATGTGGGATTTAATCATGGGTTCTTTATCCCATTGAGTCCCAATAGTAACTCAATTCCTCAAGTTAATTCTTTATTTAGGTTTAGGGTTTTCATGAGAAGAGTGAATTCCAATATCTTGCAGTTCTTTGTTTGGGATAAATCATGAATATATGTTTTCCCATAAATTGGAGCATTATTACATAATGATAAATTCCAGATTAGGGTTTTATGTTATGAAATTCCTTACTACAGTCTGATTATAGTATTACCATGTTCAGTTGCATTCTTTTGAGATGGTGGGTTATGAACACCCGATGACTTAGGATATCATGCATTGTTAGTCGAATACCTGTTAATTCAGTTTTGATGATTCAAAATATTTTCAAATAAAGCATTTATATTTTAATTTTAGAACATTATTATTATTGAGAATTTCTCTATATCAATTTACCTTCAGTTAGGAGTAATACTTAGCACTGACAAGACTTAAGTTCAGATAACCCAAATCCCAGAACTAAATTTCCACCATAGGTTGGAATTATAATCCTTTGGACATTAGATTAATGGATCCATGCCAGCCATTGTTTGTACTCTTAGCAAGGTGCTGAACGCTCATCCAATTGGGGGTTATTAGTTGGACCCTGTTTAGCATAGATGGGGTATGCCGGTTTATAGTAGCTCCCACAATTCAGTATCAGACATCGCATGTCCTTATGTTCAGTTATTTTAGTATATTACATTGTTCCATATTTATTACTTGGTCATTACATTAATTTATAGATCTTTGTCCATCTTAGCTTATCATGTAAATTTTAGCATATTCTTCTTACATAGTGTAGTGCATATCTCACATGCTTAGTACATTCAAAGTAATGACTACATACTTTTCTTTGCACTATATTGTCTTATAGTATAGGTTCATACGTTTAGCTTTCTGATTGTAGTTAGATTAATTTAGCAATCATCTCTAGAAGCAGTGCTTGGTGAGTCCTCATCATTCGAGGACCATTTATTAGCAATTCCTTTCAGTTTTATTTTAGTTTCAGATAGTTAGAGTTAATTGGGGCTTATCCCAACAACTTATCTTAGTTAAGGCTTTCAAAAAATTAGTTAGACTTTCAGCATGATGGTTTTGTATACATTATGGGTTTTGGTATTTTGTATTGATTTTATTTTATCATGGTTATATTGTTTAGCTTAGTTTTTTCTCAGTATTATTAGTTTAGTTTATTATTCTTATTTTTATGACAAGACATGGGTTAACTTGGAGTCACTTGTGACTCTAAGCACCATTTTACGACTAGGGGGTAGTCTCGAGTCGTGAAAAACTTGATATCAGAGCATCAACTTTAAAGTGTCCTAGGATATCTAGATGTCGCATTAAGTAAAGTCTTATTTATGGGTGTGAACTGTGACACACTTATAAGTGAGAGGCTATGAAATGTCTTAGAAATAGCTTCACTTCTTTCATGTTCATATCGTGCAATAGAGTGTGGGCACTATTAAAAAATTCTTCTAACTCATGCTCTACACATTTACAGAAAGTTCTTCCCAAAAGGACCACTGGAAGAAGAAACGGGAATGGTAATGGTAACAAAAATGGAAATCAACAAGCACCACCAACTCCAATAGATCTTTAGAATGAACAAGTCTCTTATGATTATATTAGGTCTTCTTTCACAATGTTAGTCCAATCCATGATAACCTAGAATAACCTGCAGGTTGTGGAATCATCCAACCTGATAACAAATATGAGAACAACCAGAGTCTGAGACTTCATTCGAATGAATCCTCCGATATTATTTGGGTCTAAATCTGAAGAGGATCCACAAGAGCCCCGAGATAATATTTAAGAAGTTACTAAGATCATGGATGTCAGTCCAACTGAATGTGGTAACTTGGCTGCTTATCAATTGCAAGAAATGACTTACACTTGGTACAAATAATAGAAAGATGATGAGGTATGAATGTGGGACTGGTAGAGTGGGATGAGTTTGCTTTTATATTTCTAGATAGGTTCTTCTTTCTTGAGCCAAAAAAGTTCAAGGTGCAGGAGTTCCTTAATAAGAAGCAGGAAAACATGAGTATGGAAGAGTATTCTCTTAAGTTTACTCAGCTTTTGGCTATGGTTTCTGACTCTGGGGATCAAATGAGTAAGTTCGTGTCAAGTATTTCTAAGGATGTAGACAAGGTGTATAGGACTGCGGTGTTAGTCAAGGAGGTGGATATATCCAGGTTAATAGTTTATGCTCGATAAATTAAGTAAGAAAAAATCAAGGAAAGAGAGAGAGAGAGAGTAACAGGGCTACAACAGTTAGTTTTAACTTCTCTCAGCAGAAATCTGAAGGTGGGTTGCTCCACTTTCTTTAACTTCTCTTGGTCAGATGCTTATGAGGGTAGTTTCGAGAAGCTGAAGGATAAGCTAACTTTGGCTCTGATTTTGAACTTTCTTGAAGACAAAGAGGGGTTTCTGGTTTACTGTGATGCATCTAGGGTGGGACTTGGCTGTATTTTGATGCAGCATAGTAAGGTGATTGTATGCTTCTAGGCAGTTGAAGGTGCATGGGAGGAATTATCTAACTCATGATCTAGAATTATTAGCTATGGTATTTGCATTGAAAATCTGGCGACACTATTTATATGGAGTGCACGTGGACATCTTCTCGGATCATAAGAGTCAACAGTATATGTTCACTCAGAAAGATCTTAATCTTAGGCAGAAGAGATGACTTGATCTTCTCAAGAATTATGACATGAGTCTTCACTACCATCCAGGTAAGGCTAATATTATTTCTGATGCTCTTAGCAGGTTGTCCATGGGGAGAGGCGAGAGTTGGTGAAGGATATTCACCAATTGGAAAATCTTGGAGTTTGCTTTTTGGACTTCGAAAATAGTGGTGTGTTGGTACAGGAAGTGCTTCGGTCATCTCTTGGTGCAGAGATCAAGGAGAAGCAAATGCTAGATCTTGTCTTGATGAAAATCAAGAGTGATGTAGGTGGGTAAAAGGTAATGGTATTTGAGATCAGTGGTGATGTTACCTTGTGGTACCAAGGGAAGTTATGTGTTTTAAATGTCGATGGTTTGTGAGAAAGGGTATTGGCTGAGGCGCATGAGTCACGCTACGTTGTTCATCCCAATTCTACTAAAATGTATCATGATCTGAAGGAGATATATTGGTGAAATGGTATGATGAAACGACCTGCCCTAGGTCCTTGTCGCAATGGGCGTCCCAAGTCCGACTAGGACCAGAGACAACCTGCATTACCCAACCCAACCTCCTACCGCCTGCCCTGAGTTGGTTGAATTTTGAGCATGTAACAAGATAGTGTAACAACTCACATAAAGTCTCTAGGGTAAGATCACAACTGTGACCAACCCAACCGAGTCCAACCATCCCATACCAACAAACCAACCATATCAAACCAATACCTAAACAAGGGCCATAAATCAGGCCATAACTAAGGATGTTCCAAAACACAATATAATTAATCCCAAAATGAAATATGATGGAACAATAAGAAATTATGTCCGATGATGACTACCACAATACCAATGCTAATGCTAAGGCTGACACCTATACCGATCCCGCTCATTCCAACCCATAGAAGTACCGCAAAGCCTCTAACCAAAAGAGTAATGAAATCCAGTTGGGACATGCCCCTAACCATAGCCAAAATCAATATCCAAAATGAAATCAAAGTGTCTAGAAATATCCATAACATGAAATAGAGCCTTTTGAAAGGATAGAAGCTCATTATTTCAGTCCAAATACTGTCCCTGAGTCAATAACTATGTAGGAGGAGTAGAACGATCGGTTCCTACATAGCGTGGGTATACAGCCGCCAGTTGACGGGGTTAGCGATTGACCCTTACATGTTCTCAGGGTAAGGATAAAATAATGACATTTATAAAACCAAGTAAAACCATCAATATGCTTACAACCATACATATATATATAGTCATGCCGGTAAAAGGGATCGAGTTTAGAATGCCTTTAAAATCTTTACTTGGGCTATGTAGCTTTGCCATCCTAAATCACCCAGGGGCTATATGGGTGTAGCTCCTCTACTGAAAGGGCCCCAGTGCGTGTAGACGCACGGCCAGGGAAGAAAACCTTGGGATGACTAGTAATCCCCCAAATATAGTGTGACATCATGCATATGGTCACCAAGACCAATCTGATATCGGCAACTATGAGTTTCAAGTTTTTGTCTCCCCAGGACCTCCACCTTCTACGGCTTAGCTACACTTCCCGCCATTATTTCCCAATTAAAAACCAATTTCCAATAAACTAAACCATTATCCATTTATTAATCAAGTCCATTAATATTGGTATCGTTGTACCAATCCTTACTTGCAAGTATTAACCATAGCCAACCATGTATAGGTTTAAAGGGACTTTCAAGTACCCTTCATTTATTATATTAAACCACTTGGGAGATTCCATGTACTCCTCAAGCATAACCATTTATCCATTTACCTTTCCAAACTATTTAAGCCATACATAATTCCTTTACCAAGTTTTAAAACAAGCAAGAGTTCCATTAAAAATAGTCAATGCAATGAACATACCTTTATAATCAATTTGTCAAACACATTGGGGGCATAAGATGACAAAAACCAATTTCAATTATCATTAAACCATTCCTATGCAATCCAATTATCCAAAACCACCATTAATGCATATAAAAGCATAATTAAAACCATGGGAAACCATAACCAACCATTTAATATCAAAACCCCCAAATCATATTTGAAAATAAAAACCATACAATTAATGAAATCATGAAAACATTCATAAAAACCATGCCTTTAGATAAAATTAACAACGAGGGAAGAGAACATGCCTTAAACCAAGATGATGACGGAAAGAAATCACCAAGACAAGCCCCAAATTGATCCTTTAGTTGAAACCCTAGCTTTCCTTTCCAAAAGATCTTGAGAGAATTATGGAGTGTTTTAGAAAAGTTTCTACGGGTTAATGAATGGAATAATAGGGTAAATAACCTCCTAAATAGGTTAGAAGTCATGGGGACTTATTAGGATAAGTGGGGAAATGTCCAGAATATCACAGGATATCACTAACCCACACGAGTCGTACCCTCAAATACTATTGGTATCCTCCACTCATATCCTGGCCTGAACCCTTGGATTCAACATTGTCCAGCATACGACTGATCCAACCAAGTTGTATTGACAGTATACGATCCATACACTTTATCTGAACCCCTGGCAGGTTAAACCTGTCATGACCCGAACCAGGGCCTAGACGTAATGGGCATACGAAGTCCAACCAAGACCGGGAACCGCCCTTTATTACCAAGCCGAACCACCTATATCCAACTTTAGATGGGCTAAATTTTGAGAATATAACAAGATAGCGTAAATGCTCTCATAAGGACTATGGGATAGGGTCACAACCGTGACCAACCCAATCGAGTCTAAACGTATCAAACCAACCATCCAACCATACCAAGCCAAGCCAAGCAAAGTCTATAAACCAGGCCATAACCAAATAGAATAACAAAACATAATATGATAATCAATCCCAAAATGTAATACGATGGAATAGTGAGAAATCATGTCCAATGATGCCAACTTCCCAACTTATTCCAATGCTAAGGCTGACACCAATACCGATCCTGCCCATGCCAACCCCCTAAAGTACCACAAAGCCTCTATCCAAAAGAGTAAGAATATCCGATTGGGACATGCCCCCAACCATGGACAAAACCAATATCCATAATAAAATAACAATGTCCAAAGATGTCCTTAACATGAAATAGAGATTTCGAAATGATAGAAAGTCACCACTTCAGTCCAAATGCTGAAACCAAATCCGCGTGCTAAATAGGAGGAGTAGAATGGTTGATTCGTGCATAGCGTGGGTATACAGCCGCCGGTAGGCGGGTTAGCGAGTGATCGTTAGCATGAACTCATGATAAGGATAAAATAATTCCATTTATAAAACCATGTAAAACCATCCATGATGCATACAACCATCCATGTATAAGTGTCGGGAGGGAACCGGGTTTAGCATGCATTTAAACCATTACCTGGGTTGTGTAGCTTTGCCGTCCTAAAACACCTATGGGCAATATGGGTTCAGCTCTCTCTGCTGAAAGGGCCCCAGTGAGTGTAGTTGCACAACCAGGGAAGTATCCTATTGGGATGACTTGTACATCCCCCAATATGAGGTATGACATCATGCACACAGTTCACCTAGACCAACCTCATACCGGCAAATATGAGTTTCTAGTTTTGGCCTCCTCAGGACCTCCACCTTCCACGACTTAGCTACACCTCTCCCTTTAATGCCTAATTAAAACCATTTACAAAGAATCCATTTACCATTTATTAACAAATGTTATTTAGTGGTAGTATCGTCATACCAACCATACTTGCAAGTACTATCCATATCCAACCATATGTAGGTAAAAGGGACCTTAAGTGCCTTTCTAATTACCATATTAAATCCACTTGAGGGAATCCGTACCCTACATGCATAACAATTTAGCCATTTACCTTTCCAAACAATTTAATCCATGCATAAATCCTTTACCAAGTTCAAAACAAGAAAGTGTTCCATTTAAAAGAAGTTAATGCAATTAACATATCTTTATAAGCATTTCGTCAAACACATTGGGGGCATAATATATATCCAAAACCAATTCTAATTACCAACAACCATTCCCATATAATCCAACTATCCAAAACCACCATTAATGCATAGAAAAACATAGTTAAAACCATGGGAAACCATAACCAACCAGTCATAAACAAAACCTCCAAATCATATTTTAAAACCCAAAAGCATTCAACAATAAAATCATGAAAACCAATAGTAAAATCATGCATTTAGTTGGAACAAACAATGAGGAAAAAGAACATGCCTATACTGAAGAATTTGTGGAAAGAAATCACCAAAGCAAGCCCCAAATAAGTCCTCAAGATGAAACCCTAGCTTTCTTTCCCCAGAGCTCTTGAGAGGATTTTAGATTATTTAGAAGTAGTTTCTAAGTGTTAAAGAGTAAAATAATAGGGTAAATACTCTTCCAAGTAGGTTAAAAGTCATGGGGTCTTTTTTGGGTAAGTAGGGAAAATGTCCAGATTACCCTTACTTAAGTTGCACAAAAGTTCCATCACAGGGATACGACTTACCCATACAAGTCGTACCCATCAGATACGAGTAGTACCCGCCACTCGTATCCTACCCCAACTCCTGGACCCAACACTGTCCAACATATGACTCATCCAACTAAGTCGTATCCAAAGCATATGATCCGTACCTTCTATCTGTATCCCTGGCAGAAGAGAATACCAAGTACAAGTACTAGATGCGACTCGTACCCAACCATACGGCTCTTATCCCCTAAGTTGTATATATTCTGGTAACCCATCTATCCCACCAACCAATACTGGTCAGCATATGACTGGACCATACGACTCGTACCCCAACATATGGCTCGTACCTATGAGTCGTATTGGGTTCGGAGAATGAAATTCCATGAAAAAAATGCTAAGGCCAAAACCTAGGATGTAACATTCTCCCCCACTAAGACCATTCTTCCCCGAATAACGGACAAGGTAGGGGTAAGAACACACAAAGTCATTTGAATTATCAAACATATTCCCAATCTTTATCATATTTCAAAAAAAAAACGACAAAGATATTAATCTTTCCTTTAAGAAACTAAAAAAATAAAGATGTGTTCAAGAACACATACCTTCCGCACGAATCCCAGGAACAGAAAACAAGAGTGGATATTTGGACTTTATGTCCTCGTCCACTTCCCAAGTAGCTTCTTCCACATTATAGTTTCTCCACAGACCCTTAACCGAAGCCACATCCTTGGTCTACAACCGATGAACCTGCCTATCCAATATCTCAATCGAGACCTCTTCATAAGACAGAGAACCTGAAATACCCAATCCCTTTAAAGGAACAATCGAAGATGAATCACCAATATACTTCCTCAACATTAAAACATGAAAGACCGGATTAACCAAACCCATACTAGCAGGCAACTCCAGTTCATAAGCAACATTGCCAACTACCCGTAAAATCGCATAAGGACTAATGAATCGGGGAATGAGCTTTCCCTTATTGCCAAACCATATTACTTACTTTATGGGAGATACCTTTAGGAATACCTTGTCCCTAACCTCGAACTCCAAGTCTTTATGACTAACATTCGTGTAAGACTTTTGGTGACTCTGGGCAGCCTTAAGCCTATCACAAATCACCTTTACCATCTCCATAGCTTGATAAACCAAATTTAGACAAAACATATCCGCCTCACCAAGCTCAAACCAACCAATAGAAGATCTACACCTCCTACCATACAATGCCTCAAATGGGGCCATACCAATACTCGAATGATAGCTATTGTTGTAAGCAAACTACACCAAAGGTAGATGCTCAACCCAATTGCCACCATAGTCAATCACACAGGCCTGAAGCATATCATCCAATGTCTGAATAGTTCTCTCTGTTTGCCCATCCGATTATGGGTAAAAACCAGTACTCAGACTAACCTTAGTCCCCAACCCTTTCTGGAAAGACCGCCAAAAATAAGATGTAAACTGCGTACCACGATCTGAAATAATCAAGATAGGTACCTATGCAGATTCACAATATCCTGAAGATACAACTTCACACAGTCCTCTGCCGAAAAGGTAGTACTCACCGGCAGAAAGTGAGCAGACTTCGACATCCTATCCATAATAACTCAAATTGAATTAAATCGGTTCCGAGACAAATAAAGACCGGTAATGAAATCCATATTAATCATTTCCCACTTCCATTTGGGCAACTCTATTTCTTGATGCAATCCACCAGGCCTCATGTGCTCAACCTTAACCTGTTGACACACCATGCACTTGTCTACGAAATCAACAACATACCTCTTCATACATTTCACCAATAGATCTCCTTGAGATCATAATACATCTTTGTCGGTCCGGGATGAACAACATTGCATGACTCATGCGCCTCAACCAAAATCCTTTGTTATAAACCGTCGACATCAGGAACACACAACCTCCCTTGGTACCGGAAAGTACCATCACCACCAATCTCAAACACCGCCACCTTTTGCTCGCCAACATCACTCTTGATTTTTGTCAAGACAGGATCCAGCACTTGCTTCTCCTTAATATTTGCGCCAACAGATGATTGAATCTCTTCTTGCACTATAACACCGCCATCCTTAGAGTCTAAGAGATAAACCCCAAGATTGGCCAAGCGGTGAATATCCTTCATTAATTCCTTCTTTTCTTCCTCTACATAAGCCGAACTCCCCATAGACAACCTGTTAAGAGCATCAGCAACAAGGTTAGCCTTAACTGGGTGATAGTAAAGACATATCATTGTCCTTGAGAAGCTCAAGCTATCTTCTTTGGTTGAGATTAAGCTCCTTCCACGTGAAAACATACTGTAGACTCTTATGATCAGAAAAAATATCCACATAAACACCATACAGATAATGCCGCCATATTTTCAAAGTAAACATAACTGCCAATAGCTCCAAATCATGAATAGGTTAATTTCTCTCATGCACCTTTAAATACCTAGAAGCATAGGTAATCACCTTACAATGCTGCATCAAAACACAACAAGGCCCTACCCGAGATGCATCACAATAAACCACAAACCCATCATTGCCTTTCGGCAAAGTCAAAATTACAGCCAACGTGAGCTTATCCTTTAACATCTCAAAACCCTTCTCACAAGCATCCGACTAAGAAAACTTAGACTTCTTCTGAGTCAACTTAGTCAAAGGAGATGCTATCGATGAGAAGCTTTCCAAAAATCGCCTATAATACCCAACTAAACCCAAGAAGCTCTGAATGATAGATGGAGTCGTGGGCCTATGCCACCCCTTCATCGCAACAACCTTTTGAGGATCAACCATTATTTCTTTACTAGAAATAATATAACCCAAGAAAGTCATGGCATTTAACCAAAACTCACATTTAGAGAACTTAGTATACAACCGTTTCTCCTTTAAGGTCTGCAACACCACACGAAGATCATTAGAAAGATCCACCTCACTCTTCGAATAAACCAAAATATTGTCAATAAACATAATAATGAAGAGATTCAAATACCCCCGAACACTTTGTTTATCAGATCCATAAATGCCACTGGGGTATTGGTTAATCCAAATGACATCACAAAGAACTTGAAATGCCCATACCGAGTATAAAAATCCATCTTGGGGATATCCACCTTCCTAATCTTAAGTTGATGGTACTTCAACAGAAGATCTATCTTAGAAAAGAACTTGGCACTTGTAACTGATCAAACAGATCATCTATCCTTGGGAGAGGATATTTTTTCTTAACTGTTACCTTATTCAATTGCCTGTAGTTAATGTACATCCGAAGGGAACCATTCTTCTTACACCCAAAAACCACCAGTGCACCCCACGGTGAAATGCTAGGATGAATAAACTCCTTATCCAGAAGATCCTTAAGTTGTTCCTTGAGTTCCCTCAACTCAGTCGAAGATATTTTATATAGAGGAATAGATATTGGATGAGTGTACGGAAGCAAATCAATACCAAACTCTATTTACCTACCCAGAGAAACACAAGGAAGGTCATTCGGAAAGACGTCTAAAAACTCATTAACCATGGGAACTGACTATAAAAAGAACCTTTCGAGTTAGAATCTTTAACCCAAACCAAGTGATAAATACAACCCTTGGAGATTAACCTCCGAGCTCTAATATAAGAAATAAACCTTCCCCGAGGAGCTAAATAACCACCCTTCCATTCTATAATCGGTTCACTAGGAAACTTAAAGATAACCTTCTGGGCACGATAGTCCAAGGACGCGTAATAGGATTATAACCAATCCTTACCTAAGATGACATTAAAATCCATCATCCCCAACTCAAACATATCCACCAAAGTCTTCTTGTTACCAACAGACACCACACCCCCCTATAAACCCTTTTACCAATAATCAAGTCTATTATCAGGGTAGGAACAAAAAAGGGATTCGAAATCACTTCGGGATCAAAACCAAAAGATACATCCACATAAGGAGTCACGTATGAAAAAATGGACACCAAATCAAGCAAATAATATCCATCACGAGAAAAAAACTGTAACATAACAGTAACGACATCTGGTGATGCCTCAGATTTCTGTCGGGATGCCAAAGCAGAAAACCTATTTCGACCAACACTAAAACCAAGATCAGTAACAGAAGTCGATGCAACACCACCAGGTGTTGGAGCAGAAGATGAAGCCATATGAACCTTGCTTTCACCCATAGCGACCTTATTAACCGGATAAACCCTGAGCCAATGACCTAGCTGGCCACACCTGAAGCATTTGTACCTTCCTTCTTTACAATAACCCTGATGGGGTTGACCACATAACTGACAAAATAGACATAAAGAAACTAACTGACCTCCACTTGCCTGAGATTGGGAACCCTGTGCCCAAAAATTGTCACCACCCTAATGACGCTTGTCTCTCGACTGCTTCGGCTAAGGAGCACCGACAGTAGAGAAGGAACCCGAACTCCCCCACTCTTTTTTGCCACTTGCCACCATCACGACCTCCCTGGGACTGCGTACCTCCCTGATCAGAAAATCTGCCCCTCTTTCCCTACCTATCCCTAAATTTCACCTACCTACTCTTGTCATCCTCCACTTCCTACATATGGATAGTCAATCGAGAAAGGTCCATATCCTTAATGAAAAAAGCAGTCTTGCTTTCCAAGATCAAATCTCTATTCAACCTAGAAGCGAAGTTCCTCGTTCTCATTCTCATGTCAGCCACCACGTCAGGAGCATACCTCGATAGCTGATGGAACATTAAGGTATATTCCTTGATAGTCATTCTCCCTTGCTTAAGATTAACAAACTCTTCAATCCTAACTTTCCTCAGCTCTTGAGGAAAGAAATAATCCAAGAAGGTATTAAAGAAGGCCTCCCATAATTTAGATTCTTCCACATCACCCCTATCTCTATCCTTCTCTTCATACCACTGATAAGGAGCATCTTTTGAGTTGATAAACTGCAAAGTTCACCCCCTTCACATTGGTAGCCTACAACACCTGATATATCTTTTCCATTTCATCTAAGAAGTTCTAGGGATTCTCCTCCACCTTCACTCCAGTAAAATTAGAAGGATCTAACTTTATAAATTGGCCAACCCTTGTGGCCCCAGCAGAAAAACCACCAGATACATCCCGCTTAGCCTGAGCAGTAACCAACTGAGAAATAACATGGATATATTGATGGAATTCTGCATTTATCACATTACCCTAAGGGACCTGAGGAAAATTGGTAGGATCAGGAGGAACCCGAGTACCATCCGGAATAGGACCCTAAGATCGAAGATGTACCCCCATCGTAGGACGTACCCCTTCAGCATCATCCCCAGATGGGACAGAAGAATTTCCTTATTTTCCAGATCTACAAAGCATTATATGAAAGACACACAAACAAGGGTTAGAGAATACTTCCGAACTTTAGACTTCAAGCTTGAAAAAGAATACCAAGAAAGTGAAACATTCTTAAATATCTTGCAGCCTTTCTCTTATGAGTGTGGCAGCTACACACCCCTAAAGATGACTCTATTCGACATAAATTTATGGACTTCCCAGTTGAATATGAACCTAAATATCTGATACTAACTTGTCATGACCCGAACTAGGGCCTAGACGTAATGGGCATCCCAAGTCCAACCAGTATTGGGGACCGCCCCCGATAACCCAGCCAACCACATATATCCAACCTTAGATGGGCTAAATTTCTAGCATATAACCAGATGGAGTAAATGATCTCATGAAGACTCTAGGATAGGGTCACAACCGTGACTAATTCAATTGAGTCTAACCATACCAAACCAACCATCCAACCATACCAAGCCATGCCAAAGTCTATAAACCAGGCCATAACCAAAGAAAATACCAAAACTTAATATGATAATCAATCCCAAAATGTAATATGATGGAACATAGAGAAATCATGTCCGATGATGCCAGCCTCCTAACTTATTCCAATGCCAAGGCCGACACCAATCTCGATCCCGCCCATACCAACCCCCAGAAGTACCACAAAGCCTCTATCCAAAAGAGTAAGAATATCCAGTTGGGACATGCCCCCAACTATGGACAAAACCAATATCCATAATAAAATAAAAATGTCCATAACATAAAATAGAGCCTTCCAAAAAGATAGAAGCTCACCACTTCATTCCAAATACTGATATCAAATCCGTATGCTAAACAGGAGGAGTAAAATGGAAGGTTCCAGCATAGCATGGGTATACAATAGCCAGTAGATGGGTTAGTGAGTGATCGCTCGCATGAACTCAAGATAAGGATAAAATAATGCCACTTATAAAACCAAGTAAAACCAACCATGATGCATACAACCATACAATATAAGTGCCAGAAAAGGGAACTGGGTTTAGCATGCGTTTATGCCGTTACCTAGGCTATGTATCTTTGCCATCCTAAAGCACCTATGAGCAATATGGGTTCAGCTCCCCCTATTGAAAGTGCCCCAGTACGTGTAGCCGCATGACCAGAAAAGTATCCCGTTGAGATTACTAGTACATCCTCCAATATGAGGTGTGTCATCATGAACACAGTCCACCAAGACCAACCTCTTACCAAAAAATATGAGTTTCTAATTTTGGTCCCTCTGGGACCTCCATCTTCCATGACTTAGATACACCTCCACTTTTAATGCCTAATTAAAACCGTTTCCAAACAATCCATTTACCATTTATTAGACAATGCCATTTAGTGGTGGTATCGTCATACCAACCATACTTACAAGTACTATCCATAGTTAACCACATGTAGGTATAGAGGACCTTAGGTGCCATTCTAATTACCATATTAAATCCACTTGGGGGAATCCGTACCGCACAAGTGTAACCATTTAGTCATTTACCTTTCCAAACCATTTAATCCACACATAAAACCTTTTCCAGGTTTAAAACAAGAAAGAGTTTCATTTAAAATAAGTCAATGCAATGAACATATCCTTATAAGAATTTTGTCAAACACATTGTGGGCATAATATATATCTAAAAGCAATACCAATTACCAACAACCATTCCCATGTAATCCAATTATCTAAAACCACTATTAATGCATATAAAAGCATAGTTAAAACCATGGGAAACCATAACTAACCATTCATAAACAAAACTCCAAAATCATATTTGAAAACCCAAAAGCATTCAACAATTAAATCATGAAAACTAGTAGTAATATCATGCCTTGAACTAACATAAAGGGAAGAGAAAATGCCTTATACCGAAGAATTGATGGAAACAAATCACCAAAGCAAGCCCCAAATAAGTCCTCAAGATGAAACCCTAGCTTTCTTTCCCCAAAGTTCTAAAAAGGATTTTAAATTGTTTAGGAGTAGTTTCTAAGTGTTAAAGAGTAAAATAATAGGGTAAATACTCTTCCAAGTAGGTTAGAAGTCATGGGGTCATATTAGGGTAAGTAGGGAAATGTCTAGATTACCACCACTTAAGTTGCATAAAAGTCCCATCACAGGGATACGTCTGACCCATACGAGTCATACCCATCCAATACTAGTTGCACCCACCACTCGTATCCTACCCAACCCCTGGATCCAATACTTTCCAATATATAACTCATCCAACCAAGTTGTATCCAAAGCATACAATCCATAACTTTCATTTGTATCCCTGGTAGAATAGTATACTAAAAGGATTGAACAATGTCCTCTATACAAGTACTAGATACGACTCGTACCCAACCATACGACTCTTATCCCCTAAGTCATATCTATTCTGGTAACCCATCCATCCCACCAACTAACATTGGTAAGCATACGACTGGACCATACCACTCGTACCTCAACATATGGCTCATACCCATAAGTCATATTGGGTTAGAGAATGAAATTCCAGGAAAAAATTCTAAGGCCAAAACCTAGGAGTAACAAAACCAAGAAAGATTCAGGCACTATCTGCCATACGAGTCCATGGTACGACTCGTACCCCGGCATACGACTCATGGTGAGCCACTTGTACTCAGATCCAACCTAAGTAATCAAGTCTAAGATTAAGTTAAGGAACCAAACATTCTTTAACCACTAATACGACTCGTACCCCTAAGTTGTATCTACTCTTTTAACCAAAATCCATTCCACCAACCAACACTAGTCAGTATACGACTGAACCTTACCATCCATCCCCCAACATACGGCTCGTAACCATGAGTCATATTGGGTCTAAAGACCAGAATTCTAGGAAATTTTCTAAGGGTCAAAATCCAGGGTGTTATAGTCTCCCTCACTAGGAACATTCATCCCCGAATGACGGATAAGGTAGGGGTAACCACACGCACGAGTCATTTTCATTATCAAATATATTCCCAATCTTTAACAAAGTTTCAAAACAAAGAGGAAAAGATATTAATCTTTCCTTTAACAAACTCAAAAAATAAAAATATGTTGAAGACATAAACTTTCCGCAAGAATCCCAGAAGTAGAAAGAAAATGCGGTTATTTGGACTTCATGTCCTCCATCTCTTCCTATGTAGATTCTTCCACCTTATGGTTCCACAAAAAATACTTAACCGAAGCCATATCCTTGGTCCGCAACTGACGAAGCTTCCTATCCAAGATCTCAATCGGTACCTCTTCATAAGACATAGAGTCTGTGAGACCCAATCCTTCCAAAGGAATAACCGAAGAAAGATCAACAATGCACTTTCTTATCATGGAAACATGAAATACCGGATAAAACAATCTCAATCTAAAAAGTAACTCCAGCTCATAAGCAACATTGTCAACTCTCCGCAAAATCTCATAAGGACCCACATACCGGGGACTGAGTTGTACCTTCTTGCCAAACTACATTACTCCTTTCATGGGAGATACCTTGAGGAAAACCTTATCCCCAACCTCAAATTCCAAGTCTTTACACCTAACATCCGCATAGCATTTTCGGCAACTTTGGGCAGCCTTAAGCCTATACCGAATCATTTTTACCATCTTCATAGCCCAGTAAACCAAATTGGGACCAAACATGTCTGCCTCACCAAGCTCAAACAAACCAATAAAAGATCTACACCTCTTACCATACAATGCCTAAAAAGGAGCCATACCAATACTAAAATAATAACTATTATTATAAGCAAACTCCACCAAAGATAAATGCTCAACGCAATTGCCACCATAATCAATCACAGAGGACCAAAAAATATCCTTCAATGTCTAAATAGTTCTATCCAATTGCCCATCTGTCTGCGGATGAAAAGTAGTACTCAGACTCACTTTGGGCCCCAACCCTCTCTACAAACACTACCAGAAGTGAGACATAAATTGCATGCCCCGATAAAAATAATCAAAACAGAGACCCCATGTAGCTTCACAATCTCCTGAAGATATAGCTTAGCATAATCCTTTGCCAAGAAGGTAGTATGTACTGGCAAAAAGTATGCAGACTTAGTTATCTTATCCATGATGACCCAAATCGAATTATATTATTTTCGTGATCGAGAAAAACTGGTAATGAAGATCATATTGATCGCTTCCCACTTATCTTTGGGAAAATCAATTTCTTGATACAACCCTCCTGGCCTCATGTGCTCAACCTTAACCTGTTGACACACCAAGCACTTAGCCACATAATCAGCCACATCCCTCTTCATGCCATTCCACCAATAGATCTCTTTGATATCATGATATATCTTAGTTAAGCTTGGATGAACAACATAGCATGACTTATGCACCTTAGCCAAAATCCTTTGTCGTAACCCGTCGACATCAGGAACACACAACTTCCCTTGGTACATAAAGTACCATCACCATTAATCTCAAACACCACTAAATTTTTCCTACCAACGTCACTCTTAATTTTATCAAGTTAGGATATAGCACTTGATTCTCCTTAATCTTCACACCAAGAGATAATCGAACCACTTATTGCACCACCATACCACCATCCTTTGAGTCTAAGAGGTGAACTCCAAGATTAGCCAAACGGTGAATATCCTTCACCAATTCTCGTTTTCCTTCCTCCTCATAAGCCAAACTCCCTATGGATAACCTGCTAAGAGCATCAACAACCACATTAGCCTTACCTAGGTTATAGTGAAGACTCATATCATAATTCTTTAGAAGCTCAAGCTATCTTCTCTACCTAAGATTAAGCTCTTTTTGGGTGAACACATATTGTAGACACTTATGATCAGAAAATATATCCGCACGAACACCATACAAATAATGCCGCCATATTTTCAAAGCAAACACAAAGAGCTCTGAATATCAAATTGACTCATGGGTATAGGCCACCTCTTTACCACAACAACCTTTTGTGGATCCACTATGATCCCTTCACTAGAAATAATATGACCTAAGAAAGTTACATTGTTCAACTAAAACTCACACTTGGAGAACACATACAACTTCTATTCCCTTAAGGTATGCAACACCACATGGAGATGATTAGCATGATCACCTTGCTTTTTGAATAAACCAGAATGTCATCAATGAACATAAACTATTCATACCGAGTACAAAAAGCTTGTTCATCAGATCTATAAATGTCGTTGGAGCATTAGTCAACCCAAATGACATTACCAAAAACTCAAAATGCCCATACCGAATACAAAAAGCCATCTTAGGTATATCCACCTCCCTAATCTCTAGTTGATAGTACCTAGATCGAAGATCTATCTTAGAAAAGAACTTTTCACCTAGAAATTGGTCTACCAGATCATCTATCTTTGGGAGAGGATACTTGTTCTTGACCGTCACCTTATTGAACTGCCTATAGTCAATGGACATCTGAAGAGAACCATCCTTCTTATATACAAACAACACCGATGCACCCCAAGGAGATATACTAGGATGATTAAACCCCTTATCCAGAAGATCCTTAAGTTACTCCTTAAGTTCCTTTAACTCGGCCGGAGCCATTCTATTCAGAGAAGTAGAAATTGAACGAGTGTACAAAATTAGATCAATACCAAACTCCATTTCTCTATCCGAAGAAACACCAGGAAAATCATTTGGAAAGACCTCTGGAAACTCATTAACCACTGGAACTGACTAGAAAAAAAGGACTTTCCAAGTTAGAATCTATAACCCAGACCATGTGATAAAGAAAAATTTTGAGATTAACCTCCAAGCTATAAGATAAGAAATAAACCTCCCCCTAGGAGTAAATGAAACACCCTCCTACTCTATAACTGGTTCCCCATGGAACCTAAAGATAACCCTATGGGTCCGACAATCTAAGGATGCATAACAAGAGTACAACCAATCCATACCCAGAATAATATTCAAATCCAACACATCTAACTCAAACAGATCCACCATGGTTTATTTGCTACCAACAGATTCCACACCCCCCTATAAACTCTCTTAGAAATAATCGAGTCACCTACTGGGGTAGAAATAGAAAAAGGATTCAAAATAACTTCTGAATCAAAACCAAAAGATATAGCCATAGAAGGAGCCACATTAGAGAGAGTGGACCCCAGATCAAGAAAACTATATACGTCATAAGATTAAATTTGTAACATACCAGTAATGACATAAGGTGATGCCTTAAATTCTTGTTGAGATACCAAAGCATACAACCTATTTTGACCAACACTAGAACTAGGAGCAGTAATAGAAGAAAATGTAACTCCACCAGGTGTAGGAATAGAACATGAATCTACGAGAATCTTATTTTCCCCTGTAGCAACCTTATTAACCAGACAATCCCTAAGTTGATGACCCACTTCACCATATTTAAAGCATTTGTCCTTTCCTTCATTGCAATTACTGTAACACTTCGACAGTAAACCCTAGGCGCCACACGGTGCTTATAGTCTTGAGGGAACACAAGCTAGCCCATGAGCTGATACCTTCTGTGAGCACTGAGTAAAACTGATAACAAAAGGGCAAATATAGAATTTAACTAAGAAATACTATAAGGTTTTAAGTCATAAATCTGATAAAATCTATAAGGCTTAAATGATAATACTGATCAAACGTCTGATAATGAAAACTGAAACCTGAGAAACTAACTAACTATCTAAAATAGTCTGAAAATCCTCTACTGACTGACTGAGAAGTTGATGGGACAAACCCCCAACTAACTCCAACTAAATGGAAATGACTGAAATTGATAAAGTAATCTAAACTAAATAAAACATGTCCTCAAAATATGAGGACTCACTACTGCTACAGTTGATAGTTTGGAAAATATATGCCTGATTTAAGAACTGAGCATTAGAACCTATGATATGATACATCATAGCACAAGAAAAGAGTATGCGATCAGTACTTTGAATGTACTGGTATGCTAAATGAGGTAGGCTGATATGCTTAGTTTCATGAACATGAATAATAACTGTTTTAATATATATATAACATGAAGTACTAAATAGAGTGCATGAAATCCATAGATACTGAAGATATGTGAAATTTATAAATACTGAAGATGCATAAAATTTATAAGTATTGAGGATGCATAAAATCTGTAAGTATTGAGGATGCATGAAATCTATAAGTACTGAGGATGCATGAAATCTGTAAGTACAAAGGATGCATGACCAAGCATATAATATGTTCTGAATAAAATCTGTAAATACTAAAATACTAAAATCTGATAACTGAATCGCTAATATCTGTATTCTATAGTCAAGCATCTGAAACTGAATTACTGAACTGATTACTGGACTGAGACTGTGGGAGGTATCATCTAACCAACATTCCCCAATCTGAGCTAATCAGGGTCCAACCTGTAATCCCAAATGGAAAGGTATTAGTACCGTGCCACGAGTAATAACGTTGGTTATGTGGATCCACTATATTAATATACTATCCCAAAGGACTAAGGGTGTCAATCCTAAACTAATGGGTGACCCATGTAAAGTAGGCAAGCCTAAACTGACGGGTGACTTCTCATATCCTACACTGGCTATGTAGTCCTGGAGTACAGAGACTGATACTAACGACTGCCTATATGACGGGGCATCTGCCATCCCTGCACTCTCTTGGTGCTAAATCCTACTCCTAACTGAACTGACTCAAAATGCTGAACTATTCTAAGTTTAACCGATTTTGATGACTGACTGAACTGATAATGCTCATAACATATTTTGAAACTATTTTGAAGGTACTGAGACTAGGTAAATAGCTAATCTTGGAGGACATAACATAAAAGCTTTTATCAAATATTCATTCTTGTAGGCATTTCATCAAACACTTGATATTCATAGTTTAAACTTATCATGGGAATAGTATTAAACTTGGATTAATGGCATGATTTTGACATCAATAGCACTTAATCATGATTTAAATCAGTGAATAACAACATTAGAACATGTGGGGTATGATAAACAATAACAATTTCATGTAAACATGGTATAGAATTTCAATTCATAGGAGTTCATGGTTAAAATCACAATTTAAAATCATAATAACTTGTAAAGATCATATCTTTAGATTTAAAAGAGGATACTTGGACTCCATGGGTGGAAGGAACCCATTGATGAACACTTAACATACCTAAGTTGATGAATTCGTGAGAGTTGATGGTGAATTTCTTGAGATTAGATCTTGAATTTTGAAGGCTAGGGTTTATCTTTTGAGAGAGAGTGATTTTAATTTGGAGAAAATTGTTAAAAGTGGTATTTAGGGACTTAAATCTCGTGTTTGGACTAAATAAGGTGAAGGAAAAAATACTCAAAAGCCCTTGGGAAAATTAAAACTCAGAACTGGAAATTGGAAATCCCAAGTTTAACACCCGGGGCGACGCGGTACAATCGCATCGGGCCACTAAAAAACGGACAAACCCCATTTTGTCCAATGGTGCGACGCGGTGCTATCACGTTGTGCTACTGGAAAGGATAATTATGAACTAGAATTTTGGTGCAACACGATGCTAATCGCAGAGCCTTACTGGAAAGAGACAATTGCAAAATGGCACATCGGCGCGATGCGGTGCTGCTCGTATTAAGCTACTGCTTTCACTAAAAGTGCCATAACTTCTCACCCGAGTATCGAGTTTAGGGAAAATTGGTATCAATGGAAAGATAATTCAATTTCCTATAACGGTGGGTTGTGAGCTGGAAAATTCTGAGTAGAGCAAAAAATTTACTCGTTTGAAGTTGACTAAAGCAACATTCTTATACAAAAATTCAATCGGTAAGGATTATTTTGATTCATCTAATAGCTGGGAGTTATTGAGGCCTTAATATACATCAAAATAACTCATAAAACTACCAAGGAACCATAATTTACTATGCATGAGCTTGAAACATGATGCTAATATTGGTTTGGATTTTTGGGGTATTACAATTACCTTGATGAGGGCGACCACAGAACCGACAAAGAGGGCATGAAGAAACTGTCTGACCTCTGCTTGCTTGAGATTGGGAACCCTGTATCCAGAAATTGTCACCACCACGATAACGTCTATCACCCGAATGGTAAAGAGCACTAGCAGAAGAGTAGGAACCAAAACTCTCCCACTTATTTTTCTTCTATTTACCGCCATCTTGACCACCCTGAGACGGAGAACCTCCTTGGTCAGAAAACCTGCTCTTCTTATCCTACCTATATCCAAACTCTGCTTATTTTCTCTTCTCATCCTCTACCCACTGCATATGAACAGTCAACCTAGAGATGTCCATATCTTTAATCAGTAAGACAGTCTTGCTCTCTAAAATCAAATCTCGATTCAACCTAGAAGTGAACTTCCTCATCCTTACCTTCATGTCAGCCACTAAATCAGGAGCATACCTTGAAAATTTATGAAACTTCAAGGCATATTCCTTGACAGACATTCTCCCCTACTTGAGGTTCACAAACTTATCCATCTTTTCTTTCCTCAACTCTTGGGGAAAGAAACGATCTAAGAAGTCCTTAGAAAAAGTATCCCACAAGACTGATTCTTCCACATCACCCCTATTCCTATCCCTCTCTTCATACCACTGATATATAACCTCTTTGAGTTTATAAGCTAGATAGTTTATGCCCTTCACATTAGTACCCTGCATCACCCGAAATATCTTTTCAATTTTATCCAAGAAGCCTTATGGATCCTTCTCTACCTTTACTCCAGAAAAAGTGGGAGGACCTATTTTCATAAATTATGGCCAACCCTTGTGGCCTCAACAAATAAAGCACCAGTTGTACCCCGCTTAGCCTGAGTAGCGACCATCTGAGCAATAATATGAATAGACTAACAGAATTATGCATTAGTCACATCGCCTTGCAGAGGACTAGTAGAAATCAGTGGAACTTCAAAACTCTTAGGGATAGGACCAATAGATCAAAGATGAACCCCAAAAATAGGATGCACCTCTTCAACATTACCCCCAGATGGGATAGAAAAATTCCTTTATGTTCTAGATCTACGAGGCATGATCTGAAAGATGAATAAACAAGGATTAAAAAAGATCCAGGACTGAGAATCCAAGCTTGAAAATAGAATACCAAGAAAGTGAAACATTCATGAATGCCTTGTACCCTTTCTCTTGTGAGTGTGGCGCATTACATAACCCTAAAAGAGACTCTACTTAACACACATTTGTGGACTCCCAATTGACCATGAACCTAGGCTATGATACCAACTTGACATGACCTGCCCTGGGGACTTGTCATAATTGGAATCCAAAGTACGACTAGGACCGAAGACCACCCCCATTACCCAACCCAACCTCCAGCCGCCTACCCTGAGTTGGCTGAATTTTAAGTATGTAACAAGATAGTGTAATAGCTCACAAAAAGAATTTGGAATAACATCAAAACCGTGACCAACCCAACCAAGTCCAACCATCCCATACCATTAATCCACCATACCAAACCAATACTAAAACAAGGGCCATAAACTAGGCCATAACCAAGGATGTTCCAAAACATAATATAATTAATCTCAAAATGAAATATGATGGAACAATGATAAATTATGTCTGATAATGCCAACCTCAATACCGATACCAATGATAAAGCCGACACCTATACCGATCCCACCCATCCCAACCTATAGAAGTACCACAGAGACTCTAACAAAAAGAGTAATGAAATACGGTTGGGACATACTCTGAAACCATAGACAAAACCAATATCCAAAATTAAATCAAAGTGTCTTGAAATATCCATAACATAAAATGGAGCCTTCCGAAAGGATGGAATCTCACCACTTCAGTCCAAATGCTATTCCCAAGTTAATTAATATGTATGAGGAGTAGAACGATTGGTTCCTACATAGCATGGGTATACAACCGCCAGTAGACAGGGTTACCGAGTGGACGCTAGCATGATCTCAATTTAAGAATAAAATAATGCTATTTATAAAACCAAGTAAAACTATCTATATGCACACAAAAATACATACATACATATATATATATGACCATATCGGGAAAGGGGACCGGGTTTAGCGTACCTTTAAAACCTTTACCTAGGCTGTGTGGGTTTAGCTTCTTCTCCTAAAAGGCTTCAGTACGTGTAGCCATACGACCAGGGAAAAAAACTTAGGATGACTAGTACATCACCCAAATATAGTGTGAAATCATGCACACGGTTACCAAGACCAACCTCATGTCAATAAATATGAGTTTCCCATTTTGGTCCCCCGGTACCTCCACCTTCCACGGCTTCGCTACATCTCCTTCCATTATTGCCCAATTAAAAAACAATTTCTAATTAACTAAACCATTATCCATTTATTAACCAAGGCCATTAATATTGGTATCATCATACCAATCCTTACTTATAAGTATTATCCATAGCCAACCATGTATAGGTTTAAGGGGACTTTCAAGTGCCCTTTCATTTACCATATTAAACCACTTGGGGAATTCTATGTACACCTCAAGAATAATCGTTTAGATATTTACCTTTCCAAAATATTTAAACCATGCATAATTCTTTTACTAAGTTTTAAAATAATCAAGAGTTCCATTAAAAGTAGTTAATGCAATGAACATATCTTTATAAGCATTTTGTCAAACACATTGGGGTCATAATATGATAGAAACCAATTCCAGTTACCCTAAAACCATTCCCATGCAATCCAATTATCAAAAACCACCATTAATGCATATAACAACATAATTAAAACTATGGGAAACCATAACAAACCATTTAACATCAAAACACCCAAATCATAATTGAAAACCAAAATCATACAATTAATGAAATCATGAAAACATTTATAACAACCATACCTTTAGATAAAATTAACATCGAGGGAAGAGAACATGCCTTAATATAAGATGATGATAAAATGAAATTACTGAGACAAGCCCCGAATTGATCCTTTAGTTGAAACCCTAGCTTTCCTTACCCGAAAGCTCTTGAAAGAATTATGGAGTGTTTTAGAAAAATTTATAAGGGTTAATGAATGGAATAATAGGGTAAATAACCTCCCAAGTAGGTTATAAGTTGTGGTGCCTTATTAGGATAAGTGGGGAAATGTCCAAAATACCCCCACTTAAGTTGCACTAAAATCCCATCATAGGGGTACGACTGACCCACACGAGTTGTACCCTCTAGTACGATTGGTATCTTCTACTCATATACTAACCTAAACCCTTGGATCCAATACTATCCAATATACAACTCATCTAACCAAGTTTTATTGATAGCATATGATTCGTACCCCTGGCAGATTAAACCCAAGAAAGATTCAGACACTATCCACCATACGAGTCCATGGTACGACTCGTACCCTAGATTAGGCTCATGGTGATCCATTCATACTCAGATCCAACCTAAGTAACCAAGTCTAAGAATAAGTTAAGGAACTAAACAATCTGTAGCCACCAATACGCCTCGTACCCCTAAGTCGTATCCATTCTAATAACCAAAAACTATCCCACCAACAAATACTGGTCAGTATACGACTGGACCTTACCATTCATACCTTAATATACGGCTCGTATCCATAAGTCGTATTGGGTCCAGATACTAGAATTTTAGGAATTTTTTCAAGGGTCAAAACCTAAGGTGTTATATATAAAGAAGGATATGGCTAATTTTGTGGCCAAATATTTGGTGTGTCAATAAGTGAAAGTTGAGCACATGAGTCCTGGAGGCTTGTATATGGAAATTGAGTTACCAAAATAGAAATGGGAAATGATCTACATAGATTTCATTACTGGTCTTCCTTGGTATCATAACTAATTTGATTCAGTTTGGGTCATTATGGATAGTATGACAAAGTTGGCACACTTCTTGACAGTGAGGACTAACTTTTTGGCTAAGGATTATGCGAGGTTGTATCTTCATGAGATTGTGAAGTTGGATGGGGTACCTGTTTTGATTATCTCTAGTCGTAGTACATAGTTTTCATCTCACTTTTGGCGATCGTTTTAGAAGAGGTTAGGTACTAAGGTTAGTCTAAGTATTGCTTTTCACCTATAGACAGATGGGAAAGTAAAAAGGACTATTCATACATTTGAAGATATGTTTCATACATGTTTGATTGATTATAGTGGTAATTGGGTAGAGAATCTACCTCTGGTAGAGTTTGCTTACTATAATAGCTATAATTCTAGCATTAGGATGGCCCCTTTTGAGGCATTGTATAGTTGGAGAGGTAGATGTCCTATTGGATGGTTTGAACTTAGTGAGGCAGATATATTTGGACTGAATTTGGTTTATCAGTATATGGAGAAGGTAAACCTAATTCGGGATAGACTTGAGGTTGCACAAAGTTGCCAAAAGTTCTATGCAGATATAAGGCATAGGGACTTGGAGTCTAATGTTGGGGATAGGGTGTTCCTAAAGGTGTCTCCCATGAAGGGAGTAATACGAAAAAAAGAGAATCTCAGTCCCTGGTATGTTGGTCCTTATGTGGTTTTGAGAAGGGTTGGTAATATTGCATATGAATTAGAGTTGCCTTTTAGTTTGAGGTCTATTCATCCGATTTTCCACATCTCTATGTTGAGAAAGTATATAGGTGATCCTTTATCTATTATTCCTCTTAAAAGATTGGGTATCTCAGATTATGTCTTATAAAGAGATCCCAGTTAAGATCTTGGATCAGCAGGTTCATCAGTTGCGGACCAAGGATGTAGCTTCAGTTAATGTTCTATGGCGAAACCACAAGGTGGAAGAAGCTACTTGGGAAGCAAAAAATGAAATAAAGTCCAAGTATATGCATTTGTATTTTGCTCTGGATATTCATGCAGAAGGTATATGTTCTTGATCACATCTTTGTTTTCTAACTTGGTTAATGGAAGGTTTATTTCTCTGCATTTTTGTTTTCTAACTTAGTTAAAGATTGGAATGGTTGTGTTGGGTGTAATTCATGCTTGTACTTCCTTGTCCATGATTTGGGGATAAATGATTCCAGTAGGGGAGACTGAAACACCCTGGGTTTTGACCCTTTGAAAATTTCTCCATTTTTGGCTTTTGGACATCATACGACTTGGGGTACTAGTCGTATGATGTGGTACAGTTTGGTGGGTCATGGTCATATGGTGATCAGTATGGTTTGGATGGTTTCTGTCCAAGGTGTGATTGAAACATACAAGTTGTATGTTAGGGTACGAATGGTAAGGTGTCAATTGTATGTTGCCCTAAGTTTAGTCGAGGTGATTCTATTCTACTTAGGGTATTATTTCATGGTACTAATCATATGGTTGGGTACGGTCTAGATTGGGAGGTCGTATGTTGGACAGTGTTGGGGTCCAAGGAGAGGACTAGGGTATGAGTTAAGGTACCATTCATACCCTAGGGTATAGTTGCAGTGGGATGGTTGTATCATCTTACGAGAATTTTAAGCAATTTAAGTTTGGGGTAATTTGGACATTTCCCCTCTTAACCTCTTAAGGCCCCACAACTTATAACACTCTTGTGACATAATTTAACCTATTTGCAATCACTCAAACTCTCTTAAAACACTCTCAAATTCTCTCAAGGCTCTTGGGTCAAGGAAAGCTAGGGTTTCATCAATAGGATCAATTTGGGGCTTACAAGGGTGATTTCTCTCCATCATCTTCATAATCTAAGGCATGTACTCCTCCCTCAGTGTTAGTTCAAACTAAAGACATGTTTTATGAATTATTTTCATGGCATAAATATTGTATATGTTGGGGTTTTTTGTTATAAATGCTTGGTTATGGTTTTCCCATTTTTTAATTATAGATTTACATGTTTAATGGTGGTTTGGACAATTGGTTGCATGGGAATGGTTAATTGGTACTTGTTTTTGGTTTTGGAAACACTATGCCCCCAATGTGTTTGATAAAATGCCTATGAGAATGTATTTGTTTAAATTATTAGACTTTTAATAAAACTATTGCATGGTATAACTTGATAATGGAACCCTAAATGGTATAAATAGTTTGAATAGTTAAATGGTAAGGTCTTAGTGGTTATGGTTGGTCTAATTGAATGCCTTGTGGGGTACAAGGGGATCCCCCATGCAAACATAATAATGATTACATATGGGATATGTGGGATTCCCCTAAGTCAATTTAATAATGTAATCCATGGGTACATGGGAATCCCTTCTTCTTAAAGAGGATGGCTAAGGACATTGCTCGCAAGCTATAGTCGGTATAATGATACCACTACTTATAGCCTTGGTTAATAATAAGTGGAATGGTGGTTTGGTTGTACGGTAATGTATTTAATTTGGCAATAATGGCGGGATGTGATAGCTAATTGTGAAAGTGTGAATCTAATAGACAGACACTGGAAACTCATATTTGTGGACATGAGAATTGGTCATGACGACCGTATATGATTCTTACTGGATACATAGGAATCCCCTAAGTACACTTGTACATATGTATCATGGAGAGCGAAAGGTACTTGGGAATACCCTACTCTTATGGTATCTCTGGTTCGTACGAGTACACACATCGAGGCCCATTCAGGGGGTTACACAGGACCTATATAGCTCATGGGTGGTTCTAGAATGGTTAAGCTACACATACCTAGGTTAATGGTTTTAAAGGTATGTTAAACCCGATTCCCTTTCCCTGCATGGTTATACATATGTATGTATGGTTGTGAATGCACATGGTTGGTTTACTTGTTTTAAAGGTTAGCATTATTTTCTCCTTATCCTGAGTGCATGATATCTTTTACCCACTAACCCATCTTTGGACATCTATATCCCCATGAGATACAGGCACCGACCATTCTGCTCCTCCTACTTAGTGATTGAATTCGGGAGCAGCTCGGTTGGATTGAAGTGGTGAGCATTCATATTCCAGAAGGCTCAATTTCATGTCATGGATATTTTTACATACTTTGGTTATTTCATAGATATTGGTTTTGGACATGGTTGGGGGAATGTCCCTATTAGATATTGTTTTACTTTTGGTTAGAGGCATTGTGGGACTACTACGAGTTGGTATGGATGGTGTCGGTAAGGGTATTAGACTTGGCATTGGTATTAGTATTATGGCTGATGTCATTTGACTGTATTTATAATTGTTCCATCCTATTATGTTATGGACTCATACTTGGTTATTATTTTAATTTTGGTATGGTTATTGGTTAGGTATTGGATGGTTGGACTTGGTTAGGATGGTCACGGTTATAAACAGGGTATGTGTTTAGAGGTTGGGTTGGGTAATGGGGTGGTCCCTGACCCTGGTTGGACTTGGATACCTATTATGAAAAGGCTCTGGTTCAGGTCGTGTCAGTGTATGGATGACAGTGGGAATTATTTTAGGTTTAACAAGCTAGGGCATCATTTGAAGGACTTCCTAGGTACCCCTTAAAATAGTCGAGATTCTCTTCAACAGACTCAATCCAACACTTCAGCAGCTCCAGCAAGTTGACCTACTCAGCAAGGGACCACATCCAATACAGATAGCGGGAGCATCAGAACAAGTTCTACGCCCTTCAAACCCAACAAGATTATAAATATTCCCATAATGTAGTCAGTGGTACATATGGGCCTTCCATATTTACGTATATATATTGTTAGATCCTGAAGCTACACTTTTCTTTGTGACTCTCTAAATAGTAGTAGATTTTGTTGTTAGTTCTAAAATCCTCTCAAAACCTACTTAGCGACTACTCCAATCAATAATTTAGTCATTTCTAGATGAGTATACAGTAATTACCTAGTCACAGTTTCTTATAAAGTCACCTCATTTCATCTTGTAGAGCTAGGCATGATAGTTTTCAATATTATTCTTGGCATGGATTGTCTACACTTTTGATATGCCTCTATTGATTGTAGAAAGAGAGTAGTATAACTTCAATTTCCAAATAAACCAGTTCTAGAGTAGAAGGGTAGTATCCTAGTGCCTCTAGGTCGGGTTGTCTTATACCTTAAGGCCAAAAAATTGATCTCCAAAGGGTGCATCTATCATATTATTCGAATTAAGGATTCAAAATTTGAGACCCAAACTCTCCAGTTAGTTTTTGTGGTAAATGTTTTTCCAGAAGATCTACCTAGAGTTCCTCTTGAGTAGGAAATAAACTTCAAAATAAATCTCCTCTAAAATACCCAACCTATTTCAATTCCACTCTATAGAATGGCTCCAAATGAGCTTAAGGAATTGAAGAAGTAGTTGAAAGACTTTCTAGACAAGAGTTTCATCTGGCTTAGCATCTCTCCATGGGTTGGTCTAATTCCTTTTGTGTACAAGAAAGATGGTTCTCTCAGAATATGCATCAACGATCATCAGTTGAACAATGTAACGGCCAAGTATAAGTATCCCATTCTAATATTGATGACTTTTTCAACCAACTTTAGGGTGCCAATTATTTCTCAAAAATAGACCTCAGATCCGATTATCATCAACTTAAGAGTCAAAGAATATGACATTCTGAAGATAAAATTCAGAACTCAATATGCTCACTTTGAATTCATTGTAATGTCTTTTGGACTAATGAATTCTCCTGCAGATTTTATGAACTTGATGAATAGGGTGTTAAAGCATTACTTGGACATGTTTGTTATAGTCTTTAGTAATGACATCCTTGTTTATTCTTGAAGTGAGGAATATGCAGACTATTTGAGAATTGTCTTGCAGACTCTCAAAGATCCCTAGTTATTCACTAAGTTTAGCAAGTGTGAATTCAGGTTGAAATCAGTAGCATTCCTTGGTCATATTATTTTTGGTGAAGGCATTCAGGTTGTCGAGACCCATCTCTCCATCAAATATCTAGTGTTTCTTGAGTTTAACTTCTTACAATAGCTGGTTTATTAAGGTATTTTCCTTTTTTGCCTCCCTTATGTCCAGATTGACTTAAAAGAAAGTTAAGTTTTAGTGGTCTGATTCTTGCGAGAAGAGTTTTTAGGAGTTGAGGACTCGACTCACCTCTACTCTAGTTTTGACTCTAACAGAGGATTTAGATGGGTTTGTGGTTTATTTTGATGCTTCCAGAGTTAGGCTTAGTTATGTGGTTATTCATTATGGCAATTATATAACATATGCCTCTAGAGAGCCCAAGCCTTATGAGAAGAATTACCCAACTCATGATCTAGTGTTGTTAAAAGTTGTTTTTAACTTAAAGATTTGGAGGCATTACCTCTATGAAGTTTATGTTGATGTTTTCATTGATCACAAGAGCCTTAAGTATTGTTCAACCAAAAAATATCTAAATCTTTGTTAGAGAAGGTGGCTAAAGTTCTTGAAGGATTATGATATGAGTGTCTTGTACCATCAGAGTTAAGCCATTTTTGTGGTTGACACTTTTAGTAGATTGTCTATTAGAAGTAATGCTCATATAAAAGATGAGAAGAAAAAGTTAATTCAGGAGGTTCACCAGCTTACTAGATTAGGAGTTTGGTTGGTTGATTCAATCGAAGGTAATAATTTGGTTTAGAACCTTTATTAATAGCTGAGGTGAAAGAAAAGCTTGATAGTGATCCTATTTTTCTTCAGTTGAAAGAAGTGGTTCACAGTTAAAAAGGTGAGGTTTTCTCCCAAGAAAGAGATGGTGTCCTTCATTGTTATAGCTGACTATATATTCCAGATGTGGATGAATTGAGACATCATATGTTAATAAAAACTCACAGTACTTGGTATTCTATTCATCCAAGATCCACTAAGATATATCGTGATCTACATGAAGTTTATTGGCGGAATGGCATGAAAAAGGATATCACAAAATTTATGGCTAAGTATCCAATTTGTTAGAAGGTTAATATCAAGCACCAAAGACCTAGTGGTATACTTTAGGATACCGGTATCCTACTTGGAAGTGGGAAATGGTGAATATAGACTTCATTACAGGGTTTCCTCCAACTCATTGACAATATGATTCTATTTGGTTATGATGAACTGAATGACTAAGTCAACCTATTTTCTGCTAGTTAACACTTTATATTCAATTGAGGATTATGCTAGAATCTATCTTAAGGAGTTAGTGAAGTTAAATGGAGTCCCTTTGACTATCATTTCAGATAGAGGTACTTAATTTACCTCTCAATTCTACATAACATTTCAGAAGGGTCTTGGTAATTTACATAGAAAGACCTAAATCTTTATCAGAGGAGATGGCTTGAGTTTTTGAAAGATTATGATATGAGTGTGTTGTATCATCCGGGAAAGGCCAATGTAGTGGCATATGCCCTTAGCAGATTATCTATGGGTAGTGTTTCCCATGTTGAAGACAATAAGAAGGAGTTATTCCATGAGGTCCATCAACTTTCTAGATTAGGTGTTCGGTTGGTTGGTTCAACTAAAGGTAGTTTATGGGTTCAGAATGATTTGGAATCTTTATTGGTTTCCAAAGTGAAAGAAAGGCAAGATAGGGATCCTAGTTTGGTTAAGATGAAGGAGGCGGTTAGAGATCAGAAATTAGAGGTTTCCTTCCAAGGGGTAGATGGTGTGTTTCATTGTCAAGGCAGGATATGTGTTCCGTGTCTTGATGGTTTGAGACAATGAATATTAGAAGAAATGCATGGTGTGCGGTATTCTAATCACCCCCAAATCCACTAAGATATACCCTGACTTATAGGAAATCTATTGGTAGAGTGGAATGAAGAAAGATATTGCCGAGTTTGTGGCTAAGTGTGCAAATTTTCAACTGATAAAGGTTGAGAACCAAAGGCCTAGTGGTACACTTCAAGAGTTTAGCATCCCCACTTGTAAGTGGGTGGTGGTGAATATGGATTTTGTGACAGGGTTGTCTCGCATGCATCATCAACATAATTCGATTTGAGTTATTATTGATATAATGACCAAGTCGGCCTATTTCTTGCCAGTTCATACTTCGTACTCAGCTGAAGATTATGCCAAGATTTATCTTAAGGAGTTGGTGAAATTTCATGGGGTTTTGTTGTCCATCATTTCAGATAGAGTTACTCAGTTTACCTATCACTTTTCGAAGACTTTCCAGAAAGGTCTTGGTACCCAAGTTCAACTCAGTATAACCTTTCATCCTCAGATGGATGGATAAGAAGAGAGGACCATTCAGACTTTAGAGAACATGTTGAGGGAGTGTGTTATTGACTTTAAGGGAAGCTGGGATGACCACTTACCTTTGATTAAGTTTGCCTACAACAATAGTTATCACTCTAGCATTCAGATGGCTCCGTTTGAGGCTATCTATTAGAGAAGATATAGATCTCCTATTGGTTGGTTTAAGGTAGGTAAGGCTACTTTGATAGGGCCAGATTCAGTGTTTGAGGTTATCAAGAAATTTTAATTAATTTGAGAGAGGATGAGGACATCCCATAGTTGTCAGAAAACTTATGTGGATGTAAGAAGAAAAGATCTTGAGTTTGGTGTTGGTGACTTGTTCTATTTGAAAATTTCACCGATGAAAGGAGTGAAGAGATTTGGCAAGAAGGAGAAGATCCGTCCCCGCTATGTTGGCCCTTATAGAATATTGAGACATTTTAGGAAGGTAGCTTATGAGTTAGAGTTGCTTGTAGATTTGACATCAGTGCATCCGGTATTTCATGTCTTTATTAAAAAATGTATTGAAAGATAGTCTCTCCTACAAACAAATCCCAGTTGAGATCCTTGACCGTCAGACTTGCAGGTTGAGGAACACAGAGGTTCCCTTGGTGAATGTTCTATGGCAAAATTAGTCTGTTGAAAGAGCTACTTGGGAAGAAGAAGTAGATATGTGAGCCAAGTACCCTCATTTTTTACTCCGCAAACTCAGATTCATCTTGAGGTAATGATTTTTCTTTAGATTGATTCTTTTCCATTCTTTTTTCCAACTATGTAACCATTCTTATGTCATTGATGCATTTGCAAAACCATTTTAGTTCATGTATCATGTTTCAGATTCAGTTGTGTAATTAGGTTCCAAGTCATTCATGTTTAGTATATGATATCAGTTGCCTTAGTACATTACTCTTAGTCTAACCAGCCATATTCGAGGATGAATGTTCCCAAATAGGAGATATTGGAATACCCCATAATATTCATAGCTCGATTTAGCTCCTAGTTACATGCATAAGGGTCTTAAGTCTTAAAATTTCACTTAGTGTTGGGGACTTAGTCATTTTCAAGACCCCTAAACTTAGAGGATTTTTATTTTTGTCTTCCCAACCCCGAGACATTGGTTTATGAGTTAATTTATGTTCAGGGATGTAAAAAGTATGCCCCAGAAGAGTTTTGGATTTTTTGGACAAGGTTTGGGGCATGTTTGTATCACAAAACTAGTGAGTCACCGCGATAAGCCCACGTTGCAGGATTAGTCCCAATATCATTCTTACCACGTAGCGGTGAGGGATTCCTTCGACCACAATAAAACCACGTCGTGAAGAGGATGTTGCCTCATGTTCTTAATTTAAATGATTGAGGGGAAATTGGGTCATTTCCCCTTCAACCTAAATCGTCCATAACACAACTTGGGGCATTTTTAGTGCATTATTTGCCCTTCTTCTCAAAATTGCTCTCAAGAAAACCCTCCTCCTTCCTTAAGAACAAATTCAATTTCTTTTTTCTCAAATAATCAAGAATTCAAGATCCCAAAGTTCAAAAACCTTCAATAAAGCACCAAGATTAGAGTTTCTTCTCAAGATCATCTCGTAAGTCTCAAAGGTCAAGTTTACTTCACCAAGCAAGAACTTTAAGGTATGTGGGGTTATGAAAAAGGGTACCCTTTCAACCTTGTGCCCAAAGTGCATGGTTTTAAGATTTAATTTACTTATTGTGAATTAGGTTTTAAATCCAAATTACTATTGTAACGCCCCAAAATCTCATCCTAAGACGTCACACGGTGCTTAAGGCTACAAGTAACCCGAAGCTAACCCTTTGAGCCTATTATTACTTCTGACACTTGCTTCAAGATAAATAGGATAACCAATGATACTTTGTTGTGTCAACTATAAACCGAGATAACTAGATACAATGTCTGAATAGAAAAATACTAATAATTTGGAACACAAATTCAACTGACAGTCTAGTCTGACAAAGCCTCTACTACTCAAACTGGAGAGCCATTGGGACAGACCCCCAACTAACTCACAATGATCTGAAAGTAAAACGCAAAACACTATGAAAGAGGAAAATCTTCAATTATAGGTCCTCGAACCATAAGGACTCACCAAGGATAAGGATGTAGATGAGTCACTCGGAGATCACTGTCACTGCTGGGACTGAGAACCTGAACCTACATTATTAGACAATGTAGCACACAGACGTATATGTGGATCAGTACTTTGGGAATGTACTGAGTATATGGGGGTGTATGCATTTACATAAAACAATATCAATACTCTTTAATAAAATCATACATGCAAATAGGAATGACCCGCATGGCTCGAATAAGTCTAGAATATAAGACTCTTAAATCATGAATAATGAAAAATGTAACACAAATCTCGTGGGTGATTATACTTAACTTTAAAAATCTATACTCCCCTCTTATTCTCAGTACTTGAAGGCTAAAGGAATCATTAAATAATACTTTCAAACTCATGCTTTTATCTTGTGGGAGTAAAACTTCTTTAAAACTTAAGGACTTAGAACGTTTAGGAACTTTTAACACATGAAAACTCTAGAACTCTTTTAGACTCGGGACACTTGGAACTTAGGAGTTTCTTCTAACCGACATAAACCATGTGAGCTACTTGGGGTCCAACGTCTAGCCCATATTAGGGAGAGGTGTTCTATCCTTTCCATCGGAGTAGAACCTCATCTTTAGTGATCACTATCTCGGCCTTGGGGCCATAAATATTGAACCTACGATAGCACGTAGTTTTGGGGTATGAGACCTTAGAATCATACCCAACTCGGTGATAAATACTACTCCCATACTCAGCTCAGAACTCTTAGGAAATCACTTCAAAATAACTCAAGGGTCTATAATGAAGACCAAAACATATTTCTGTTTGCTTTAAATCATACTCAAAGTGGATTTCAACTCTATTATGACCGAAAGGCAAATCTTTCTCAATAATATTAAAGTACTAAATTCATGTGTGTTTATAGCACAAAAGTTCATAAAATTGCAAAACTCAAGTAGGGCTTAATGACCCACAATCAAATCTCAAGTTAAGAATCATCAAAGTGCATGCTAGATGTCATAAAGATTCATAAATCATATAGAAAATTTGGAATTTTCAACATTTTGCCTTAAAATCTCAACATATTCATGTACTTCAATTTCTAGAACATTGGAACTATTAAAATCTCAAGGAATAACAAGATAGGGTATAAATCCATACTTCAATTTCATAAGAAAACATAGAAAATCATATATTCTTGTAAGTAAAACAACTTTTGGGCACAAGGACGAAAGAAGTATCCTTGTTCGAACCCCACATACCTTAGATTATGACTTAGATGAACAAAATTATTTGAGACTCTTCTTCTTACTCTTGACAGAGGGTTCTTGATACCTTTGACTTGGGAACTTTGAATCTTAACTCAATTTGTAAAATCTATAGTGAGATCTTGTAGTTCTTGGAGAAGGAATTTGTTCTTGTTCTTGAGGGAGAAAGCCTAGCTTTGAGAAGTTTGGATGAATAATGAAGCCCTCAGCTTCGTTCTGGATATATTTGAGTGTTAAAAGGGTGTGAAAAGACCAAAAATCCCTTTTAAAAATGGCTTAAAATTACTGATCGGAATGTGCGATGGTGGGGTGCGATGATCCGTCGAGGGCTCGACGGTCGTCGGTCCTGCCCGTCGCACCTGGGCTAGAACTTGGTTCACTACCTTTCCTGTGATGATGGGTGTAATAGTCCATCGAGGACCTGATGGTACATCGACCCTTATAGTCACACTCATCTAGAACGGGGCCTCACTGCCTCCTCTGCGACGGCTTGGGCGACGGTTGGCCCTCTCCGTCGCACCTTGGCGATTTTACTATTTTCTATAAAATGGCCATATCTTTCTCTTCCGATGTCGGATTTTGATGAAATGGGTATTATCGGAAATATAATTCAATTTCCCACACGATAAAAAGTCATTTTTAGGAAAATTCCGCAAGGTTTAAATACTAATCACTTTGGAAGTCACTCCTTAATATTTTAGGGCCACAATTACACTTCACTTGACACGCTCTAAAGGCTCAGATTATGAGGGAACTTTGCAGGGTCTTACAAGATCTCCCCCTTGCAAACATTTTTCCTCGAATGTTTCTAGTTAGACTAAGAACACAGAGAAAACTGATACACATAGCTGAAGCAATTTGCTAAGCAGGTTCTATATCTTTCTAAACTCTTGAATACTTTGGAAATTGCAAGAACTCATGGAAGAATAGATACATAGCTGAACTTTAGATTAGAAGGGCTAACTTAAGAAATAATAATACCTTCGGGTTGATCTGAACTCGAGGAGAAGAGGTGTGGGTACTTGCCTCGCATGTCTGCTTCTCCCTCCCAAGTAGCGCCCTCAACTGACTGGTTCTTCCACAAAACTTTTACCAAGGGAACCTCTTTGTTCCTCAGTCTACAGATCTGGAAATCTAGGATCTCAATGGGAATCTCATCAAATGAAAGACTATTCTGAATATTAGCACTCTCTGAAGGATCCACTACAATGGAATCACCAATATGCTTTTAAGCATGGAGACATAAAAAATAGGATGAATAGCTGACAACTCTGCGGGAAACTCAACTTCATAGGCTACTTTCCCAACATGGCTCAAAACTCTATAAGGGCCAACATAACGGGGACTAAGCTTTCCCTTTTTTTCCAAACCTTTTCACCCCTTTCATGGGTGAAATCTGTAAGTATACCAAATTACCCATCTCAAACTCAAGATCCCTTCTCCTCACATCGGCGTATGACTTTTGATGACTCTGAGATGTCTTTAACCTTTCTCTAATCAACTTCATCTTCTCCATAGCCTCAATTACTGCATCAGGCCCAACCAAAGCAGCTTCACCCAATTCAAATCAACCTATGGGTAATCTACATCTCCTTCCATACAAGGCCTCAAATGGTGCCATCTTGATGCTAGCATGATAACTGTTGTTATAGGCAAACTCAATCAATGGAAAATGCTCATCCCAACTACCTTTGAAGTCAAGAGCAAATGCTCTCAACATATCCTCCAAATTCTAGATGGTCCTCTCAGCTTGACCATCTGTCTGCGGATGAAAAGAAGAACTCAAGTGAACTTGGGTACCAAGACCCTTCTAAAAAGCTCTCCAAATATTCGAAGTGAACTGAGTACCCCTATCAGAAATGATAGAAAAGAGGACTCCATTCAACCTAACTAACTCTCAGATATACCATATAGCATAATCCTTAGCTGTATAAGATGTATGCACTAGCAGAAAATATGTGGACTTAGTCAACCTGTCCACAACCACCCAAATAGAATCATGACAATGACACGAAAGAGGTAAACCAGTCTCGAAATCCATATTTATCGCTTCCCATTTCCAAGTGGGTATACCAAACTCTTGCATCACACCACCAGGTCTTTGGTGCTCTACTTTAACCTGTTGGACCATTGCATACTTCTCTACAAAATCAACTATATCTTTTTTCATATCACTCCACCAATAGATTTCCCGCAAGTCGTGGTGCATCTTGGTAGCGCCGGGATAAATAGAATACCATGTGTCATATGCTTCAGCCATAATTCTCTGCCTCAGATCATCAACACACGGAATATACAATCTACCCTGCAATCTTAATACGTCATCTCCCCCTTGGGAGAAAACCTCTACCTTTTGGTCCATAACTGACTCCTTCAGTCTGACCAAACTAGGATCCCTGTCTTTTTTCTCCTTTACTTCCAAAACTAAAGAGGATTCGAAACTACTCTATACCAAAATATTCCCTTCAACAGAATCAAGAAATCTAACACCTAATCTAACTAGATGATGCACATCACAAGCTAACTCTTTCTTGTCTTTTTCCACATGAGCCATACTGCCCATAAATATCCTACTAAGGGCATCTACCACTACATTGGCCTTACCCGGATGATACAACACACTCATATCATAATCCTTTAGTAACTCTAACCATATTCTCTATATAAGATTCAACTCCCTCCAAGTAAGCACATACTGCAGGCTATTATGATCAGTAAACACATCAATATGAACACCATACAGATAGTGTCTCCATAGTTTCAAAGCAAATACCACATCAGCTCACTCAAGATCATGGGTTGGGTAATTCTTTTCATGCGGCTTCAACTGTCTAGAGGCATGGGCTATAACCTTACCTCTCTGCATCAACACACAACCCAAACCAATTCTAGAGGCATCACAATACACCATAAAACTATTCGTGCCATCAGGAAAAGTCAACATAGGGGATGAGGTGAGTCGAGTCTTCAAATCCTGAAAATACTTCTCACAGGAATCTGACCAAAGGAACTTAACTTTCTTTTGGGTCAAACGGGTCATAGGGGATGCAATAGAAGAGAAACCTTCAACAAAATGGTGGTAATGGCCAGTTAGACCCAAGAAACTCCTAATGTCAGAAAGAGAGATAAGTCTAGGCTAATTTTTTATAGCTTCTGTCTTTTGGGGATCAACTCTAATGCCTTCGGCTGAAATTATATGACCCAGAAAGGCTACTGACCTTAGAAAAAATTCACACTTCCTAAATTTGGCGAACAACTGATAATCTCTAAGAGTTTGCAGGATGATTCTAAGATGATCCGCATGGTCATTCTCAGTACGGGATTACATAAGGATATCATCTATGAAAACAATGACAAACATATCAATATATTGCTTGAACACTCAATTCATGAGGTTTATAAAGGATGTTGGAGCATTGGTTATCCCGAAAGACATGACTAGAAACTCAAAGTGACCATAACGGGTTCAGAAGGCTATCTTCGGGATATCACCCTCCCTTACTTTAAGTTGATGATAACCGGATCTAAGGTCTATCTTGGAGAAATAACTTGCACCTTGCAACTGATCAAACAGGTCATCAATTCTTGAAAGAGGGTACTTATTCTTAACTGTGACCTTGTTAACCTAACGATAGTCAATGCACATACGCAAAGAACCATCTTTCTTTTACAAGAACAGGATGGGTGTGCCCCAAGGAGAGACACTTGACCTTATGAAACCTTTATCTAAAAGATCTTTGAGTTGCTCTTCCAACTCCTTAAGCTCTGTAGGTGCCATATGGTAGGGAGGAATAGAAATAGGCTGAGTGTCGGGAAAAAGGTCAATTCCGAATTCTATCTCTCTATCGGGAGGTACCCCTGGGAGATCTTCCAGAAAAACATCAGGAAACTCATTAATGATGTTAACTGACTGAATAGTTAGAGCCTCAAACTTAGTGTCTTTAACTATAACTAGGTGATAGATGCAACCTTTAGATATTAGCTTTTTGTCTTTGAGATAGGAGATAAAATGACTCTTGGGAAATCTTGTACTCCCGAACCACTCAAAAATTAGTTCATCAGGAAACTAAAACTTAACCACACGGGTACGACAGTCTATAGATACATAACAAGAGTGAAGCCAATCCATACCCATAATAAGGTCAAAATCCACCATGTCTAACTCTATCAAATCAGCAAGCACGACTCTATGAAGAACAGTAATAGGATAATTTCTATACACTTGCTTAGCAACAACTGACTCCCCTACTAGAGTAGAAACTAGGAAATTCTCGGGAATCTTTTCGGGACTCATTTCAAAATTCATAGCAACAAATGAGGTCACATAATAAAAGCTAGTAGCTTGTGTCTGAGGTCAGGCATCTCTGTTCTCTTGCCTAGAATGCATACACTCTCTAAGTCTGTGGCCCAGCTTTCCACAACCAAAGAAACCCCTCTGGTCTACTAATCACTCACCGGGATGGTCCCTACCACACTTGGTACATGAAGGATAGCGAGGTCTATTACTTATACTATTTTAAGATCGGGATATAGAAGACCTGTTCCCTTTCTCTTGCCTACCTCTAGGCGCAGGAGCACTAGATGATAAAGGCGCTGGCATAGACGAATGGCTCTAGAACTATTGGCGGTTCTCTCTATGGTACCTAGTCTGACTATACTCATGCTGATTGGATCTATCCTTCTTATTACCCCTCACTCTATCTCTCTCCCTTATCTTGTATGTCTCTATTTGCCGTGTATGTATCATCAATCTAGATAGGTCCATATCTATGTTTAGCATCATAGTCCTGCATTCTTTCAACACCAACCCAGACACCCCAATCACAAACTTACTTATACTAGTTGGGTGTCAGCAATCAGATCAGGAGCATACTTGGCCAACTGATTGAACTTAAGGCAGTATTCCTTAACAGTCATGGAACCCTGTCTCAAGTTCATAAACTCCTCAATCTTCGTTTCCCTCATCTCAAGAGGGAAGAACTTGTCCAAGAATGTATTCTGGAATACCAGCCAAGTAACAAGGGCAACATCCTCCCCTCTATTCTTCATCCATGCAACAACCCAGTCATAAGCAATGTCTTTCAGATGATAAAATGCCAGCTCTACACTGTCTTCCTCAGAAATATGCATGACTTGGGTGATCTTCCTCACCACCTTAAGATATAACTAGGGGTCCTCACCAACATTAGACCCATAGAGCTCTGGCGGATTTATCCGTATAAAATCATGGATCCTAGCAGCAGCTAAGTCACCTCCCTGATGATGTGGAATTGCGGGCTGGTTATTGGCCTGGACATTCATTTCGACTGCTTGGGCTAATGCCTGAAAGGATGCCCGAAACATTGCATGAGAGATAATCTCATTCAAGGGATCAATAGACTGAGGTTGCTCGTTATTGTTTCTGCGGGAATTCTCTCTTCGGGGAGGTATTTTTTGACATACGAGAGCACGAATTATTAGATGAGAGAGACAACTGTAGACACAATAGAATCTGAAAGAAAGGAACAAGTCTTTTCTAAAATGTCTTATAGCCTCTTGCTCATAGATGTGGCGCGTTACACACCGATGATCAAGACTCTACTTAACATGTCTTGTCAGACTCCCTAGGACTCCTTAAACCTTAGGCTCAGATACCAAATTTGTAACACCCCAAAATCTCATCCCGAGACATCACACGGTGCTGAAGGCTACGAGTAGCCCGAAGCTTACCCTTTGAGCCTATTATTACTTCTGACACTTGCTTCAAGATAAATATGCTAAACAATGATACTTTGTTGTGCCAATTATAAACCGAGATAACTGGATATAATGTCTGAATAGCAAAATACTAATAATCTGTAACACAACTTCATCTGACAGTCTAGTCTGACAAAGCCTCTACTACTCAAACTGGAGAGCTATTGGGACAAACCCCCAACTAACTCATAATGATCTGAAAGTAAAACTCAAAACACAATAAAAGCAAAAAAGCTGCAATTATAGGTCCTTGAACCATGAGGACTCACCAAGCATAAGGATGTAGATGAGATGCTCGGAGATCACTATTACGGCTGGGACTGAGCACCTGAACCTACAATATTAGACAATGTAGCACACAGACGTATATGTGGATCAACACTTTGGAAATGTACTGAGTATATGGGGGTGTATACATTTACATAAAACAATATCAATACTCTTTAATAAAATCATGCATGCAAATAGGAATGACCCACATGGCTCGAATAAGTCTAGAATATAAGACTCTTAAATCATGAATAGTGAAAAATATAACACAAATCTCGTGGGTGATTATACTTAACTTTAAAAATCTATACTCCCCTCTTATTCTCAGTACTTGAAGGCTAAAGGAATCATTAAATAATAATTTCAAACTCATACTTTTATCTTGTGGGGAGTAAAACTTCTTTAAAACTTAAGGACTTAGAACGTTTAGGAACTTTTAACACATGAAAACTCTGGAACTCTTTTAGACTCGGGACACTTGAAACTTGGGAGTTTCTTCTAACCAACATAAACCATGTGAGATACTTGAGGTCCAACATCTTATCTACATTGGGGAGAGCTATTCTATCCTTGCTATCAGAGTAGAACCTCATCTTTAGTGATCACTATCTCGGCCTTGGGGCCATAAATCTTGAACCACGGTGGCACGTAGTTCTGGGGTATGAGACCTTAGAATCATACCTAACTCGGTGATAAATACTACTCCCATACTCAGCTCAGAACTCTTAGGAAATACACCTCAAAATAAGTTAAGGGTCTACAATGAATACCAAAACATATTTATATTTTCTTTAAATCATACTCAAAGTGGATTTCAACTCTATTATGACCGAAAGGCCAAATCTTTCTCAATAATATCAAAGTACTCAATCCATGGGTGCTTATAGCACAAAAGTTCATAAAATTGCAAAACTCAAGTAGGGCTTAATGACCCATAATCAAATCTCAAGTTAAGACTCATCAAAGTGCATGCTAGATGTCATAGAGATTCATAAATCATATTGAAAATCTAGAATTTTCAACATTTTTTCTTAAAATCTCTACATACTCATGTACTTCAATTTCTAGAACATTGGAACTATTAAAATCTCAAGAAATAACAACATAGGCTATAAACCTATACTTCAATTTCATAAGAAAACATAGAAAACCATATATTCTTGTAAGTAAAACAACTTTTGGGCACAAGGATGAAAGAAGTGTTCTTGTTCAAACCCCACTCACCTTAGATTATGACTTGGATGAACAAACTTATTTGAGACTCTTCTTCTTACTCTTGAGAAAGGGTCTTGAAGCCTTTAACTTGGGAACCTTGAATATTAACTCAATTTGTAAATTCTATGGTGAGTCTTGTAGTTCTTGGAGAAGGAATTTGTTCTTTTTCTTGAGGGAGAAACCCTAGCTTTGAGAAGTTTGGATGAATAATGAAGCCCTTAGCTTCGTTCTGGATATATCTGAGTGTTAAAAGGGTGGGAAAAGACCAAAAATCCCTTTTAAAAATAACTTAAAATTACTGATCGGGATGTGCAGCGGTGGGGTGCGACGGTCCATCGAGGGCCCAACGGTCGTCAGTCCTGCCGGTCGCACCTGGGCCAGAACTTCGTTCACTGCCTTACCTGCAATGATGGGTGCGATGGTCTGTCGAGGGCTCAACGTTCCATCGACCCTTACCATCACACTCAACCAGAAATGGGCCTCACTGCCTCCTCTATGACGGCTTGGGCGACGGTCCGTCGGCCCTCTCCGTCGCACCTGAGCGATTTTACTGCTTTCTGTAAAATGGCCATATCTTTCTCTTCTGATGTCGAATTTTGATGAAATGGTTATCGTTTGAAAGATAATTCAATATTCCTCACGATAAAATGTCATTTTTAGGAAAATTCCGCAAGGTTTAAACACTAATCACTTTGGAAGTCACTCCTTAATCTTTTTAGACCAAAATTATACTTCACTTGACACTCTCTAAAGTCTCAGACTACGATGGAACTTTGCGGAGTCTTACAACTATATTCTTGAAGTATGTTATTACCATGATATTGAAAGATTTAAGTACATTAAGAATTTCTTATACTCATGTTTTACTTGTAAGATTAAATATTGTGATTTCAATTTCATCATCTTGACTCGATATTGTTGTAAGATTTTAATATGATCATTGAGCATAGAGTTTGAATATGAATTTCCATGAATTTTAAGCATGAATTTTAATCCCTAAGTTGAAGAATTGAGTTTACAAGAAGATTATGCTCTTAAGATCCATTGACAAGTTTTATATCATAATTTAAAGCAAAGATTAATCTTAAGATAAGATATGGAATCCACATTTGTTCATCCTATTTATGACTTAAAGAAAAAGATGCATAACTACTTTTCATTCTATAAACCCTTATGCTATTTTAAAGTGGATTTCCTAAAGTATGAGCATATAACTAATATGGGAGTAGTATTTAGCACCGAGTTGGGTATGAGTCTGAGGTCACATGCCCTAGAACTACGTGCCACCATAGGTTTAAGTCCCAATACAGGTTAAGTATAGTGATCACTAAGTTAAGGTTCTATTTTGATGGAAAAGGGTAGAACAACTCTCCCTAACGTGGGTAAGATGTTGGACTCCGTGATAGCTCACATGGTTTATGTCGGTTAAAAGAACCTCCCTAAAGAAGAATAAGTAAAGCTTTTAGAAACAAAGTGTTATGGCTCACAAAGTTTATCCTTAAGTTTCATTAAACATGTTTATGATTTTTCAGTCATTATTTTATTCAAGATCAAGGTGAGTCATTTACAGTTAGCATTCATTATTTAAAGTTTATCTGAATATTTAGTTATTGTTTTACGTATGCATTCACCCCCACATACTCAATATATTCCATAGGTACTGGCCCACATATATGTCTATGTGCTATATTGTCTTATAATGTAGATTTTGGTGCTCAGCTCCAGCAGCACGATTGATTACGGGCATCACCACCTACATCCTGACTTTTGGTGGGTCCTCATAGTTTGAGGACCCAGTTTATCAGACTTTGATATTGACAAAGTGTTTCAGTTATTTGTTTTCTATTTATGTTCGGGTCAGCTAGGCCTGACCCAGTGACTCTCTGGTTAGAAGTAGAGGCTGGTCCAACTGTTTTCATTTTAAGTTCAAAAGTGTCAGTTTTAAAGACTTTCAATTAAGATATTAATTCAGTTATATTCAGATTTCATATGTCAAGTTCACTTTTATCTTGAGTTCCAAGTTTATAAGGCTTAAAGGGTTAGCTTGGGATTATTTATAGTCTTGGGAAATGTGTGACATCCAGAGGTACTTCTGGGGCAATACATACAAGTTGGTCAAGTATAAATAACAGGATATAGAGAAAGTAGGCATATAACAAGTCAGTATGGCAATCCAATCACAATAAAGCAAATACAATGAATAAGATGATAATGTTGATGATGATGCATGAGGTTGGTATATAGCCTTGAGGTTGACACACTGTTATCGAGGTTGACACACAGTCATCGAGTGTTCTCCGACATAATCCTTCGGAAAAGGTCCATAATATCAAATATCAGATACTAGTATTCAGTATTTTCCAGTAATTCTCCTATTTTCAGTATTTTCCAAAGAACATACATAGCATAAGACACAAACCAAGTACACATACATGACAACAAATTTATAAATATAAAGCAATAAAACAAATAAGTTAAATGATTTGTATTATGATATGATAATGATGATACAATGTTCTCAACCATTCAAAATGAGTATTTCCACAACCAATCTATAATGATACATTTCCATAACCACGTGAGCCAATATCTACTTAATATTTCCATTTATCCATGAATTTCCACATGTTTCATATGCCAAAAGTATGTGTCTGTATATATATATATCACTATACACCAAAGGTACCACAATAGGCATTTGCAATAACATAATACAATTATTCACATGTATTCAAGGCTACCAACATCATATAGGAACCCACATAGTCATACATATCCCATAATATCTCAATTTCAACAATTACATCACACTTAGGCCCCCATATGGGCACAACACATAGTTAGCCATTTTTCATGATTAGTTTCCACCTTTAATATGCATTTTATAACAACATTTACTACCCAACCCAACTTGAAATAGTTAAGTCATAACCTAACTCAAAGGTTAAAACTGGTCTAGAACACTTCAACCACAAAGCCCTACTTCTCAAGAATGGTTTCAAAATTAACTAAAACCAAGAAATATAGAATCTAGGCGTCAAAACAAAGCTAACGATACACATATTGCTTACTTTTGGTTCAGGATCAAAACGGATCCCCGAAATAGATTTCAAAAAATGAAGGGTAAAGTTAAAACTTTATTAAAAAAAATCTTTTCCATGCTTTTAGGAATATATAGTTTCAAACCCAAGTCAAATCGAGTAAAAACGAGGTTCAAATTGAATAAAAATTATTTTTTAACTTAACCAGGTAAAATATTTGAAATTCGCGTTAAAATCAAGAAACAAAGTTGTTTTGAAGATGAAATTGAGGAAAATAAGTAATTATAGGATTAGAAACATTATTCACGTGAAAGGAGTGAAATTTGAAGATAAATCAAGAAATGAGGTTTTTGGAATTTTGAACAATTAAATCAAGAATTAAAGTAAGAAAAGGATGAAATTGCACCTTAAATCCATAACAGAATCAAGAAATAGATGTTAATCTAGCTTCTCAAGCACTCATAAGCTTCACTTTTAAGCTCCCACACTATTTTAAGGTTTAACTCTCAAGAGGCAAGGTGAAAGAATGAGCAAAATCAGGTAAAAGGGGCTATTTATACTGCACCATGTTAATAGGCACAAAAAGGCATAAATCGTACTCCTGAAATATGATTTACCCTATGTTCACCAGTTAACCTGGTGCACCAAATTTTTTAGTCCAAAAAAGACTTTGACGTGATGGCCGAGATTCGTTCGAAGTTCGATATATGCAAATAAACTATGTAACCAAATTAAATTTGATGCTTCGAACTCAATGGTGATATTAGATTTTCACAAAAACATCATTTTCACAGAGTTGACCCCAAAAATCCGAAATCATAATCTTCCAAATCGAGGGTCGAAATGAGATTTAACAGCCGTAAACCCAATCAAACATGTTACCATCCTAAAATCGACATTCTGGATTTGTTGGCGTAGTTCATTTAGTCATCCAATGTATGGATTAAAAGATAACCACAAAGGTCTAAAATAAGGCTCTTGAAGCCTCCAAAAACCACAATATGACACAAATGGTACAAAATGCATCGAGAATCATGCCAATCACTCCCTCACTCTAGAAATACCATAATGCAACTACGAGGAGGGGTAAGTCAAATCAAATAAAACACAAATTTCACATCTTTCATCAAATTTCAGGTTGTTACAACATAGTCCATAGATACAAAATACATATAATTAAACAAAAATAATTATAGTAATGCAAAAAATTTAAGCTTTTACAATGTGTCAACTAGAACTAGGAGGCTAAGTAAAGCAAAAAACTGGCCCTAGTTATGCACAATTTATCAACCTAGAACTAGAGTGCGAAGTACAAACTCCAAAAAGATATCACTAGTTATATTTCTTAAGCACGTTTACAACACCACTCAAGAAGATTTCATTGCTTGAAAGACAATAATATAATCAGCTAAAATATCAATAAACACATCTTTTTCCATGAAAAAAATCATGCAACCGCTCAAAAAGACATGATTCATTCTACTCTACAATCAGTGGCGGACCCAAAAAAAAATTCAAGCAGATTCAAGTTATTATAGAACATAATGGTAGTCGAATAAAAATGCACTAACCTAGTGTTCGTGTATACCAAGTAAGATGAAAAAATGCCCAACTTCATAGACTACAAAAAAATAACTAATATAATAAAAGTACTATTTAAAAGTTGTAAATATATAACCAAAATCATTATTAACAATTTCCAATAATAATAAACTTAAAAGAAAAAGTCTACTCTGACTAGCTAGCAAAAATGAAAAGCTTAAAAAAGACAAAAAAAAACATCTTTCCCAAGATTCGATATTGGGTCCTGTGGGTGATATGAACCCGCGTAACCAGGGAGCTACCATTTACAGTTATGTCAAGTGGGTTCATTTATTTTAGAGAAAATACATCATTTCACCCCTGAACTTGTCTTCATAACTTACTTTAGACCCTAAAGTACAAGGGTAATTATATACCCCCTTAATAACTTTCAAGTGAATTTTATACCACCCTAAAAAAATTTACCACTGTCACTATAGAGAGTGCAGTACATACGCACCACATTTGAGCCACGTCATCACCACGTAAATAATTTTTTAAAATAATCCCTCAAATCAATCAATCAATATATATAAAAAAATAAACTTATTTTAAACATTTCTTCTCCATCGCCCCCATCCCCACACTGCCCCCACCCCCTAACCCTTTTCATTTCTTTTCTTGAATCTGCAATCCCCCCCTACACCCCACCCCCAAATCTAGTTTCACCAGTTTTCACCATCCAACCAACCCAAAACCTATCCTCTTTTTTTTTCTTGAATTGAGAGAATTATCAAATATATGTGAATGAAGGAAGAAAATAAAAAATGGATGAAGATGAAAGAAAAAAATATTGACAAAGTTGGGTATAATTCCTAACGTGTACAGATAAGTGAAAAATCCACATAAAATGGAGTTCCTTGTTGAGAAAGTGGAGGGTCCATGTGCATTGTTGGATTTGGATTAGTTAAAAATTTAATTTTTGAATTAGTAGATTGAAAGTTTGACCATTAGTTGGTGTTCTTTTAATTTCTAACTTTTTTTAACTATTATTTAAAAATTTCAATCAAATATGCCTCAATCATGAATTAGTTGGGTTTGTTAAATGAATTTGAAAAAAAAATGAAGAAGGAGAAGAGACGAGGTGGCGGGGTGTGAGAAAGATGAAGGAAAGAAAATTTGTAAAATTTAAAAGTGGACCCCACCTTTTTCCATATTTTTTGGCCATTTACGCGCTGAATTTTTTTAATCCACGTCAGCTATTAGGGTGGTATAAAATTTACTTTAAAGTTATTAAGGAGGTATATAATTACCCATATAGTTTAAGGTCTAAAGTAAGTTATGCGAAAGTTCAGGGGTGAAATTATGTATTTTCTGTTTCTTTTACATATACCATTTTACAATGAATTTATATAGGTAAGATAGAAAAAATTTTCAGAACCCGCTTGAATCAATATAGGTCCGCCTCTTTCTACAACTCATTCTAAATAAACTTCATTGTCAAAAAAGTTTACGAGGATAACATGAACATTTTTTTTCAAAACCAATCTTTCTGAAAGATTGGCTTAGCAGCATGACCCAAGAAGCATGACCAGTACCATTGGGCTATATCTCATATTTGGTTCAAGAGGTTCATAAGTAATATATATTTACTAAAATATAAAAGATGTACCCCATTTATATAATGTAACTTTTTGTCGAGGGAATTCAGGTGAACTCCTTGGCTCCCACCTAGGTTCACCCCTGAATATTAAATGTATAAACAAAAATTTCATATCAAACATTCTTATGGGGTCATTTAATATTAAAGATAAGATATAATTAATTTTCGTGATTAATTTTAAGATGAACTTATCTCAAAATTTGGTTGGGATAAAATTTATAGAATAACTAAATTTGAAATTCATTAGTAATTAGGAATTATAATATTATTTTCACTACACGTTGAGGGTAAAATAACTAATCCCAAAGTAACTTATCACATGATTGGGAACTTGTGTGGAAACACATGCTAGAGAATAGAAAATTGATATAACAAAACTTGTGGTGAAAATCAAAGTGAGGATATTCAAGTACTTGGTTTGACAGTGGGACCAGTCTTGTTCATTTGTTTATCCATCTATAAAATTTGCTGACATTTCAAAATAATTAACCTGCACAATTGTCCAAAATCTATCTTATCAAAAAGTTAGATTTTAGATATGATGCCCATAAGGTAGACTGTCATGAACAAACTAACCGGATCATGCAGGCACTTACTCTAATATCCATCTATATAGGACAACCTTACCACCCAATTGAAAACATGTGGAAGCCATTAAAGAAAAAAATAAATTCTTTATTAATACAACTGGTTTATAAATATTTAAGTACAAAAATAAATACTTTATCTAAGGACCTAATCTAAACAGGTATAAGAGCTACTACAAGAGAATTAAGAACAATATATATGACCCACCTTTGACCATAAGTGGCAATGATAGAGGTTGTTAATCTACTGCATCAAGTGTGAAACATCTATCAATTCTATAACACGACTATACCCTAGAAAAGAGTATAGAAACAGTAGTATCAGTATAAACAACACATATTGATAAGAATCGTCAATAGATTCAGATTAAATCACATAAATATCTAAAAGGAAAACATACACCTTAAGAGTTTTATGAGTCACACCTTTTATACCTTAATTCCTTACCTCCCTTACATTTTATCTCATGATCCAACAGACATGATTGTACGGGCACCTACTCTAATCCACCTAGATAAAAGAACCCTTCCACTCAATTAAAAATATGCAAAATTCATTAAAGAAAAAAACAAATTATTTATCCTTTATAACTATCACGACCCAAATCTATACACTAACTCTTAGTAAGAGAATTGTCTAATCCTAAAATAATGCAAACCCAACAGTATAACCCTCCATGTTATTTTCTCGATTTCTATACACTTTAAGCATTTTGAGCCTTCCATTAGTGTCTACATGTCATTTATGACTTGTTGAAACTGTTGATTTAAATTTTGGATAGTTATTTGAGTTTTAGGCACATTTCTCGATTTTGGAGCTTTTACTGTTAAGAAATTGTTCTTGAACCAAAACTCCTAGTAAATGAACTCGAATAGAAATTCCCATAGTGCTATCAGCCTAAGAACATGGATTTTAAGCTAGGGGACCCTTGTCTAGGTCTTGAGGCTTTCAAACTCATTTTGAACTATTAGTCAAAAGTTGGTTAAAATGACACATGGGGTTTTGGGCCCACTTTTTACCGAAACAAACTCGAATGGAAATTTCATTAATTTTATTAAGTTCAAAATGTCTTCTTTGATGGGTTATCATAGTTCATTTGTATCTATGAGACTTCGGATGGGCCCGGAGCACCCAAAAGAAGTTTGGGCAATTGTGGGTTTCTGATGTGGCCACCTTAGCAACCCATTTTTGCCTAGGAGATGCTACCTTAGCAACTAAAAAACAGCTTTTTAGGCTTGAACCCCATCTAAATTTTTTCCCCTATTTGCAAACCTTATTAAACAATATTTGAGCTCCAAAATCAGGTTGGGAACATCAATTTAAGGTTGGGGATATTTTGGAAATGTCAAGTCAACCTCTATATCATCCAAATCTTATAAGTTGTGAGATTTTCTCCTCTTAATTTTTCCATTATACAATATTTTACCATCTTTTCTCCTCTTAATTTCTCTATTTTGGGGACTGAGTTGAGTGAGATTTGGAGCTTGAATTATAAATTTTAGGCACATGTTTCTTGAGTCATAAGGGACCTAATGTTGGGTCCAATTTTGACATTTTATGTGTAGGTCCCATTGGGCCATATTAGATTTAATTTTTGACCAAAACTTTATGTAGCAATATGGATATCATTTTACTTGTATTAACATATTGATTATGATTTTGATAGTGTGACATTATTTTTGAGATCGTGGGACAAAGTTGGGATATTCATGGATGGTTCAATATAGCGGTTTGACATCGAGGTAGTCGTCGATTTACTTTTCTCTACAAGATTGTGTATTGTATAGATTACATGATAGGTAGGTATTATAGGATAGGTTTATACCTATTTATATCATGACTTGACCTATTTAGGGGAATCCAAATAGAAATATGACCCAAACCTTAGCCTAGAATACCTGTTATGGTCGTAAAACCACATTACGCCTGATGATAGACTTTATTACCCATAGATAGACATGAAAGATCCTTTAGTATAAGACTTACCACATTACTTAGAGATTTGGATAGTATTTCATAATTAGACACTTCTTGTAGCTTTATGCCCTTGTTTATCTTAGTTTCTCAGTTTATGATACTAATACCTTGCTAAGATATATATTATTGGGCCCCAGGCCATGGTTACAATACCAGTTTGGATGCTTACGATTGTATTTTTTAGATATTGGTGATGGCATGCATATGTTTAGACGCATTTGCACTTATTCAGTGTTATGATTCTAATCCCTTGATTTTACTACTGCTTTCTAAAAAAGGATTTATTTCACTTTTCTTAACTTGAAAATTGATTCTTTGAAATAGAAGTTGTAGCATCCTATATGGAATTATGACATTTTAAACTAAAAATAGTAGTTTGGAAATTAGGCTGAGGTTAATTTAGGTCTATTATTGATCCAATCTCTTTTTTACTACTACTTATTCACTTTGGTCAAGGAAGATCCGATCTTTTCTACAATATTATACCATTCTAGTCTCCAACTTTATCTCAGAAAATGGATTTACAATTCATACTTACCTAGTCTTGGTTTGATTTAAGCACTTATTATCTCAAGCTCATGAGTTTTGGTTCAAGTTCGATATCTATTTATGATTATAGTGATGGATCATCTAGCCTATGTTTATTATCGATTGATTTTGGTTTGAATCTGGTTCTTTATTAATATTGTGGTTTTGGACATGAATATATAGATATTCACTAATTTAGTTTCAGTTCAAGTCTAGAATTCCTTATGATACTATATATATATATGTATATATATGCGGTATTGGATGAAGTAGATCTTTGATGATGGGTATTGGAAGTCATAGTTTGGGACTAGGCAGTGTATATAGATTTCTCAAATACCCTATGGGCCCTTTTATCTGATGAGCCATAATACCAAAGAAGGATGATCGTCGCAGGTCCTTCCTTTGTAAGCTATGGAGTTAGAAGGGGTGCAGACACTTGGTATGTTATGGTACTTGATTAGATATGGTACTTGGGTTACCTTGCATCACCTAGTTAACATGATTTTATTCATTTATATGCATCGTCTATCACAAATATAATTGTTTGGCACTTTTATATATCTATCTTATGGGGGCTATATAGGTATAGGTTATGCTTACAGTTTGTTGAGTATTACATGTACCTTATGGGCTTATGGAGACCGGTTAGGTTATTTTTTGTTTGAACGAGCTGGTTATATTATTTTCTGATTATTATTGCATAGATTGCGGTAGGTTGGTTATGGACTGGTACCCAAGGTTGTCAGTATGTTTTTTATTCCTTTTCTCTATATTATGGTTAGATTTTGTATAGCTAGATCATAGTCTAATTAATCACATTTCGTCTATAGACCAGGTTTATGCTAGAGTAAGCTCCCTTGATGTTGTCATCTTTATGATATTTAGGTTGTTAAGCTATCTCCTTCTGGTTAGTACTTTCAGCTTTAGCTAAATCTTATGATATATGACTAGTTCCCTTCATATTAATTATTATTATATATGTATTTTTTTCTATGTATAATTATTGTGTATCTCTTGTATATCTCTTCCTTTATACTTCTATGGTACATTATATATTCCTTCCTTCATTATACTATCATATGTATACTAGTTACATATACATCCCTGATTATAGGTAGTATCTGATAATTTAACTTTGCTTTTCCATTAGTATTATCATGTTTTGTTTTATAACTAGTTGCATATAATTTATATTCCTTCTTTATATATTATTCATGCTTGTATTATTTTTGGAGCTCAGTCGGTCGATGCCTACAAAATACCATATGTTTGGTACTTCGTACTATACTTCTGCATCCTACAAATCATAGTACAAGTTTTCATCATTGATGTGTGCTTCATGTGGAGAATCCATCGATCAAAGGTTTAGGGTGAGCTCCTAATATTCAAAGTTGTTCTTGTTTTCCCTCTGATTGTTAGATCGATCTCTATTTTTGTATTTTAGAGATAGCATAGTATATGTTTACTCTATATCCCCTTTGTACTCTTGTTGTATTAGAATATTTTTAACTGACTTCACCAGGGTTTTGGGTTTGCTTCTCTATTTTTGTCTCTTTAATGGATTTATTTTCCATTGCTTTCTTCTTTTCTCTTGATAGTCTATTACTCAATGTTCCAAATTATGGATTGGCTTACCTACTGGTGGCTTATGGTAGGTTCCATCATAACCTATGAAATCAAGGTGAGATAAATTAGTATTCGAGCATAGGTTCACTAGTGTTGTTGGTATAAGAGCTAAGTGCCTGGTAGAGTCCTACAGATTGGCGCATAAATGACTGTATCTTATCTTTTAGAGGTTATAGGGATTCTTAGAAAATTCTATACCTTGATTCCTAGGCATGTGTTTGTACTTCAAAGAATTTATAAGTGTTTTTTTAACTTTAGTCTTTTCCATATGGATAACTGTAAGACCTCGTAAAATTCTTATCTTAACTCAGTCCTTTAAACTTGTTAAGGGGGGCACCCAGACTTAGAAAATTTTATCTAAGTATCAAGACTTAGAATCATTTTAGCCTTCCAAATTTGGAGGATTTTATTTCTGACCTTCCCATCCTTAGTTAGTCGATTTTTTAATTGATTCATGATTAGGGTTACTTGTAGGTCATCTCAGGTGAGTTTTGAATTTTTAAAACTAGCATAAGGGCGAATTTGTATGCCCAAAATAGTGAAGAGTCACGATTTCCCCGCGTTGCGAGGGCCAATCAACCGAAGTAAGGATCGCGTCGCGATGGCTACTTGACCCAAGTAGGGATTTCATCGCGATGGCTACTTGACCTAAGAAAGGGCTACGACACGAGAGAAGCCATGTTTAGCATATTTTAATATGGGTTGTGGGGGAAAATGAGTCTTTTTGCCCACCCGTATTTAGCCTTAACACGAAATTAATCAGCCTAGAGGTAAAAATCTCATTCTTTACTCATAAACTCTCTCAAGAGAAAATCCTAGACTCATCAAGTTCAAGAATTCAAGTCTCAAGGACTCACTTCAATCTTCTCGAAAGTAGTAATCAAGGTATGTGAAGTGTTCATCCAAGGGTCCCTTCCACCCTTGGAGTCCAAGAAACTATTTTTAAACTTCAAGTTTATGGATTTCATGAATTCCATGGTAGGTTTGATTATATCCATGTTTATAATGATTAATTGGGATTCTAATCCATGTTTTATGATACGTTTCATGTGAGGTTAATTGATATGTATGTAATATCATGAGGATCCATGTAAAAACCCTTAAAATTGTCAATGGGGATTTAAATTATGATGTCTACTTGTTGTTTAGTGTTATGTTCATAAGTATACTCACCAAGTGCTTGATGAATTACTCATGTGAACTAATAAGGGAAGGAGATCATGTCATGTTAGCTTATGTGCAAGTTGTATCATGCAAGTGTTTGATAAAATGTTTCCATGAATGAGTTGTGAACAAGTCCACAAGATTATGCTTTTCAAGCTTATGCTATGATTCACATTTCATGCTATCGAGTCCTGGGGGTATTCAATACCCAAAAACTTAGTTGTTTACCTAGAGCTTCAGTCAGCTACAGAACTAAGGAAAATCTCAGTAGTATTCATAAATCGGTCATAATATTCAATTCAGAACTCAGTAGTACTCGGTCAGTTAACAGAATTCAGTAGTATTCCATCAGTTCACGGAACTCAATGAACTAATTTAGTTCAGTCAAATAGTGCGATCAGTAACAGTTCAGTCCAGCCTAGTACAGTTTAGAATTCAGTCCAGTGTCTATTCAGTTAGGAGTAGGATTCAACATCGAGTGAACCCAAGGATGGGGAATCACCTAACAGCAAGGAGTGTAATCCTTAGAAGCAGTCCTTGCATTCTAGAACTACGTAGCCAGCGTAGGTTGATACATAAACCTTCCAGTTAAGGGTTGATGAGGTGATCTACCTAATAGTTGAAGGTACCACCATTCTCGTTCAGAACACCTTCCAGATGAGGGTGACTCAGCACTTGTCCTTACTCATGGCACGGTATTGACACCCTTCCAACTGGGTTACAGGTTGGACTCCAAATCAGTTAATGAAGGGGAATATCGTTTAGATGATTACTTCCCACAGTCTTAGTCTTAGATTCAGTCTCAGTATGGAACTCAGTTCAGTTCTATAGATTCAGGATTGTCATATATAGTCACTCAGTTCAACTCGAAACTCAGTACAGTTCCACATATTTAGGTTCAGACATTCAAAGTAGCATCTGGGGTATAGACTCGGGGCGTTACAAACTTGGTATCAGAGCCTAAGGTTTAATAGAGTCCTAGAAAGTTTAAAAGACAAATCTAGTAGAATCTTGTGCATGGGTGTGTTGCGTGCCACACTTATGGACAGGAGGATATGAAATGTTTTAGGAACAGTTTCCCTTCTTTTAGTATTTATGTCGTGTTAGTGAGCATGACATCCAGTTAAACCCTTTTTCTAATCTAAGTTTCTCTTTCTTTTACAAAAATGCCTCCAAAGAGGACTAAAGGAAGAGGAACAGAAGACCAACCAGAACCCCAGCCCGTCCAGCCAGATCCTTTGGATGAACATGTTTCCCATGCCGAATTCAGAGCAGTATTCACCACCCTAAATCATTCTGTGGAAGCCCAGAATAAATACCCAGCTACTGTTCCAGCCAACCCAATGATCAATACTGTTGCTTCCAGGATTCAGGACTTTACTCGAATGAACCCTCCTTCTTTTTTTGGGTCAAAGCTAGATAAGAACCCATAAAATTCCTTGATTAAGTGCAGAACGTTACAGATATTATGGGGGTGACTACTAGAGAGAGCTCTGAGTTGGCTGCATATCAGTTACAGGATGTGGCTTACTCTTGGTTCAAATAGTGGAAAGAGGAGACAACTGCAGATGCAGGGTTCATAGAATGGGAGGAGTTTGCCACTGCTTTTCTAGATATATTCTTTCCCATAGAGCTGAGACAGTCCAAGGTGTTAGAGTTTATAAATCTCAGTTAGGGAAAAATGATCGTTAAAGTGTATTCTCTCAAGTTTACTCAACTAGCTAGATACGCTCCTCATGTGGTGGCAGATAGCATATCTAACATGAGTAAGTTTGTGTCTGGGGTGTCTAGCAGTATGGTCAAGGAGTGTAGGATTGTAATGTTGATTAAGGAGATGGACATTACCAGGCTAATGGTCCATACTCAGTAGATAGAGAAGGCTAAGAATAGGAAGAAGAAGAGAGAGAACAAGAGAGCGAGTATAGGTAGTTTCAACTTTGCTCAGCCTAAGTCAGAGAGTGGGAATCATTCTCAGTTTCACCTAAAGTCCTCAGTTCTAACTCCATCCTCAGCCAGTGCTCTAGTTCCAAAATTCATATATGGAAATAGAGACAGGGTGCCAGGCCCTAAACCTTAGGGTAGTGTCAGCAGTGCCCGAACCAATCCCCTTTGTCAGAAATATGGAAAAAACCACCAGGGTATCTTCAGAGCCGACAGTGATGCATGTTTTGGATGTGAAAAGCCAAGACATAGAGTTAGAGATTGTCCCCATTCAAGTTTGCAGGGTTAGCATAACCATTCCCCAGTTCAGTCCGATCGTTCGAATCAGCAGGGTGCCGCTTCCAATGCCATCAATGGGCTACGCTCAAATAGACTCTATGCTCTTCAGTCCTGACAGGATTAGGAGAGCTCTCCTGATATGGTCACTGGTATGTTACAAGTTTATCATTCACATATTTATGCTTTGTTAGATCCAGGAGCTTATTTGTCCTTAGTTACTCCTTATATAGCTGTTGTCTTTGAATTCAGTCCCAAAATTTTAGTACAGCCCTTCTCAGTCTCTACCCCAGTGGGTAAATCTATCATAGCCCGATGGATATACAGGAACTATTCGATTATGATATCTCAGAAAGTCATTTCAACAGACTTAGTCGAACTTGAAATAACCAATTTTAATGTCATTCTCAGCATGGATTAGATTCATTCCTGCTATGCCTCAGTCGACTGCAGAAATAGAATTGTCCAATTTTAGTTTCCGAATGAGCCCATCCTAGAGTGGAGGAGTAGTACTTCAGCACTTAAGGGTCAGCTTATTTCTTATCTAAGGGAAAGAAAAATGATATCTAAAGGATGTGTCTATCATCTTATGCGAGTCAAAGACTCTAGTTTAGAAAATCCCAATCTTGAGTCAGTTCTAGTAGAATGTGAATTCCCAGATATGTTTCTCAAATATCTTCCCAGAGTTCCTCCAAAAAGGAAAATTAATTTCGAAATTGATCTCCTTCCAAATACTCAGCCCATATTTATTCCACCATACAAAATGGATCCAGCAGAACTTAAGAAGTTAAAAAAATAGTTGAAGGATCTCCTAAATAAGGCATCTGTCAGACACAGAGTATCCCTATGGGGTGCATCAGTTCTATTCGTGCGTAAGAAAGACGGTTCTCTCAGAATATGTATTGACTACCATCAGTTAAATAAAGTCAGGGTTAAGAACAAGTATCCCCTTCCCAGAATTGATGACTTTTTTTACCAACTTCAGGGCACAAGCTATTTTTCTAAGATAGACCTCAGATCAGGCTATCATCATCTCAGAATCAGAGAATATGATATCCCAAAAATAGATTTCAGAACTCGGTTTGGTCACTTCAAATTATTAGTCATGTCCTTTGGTCTTACCAATGCCCCAACATCTTTCATAGACTTGATGAACCGTGTGTTCAAGAAGTACTTGGACATGTTCGTCATAGTATTCATAGATGACATTATTTTCCATTCCTGCAGTGAACAAGATCATGCAGACCATCTCAGAATAGTATTACAGACCCTCAGAAACCATCAGCTATTTGCCAAATTCAGCAAGTGTAAATTTTGGCTAAGGTCAGTAGCTTTCCTCGGCCATATAGTTTCCGATGATGGCATTAGAGTTGATATCTAAAAGACCAAAGTAGTGAGAAACTAGTCCAGACATATCTCTCCATCAGATATCAAGATTTTTTTGGGTTTGGCCGGCTATTACCGATGGTTTGTTGAGGGATTTTTGTCTATTACATCCCCTATGTCCAGACTTACTCAGAAGAAAGTTAAATTCCAGTGGTTAGATTATTGTGTAAAGAGTTTTTAGGAGTTGAAGACTCGACTCACTACAGCTCCAGTATTGACTTTACCCGATGGTTCAGACGGCTTCATTGTGTATTGTGATGCTTCCAAGGTCGGTTTGAGGTGTGTGTTGATGTAGAGATAAAAGGTCATAGCCTATGCCTCTAAACAACTTAAGCCCCATGAAAAGAACTACCCCACTCATGATATTGAGTTAGAAGTAGTAGTATTTTCCCTAAAGATTTGGAGGAACTATTTGTATGAGGTGCACGTTGATGTGTTCACAGACCATAAGAGCCTTCAGTATGTGTTCTCTCAGAAAGATCTAAACCTCCGTCAGAGAAGGTGGTTAGAGTTGTTTAAAGATTATGAAATGAATGTTCTATACCATCTTGGCAAGGTTAATGTGGTGGTTGATGCTCTCAATAGAATGTATATGGGCAGTGTTGCTCACGTGGATGATGATAAGAAAAAGTTAGTTCAGGAAGTTCATCATCTTGCCTGACTAGGTGTCCTCTTAGTTGATTCAGAAGAAGGTAGCATGTGGGTGTAGAGTAGTTTAGAATCATCCCTGGTTTCTGAGGTGAAGGAAAAGCAGGACAGAGATCCCAATCTAGTCAACTTGAAAGAATCAGTCAAATATCAAAAGATAGAGGTTTTCTCCCAAGGGAGAGATGGTGTATTACATTGTCAGGATTGACTGTGTGTGCCAAGTATTGATGACTTAAGACAGTAAATTCTTACAGAAGCGCATGATGCGCGCTACTCTATTCATCCAGGGGCCACTAAGATGTACCATGATTTATAGGAGATCTATTAATGGAGTGGGATTAAAAGATACATTGCAGAGTTTGTGGCTAAGTGCTCAATATGTCAGTAGGTTAAGATTGAGCATCAGAAGCCTAGTGGGTCCATACAGGAATTCAGCATTCCCAAATGGAAGTGAGAAGAAGAGAACATAGACTTTGTGATGGGTTTGCCTCATACTTATCATCAGCATAATTCAGTTTGGGTCATCGTAGACAGGATGACCAAATCAGCTCATTTCCTACCAGTCTATACCTTTTATTATCCAAGGATTACCCCAAACTCTATATCAGGGAGTTGGTCAGATTACATGGTGTTCTATTGTCCATTATATCAGATAGAGGTACCCAGTTCACCTTTTATTTTTGGAAGGCATTCCAAAAGGGTCTTGGTACTCGAGTTTACCTCAGTACAACCTTTCATCCTTGGATAGATGGTCAAGCAGAAAGGACCATTTAAACTTTAAAGGATATGTTGCGAGCATGTGTGATAGACTTTAAAGGTAATTGGGATGACCACTTTCCTTTAATTGAATCCGCATATAATAATAGTTATCATTCCAGCATTCAGATGGCTTCATTTGAGGCACTTTATGGGAGGAGGTGTAGATCTCCTATTGGTTAGTTTGAAGTGGGTGAGGCCACAGTGGTAGGGCCTGACTTGGTATTTGATACCTTAGAAAAAGTTTAGTTGATCAAGGAGAGGCTTAATATAGCTCAGAGCCGGCAGAAATCATACATAGATGTGCGCAGAAAAGATATCGAGTTTGAGATTGGTGATTTTGTGTATTTGAAAATCTTTCTTTTGAAAAGAGTTAAAAGGTTTGGAGAGAAGGGTAAACTCAGTCCCCGATATGTCGGTCCTTACAGAATTCTCAACCGTTTTGGAAAGGTAGCTTATGAGCTCGAGTTACCTTCAGATTTAGCTTCAGTGCATCCATTGTTCTAAGTATCCTTGCTTAAGAAATGCATAGGTGACCCAGCATCTATAGTCCCAATAGAGGGCGTAGATATCCAGAATAGTCTCTCTTTTGAAGAGGTTCCAGTCAAACTTCTTAACTATCATATTTGTAGACTGAGGAACAAAGAAGTCCCTCTAGTCAAAGTTCTTTAGCGGAATCAGTCTGTTGAGGGAACAACTTGGGAAGCAGAAGCAGATATGTGAATCAAGTATCCTCACCTCTTCTCCGTAAACTTAAATTCATCTCAAGGTAATAGTTTTCTTTAAAAACTTATAAGGTTTCGTGCTCTAATGTTCCTCGCGAACTTGGTATCAGTTACCATTGCATATTCAGTCATACATTCATAAATCGTGTTCAGTCATGTATTCATGCATCAGACATGCATGTTCAGTATATATATAAACTCATCTTATCAATAATATCAGTTATGAACTCATGTATCAGATATGCATGTTCAGTATTAAATTCCAGTATAACAATAGTCTGGGCCATAAAATCATGTTTCAATTGTGTATGTCCAGTACGTACTTATAGTCTGCCAGTTCTCCCATCTTAGTTAGTCTTATTCGAGGACGAATGTTCCCAAGGGGGAAATATTGTAAGACCCTACAAAATTCTTAGCTTAACTCAGTCCTTTAAGCTTGTTAAAAGGGGGTCTCATACTTAGAAAATTTTAGCTAAGTATCAAGACTTAGAATCATTTTAGCTTTCCAAATTTAGAGGATTTTATTTTCCACCTTCCCGACCTTAGTTAGTTGATTTTTAAATTGATTCATGATCAGGGTTACTTGTAGGTCATCTCAGATGAGTTTCAGATTTTTTGGACTAGCGTAAGTGCGAATTTGGATGCCCAAAATAGTGAAGGGTTGCAATAGCCCCGCATTACGAGGGCCAGTCAACCCATGTAAGGATCGCATGAGGTTAATTGATATGTATACAATATCATGAAGATCCATGTAAAATCCTTGAAATTGTCAATGGGGATTTGAATTATGATGTCTACTTGTTGTTTAGTGTTATGTGCATATGTATGCTCACCAAGTACATGATGAATTTCTCATGTGAACTAATAAGGGAAAGAGATCATGTCATATTAGCTTAGGTGCAAGTTGTATCATGCAAATTTTTGATAAAATGTTTCCATGAATGAGTTGTGAGCAAGTGCATATGATTATTCTTTTCAAGCTTATGCTTTCATTCACGTTTCATGTTATTGAGTCCTGGGGTTATTCAATACCCGAAAACTTAGTTGTTTACCTAGAGCTTCAGTCAGTTACAGAACTCAGGAAATCTCAGTAGTATTCATAAGTCAGTCAGTTAACAAAATTCAGTAGTTTTCTGTTAGTACACAGAACTTAGTGAACTCTGTTTTATTCAGTCAAATTGTATGATCAGTAATAGTTTAGTCCAGCCTAGTATAGTTTAGAATTCAATCCAGTGTCTATTCAGTTGGGAGTAGGATTCAGCAGCGAGTGAACCCAAGAATGGGAACTTCCTTCTAGTAAAAGGTGTAATCCTTAGAAGCAGCCCCTGCATTCCAGGACTACATATCTAGTGTAGGTTGAGACATCAACCTTCCAGTTAAGGGTTGATAAGGTGATCTACCTGCTAGTTGAGGGTACCTCTATTCTCGTTCAGAGCACCTTCTAGATGAGGGTGACTCAGCACTTGTCCTTACTTTTGGCATGACACTTACACCTTTTTAATTGGGGTTATCGGTTGGACCTCAAATCAGTTAGAGAAGGGGCATGTCGGTTAGAAGATTACTTCCCACAGTCTCAGATTTAGTCTTAGTATGGCACTCAGTTCAGTTCTACAGATTTAGGACTGATATATACAGTCACTCAGTTTAGTTCAGAACGTAGTACAGTATATGTATTCATGCATGTACCCTCATTCAGTTATATTCATGATATTTAGTTAGTATTGTTTAGGCATATGAACTCGTGCATTTCATCCTACCTCACTGAGCATACCAGTATATTCAAAGTGTTGACACGTGCTTTTCTTTTGCGCTATGATGTCTTATATTAGAGGATCAGATACACGGGCTCCCGAGCACCCTTAGCAGTTCAGACTTTTAGTAGTCTGAGTTAACGATGATTTCTCATAGTTTAAGGACATGATTGTTTTCTCTCAGTATTTCAGTTATTAGTTCACTTTCAGTAGTTGGAGTTAGTTGGGGGCTTGTCCCATAAACTCCACAATTCAAACAGTTTAGAGACTTTTTAGACTAGAGTATTTTCAAACAGATATTTTAGTTTTCTTATTGTTATACCATATTCAGTTCTATTTATAGTGTTGAATCTTATGGCCAGTTTCCACCTACTTTCCACATATTTATAGAATTATTATTCAGTTATTATAGTAGGTACCAGACATGGGTTAGCTTGTTATCCTCCTAGATTATGAGCATCGTGTAGAATTCGGGGTACAGACTCGGGGCATTACAATAACACGAGATTGTCTATGGATGAGACTTTTCTACCTGTTTCTAGAGTTTTAACTCAGAGTTGGACTAGGGAGTTAGAGATTCATATCAATGATCTTCAGTGTCATCCATAGGGTCAGGTGCCAGCCCAAGCTCCAACAGAGTTTGTGACTACTTCAGTTTTTCAAGATACACTATTGGAGATTTCTAGTCTTTTGGTAGATACATCATAGTTAGTGGTAGTTCCCAATATATCAAGTAACTCTCAGTCCAAAATTGGTTTTATTGGTGTTTAATAAGGCTCTTTATCAATTTTAGAGTATGATATTTGGGTTTCTCGAGTGAGCCCGACATACTCCTATGTTATTTCCTATAGAGTATGAATTGGTGCAGGAATTTTTCATAGGATTTACTTTACCACTTTTCTTTACATTGGATTATTTGATATCAGGTATGTCTACTTTTCTTCAAGTTGTTAATCGCTCAAGAACTATAGAAAGGGCATGTATTGAGACATATGGAGGTGATAGTAAGATTTCATGTCGATAGTTCACTATTAGTGTTATTCCATCTAGGAGTCAGGATCCTCCTAGAAAAGATCAGCCTCACTTACAACCTATAAGATCCACACATGTATCACCTAAAGTTATGGGCGATTCTCGCGTACTTAGTGGAGACCACAGTGTACAGAGTTCTATTAATTCATCATGGGGTATTCAAGCCAGGGTGGTTTTCTGGGTCTGCAAGTGTAGTACATCAGAGGGTTTTAGGGGAAAACATGAGTTATTTAGACAACAAGGGTCAAATTTTTTTTCTCCAGATTAGGGCTTCAGGGGTTTGTTAAAACTACATAGAGATCGTTCATTGGTCTAGGGAGTATCCTTGATGTAGGATTATTGAGCCATCAATGTAGCTAGATCAATCCCTTAGTGTTGTGGCACCTTCAATTAGAGGCATTACACATGATATTCTAGTTGCTCATTTAGATGCTCAGTCTAAGTTTAGATGTATTCAGATTCATACTTCTTTGGGAAAGTCAGGGATCATTACTTCAGATTCTATCTTATAGGTACAATTTTGAGCACTATCTTTTGGTGTCTATTTGAATTAAGTCAGAGTTTCATACCCATCGGTGTTTATATGCCTTGAAAATACTTTAGGGATTATTGTAAGATTTTGTGTAGATTTATATATGTTTTACTACCCCACAAATATTTTTCCTTTAGTAGTGGACTGAATGGATCAATATTGTGATTCCTTAGGGTGTAGAATTTGAGTTAAAGTCCTTGTCCTTTTGGTATTTTTTCCTTGTTATGGTACTAGAGTGATATTAGTTGTTGTTTTTTATTTTTGGTGTCACCTGCACCTTATACTATGGTTATTATTATTGTCATTTTAACTTGATTGATTCTTACCTAATAGACATCTAGACCAGCATTATTTAGCTAGTATCTCCTTCTCTTATATTTTTGTCTGTTGGCTTATACGACTACCGAGGTTGGTTGGCTTTTCTATTCTATTAGTAATGCCAGTAGTTGATTTGATTGTTAAAGTGAAGAAAGGTTTGATCTTCCATTGTTTGGTGGTGATTCTAGCTTTGGTGATCTTTTTTATAGCCCACTTGTATTATTGATGATTTTGAGGTTTGTTATTCTAAATTATCGAGTTCATCTCCCGATTTTAGTCATGATCTTGGTATAGGTGTTGAGTTTAGTACTCTATTCTTTTGATGATGTGAATTATGATTCAGCTGAGTTGAGGTTGGTTAAAAAGGGTGAATTTAGAAACTCTTCAATTCAATAATTACTTAGCCTAATATGACATAGTAGGGTGTTTTTGCTTGATGGTATATGTTGTCTATCAATATCCATTAACCAAAGTGGGTGTCCTTTGAGAGTGAGTATTCCTTTCCATATATTGAGTATTGGTTTGACCAAGTTTAGTCTAAGATCATATTTTTCAAAGTTGCTTGAGATTTTGATACCATTATTATTTTTTGCAGCCTTGGTGAATTCTTGGTTATGCCTTGATGTGTTATGCCCTTGACAGATGTGTATTTGACTGCTCATATCTTTAGCATATGGTTTCCCTTAGATGTGGTTATGTTCTTTGATAATATTTCAATTTCAGCCCTTACGGGAATCATTGATATATTCTTAGTCATTCAAGGTGAGATAGGTTTTGGGGCATTTGCTTACATTTTGGTGATGAGATTGATTTGAGTATTTGACATTAGCAAAGACTTGTTGGCTCCAGTTGTGATTTTTACTCTTTTGAATGACGGCTTGAAAGTTGTGATTAATTTTGGAGTACGAATGCTCATTCATCAACAGGATTGGTTTGGATAGTTGAGATCGAGTAATTTAGCTTTGGTGTTGAGATTATCTCTATGTAAAGTGTAAGTCGGTTGTAGCCACATTTAGAGGTTTTGATTCAGTTGAGTGGTTGTTGACAAGTTAAACTAGGCCTACTCATTATATATCAGTTCAGTGTTCTTCATCCAGTAGATTGTACTTCAAGAATGCTCGAAGGATAGTCTGTTTGCACTTTGTGTTGGTTTCTACTGCTTGTCTATCAAGCAAAGATAGAGTGCTTGAGTTGAGCTTAGTTAGCATGATTTCACCCATAGTCAATGACATTCTAAAGAGGATTATTCAGTTTTGAGAGATTATACTTCAGACTCATAACTATTGATTTCGAGGGTCATCGGGTGTAACGCCCCGAGTATACCCCTGAAAGTTACACGGTGCTTAAGACTACGAATAGCCACAAGTTAACCCATGATATCTAATTGGCACTGAACTCATAGGAAGGTAGATTAAGATATACACAACAGCCGAAATAAACCAAGTTTAAAACCTCCTTTTGGAAATCGTATAACTTAGAAATCTCAATAAAAACCCTCTTTAACTGAAATAAACATTTTCTAGCAAGCCTCAAATCTTATAACTGCAAAAGTCACTGGAACAGACGCAGTTGAACCATAAAAGAAATAAACTAATTAAGCAACATCCATAAAGTCTAAAACTCCAATAGACTTGGTTCTCGGACTACGAGGACTCACCAAATATCTAGAAGCATGTAACGCCCCAGGAGTACACCCTGGATGCCACACGGTGCTTACATCCCCGGAGGATCATAAGCTAACCCATAAGCTGGTACCTTATGTGAGAATTGAATAAAATAGCAAAAACATAAGTGAAACTTAACTAAAAATGCCATAAGGTTTTAACAACTGAAAATCAAGACTAAATTGTAGTTTTAAAATATCTGAAAACACACTGTCCATACTGATAAAAAAACTGATAATAATGACTGAAAACTAACTATCTGTCTGTACTAGTGTGAAAGCCTCTAAATTGACTAATTGTGGAGTTGATGGGACAGGTTCCCAACTAACTCTAGCTGACTACTGAGTCTAAAATAAATACTATAATAAACATAATCGTTCCTCAAAGTATGAGGACTCACCACTGCTACCACTGCTGATGCACTGGAATATCTAAGTGAGGTCGGGAACCTGAGCATTCAAACCTATGATATGAGACATCATAGCATAAGAAACAAGTATGCGGTCAGTACTTTGAATGTACTGATATGCTAAATGAGGTTAGGCTGATATACATGGCTCATATACATGAATAATAACTGATTGAATAAATTTCATGAGACAACTGATGTATGGTATATGAGGAAGCTGTAAAATTTGGGAATGCATGACCAAGCATATAACATGATACTGGGATAATTTGTAAACTAAAGTACTGAAATACTGATACTGAATAACTAATAACTGTATGCCGTGGTCAAAAAATCCTGAAAACTGACCTCTGAACTAAATACGGGACTGATACTGTGGGATCTATCATCTAACTGACATGACCCAATATGAGAAAATTGGGGTCCAACCTGTGACCCCAGCTAGAAGGGTGTCAGTATCGTGCCACGGGTACTAACATTGGCTGTGTGAATCTACTAAAGTGTAGTCACAAAGGACTAAAGAATCACCCTCTACTGGCAGGTGCCCTAGTGAGATATGTGTCAATCCTTAACTGGCAGGTAAACATCTCAAACCTATGCTGGATATGTAGTTCTGGAACGCAAGGACTGCTACAAAAGGTCACACCCTTAACTGGCAGGTGATCCCCCATCCCTAGGTTCGCTCGATGCTAAATCCTACTCCCAACTTAACTGAGCTTACTGACATGATGTTCTGATTGAATTGATAATACTCTAATATATATATCCGAAACCATTCTCAAAAATACTGAAACTAAGTAAACAACTAAGTTTTTGGGTATTCATAACCCATAGGACTCGATAATAGTAACAGTAAAAGCATACCAAAACTTTAAAAGCATAATAGATAGTCCTTGCTCAAAGTTCATCTCTTAGAAATTTCATCAAACACTTGAAATTCATGAACTTAGCCATAGGAATAGTTTTAACAGGTAAAGATAGCATGATTTCAACACTAACATCACTAATTAAGGCTCAAATCAGCGAACAAGCACCATTCAGAACATGTAGGGTTTAATAGCAACACCAATTGCAAGTAAACATGATATAAAATTGAGATTCATGAAATTTCATGGGTTAAATTCATGATAACATGTAAAAACCATAGCTTTAAAACTTGAAATTGGGTCCTTGGACTCCATGGGTGAAAAGGACCCATGGATGAACATTTAACATACCTTAATTGACGAATTCTTGGAGGCTCTTGGTGGATTTTTTTAGAATTGACCTTGGAGGTTGAAGGGGATAGGGTTTGTTCTTAAGAGAGAATAATTCCAATTTAAGGGAAAATATGAATTATGAAGCAAAAATGTTGTTTTGGGACCTAAATCCCATGTTTTTGCTAAATTAATGTGAAAGGAAATGACTTAAGTACCCCTCTGTACCCATAACTGATTTAACCTGAACTAGGCCTGATGCATTTGGCGACGCACCGCGTCGCTCATACGATGGGATAAGCGACGTGCCGCATTGCTGCCTGCTAATACGGTACCCAATGCGACGTGGCCATATCGAGGTGGTCCACTATTTTGGCCACCCAAACATGTTTCCAACGACATTTGAAAAACCTGAAACTCACCCAAAATGAACTATCAACAACCTTGATCATGAATTAACTTAGAAACCAACTTTTGGGGATCGAGAAGGTCGAGAATAAAATCATCAAAATTTAGAGGTCAAAAATGAGACTAAGTCTCAAACACTTAGCCAAATTTTCAGGTCTTAGGCATCTCATGTATACATTATGAGATGAATTATACTAGGAAGAGTATGGGGCATTACAATATCTCCCCCTTAGGAACATTTATCCTCGAATGAGACTGGTCAAGCTGAGATTACTGAGGAACTGAGATTACATGTTGAATATGAATAATTGAAAACATGATTATATGGTTGAGTCTGAAACATGGTGGTTGATTGAACTGATTCATGAATCCATGCAATGACATGAAGATGACTACATAGCTGGAACTGAGAATGAAAAAGAGAAACTCTAGGAAAAACTATTACCTTGAGCTGAGTCTGAGTTTGCGGAAAAAAGGTGAGGGTACTTGGTACGCATGTTTGCTTCTGCTTTACAAGTATCTCGCTCAATGGACTGATTCCACTAAAGGACTTTGACCAAAGGAACTTCTTTGATCCTCAGTCTATAAATTTGACGATCAAGAATTTCAACTAGGAGTTCTTCATAAGTAAGGTTGTTCTGAACATCCAAGTTTTCCAGAGGAATAATGACAGCTGGATCACCAATACACTTCTTTAACAAGGACACATGGAGTGTTGGATGCACTGAAGCCAAATTGGCGGGCAACTCAAGCTCATACGCTACCTTCCCATAACGGTTCAAGTTCATGTAAGGGCCTACACATCGGGGACTGAGCTTTCCCTTCTTTCCAAACCTCTTCACTCCCTTCATGAGAGAGATCCTAAAATATACCAAATCTATAAACTCAAACTCAAGATCTCTTCTCCTCATATCTGCATAGGATTTCTGACGGCATTGGGCTGTCTTAAGCCTCTCCCTAATCAACTGAACTTTCTCCAAAGCATCAAACACCAAATTTATCCCTATCAATGCAGTCTTACCTACCTCGAACCAACCAATAGAAGATCTATATATCCTCTTATAAAGAGCCTTAATGGAGACATCTGAATACTGGAATGGCAACTGTTATTGTAAGAAAACTCAATCAATGGAAAGTGATCATCCCAACTGCCTTTAAAGTCGATAACACAAGCTCTCAACATGTCCTCTATGGTCTGAATAGTCCTCTCTTCCTGACCATCTATCTGAGGGTGAAAGGTTGTACTGAGATGAACTTGGGTACCAAGACCCTTTTGGAAATCCCTTTAAAAATGAGAGGTAAAGTAAGTACCTTTATCTAAAATGATGGACAATGGGACTCTATGAAATCTAACCAAATCTCTAATATAGAGCTTGGCATAATCCTCAGCTGAATAAGAAGTATGGACTAGCAAGAAGTGGGTTGATTTGGTGATCCTATCCACAATGACCCAAATCGAATCATGCTGGCGACGTGAACGTGGCAACCCTGTTACAAAATCCATATTCACCTCTTCCCACTTCCACGTAAGGATGTTGAACTCCTGCATAGTGACACTAGACCTTTGGTGCTCAACCATAACCTACTTACAGTTAGTACACTTGGCTACAAACTCTCCAATATCTCTTTTCATACCACTCCACCAATAAATTTCCCGCAAATCACAATATATTTTAGTAGCTCCCGGGTGAATGGAGTAATGTACACCATGTGCTTCTACAAGAAGTCGTTGTCTCAAACCATCTACACACGGCACACACAGCCTACCTTGGAAAAGCAACGCACCATGTCCCCTTTGGGAGAAAACCTCTACTTTATAATCTCTGATTGAATCCTTCAACTTCACTAGACTAGGGTCCCTATCTTTCTTTTCTTTCATTTTGACAACTAAAAAATATTTCAAACTATTTTGTACACATACACTACCCTCAATTGAGTCAACCAAATGAATGCCAAGTCTGGCCAACTGATGAACCTCCTGAATTAACTTCTTTTTATCCTTCTCAACATGAGCAACACTACCCATAGACAATCTACTAAGGGCTTATGCCACTACATTGGCCTTGCTCGAATGATACAAAATACTTATATCATAATCTCTCAACAATTCTAACCACCTTATCTGATAGAGATTTAACTCTCTCTACAAAAACACATACTGTAAACTCTTGTGATCTGCGAACACATCGACATGCATAACATACAGATAATGCCTCCAAATTTTTAAGGCAAAAATAACAGTTGCAAACTCGAGATCATGGGTAGGGTAATTCTTTTTATGGGGCTTAAGCTGGCTAGAGGCGTAGGCTATGACCTTACCTCTCAGCATCAATAAATAACCCAAACCAACTCTGGAAGCATCAAAGTAAACAAAAAACCCATCTAAACCATCTGGCAACGTCAAAACTGGGTTGAGGTGATTCGAGTTTTCAACCCCTGAAAACTCTTCTCACAAGAATCTGACCACTAAAATTTGAATTTCTTCTAAGTTAATCTGGAAATAAGGGACACAATAGATGAAAACTTTTCAATAAACAATCTATAATAGCCAACCAAACCAAAGAAACTCCTGATGCCTGACGGAGAAATAGGTCTAGGCTAATTTCTCACTGCTTCGATCTTTTGAGGTTCCATTCTAATTCCATCACCAAAAATAATATGGCCAAGGAAAGCTACTGATCTTAGCCAAAATTCACACTTACTGAATTTGGCAAACAACTATAATACTATTCTAAGGTAGTCTGCATATCATTTTCATTACAGGAATAGACAAGAATATCATCTATGAAGACTATGACGAACATGTCTAAGTACTGCTTGAACACTCTGTTCATCAAGTCCATGAATGCTTTTGGGGAATTTGTAAGACCGAAAGACATGACTAAAAATTTGAAGTGACCATACCAAGTTCTGAAAGTTGTTTTCAGAATTTCACATTCTCTAACTCTAAGCTGATAATAGTCGGATTTAAGGTATATCTTAGAGAAGAAACTGTCACCCTAAAGTTGGTCAAACAAGTCATCAATTCTAGAGAGTGGGTACTAATTCTTGATGGTGACCTTATTCAACTGATGGTAATTGATGCACATTCTGAGATAACCGTCTTTCTTCCTCACAAAAATGACTAGATCACCCCATGGGGAAACACTAGGCCTGATGAATCCTTTATCTAAGATATCTTTCAACTATTATTTTAACTCCCTAAGCTCTATTGGATCCATTCTGTAGGGAAGAATAGATATAGGTTGAGTATCTAGAAAAGGGTCTATTCGGAAGTTAATTTTCCTTTTGAGAGAGACTTCGAGAAGATCTTTGGTGAACACATCGGGGAATTCCCGCACTACTGAAACTAACTCAAGACTAGGAGTCTCGGAATTAGAGTTTTTAACTTGAACAAGATGGTAGGCATACCTCTTGGATATCATTTTTCTCGCTCTAAGGTACAAAATAAGATGACCCCTAAGTGCTGAAGTACTACCCCTCCATTCAAGGACTGGTTCATTCAAAAACTACAAATTAACAACTCTATTTCTATAATCAACTAAACCATAGCATGAGTGGAGCCAATCTATGCCGAGAATGATATCAAAATAAGTCATCTCTAACTCAACAAGATTAATTGAAGTGCCTTTCTGGGATATTGTGATCGAACAGTTACTGTATACCTTCCTGGATACAATAGAGACATCCAATGTGGTAGACACTGAGAAGGGTTTTGCTAAAGTATCAGGATTGACACCAAAATCAACATCTATATAAGGGGTTACAAAAGAAAGAAAATATCTAGGATCTAACAAAGCATAAACATGGAAATGAAAGACATGTAATGTACTAGTAACCATATCCAGAGAATTTTCCTGATTCTGTTGGGATTGAAATACATACAATCTATTTGGGCGTTGACCACTAATGGCACTGGAAGCGGCACCCTGCTGAGTCGGGCGACCGGATAGAACTGGGGGATGACTAGACTGACCCTACTGACGACTCTGTGGATAACCCCTGACCTTGTGGCATATATTTCCATACACAAAGCATACATCACTACCAAATCTACACACATCATGATGGTTTCTATTGCATTTCTGGAAAAGAGGATTTGTGTGACCACTATTCACACTTCCCTAGGGCTTAGGGCCTTGCACTCTATCCCAATTATCATTTTTAAACTTCAGTGCTGGTGAACTAGCTAAAGATGGAGATGGAGAAAAATATTTCTGATAAATTAAGGACGGTTACCACCCTCCAGCCTCGACTGAGTAAAACTAAAGCTACTTATTCTAGCTCTCTTATTCTCCCTCTCTTTTTCCTTACACTTCTGCTCCTCAGTATATTGAGCATGGACCATCAACCTAGACAATCTATCTCCTTAATCAACATCGTCATCCTACACTCCTTGACTATACTATCTGCCATATCAGAGACAAACTTACTCATCCTAGACCTATCACCAGATACAATATTAGAAGCATACCTTGCTAGTTGAGTAAAATTAAGAGAATACTCCTTCACACTCACGTTTCCCTGCCCTAAATTAATAAACTCCTATACCTTAGATTTCCTTAAATCCAAAGAAAAGAACCTATCTAGAAAGGATATAGTAAAATCCTCCTATTCAATAGGTCCTGGATCTGCACCTCTATCTCCCTTTAACTGCTTATACCAGTTGTGAGCAATATCCTACAACTGGTAAGTACCCAACTCTGCACTCTCATTAGAAGTCACACCCATAATATCAGTTAACTTTTGAACCATGTCGAGAAACTCCTGTGGATACACATCAAACTTAGATCTCAAAAATAGAGGAGGGTTTATTTGGGTAAAGTAACGAATCCTAGTTGTGACAGTATTAGCCATCGAAATGGCTAGGACAACAGTCGACTAATTAGTCTGGGCTACTACTGTGTGAGATAAGGTAGTGAATATTGATCTAAATTTTGTATGAGAGATATGCTCATTCAGGGGATCTTTCTGAATAGGTGAAGGTGCAGGCTGATTCCCGTTTCTCATTCTATTAGTCTTTCTGGGAGACATGTTCTATAAATGAAAAGAAAATTGAATTAGAAAGATTTTAAATTAAGCTCATGCTCAATCGCACGACATGAATACTGAAAGAAGGGAAACTTTTCCTAAAACATCCTGTAGCTTGTTGTCTATATGTGTGGCGTGCTTCACACCCATGCACAAGACTCTACTCAATGCATCTTTTAGACTTCCTAGGACACTTTAAAACCTTAGCCTTTGATACTAAGTTTGTAATGCCCCGAGACTACACCTTGGATGCCACATGATGCTTATTGTCCCGAAGGACCATAAGCTAACCCATGAGCTGGTAGCTACTGTGAGAACTAAATAAAATAGAAAAGACATATACAAAACTTAACTAAATAATACCATATGGTTTAAACAACTAAAAATCAAAACTGAATCGTAGTTTTAAAATATCTGAAAACACACTATCCATACTGATAACAATGATTGAAAACTGACTATTTATCTGTATTAGTCTGAAAGCTTATAAATTAACTAACAGTGGAGTTGATAGGAAAAGTCCCCAACTAACTACACTAACTACTGAGTCTGAAAGAAATACTGTAATAAACATAATTGGTCCTCGAAGTATGAGGACTCACCACTGGTATGCTATATGAGGTTAGGCTGATATGCATGGCTCATATGCATGAATAATAACTGACTGAATAAATCGCATTAGATTATAGATGTATGGTATGTGAGGAAGCTGTAAAATCTGAAAATGCAAGACCAAGCATATAACATGATACTAGGATGATCTGTAAACTGAAGTACTAAAATACTGCTACTAAACATATAATACATGTATGTCATAATCAAGCAATCCTGAAAACTGACTTCTAAACTAAATACGGGACTAATACTGTGGGAGCTATCATCTAACTTACATACCCCAATATGAGCTAATTAGGGTCCAACCTGTGACCCTAGTTAGAAGGATGTCAGTACCATGCCACGGGTACGGACACTGGTTGTGTAGATCCATAAAAGTAAAGTCTCGAAGGACTAAAGAGTCACCCTCTACTGGCAGGTGCCCTAGTAAGATATGTGCCAACCCTCAACTGGCAGGTGAACATCACAAACCTATGTTAGCTACATAGTTCTAGAATTTAGGGACTTCTACAAAAGGTCACACCCTCAACTAGAAAGTGAGCCCCCATCCCTAGGTTTATTCGATTCTAAATCCTACTCCCAACAGAACTAACTCAAATTACTAGATAGAACTGAGCGACATGATGTACTGACTGAACTGATAATACTCTAATATAAATATCTGAAAGCATTCTAAAAAATACTGAAAATAAATAAACAACTAAGTTTTTAGGTATTCATAACCCACAGGACTCGATAACAGTAACAGTAAAAGCATACCAAAACTTTAAAAGCATAATAGATAGTCCTTGCTCAAAATTCATCTCTTAGGTATTTCATCAAACACTTGAAATTCATGAAATTAGTCATAGGAATAGTTTTAACATGTAAAGATAGCATGATTTCAACACTAACATCACCAATTAAGGCTTAAATCAGTGACCAACCATCATTCAAAACACGTAGAGTTTAATAACAACACCAATTGCAAGTAAACATGATATAAAATTGAGATTCATGAAATTTCATGGGTAAAATTCATGAGAACATGTAAAAACCATAGCTTTAAAACTTGAAATTGGGTTCTTCGACTCTATGGGTGAAAAGAACTCATAGATGAACATTTAACATACCCTAATTGATGAATTCTTGGAGGTTCTTAGTGTATTTCTTGAGAATTTACCTTGGAGCTTGAAGGGGCTAGGGTTTGTTCTTGAGAGAGAATAATTTCAATTTGAGAGAAAATATGAATTATGAGGCAAAAATTCTATTTTGGGACCTAAATCCCGTGTTTTGGCTGAATTAAAGTGAGGGGAGTTGACTCAAGTACCCTTCTGGACCCGAAATTGATTTAAACTGAACTGGGCCCCAACGCATTTGGTGATGCACCGCGTCGATCATATAACGCGATAAGCAACATATCACGTCATTTCCTTCCAATACAGTACCCAACGCGACGCGGCCATATCGCATTGGTCCACTATTTTGGCCACTAAAACATGTCTCAAACGTCATCCCAAAAACCCAAAACTCACCCAAAATGAACTGTCGACAACCCTTATCATAAATTAACTTAGAAACCAACTTTACGGGGTCGAAAAGGTCAAGAATAAAATCATCAAAGTTTAGAGGTCAGAAATGAGACTAAGTCTCCAACACTTGGCAAAATTTTTAGGTCTTAGGCCTCTCATGTATACATTATGAGTTGAATTAAACTAGGAAGAGTACGGGGCATTACAATGTAGGAGATGATACTCACAATCAATCGTGTTGTAGAGAACGAGCATCAGAACCTACATTATAAGACAATGTAGCACATATACATATATATGAGTCAGTACTGGAATGTACTAAGTATATGGGGGTGAATACATAAGTAAGACAAAACTGAATAAACTTTCAAATCATGCATGCTAAGCATAGAAGGACTCACCTTGTACATTAATAAAATTGGAAGTTGAAAGATCATAAAACATAATGATAAAGCATAATGTATAAGTTTAGTGAGCCATTACACTTAGTTTCTAAAATCTTCACTTTTGTTCTTTCTTGTGGGAGATTCTTATAACCGACATAAACCATGTGAGCTATCATGGAGTCCAACATCTTACCTACGTTGGGGAGAGTTCTTCTACCCTTGCCATCACAATAGAACCTTTACTTAAGTGATCACTGAACTTAGCCCATATTGGGAAAATAAGACACTTTCTGGTGAGGTCCCTTAAACCTACAGTGGCTCATAGTTCTTAGGAAATATGATGCGCTAAACCCACATTCCCCTTCTCATGCTAAATAATACTCCCAATATATATATATATATATATATATATATATACTCACACATAGAAAATCCCCCTTAAAATAGCATATGGGTTTGTAAACTGAAAACCAATTATGATTCTCTTGCTTGAATCATATTCATGGGATGAAATTATAGATTTCGAGTCTTAAATGTGATCATAAGATCAAAACTGAACTTTCATCATGTAGTAATACTTGTAAATTGAACTTATAAACTTAAGTTTTTTGTAACTCGACAACTTGTATTTAAGTCTTAAAATTCATTCATTTTTTCATAGAAACTCATAGCAAAATATTATGCTCAATACTCAATTTGGAATCTTTCATCAATTCAACAAAATCCAAGTCAAAATAATGGAAATAATGTCATAGTAGCAATCATGCAAGTCAAAACATGAATAAAGGCAAACTCTTACCAACTTTAAACTTTAGATTCACATGATATTGCCATAACTTCAAGAATATGAGAATTTGGGGTATGAACCCTAATTTAAATCAGATTAATTTAACTTTAAAATCAGGTTTTCGGGTATTAGGATGAAATATTATCCTTGCTCAAACCCCACATACGTGAATTTGCTTAACTTCCTTAAAGGGAACTTAGACTTGGGGACTTGAGAGATGAATTGAGAAAGAAACCTAAGCGTTGTTGTTCTTGAGAATGGGAGAAGAAAGAACTTACGTAATTGAAAATAGGAAAAAATAATGCCCCTTTTTATGTTTTAAGTCGTGGGTTGGGGGTTTAAATAGGATAAAAGACCAAAAGACCCCTTAACTGAACATATAGAGACTTGGATGCAAGTTGTCACGGGTTACCTCACGACTTATGACGTCTCGCTACGAGTCATACCAGTGACTCATAGTCTTGGCAGAAATAAGGAGGGCACACACTGGTCTGGCTACAATTCATACCCAATGACTCATAGTCAGCCACTCCGACTCGTGACTACCAGCCGTAATCCGAGCAGAAACTTAGGGGCCCTACATTATTGATACTATGAATCTCATTATACGACTCGTATAGACTCGTAACGACTTGTAAAGTTGAACCTTTATGTGACCAGAAGCATTTGGCTTCCCTACTGAGCTGACTATGATTTGACCATATGATTCATATAGTCTCACTATGACTCATTTAGTAAGAGTCATAACAAAAATAGAACCTTAACCATCCCACACTGTATTGAATACGATTACATCTTACAACTCATAATGATTCTTCACGACTTATTCAGTGAGTCATAGGTTCCACTGTAAACTTAAAGACACTAGGTATTATAATATCTCCCCCTTGGAAATATTCATCCTTAAATGAGACCCATCTAGGATTAGGATTTTAAGGAAATATTGATATCTCCTTATTGAACTTACAATCAAACTTATAACTATCACAAGGATTCAATGAATGGCGGACATATGATACGATATGAGAATACTTAAAGAGTCTTACAGAGAAAAAGTTTGCTGAAAATAACAATTTATCTTGGATAGGGACTAAATTAAATAAAAGAGATGAGGGTACTTGGTCATCGTGTCGGCTTCATCTTCCCAAGTGGATCCTTTAACCAATTGGTTTTTCCAAAGAACCTTTACTGACACCACATTTTTATTTCTTAGTCTTCAGACTTGCCTATTAAGAATTTTGACCAGAATTTCCTCATAGGACAAGTTATCTTTGACCCCAATACTATATAGGGGGACTACTAAGGAGGAGTCCCCAATGAACTACTTTAGCATCAAGACATGGAAATCGTATGGACAGATGCTAACCCTGACGGGAGGTCCAACTCATACTCAACATCTCCAAAATTCCTTACTATTTTAGACGGACCAACAAATCGGGGACTCAACTTTCCTTTTTTCCCAAATCTCACTATCCCTTTCATGGGAAACACATTTAAGAATACCTAATCACCAACTTCAAACTTGATCTCCCTTTTTTTTACATTTACGTACAACTTCTGAGACTTTGAGCAGTCCTCAACCTCTCACGAATCAGCTGAACCTTTTCCACAGCTTCAAGAATAGATTCTGGACCAATGAAAGGTGTTTCACCAACCTCAAACCACCTCATGGGTGATCTTCACCTACGCCCGTACAATGCCTCAAATGAATCTATCTGAATGCTAATATGATAACTATTATTATAGGCAAACTCGATCAAAGGTAAATGATCATCCCAACTTCCCTTAATGTCTAATGCACCCCCCCCCCAACATTTCTTCCAACATCAGTATTGTGCGTTCATCCTGACCGTCGGTCTGCGGGTGAAAAAGTATGGCTAAGGTTAACCTTTGTACCAAGGCCTTTTCAAAATAACTACCAAAATTGGGAAGTAAACTGGGTTTCTTTGTCTGAAATAATGAACAAGGGTATCCTATGAAGCCTCAATAACTCGTGAATATATATTTTAGCATAATCTTCCACCATATTTGAAGTCCTAACTGGTAGAAAATGAGTTGATTTGGTCATTCGGTCGACTATGGCCTAAAATAAATCATGTTAACATCTTGTAAGAGGAAACCCTAAGAAAAAATCCATATTCACTACTTCCCACTTCCAAGTAGGAATTTTGATTTCCTTAAGCGTACCACTCGGCCTATAGTGATCAACTTTAACCTACTGGAAATTGGGACACTTGGGGACAAACTCGGCTATGTCCCTCTTAATACTGTTCCACTAATAGATTTCTCATATATCACGGTACATCTTGGTGGAACTAGGATGGATTGAATATTTGGAATTATAATCCTCATCTAGTATTCTTTCCCTCAACCTATCCATGTTGGGAACACAATGTTGACCGTGATAGCAAAGTACACCATCTCCTTCTTGGTATAAAACCTCGACCTTCTGCCGCTAGATTGCTTCCAATATTTAGCTAAGTATGGCATCATTACACTACTTTTCTTTCACTTCCACTATTAGAGATGATATCAAACAGTTCTGCACCACTATTCCCCCATCATCCATATCAAGCAAACATACTTCCAAATAGGCCATTCTATACACTTTCTTGGCCAACTCCCATTCCTCCTCCTTTACAAAAGACACACTACCCATAGACAACCTAATCAATGCTTCGGCCACCATATTTGCCTTACCCAAATGGTAGAGCACATTCATGTCATAATATTTCAATAACTCCAACCACCTCCTTTGATGAAGATTTTGTGAAAATACATATTGAAGACTCTAAATCTTTAGAAATAACACTACAACAGCTAACTCGAAATCGTGAGTTGGGTAGTTCATTTCATGATCTTTAAGTTATCTAGAGGCATAGGCTATTAATCTCCTATTTTTCACCAAGACACAACCTAAACCAACTCTGGAAGCATCACAAGACACCATAAATTCGTATAACCCCTTTAGTAGAGCTAAAACTGGTGTCGAAGTCAGTCTATCCTTCAATTCTTGGAAAATCTTCTCATATTTATATAACTATAAAAACTTCACCATCTTTTATGTCAGCTTAGTCAATGGTGCGGCTGTGGAGGAAAACCCTTCAACAAATCTCTTTTAATACCTAGCTAAACCTAAAAAGCTCCTGATATCGGATAGAGTAATGGGTCTAGGCTAGTGCTTTACTGTATTAGTCTTCTGAGGGTCTACATGAATATCAGCCCCTGAAATGACATGCCCTAAAAAGGTAACAAACTCCAACCAAAATTGACACTTACTAAACTTTGCATATAATTAATGGTCCTTGAGGGTCTACAACACTATCCTCAAATGGTCTGCATGCTCCTCCTCACTCTGAGAATGCACCAATATGTCATCTATGAAGACAATGACAAACATGTCTAAATACTGCTTGATGACCCTATTTATCAGATCCATAAAGACTGCAGGATCATTTTTTAGTCCAAACAATATCACTACAAACTCAAAATGACCATATTGCATTCATAAAGTAGTCTTTGGAAAATTATGGTCCCTGACTTTCAATTGGTGGTACCCCGACCTAAGGTCAATCTTGGAAAACCACCGAGCACCCTGAAGATGATCGAATAAATCATCAATCCTAGGAATAGGGTATTTATTCTTGATGGTAACCTTATTTAGCTATCTATAGTTTATACACATTCTGAGAGTGCCATCTTTGTTGTGTATGAATAGAACTGGAGCACCCCACAGAGAAATACTGGGTCTGATAAAACCCTTATCTAAGAGATCCTTAAGATATCCTTTAACTCTTTGTATTTGATTGGATCCATAAGATAGGTAGGGATGGATATGGGCTAAGTATTATAAAGAATATCAATACCGAACACTATTTCTCATCCTGGAGATACTCCCCGCAAATCTTAGTAGAAGACCTCTGGAAATTCACTGACTACATGGACTAACTGAATAGTTGGGGCTTCATACTTAGTATATTTGACTCAAACTAAATGGTAGATACACCCTTTTGATATTAACTTTCTATCCTTAAGGTATTATGAAACAACTTTTAGGTGGCATCGAACTTCCTTCCCACTTAGTAGTGAAGGCCAGCTGGTTGTGGAGGTTAAGTTTTCAGTTATTTTGGAAGTGGATTAAAGATATGTAGGAAAAAGTAATACCTTTAGAGAAATCCCTTAGAAGCATAATTTTTCCTTTAAGGTTATCTAAGAAGTCTTTATTGATGCATATGGGACCAGTTCCTCATCCTTTTGAGCTTTCAGGATCTTCTATCCATTGACTTTAGCCGATGAAGTCCTTTTAGTAGTGGATATTGTAATGTCTCTCAAGGTTATGTTCTTTATTTCCATATATTTTCTATATTTAGAGACTTCCCATAGATATTATAGGTCATTTATGACTTGTCGGAATAATCAATTCAGTTTTTGGATAGTTCATTTGGGTTTTAAGCTCATTTTCCTGTTTTGGAGCTTTTACTGTTAAAAAATTGGTCTTGGACCAAAACTCTAAATAAATGGACTCGAATAGATATTTCGACAACACATAGCTTCAGAATGTGGATTTTAGGGAAGGGAGACCCTTGGTCTGGGTTTCGAGGCTTTCAGACTCATTTTGGATTATTGGTCAAAAGTTGGTTAAAATGATACATGGGGTTTTGGGGAGATGGAAATTTGGTCAATTTTTTTGAGTCTAAAATGTCATTTTCATTAGGGTGCCATAGTTTATTTTCATCTATGGGACTTTGAATGGGTTCGGAGCACCCAAATGAAGTTTCAAAAATTATTGGTTTCTAGTGTGGCCACCTTAGCAATCTTTTTATTGCATAGGAGATGTTGCCTTAGCAACCATTTTGTTTCATCAGAGGTTCTGTCTTAGCAACACTTTTTTCACCTTAGTGGGTGATGATGATATCAGTGACCATCGCCTTAGAGACCTTTTTATCGCCTTGGAGATGTCTCCTTTGTAATACCCCGTATTTCCCTAGCGTAATTTAAGTCTCAATACATGAGTATTCATATACATAAAATTTTCAAAATACTCATTATTTATCAGTTAAGAGCCCATCAAGTTGTGGGAAATTGAACTAGCTTTCCAACGATATAAAATTTTCCTTAATCCGATAACCGAGTAAGAAGTTATGGCGATTTTAAGTTTTAGTCGTAAAACACCATAAGTTGGGCTCGTAGCGCATCGCGGAGAAGTGTAAAATCAAAATTTTCAAATTCCAGTGAGACTTCGTAATTCCACCGCATTGCGGTGATGTCCCATCTCACAATTGTCTCTTTCCAATGAAGCCCTGCGATCATGGCGCATTGCGGGGGAGTCCTATTTCACATTTGGCAATTTCCAATGAGCCTCCGCGATAATAGCGCATCGCGGAGGTGGACAAAATGGTATTCCAAAGTCTTACCGCAATAGCTCTATGTCGCGGTGATTTTCTATGTCCCAATTGGTAGTTTCCAGTAGGCCATCGCGATGTTGGCCCGTCGCGCCAGAGGAAAAAATCGAGATTTCCAGATTTTAGTTTTGAGTTTTTAAATTCCTTTAAGGGTATTTGGGTCTTTTCCCATGGCCCTAATCAGCCTAAAACACAATATTTAACACATTAGTGACCTAAATAATCAACATTATTCAATTCCTCTTTAAAATTGAAGATCCTTTTCTCAAGAAAAGAAACCCTAGCTCTCTAACTCAAGGCCAAATCTCAAGAACTCACCATCAATCCTCCCAAATTCATTAACCCAAGTATGTTAGATGTTCATCCATGGGTTCCTTTCACCCATGGAGTCCAACTATCCTATTTAAATTGCAAAATTATGATCTTTTCAAGTTATCTTGATTTTAAATTTTGATTAAACCATGAATTTCCATGAATCTTGTTCTATACCATGTTTTAGCGAAATCGATGTCTACTACTACACTCCATGTGTTTGAATGTTGTTGTCCACTGATTTAATTCATGATTTGTGATAATGGTGTTGAAGTTGCGCTTTACCACAAGCTTTAAACTAATTCTCATGCTCTTTATACACCATGCATTTCAAGTGTTTGATAAAATGCTTACAAGAATGAATATTTAATAAAAACCTTCATGCTATGTCCTCCAAGATTTAGTGTCATTTTACTACTATTGCTTTCGAGTCCTGGGGGTATTAAATACCCAAAAATCATAGTTGTTTACTTAGTCTCATCTCAGTATCTTCAGAATAATTTTAGAATACATCAAGAGCATTACTAGATCAGTCAGATAAACTCAGAAAATGGTCAGTAACTCAGTGTCATTCAGTTGGGAATAGGATTTAGCACCGAACGAGTGTAGGGACGGCGGCTTCCCCATCAGATAGGTAGAGTCATTAGTACCAGTCCCTATACTCCAGAACTACATAGTTAGTGTGGGATATGAGAAGTCACCCTTCAGTTTTGGCTTGACTATATCGCAGGGGTCACCCATCAATTTAGGCTTAACACTATTCGTCCTTTAGGACAATACAGTATACCAGACTAATGTATCCACATAGATAGCATTAGTACCCATTGAAAGGTATTAAGACCCTTCCAACTGTGGTTATAATTGGACCCTAATTATCTCAGATTGGGGCATATCGTTACATGATAGCTCCCACAGTCTCAGTCTAATAATCAAACCAGCAGTTCAGTCTCAGTGTTGTTTGACTAAGGCATATAGATATCAGTTATTTTGGTATTTTAGTTTAGAGATTTTTATTCAATTCATGTTATACGCTTGGTCATGCATCACCAGTATTTATAGACTTTCATGCATACACAGTATTTATAGATTTCACATATTTTCAGAATCAATATATTTCATTCTCTCTATTTAGTACTCCATGTTTTACATGTATATTCAGAAAATTATTATTCCTGTTCATAAAACTATGCATGTAAGCCTACCTTATTTGGCATACCAGTACATTCAAAGTACTAATCTCATACCTTTCTTTTTCACTGTGATGTATTATATCATAGGTTTTGATGCTCAGTTCCCGAATCACACTTAGACTTCTCAAACTCTCAGCAGTAGTAGCAGTGAGTCCTCATATTTTGAGGACAAATTATTTTACTTTATGTCTTTAGTTTAGTAGTTAGTAGAGTTAGTCGGGGCCTATGCCATCAACTCACAGTCATTCAGTCTAGAGGCTTTCAGACATTACAGTTAGTTATTCAGTATTCAAACTTCAATTGGAATATCAGTCAGTTATTCAGACTTTCTTTATCTTAATAGATTTAGACAATTATTTTCTAGATTTATGACACAGTGTTGATTTCAATTATTAAAACCTTATGGCATTTTATTTTTTATTCTACATTTATAAATTATGTTATTCAGTGTTCTCAGTAGGTACCATCTCATGGGTTAGATTATGGTCCTTCGGGATTGTAAGCACTGTGTAATGCCCAAGGTGTACTCTCGAGGCGTTACAAACTTGTTATCAGAGCCTAAGGTTTTAAAGTGTCATAGGAAGTCTGAAAGCCGCGTCAAGTGGAGTCTTGTTCATGGGTGTGTAGCACACCACACTTATGGGCAGGAGGCTACAAGGCGTTTAGAAAAAGTTTCCCTTCTTTCAGTATTCATGTCGTGTGAGTGAGCATAATCTCAAGTTAAACTCTCGGTCTAATCCATTTCTTCCTTAAATTTACAGAACATGCCTCCCAAAAGAATAACAGAAGAGGAGAAGGAAACCAGCCAGCACCTCTGCCCGTCCAGGTAGATCCTCTAGACGAGTATGTCTCTCACGCAGAATTCAAAAATTCATTCACAACTCTAGCCAACTCCGTAGTAGATCATAATGAACGGCCAGCTGCTGTTCAGGCCAACCTAGTGGCCAATACTACTGCAACCAGGATTTGAGACTTTACATGGATGAATCCTCCTTTTTTCATAGATCCAACTCTAAAGAGGATCCACAGGAATTCTTAGATATGGTACAGAAGGTAATAGATATTATAGGGGTGACATCTAGTGAGAATACTGAGTTGGTTGCATATCAGTTGCAGGATGTGGACCAAATGTTATTTAAGCAGTGAAAGGTAGATAGGGGTGTTGATACAGGGCCTATAGAATAGGAAGAGTTTGCTACAACTTTCCTAGATAGATTCTTCCCGTTGGAGTTGAGGAAGGTCAAGGTGTTAGAATTTATTAACTTGAGGCATGGCAGCATGAGCGTGAAGGAGTATTCCCTCAAGTTTACTCAGCTAGCTAGATATTCTCCCCATGTAGTAGCTAACAGCAAGTCCAAGATAAGTAAGTTTATGTCGGGTGTATCTGATAGTATGGTCAAGGATTGTAGGACCGTAATGCTTATTAGGGAGATGGATTTGTCTAGATTGATGGTCCATGCTCAACAGATTGAGGATAATAAGATTAAGGAGGGAGAGAGTGAAAATAAGAGGGCAAGGGCGGGTAGTTTTAATTTCAATTAGCCAAGGTCAGAAGGTGGTAATCTTTCTTAGTTTCATAAGAGGTCTTTATCCCCAGCACCCTTTTCAGCCAGTTCCCCAGTACCCAAATTCAGAAATAATAATCGAGATAGGAAAGCTGGATCTAGGTCCCAAGGCAGTGTTAATAGTGCCCGTACGAATCCTCTATGTCAAAAATATAACAGACACCATCAGGGTGAGTATAGAATGGGAAGTGATGTGTGCTTCAGATATGGTAAGTCAGGCCATCGGATTCGGGAGTGCCGGCTAGTTACTCATAGAGGTAGGGTGTTGCGCCAATAGGGCCAGTCGAATCAGTTGTCAATTTCATCCGATCATCTAACTCAGCAGGGTGCCACTTCAAGTTCTACCAGTGGTCAGTGTCTGAATAGATTATATGCTCTTTATTCCCACCAAGATTAGAAAAATTCTCCTGACATAGTTACCGGTATGTTGCAGGTCTTTTACTTACACGTTTATGCTTTACTAGACCTTGGGGATTTTCTTTCTTTTGTAACTCCATATATAGCTGTCAATTTTAAAGTTAGTCCCAAAACTCTAGCAGAGCCCTTTTCAGTGTCTACCTTAGTAGGTGTGTCCCTTATAGCCAGGTAGATATACAGGAACTGTCTGGTTATAATATCTCAGAAAGTTACTTCAGTTGATCTCGTGGAGTTAGAGATGACAAATTTTTAGTTATTCTTTGCATGGATTGGCTCCACTCATGCTATGCCTCAGTTGATTGTAGAAATAGAATAGTTCATTTTTAGTTTCCAAATGAACCAATCCTTGAATGAAAGGGTAGTACTATAGCTCTTAGGGGTCAGCTTGTTTCGTACCTTGGAGCGAGAAAGATGATATCCAAGGGGTGTATTTACCATCTTGTTTGAGTTAAAGACTAAAATTCATAGACTCCAACCCTTTACTCTATTTCAGTGGTTAGGGAATTTATAGATATGTTCCCTGAAGATCTTCCTGGAGTTCCTCCTGAAAGGGAAATCAACTTTGGAATAGACCTTCTCCCAGACACTCAGCCCATATCTATTCCTCCATGCAGAATGGCTCTAGTTGAACTTAAAGAACTAAAAGAACAGTTGAAGGATCTCCTAGATAAGGGATTCATCAGACCCAACGTCTCCCCATGGGTGCACCAGTTCTATTCATGCGTAAGAAAGATGATGTGTATTGATTACCGTCAGTTGAACAAAGTCAACATAAAGAATAAATATCCATTTCCTAAAAGCAATGATTTTTTTGACTAACTTTAGGGTGCCATTTATTTTTCTAAGATAGACCTCAGATCAGGCTATCATCAGCTCAGAGTCAGAGAATATGACATTCCAAAAATAGCTTTCCAAACTCGGTATGGTCACTTTGAATTCCTAGTCATGTCCTTTAGTATTATAATGTCCCAGTAGACTTTATGGACTTGATGAACCAAGTTTTCAAGAAGTACTTGGATATGTTCATCATAGTTTTCATTAATGATATTCTTGTCTATTCTCATAATAAGAATGATCACACAGAATACCTCAGAATCATACTTCAGACTCTTAAAACCCATCAGTTGTTCGCCAAATTCAGTAATTGCAAATTTTAGCTAAGTTCAATAGCATTACTTAGCCATATTATTTCCATTGATGGCATTAGAGTTAATCCTCAAAAGATCGAAGCGGTGAGAAACTGGACCAGACCCATTTCTCCTTCAGGCATCAAGAGTTTTTAGGGTTTGGTTGGCTATTACCGTCGGTTTGTTAAAGGGTTTTCATTTATTGCATCTCCCATGTCCATATTGACTCATAAAAAAGTCAAGTTTCAATTGTCAGATTCCGATGAGAAGATTTTTCAGGAGTTGAAGACTCGACTTACCTCAGCCCTAGTTCTTACCTTTCAAGATGGTTCGGATAGATTTGTGGTGTACTGTGATGCATCCATAGTAGGTTTGGGTTATGTCCTTATGCAAAGAGGTAAGGTTATAGCCTATGCCTCTTGACATCTTAAGCCCCATGAGAAGAATTATCTGACTAATGATCTCGAGCTAGCAGCTGTAGTATTTGCCTTAAAGATTTGGAGGCATTACTTGTATAGGGTGCATGTTGAAGTTTTCACAGATCATAAGAGTTTGTGGTATGTGTTCTCTCAGAAAGATTTGAATTTGCATTAGAGAAGGTGGTTAGAGTTATCAAAAGATTATGACATGAGTATTCTGTATCATCCGAGCAAGGGAAACGTAGTGGAAGATGCTTTCAGTAAGTTGTCTATGGGTAGTGCTGCTCATGTTGAGGATGGTAAGAATAAATTAGCTCAGGAAGTTCATCAGCTTGCCCGACTAGGTGTTCGCCTAGTCGATTCAGCAGAGGGTAGTGTGTGGGTGCAAAGTAGTGCCAAATCATCCCTAATTTCTAAGGTAAAGGAAAAACAGGATAGAGATCCCACTCTAGTTAAGTTGAAAGAGTCCATCAGAGGTCATAAGGTAGAAGTTTTCTCCCAAGGGGGAGATGGTGTACTGTGTTGTTAGGGTCGACTATGTGTGCCTGGTGTGGATGATTTGAGGCAATGTATTCTTGCAGAGTTTGTAGCTAAGTTCTCTACATATCAGTAGGTTATTGCAGAGTTTGTAGCTAAGTGCTCTACATATCAGTAGGTTAAGATTGAGCACCAAAAGCCTAGTGGGTCTATGCAGGAGTTCAGTATTCCCACGTGGAAATTGAAATAAGTGAACACGGACTTTGTGATAGGTCTTCCTCATACTCGCCATCAGCATAATTCTATTTGGGTTATCGTAGATAAAATAATCAAATCAGCTCATTTCTTGCCAATCCATGCCTCTTATTCAGCCGAGGACTATGACAAACTCTAGCTCAGAGAGTTGGTTAGGTTGCACGGTGTTCCCTTATCTATCATCTCAGATAGAGGTACCCAGTTTACCTCTCATTTCTGGAAAGCATTCCAAAAGGGTCTTGGTACCCAAGTTCACCCCAGCATAGCCTTCCACCCTCAGATAGATGGTCAAGTATAAAGGACCATTCAGACTCTTGAAGATATGCTGAGAGAATGTGTAGTTGATTTAAAAGTTAGTTGGGATGACCGCTTGCCTTTATTGAGTTCGTATATAATAACAGCTATGATTCCAGTATCTAGATGGCTCCGTTTGAGGCTCTTTATGGTAGGAGATGTAGATCTCCGATTGGTTGGTTTGAAGTGGGTGAGGCCACAGTAGTCTGTCCTAACTTGGTGTTTGATGCATTAGGAAAGGTTCATTTGATCAAAGAAAGGCTTAAATCAGCTCAGAGCCGATAGAAATCCTATGTAGATATGAGGAGAAAGGATCGAGTTTGAGGTCGGTGATTTTATGTACTTGAAAATCTACCCCATGAAGGGGGTAAATAGGTTCGGCAAGAAATGGAAACTCATCCCCCGATATGCCGGGTCCCTACATTATTCTCAGTCATTTCAAAAAGGTAGCATACGAGCTTGAGTTGCCTTCAGATCTAGCCTCAGTACACCCAGTGTTCCATGTCTCATTGTTGAAAAAGTGTATTGGTGATCCAGTTGTTGTTGTTCCCATAGAAAGTGTGGATATTCAAACAGTCTTTCCTATAGGGAAGTTCCAGTCAAAATTTTCGATCATCAAGTTCGTAAACTAAGGAACAAAGAAGTTCCATTAGTCAAAGTTCTTTGGCGGAATCAGTCCGTTGAGGGAGCTACTTGGGAAGCAGAAGCTGATATTTGTAACAAGTACCCTTATCTTTTCTCCGCAAATTCAGATTTGATTTAAGGTATTAATCTTCTTAAGATTCCTCTCTATCTCAGTTGCACATCATGTTCATGTCAGTCATACATTTATGAATCAGTTCAATCATGCATTAGATATCCATGTTCAGTGTGTAAGCTCATTCCATTAGTTTCCTCAGCTTAACCAGTCTCATTCGAGGATGAATAATTCCAAGGGAGAGATATTGTAATACCCCGTATTTCTCTAGCATAATTTAAGTCTCAATACATGAGTATTCATATTCATTAAATTTTTGAAATACTCATTATTTCTCAGTTAAGATCCCACCAAGTTATGGGAAATTGAAATAGCTTTCCAACGGTATAAAATTTGCCTTAATCCGAAAACCAAGTTAGAAGTTATGGAAATTTTAAGTTTCAGTTGTAAAACACCGTGATTTGGTCCCATAGTACATCACGGAGAAGTGTAAAATCACAATTGTCAAATTCTAGTAAGACTCCACGATTCCACCATATTGCGGTGATGTACCGTCTCAAAATTATCTCTTTCCATTAAAGCTCTGCTATCATGGCGCATCGCGAAGGAGTCCTATTTTATATTTGGCAATTTCCAATGAGCCTCCATGATAATAGCGCATCGCGGAGGTGGCCAAAATAGGATTCCAAAGGCTTACCACGATAAGTCCACATCGCGGTGATTTTCCAGGTACCAATTGGCAGTTTCCAGTAGGCCGCCACGATGTTGGCGCGTCACACCAGAGGCAAAAATTGGGATTTTCAGCTTTCAGTTTTGAGTTTTTAAATTCCTTTAGGGGTATTTGGGTCTTTTCCCATGGCCCTAATCAGCCTAAAACACAAGATTTAACCCATTATTGACCTAAATAATCATCATTATTCAATTCCTCTTGAAAATTGAATATCCTTTTCACAAGAACAAGAAACCCTAGCTCTCTAACTCAAGGCCAAATCTAAAGAACTCACCATCAATCCTCCCAAATTCATTAACCCAGGTATGTTAGATGTTCATCCATAGATTTCTTTCACCCATGGAGTCCAAGTATCTAATTTAAATTCCAAAATTATGATCTTTTGAAGTTATCTTTATATTAAATTTTGATTAAACTATGAATTTCCATGAATCTTGTTCTATACCATGTTTTAGCGAAATTGATGTCTACTACTACACTCCATGTGTTTGAATGTTGTTGTCCATTGATTTAATTCATGATTTGTGATAATGGTGTTGAAGTTGTGCTTTACCACAAGCCTTAAACTAATTCCCATGCTCTATATACACCATGCATATCAAGTGTTTGATAAAATGCTTACAAGAATGAATATTTAATAAAAGCCTTCATGTTATGTCCTCCAAGCTTTAGTGTCGTTTTACTATTATTGCTTTCGAGTCTTGGGGTATTAAATAATCAAAAATCATAGTTGTTTACTTAGACTCATCTCAGTATCTTAAGAATAATTTCAGAATACATCATGAGCATTACTAGATAAACTTAGAAAATGATCAGTAAATCAGTGTCATTCAGTTGGGAGTAGGATTTAGCACCGAGCGAGTGTAGGGGTGGAGGCTTCCCCTTCAGATAGGCGGAGTCATTAGTATTTATCCCTATATCCTAGAACTACATAGCCAACGTAGGATATAAGAAGTCACCCGTTAGTTTAGGCTTGACTATCTCGCAAGGGTCACCCGTCAAATTAGGCTTGACACCCTTCATCCTTCAGGACAATATGCTATACCAGACTAGTGAATCCATATAACCAGCGTTAGTACACTTGGCACGATATTAACACCCTTCCAACTGGGGTTACAAGTTGGACCCCGATTAGCTTAGATTGGGGCATGTTAGTTAGATGATAGCTCCCACAGTCTCAGTCCAATAATCAGTCCAGTAGTTCAGTCTCAGTGTTATTTGACTAAGGCATATAGATATCAGTTATTTCAGTATTTCAGTGTACAGATTTTTATTCAGTTCATGTTGTATTCTTTGTCATGCATCCCCAGTACTTACATACTTTCATGCATACAGAGTAGTTACAGATTTCACATATTTTCAGAATCTACAGATTTTATGCTCTCTATTCAGTACTCTATGTTTTACATGTATATTCAGACAATTATTATTCCTGTCCATAAAACCATGCATGTCAGCCTACCTCATTTAGCATACCGGTACATTCAAAGTATTGATCGCATACCTTTCTTTTATGCTATGATGTATTATATCATAGGTTCTGATACTCAGTTCCCGGATTGCACTTAGATTTCTCAGACTCTCAGCAGTAGCAGTGGTGAGTCCTCATATTTCAAGGACAGATTATTTTACTTTATGTCTTTAGTTCAGTAGTTAGTGGAGTTAGTTGGGGCTTGTCCCATCAACTCACAATTGCCAGTCTAGAAGCTTTCAAACATTACAGTTAGTTATTTAGTATTCAAAATTCAATTGGCATGTCAGTCAGTTATTCAGATTTTCTTTATCTTATCAGAGTTAGATAGTTGATTTCCAGATTTATGACAGTTTTGATTTCAATTATTAAAATCCTATGGCATTTCAGTTTTTCTTCTTTATTTATGTATTATGTTATTCAGTGCTTTTAGCAGCAACCGGCTCATGGGTTAGCTTGTGGTCCTTCGAGATTGTAAGAACCGTGTGACACCCAGGGTGTATTATCAAGGCACTACAGCCTTAGTAACCATTTTTTCACCTAGGTGATGCCGTCTTAGCAACCAAAAATTAGCTTTTTAGGCTTGATCCCAAAGTGCGATTGGAGTTTTCTGAATAATCATTCGACCCAAATCATTTTTCTCTCATTACTAAACCTCCTTAAACACCATTTGAGCTCCAAAATCATCTGGGAAACATCAATTTAAGGCCAAAAATATTTTGTGGATGTAAATTCAACCTCCATCTCATCAAGATCACGTTAGTTCTGAGCTTTTGAGTCAACCTCCTTTTAATTTCTCCAATTTTGATTCTTGATTTCTCTATTATTAGGACTGATTTTAGTGAGCTTTTTATCTTGGATTATTCTCAAAATTTGGGCACATGTTTCTTGAGTCATGGGTGACCTAATGTCGAGTCCAATTTTGAGATTTCATGCATGGGTCCCATTGGTCCATTTTTTATCTAAGTTTTGAACCAGGACTTTATAAAACAATATGGGTATCATGTTACTCCAATTAATGTATAGATTATGATTTTCATAGAACGGTATTATTTTTAAGATTATGGGACAAGGAAGAGTGATTTATAGATGGTTTAAGACTACAGTTCGAATTGAGGTAGGCTTTGGTCTAATTTTCTCTATGAGATTATGTATTATATAAATTGGGTGCTAGGTAGGGGTTATATGATAGGCTTATACCTAGTTAGTCGTATCATGATTTGACCCATTTAGGGGATTTAGAATTGAGATGTGACTTAAACATTAGCTTAGAATACCCTTTATGATTGTAGTACCCCATTACACCTAATTATAGTGTTTTTAACCATAATAGACATGAAAGATCAATTAGTACAAGAATTATCATATTACTTAGTGATTTGGACAGTATTCCCCTATTAGACATTTCTAGTAGCTTTATGCCTTTGTTTATCTTAGTTTCATGATTTATGGTACTAATACCTTATTGAGATATATATTGTTGGACCTAAGGTCATAGTTATGATGCCAATTGGATACTACGTTAGTATTTTATCATTTAAAATAATGTGGTTATAGTTTAGGGATGGTTGGATGCTTTCGGTCATATTATTTTGATACTGTGATAGCATGTATATGTTTAGACTCATTTGCACTTATTTATTGGTACGATTCCGATCTAAACCTTTATTTTAATACTACTTTCTGAAAAGGTATTTATTCCCACTTTTCTTAACTTAAAAATTTATTCATTCATTCATATGCATAGCCTATCACCAGTATAATTATTTGGCACCTGTTTTTATCGGTCTTATGAGGGTTGTATAGGTATAGGTTATGGTTGCAGTTTACTGAGTGTTGCATGTACCTTCCAGCTTATACGAGTCTAATTAGGTTATTGTTTGTTCGAGCTAGCCATTTATATTATTGTCTAGTTATTATTGTATAGATAGTGGTAGTCTAGTTATGGACTAAGATCCGATGTTTTTAGTATGTCTTTTATTCCTTTTCTCTTTATTATGGTAAGATTCAGTAAAGCTAGACCATCTTTTTATTATTCACATTTCATCTAGAGACCAAGTTTATGCTAGATTTAGCTCTTTTCTTGATGTTGTCATCTTTATGAATTTAGGTTGTTAGGCCAGCTCCCTCTGGTTAGTAATTTCAAATTTAGCTAAATCTTATGATATATGACCAGTTCTCTTCATACTTATTTTTATTATATATGTATTCTTTCTTTGTATCATTATTATATATCTCTTGTGTATCTCTTTCTTTGTACTTCTGCAAAACATTGTACATTTCTTCCTTCACTATACTATTATATGTTGACTAGCTACTTATGGAACCGCGCTTTATTTCTAATTATTGGTTGTATCTGATAGTTTACCTTTTCTTTTCCATTAACATTATCATGTTTCTCCCCTTAAATAGCTACATGTAGTTTATATTTTTATTTACATGTTATTTATATTTGCATTATCTTTAGAGCTCAATCGGTAGATGCCTATTGCGTACCACATGTTGGTACTCATACTACACATCTATAACCTATAAATTATAGTATTATTTCTCGTTGTTGATGTGTGAATCATGCATAGAACCCATGGATATAAGGTTTGGGCTGAGCTCTTGATTGTAACACCCCATATTTTCAGGGTAGAAATTTAGATTGTTGTTCCTATGCATAAAAACTTGAACCCAATGATTCTATGTATATATATGTGTGATGATCAATTATATATTGTCGAAATGTCCTATTATATCAGTCGAGGTCGTAAAAATCTCCTAACTCAAAGACGAGTTAAAAATGTTTCTATTGATTAAGTTTTAGTGAATGTTTCAGCTTGGGTCAACTTTAAACGACCATTATCCTTGTACATAAGTAGTTTCGTGGGATACTATATATCAAAAGAAATATCTTTGAATATTCTTTCTAATGCATTTGGTTTCACCTTAATCCGATATCGGTGTGGAAAATTATACTCATTTTACTTTAGCGTATCTGTCTATCAACAAAGTGACGACCTGAGTTGATAAGCCGTCAACTAAGTGACGACTTATCAGCCCAAGTCATTATCCTTAAATAGAATACCATCAATTTTAGATTCCAAGTGATGACCTAAGTTGATAAATCATCACCAAAGTGACGACCTATCAGCCCAAGTCATCAGCCCAATTAGAAACTCATCAAATTCAACTTCCAAGTGACGACTTATCAACCCAAGTCATCAACTAAAAATTTCACCAATTGTGATTTAGTTTCTTAGGGGTATTTTGATCTTTTTCTTACCTCAAACCCTACCTCCCATGACATAAATCATCAAATAAATGTGCTTAGCCATTATCAATTAGTTTTAAAATCCATTAACCCTCTTTATTCCCAAGAACTAGATTAGGGTTTCTTCTTAAGGTCATCTCCCAAGAACATCAAGAATCCATTACATTCTCTTCAAGATAATCAAGAAATTGTGTTTCTCAATCCAAGAACGTTCAAGAAAAGTTAATTCTCTTTCAAGATCAAAGATTTAAGGTATGTTAGATGTCCATCCATGGGCTAGTTTGTAATGCCCCGAGTCTGCACCCCGGATATCACACGGTGCTTACGACCCCGAAGGACCACAAGCTAACCCATGACTGGTACCTGTTGTGAACACTGAACAATAATACTGAAATAATGTGAAAGTTAGGCTAAAATTCCATAAGGTACATAATCTGAATACTGATAAATATAGCAACTAATAATAACATCTGAAAACTGAATACTGTCTGAACTAGTCTAGTCTGAAAAGCCTCTACTAATCTGTATGAATATGGAGTTGATGGGACAAGCCCCTAACTAACTCTGACTAATAAATACTAAATCTATTGTATACAGAAAAAGAATAATATCCTTGATGGATGAGGACTCACTACTTAATCTGTTGCTGCTAACTGAATCTGGCTAAGTACGGTTAGGAAACTGAGCATCCAAACCTACATCATAATTCAAGAGAAAGAGTATGCATCAGTACTTTGAATGTAGAGGTATGCTAAGTAAGCTAGGATGATATACATGGGTTCGTATGCATGGACAATAATTGTCTGAATGATAAGTATATAACTGAATGAGAGTACATGGATAACTAAAACTGCTGTAAATATTGATTATACAATACTATGCATATACATAAAAATATATTGTATCTAAGATCATACTGAAACTAAATACTAAGTTTTGATAATTGAGTGACTGATATCTAAGTTTACTGACAACAGTATTACTGATAACTGGGTGACTGTTTCTGGCAGTCTTGATTCTGTAGAACTGAACTGAGTTCTATACTGAGTCTGAAACTAAAACTATAACTATGGGAGTGTTTATCTAATCTACATACCCCGATTATAAACTGAGTTGGGGTCCAACCTATGACCCCAGTTGAAAGGGTATTAGCACCATGCCACGGGTACTAACAATGGCTATGTGGATCTACTATTGAATCACCCTTATCTGGCAGGTGAGATATGTGTTACCCTCACCTGGAAGGTGAACACTTTATCAACACTCAACTGGCAAGATGATATATTCAACCTACGCTGGCTATATAGTTTTGTAACTAAGGGACTGTTACTAAAGGTCACACCCTCAACTGGTAGGTAAGCCCCCATCTCTAGGTTCACTCGATGCTGAATCTTACTCCCAACTGAATAGTCACTGAGTTGATCACTAGACTGTACTAGGCTTAACTGAACTATTACTGATTGTGTTAACCGACTGAACTAGACTGAGTTCTGTAACTAACTGACTACTACTATTCATGACACTACTGAGACTATTCTGTAACTACTGTAATTCTAAGTAAACAGCTATATTTTTGGGTATTAAATACCCTCAGTACTCGATAGCATCAATAGTAAAACATGGCACAACCCTGAAAGCATACTAGTGATGATAGGCGAATTTACACGCCTAAAGTGCTATATTTTACCCATATTTTAGCGATGTTTTGAGGACAAAATATATAATTCATGCACTTTTAGTCCTTTTTCCTGTAAGTGAGCTAACAAATATGATTAGCAAGTTTTCAGGTATAAATGATGCAGAATTCAGCATTTTATGGATAACTTGACGCCAAAGAAAGCTTCACGAAAGGAGGAAATCAAAGCTTGGATGCCAAGGACCAAAAGTGGCGCATGGAAAATCTGTCCCAGACAAAAACAGCAATTCTGAAGACTTTGGGGACTAGAAGTAACTTATTAGGATTAGGATAATGATACCTTAACCTAGTAGGATTGGGTTAAGTAATTCATTAGCTTAGTAGGAATAGGATATGGGTATTATAAATACCCTATTTTGCTAGAGATTTTGAGAATTCTCATTCTACAATTCATTCTTCTTCCATCAATTACAATACATTCTACTTCCAATTCCGCAAGACCTTTTCTATTAATTCTACTTTTTATTCTTCTTCTATTCATCTATTCAATTCTTAATCTCCACAACTAGAGAAACGTTACTTTGCAAGGGAGTTCACGCCTAACACGCCATACCACACCTTACTACACGAGATCTTTATTGTGGTATAATAATGATGTCTATGGCGATTTCCTTCGCACTCATGGGTAACTAAACTTCTCTGTTGGGGTTATGGAAGCCTTATGAGATATTATCTATTGCTATGAGTTTGTGAAGTCGTGACACGTGTGTTTCTTATATCATTATTCTCTTCATCTTAATGCAAATTCTTGTGGCTGCAGACACATAGAATACGCCAGTATAGCATTAACTTGTTCGAAAGAAAGGTTATATGTCTGGAAAAGAGATAATGTCAAGGTAATAGGGTCCCATCCCCTATTAAAAAGTTAGTGTCGTAACTGGATTAACCTCTTGGAGAATTTGTACCGTTAGATACGCTTTAAGCTCGAAAGAGTTAAAGTGAAATAGTCCTTGTTTAGGTCGAAAGACGCTTGGATTTACCATCGAATACAATTTTCTATAAGCACATGCATGTCTGAATTCCGCATAACTCATAGACAATAGAGACGTACAACTCATAAGGTGGACATAACCCCAACTTCTCAATTCTCATCATTTACATCTTACTAAACATTCTTTCTTTTTACTTTGCTATTTTTAGTTTTTACTCTATTATTTTTGGTTACACGTTACAATCCCCCCTTTTTACGAGACTTGCACTAAAAGTCTAGTAATCTTTGCTTACTTGTTGACCAAGCTATTCCCTGTGGGATCGATACCCAACCCAGTTGGGTTCTATATTTGACAAACGACCGCTTTACACTCCTACGAGAGCTGTAGATTGAGCGTTATCAAAAATTGGCGCCGTTGCCGGGGAATACAAGTGTCAATTAAGTTCGTAATAATTACTAGACCCTTTGGTCAAAGACTCTCGTACTTTTACTTTTAGTTTTTGTTTACTGCAGGTTTTTTTTTAGTGCATGCCCCATACCCGAAGTTCTGGTCAACCGTTATTACCTATTAATCCTGAACCACAACGTATTCGTAGAATGGAGGCACAACAAGAAATTGAAAGGATGGCTGCTCAACAGCAACAGGCGAGACTAGCTGCGCTAGCCTCCGCTCAAGTGCATCAACAGAATATTGATAACCCTGGGCGAGAAACAAATTCTGACGATGAGTATCTAGGTGATGATGAGTTACTAAACCCTAGGCATGCCGCTGGGATCGCAACACCTGCCAACAGAAGAGATCGTCAAGCTAGGTTTAGGCCTGAACGCCGAGCTATGCAACCAGATTTTGACGATGATGATGATGATCTTGATGGAGACGGAGCCACAGGAGCCATTATTCCTCCACCATTGGCACCCGGAGCCAAGTTCAACATCACGAGCACTATGATTCAGTTATTTCAACTCAATGGATTATTTGGTGGACTAGCAGGTGATGATCCGAATATGCATCTCATCAACTTTATTTCTACATGCAAGTCGTTTGACAATCTTGGAGTTGGTCAGAATGCAATTTGGTTACGCTTATTTCCATTATCTCTGACTGGGGAGGCAACTCTATGGTTGAATGGGCTGACTCCTGATTCTATTACAAATTGGAGGCAATTGAGAGACGCTTTCCTCGAAAGATTTTTTCCGCCATCCAAAAAAGCACAATTGAGAGATGAAATCAGCAACTTTCGTCAGCTTCCAACTGAAGCCCTTCATGAAACATGGGAGAGGTTCAAGACGAAGCTAATGAGGTGCCCAAACCATCACATGACTAATGTTCACCTAATGTAGATACTTTACAGAGCCTTGAATTCAATAACTAAACCAGTTGTGGATAATGCGGCTGGAGGATCATTCATGGATCTCACCTTTGGTCAGGCAAGCAATATACTAGACTGGATGATGAAGCAAAGTAGAGCTTGGCATACCAGGGATTCTGAGGTAGCAAGCCCCACTTTATCTATAGGCATGACTGCAGACCAAAGGAGAAGAGAAGAAGAACGTGATCAAGATATAGCGCACATGAAGACACAAGTGGATCTTCTTACAAAGCATTTATTATCAGGGAAGACCAAAAAAGTCAAAGCTGTTGCGTCAAAAGGAAGAAACGAATCTGATTCGGAAGAAGAAGCCAACTACTTGAACAATCAGGGGGGTTTTCGAGGCAATGTCCAAGGAAACCAAGGTCGGAACTATCATGGTAAATCTGGAAACATGGACCAAGGTAGTTGGAAGAACAAGAATAACAGTAGTGGTTTGTATATTCCCCCTGGAAGACGTGACGCCACCACATCTAGTTCTGGATGTATGGAAGACATGATGGCTAAACTATTGAAAGGAGTGGAAGCAACTAGCGCGGGAGTAACGGAGGTAATAAATGATTTGTCCGCTATGAAGCAATTAGTTGATTCATATTCCACTTCAATCAAGCAAATAGAGCAGAAATTGAGCCAACTTTCAGCAGCACTCAATCAAAGAAAGGCTGGCACTTTACCTAGCGACACTGTGCAAAATCCAAGGAATGAGGGATCATGCATGGCTATTACTACTCGAAGTGGTAAGGCGCTGGAAACTTCATCTAAGGGAAAACAAGTGGTCGACGATGTAGCAGACAACGATGATAAGGCTAATGAAGAAAACGCCATGGAAGCTAACCAAGACGTACATGACGTCACCCTTAGTAGGTTGCAGCCTGAAACTACCAAAATACGGAAGCAAAAGGAGAAGAAAGCTGTGGAGAAAACAATTCCATACCCACCACCACCTTTTCCTCAAAGATTGAAGAAGCATGTAGATGATACAAAATTCGGCAAATTCATGACTATGTTAAAGCAGCTGACCATTAATGTTCCGTTGGTGGAGGCACTAGAACAAATGCCTGGGTATGCAAAATTTATGAAGGATCTTTTGACAAAGAAGCGGGCAACAAGCTATGAGTTGAAAGATATTGTTCATCATTGCGGTGCTATTGCCACCCGATCACTAGTTCAGAAAAAGGCCGACCCCGGTGCTTTCACTATTCCTTGCACGGTTGGATCTATGAATTTTGCCAAAGCATTGTGTCATTTGGGAGCTAGCATCAATTTGATGCCACTATCCATCTACAGAAAGTTGGGGTTGGGCGACCCTACACCAACCAATATGCAGCTCGTGATGGCGGATAGGTCAGTAAAATGACCTGTGGGTATCTTGAATGATGTGTTGGTGAAGGTGTCTACCTTTATTTTTCCGGCAGATTTTGTGATTTTGGATTGCGAGGTGGATTCTGAAGTACCCATAATATTGGGACGTCCTTTCCTTGCAACGGGAAGCGTGCTTATTGACATGAGAGCTAATGAGATTTTATTTCGGTTGAATGATGAAGTGGTCCGCTTTGATATATGCAAAGCAATGAAGCAGCCCAGCGATATGAATGTGTTCTCTGTAGCTGATGTTCATCATGAGGATAAGAAAGCATTATCTGTAGAGAAACAACTTACTGTTGAGCCATTGCCTGCTGCGCTACTGAATGTTGAGCATGAGGACGATGAAGATTATGAAGAACTTATGGGTGATCTAACAGAAATAGATTCCTATTCCCATACTCCTAAGCAACCAGACCATGATCTTAAGAATCAACCATCACTAACAGCGAAGACTTCCCTTGAAGAGCCACCAATGCTAGAATCGAAAGAGCTCCCCGATTATCTAAGGTATGTGTTCTTGGAAAGTATAAATATACTTCCGGTGAGTGCGGATGATTTAAGTAAACAGCACGTAGAGACTCTCATCTCTGCTCTGAAGAGATACAAGAGAGCTATGGGTTGGACTATTGATGATATAATTGGTGACCCTCCGGGGAGACGTATGAGTCATCTCGAAGAAGATTGCATGCCTACAAGTAAGCCTCATTGTCGTCTGAATCCATTCAGAAAATGATCCACCATCTATCTCGACGAAGTCTAAGTACTCGAGGTAACTATGTCGTGCCACGACAATAAATCAAGCACTAGATGGGAGGCAACCCATCGTTTATCATTTTTCGTTTTTCTTTCATTCTATTACGTGTTTGATTTTGATAAATAAAAAAATCCAAAAATAAGAGTTGTGCCATGACCAAAACTAAGGAGCTTGATGGGAGGCAACCCATCGTTCTAATCGTTTTTATTGTTTTTGAGAAAATGTAGGTGCAAGAGGTATAAAATGAGGAGATTGGTTTTAAATTTCGATTTGGACGTATTGCATGTTAAAGGTGGTAAGTTAGGAATGAAGAAGAAAAAGGCTATGGATTGGGCATTGCTTATGAAAATATAGGCAACAAATAGGGCTAGGCCTAGGTAAAACTAGCCCACGAACAAGGCAAGGCCTATACTATGGCCTAAGATCTCAGAATCTAGTGTGCCATAGCATAGGCGCCGCCCATGCCCAAGTATGCCATAGCATAGGCGTCGCCTATGCTAATGACTTTTGTCTCTGAATCTCATATGCTAAGTGAAAGGAGCTGCCTATGCCTAGGAATGCCATGGCATAGGCGCCGCCTATGCTAAACAATGCTTTGAAAAAGGCGCCGCCTATGCCAAGAATAGGCAAAGCAAAAGGCGCCGCCTATGGTCACTTCTTGTCTCCAAATCCTATTTTAAATGGGTCAAAACCCGACCCAAACTTCTCCTATAAATATGAGACTTAGTCTTGAACCAAAAACACATTGGAAACCTAGCTTAAGCGCTGCCTATTGTCCCCAAATCCTCTCAAAAAATTTCCTTTTGCTCTCTTACTCCACAAAAACATCATCCAAAGTCATCAATCAAGTAAGTGCTTCTTTGTTCTTCATTTATATTCCATAAGTACTACATTACTACGCCTATTATGAATCGCTAAATCTTGAATTAGTATTGATGATTTGAAAGTGATTGAATTGTTATGATACAACCAAGTGAGTGAATGAATACGTAAGGATGATCGTAACTTATTTCCAACTTGAATTTGATTCACTGTCTTACTTTTGCGGAATTGATATGGTCACAAAAATTGCATAATCTTGTCACTTGAATACTTACATGTTGGAATGACTTGTTCATCGGGATAAGAATTATAGTTTCCTACCGACATAGGAGGTTGTGATTATTTCTAGATGCTATACCTTGATTCAATCTCTATGTAGTAGTCTTGATATCTCACACATGCAAGTATTTCCAAGATTACAAGAAGTATGACTGCACTGATTTTATTTTTGGAATAGAGCACCTAAAACGTATATCGATGAAGTTTGAGTAATCGACCACTTTCACTTCACTAGTCTGTACCAACAAACTAAGTGTGGGGTGGTGCCACTACTGCTTGTTTATAGATTGTATCCATCGAGATGATGCTAACATGAACATTGTTTTAAGTCTCAGGTACAATGGCACCCAAAGCAAGACAAGGCAAAGATAAGGCTACCACTTCACAAAAAGGCAAGAAAAGAGGCCGAAAAGAGCAAGGAGAACCCTCCTCGCTGCAAATACCTCGACTCACTCTTGGAATTAAGTGGGATACTTATGAGGAACTTCTGAGGATGACGAATCTGATGATGATTTCGACGAAAGGGGTATGACCCCATACATAGAGGATGAGTCCGACTAACCAGGTTCTTCTTATTTATTTTCCACTGAGGACAGTGTGTCCCATCTAAGTGTGGGGTGCTGGTATTTGCATGCTATACTTCTCTATCCACATTTGCATTTATTTATGTTTGTTTGTTTTGTTAGTAGTTAATTGTTTTTTTTCAGTAGTTAAAAAAAAAAAAAATTAACTTAGCTTCGCATGAAATTATTCTAATAGGCAGCATGAGATTATGACAAGAGTTTGTGCTAAAATCATGACTATTGATACGTTTAGGCTCTAATTGTGACTCACTATGTGATATTGTTTGGTTTAATTCCTTCATCTGTTGGGTCAAGGGTCTATACTACTCCTAATAAAGTCGACCATGTGCCTTGTGTGTGAGATAATAGTATATTCTGTGCTTGTGGCTGATGCTAGAACTTGCCTGGTATGTATGTAAAGCGAAAATAAAGAGTGCAAGTTTAAGAGATGATTTAGGCATTTCTTTGGCAACCTATGATTATTTACCTTCTTTTTACCTACCCATGGACATTATCCTAGTCAACCCCTTTTGAGCCTTTAGCCTATTTTCTTTGACAACCTCATATGTAAGCCTAATCCATTTTTTTCAAGACCATAATTTGATCCAAATTCCTAAGTGCTTTAAAGTGTAAAGTCATGTGACAAAATAAGAGGAAATTGGGTGAATATGATTCTTTAGAATGTATTGGTGCTTGAATTCATTATGAAAAAAAAGTGCTATCATAAGAGGTATGTTATGAAAAGAAAAAGGAAAGGAAAACTAAAAAGTTGGTTATGTCTAAAATTGAAAAAACAAAAGAGGAGAAAAAGGGTGGTAGATTAAAAGAAAGTAGAGAGGTTGTTTGAAAGAAAAGTGTTAATGATATAATGTGATGTATTAAAGCGCTTAGGAACATAGTCACTATTTCTGGCCAAAATAGTCCTACCGGTCCCTTAGCCTACATTACAACCAGCAAAAGACCTATTTGATCCTAAGCTTAGCATTTTGACATTTAGTGGAGCATTACACTAAGGGCAAGCCTATGTTCATCAGTTACAACATATGAATTCTTTGTGAGAGTGAGAGCAAAGATATTTTTATACCCATGTTTGAAAAATATGCTATACTTGTGAGTGGTTATGGGTAATATATTGTGAGACACACATGGTTGATGAGTTTTGGGTGGTCGTGTATGATTCTTTGTGCCTTAACCTTTGAATATGAGTTGACCACCATCACGATTCTATGCTAGAGGTTAAATTGTTTCTACTAATGATCAGAAAATGACTCTTTGTTGATAATTGTTCTACTTGTCTTGACCAATATTTTGTGTTGTTGCTGTGAAACCCTAAGTAAATGTTGAGAGGGACATGATATTTTGTTCGAGGACGAACAAAGCTTCAAGTGTGGGGTGTTGATGACAGGCGAATTTACACGCCTAAAGTGTTATATTTTACCCATATTTTAGCGATGTTTTGAGGACAAAATATATAATTCATGCACTTTTAGTCCTTTTTCCTGTAAGTGAGCTAACGAATATGATTAGCAAGTTTTCAGGTATAAATGATGCAGAATTCAGCATTTTATGGATAACTTGATGACAAAGAAAGCTTCACGAAAGGAAGAAATCAAAGCTTGGACGCCAAGGACCAAAAGTGGCGCATGGAAAATCTGTCCCGGACAAAAACAGGAATTCTGAAGACTTTGGGGACTAGCAGTAACTTATTAGGATTAGGATAATGATACCTTAACCTAGTAGGATTGGGTTAAGTAATTCATTAGCTTAGTAGTAATAGGATATGGGTATTATAAATACCCTATTTTGCTAGAGATTTTGAGAATTCTCATTCTACAATTCATTCTTCTTCCATCAATTACAATACATTCTACTTCCAATTTCGCAAGACCTTTTCTATTAATTCTACTTTATATTCTTCTTCTATTCATATATTCAATTCTTAATCTCCACAACTAGAGAAACGTTACTTTGCAAGGGAGTTCACGCCTAACACGCCATACCACACCTGACTACACGAGATCTTTATTGTGGTATAATAATGATGTCTATGGCGATTTCCTTCGCACTCATGGGTAACTAAACTTCTTTGTTGGGGTTATGGAAGCCTTATGAGATATTATCTATTGCTATGAGTTTGTGAAGTCGTGACACGTGTGTTGCTTATATCATTATTCTCTTCATCTTAATGCAAATTCTTGTGGCTGCAGACGCATAGAATACGCCAGTATAGCATTAACTTGTTCGAAAGAAAGGTTATATGTCTGGAAAAGAGATAATGTCAAGGTAATAGGGTCCCATCCCCTATTAAAAAGTTAGTGTCGTAACTGGATTAACCTCTTGGAGAATTTGTACCATTAGATACGCTTTAAGCTCGAAAGAGTTAAAGTGAAATAGTCCTTGTTTAGGTCGAAAGATGCTTGGATTTACCATCGAATACAATTTTCTATAAGCACATGCATGTCTGAATTCCGCATAACTCATAGCCAATAGAGACGTACAACTCATAAGGTGGACATAACCCCAACTTCTCAATTCTCATCGTTTACATCTTACTAAACATTCTTTCTTTTTACTTTGCTATTTTCAGTTTTTACTCTATTATTTTTGGTTACACGTTACAATCCCCCCTTTTTACGAGACTTGCACTAAAAGTCTAGTAATCTTTGCTTACTTGTTGACCAAGCTATTCCCTGTGGGATCGATACCCAACCCAGTTGGGTTCTATATTTGACAAACGACCGCTTTACACTCCTACGAGAGCTGTAGATTGAGCGTTATCAACTAGCTAGTTACTTAGTCATGATTCATTGATTGAGAAATTTTGTCAAACGCTTACAAGACATGAACTTGTACATGAATGGAAACACATTCTAATATGTCATAATTGCACTATTCAATTCAAATAGGCATTCTAACAAAACTTTGGGAGTATGATTATTTCACATAATAATAACCATATATAAATATCATGGCTACAACATTCAACTTGTAAATTCAAGGATTAATCATGAAAATCACATAATTCATCACACATGTTATCTTAATTTCATGAAACTTGTAATTAATCATGAATTGAAGATCATATAACAATACACATATGTGCACAATCGAACTCAAACATGTAAATGATGAAACCAATAAACTTGTAGTTTCTAAGGGGTTCTTGAACTTCAAGGGTGGAAGGAAACCCAAGGATGAACACCTAACATACCTTGGTAATTAAATTCTTGAAAATCGTTGGTGTGTTCTTAAAGCTTGAACTTGAAATTGAATGACCTAGGGTTTTGTTCTTGAGAGGATTTGAGAGAAAGTGAGTGATTTGCCCTTAGTGTAGCTTAATTTTGTATTTTAGGGCTGAATAAAGTGGGGAAATTGACTTAAATACCCCTCTGGATACAGATTTTAATTATAGAAAAATGCACACTATGATGCGCAGACTGACGTGCCACATCAATGGGGTCGACGCGATGGTCAACGTGATGCATCAAGATCGCATCGACTCACTAGAAATTGCATGCTTAACATTGGTGACGATAATGTTAATGCAATGCATCGAGATTATGTTGACTCACTATTTTGGACATCCAATTAGGCTTCTAACAATGTCTGGAAAATCTGAAACTTGTCCGAGAACACCTATTGACATTCCTGATCATGAATCAATTTAAGAATCGACATTTTAAGGTCGTAAGGATCAAAAATAAAGTCATTGAAATATCGAGGCCAAAAATAAGACTAAGTGTCAATACTTAGCTGAAACTTTCTAAGTCTGGGATCTCTTTTGGCATGCCATATATGACTGAAACGACTGGGATATTGCGGGGTCTTACACCTTTTCACCCATGGAGTCCAATAATCCAGCTTTTATGTTTTAAATAATGAAATTACATGTTTATAATTATTTGTCTCCATGAAGCTTTTATGAGTTTTGATTATACATGTGTTTACAATCTATATTTGTTGAAAGCAGCCCTTACACATTTAAAGCATGAAATTTCATTGTTAAATACCTAAGTGTGGTTTTAGTATTGCAATTATGTTATTCCCACATATTTCACTCATTCCTATGCTTAAGTCCATGAATTTCTCACCATTTAAATTTCAAGTTAAGATTATAAATTGTTTCAAGTGGAACGCATTATAGAATGTTTTCACTATTGTGGTTTCCATATCATGTTCATGAGAATTCAGAATAAATTCTCAGTTTATGATTTTATCATGTGATCGTGTTATCTCATCATGTTTAAAGGTATTCCCATGTTTAAATTCATGACTCCCATGTGTTTGATGAAATGCCTAGATGATTGGGTTTTGAATAATGACTACTTATCTTGTTCTTAATACTTTAGTATGAATCTGTTGTTATTGCTATTGAGTCCTGGGGGTTACGAATACCCAAAATTTATCTATTTACCTAGTTTTCAGTATCTACAGAATGATTTTAGTCATACCCTGAGCAGTATCATTCAGACAGTTAATACAGTCAGTTGTGGGTTAAGTTAAGCTTAGTTTCGTACAGTAATCAGTGTCAGTTCAATTGGGAGTAGAATTCAGCACCGAGCGAACCTAGGGATGGGGGCTCACCCATCAGCTAGTACTGGGTCCTTAAAAGCAGTCCCTAAGTTCCAAAACTACATATCCAGCATAGGTTATGAGATGTCACTCACCAGTTTAGGACTGACACTCTCAGGGATCACCCGCCAGTTTAAGACTGATCTCAGGGGTCACCCACCAGATTAGGACTAACTCCATAGACATTGTTAGTACCCGTGGCATGGTACTAGCACCCTTCCAACTGGGGTCACAGTTAGGACCTCGATTAGTTCAGACTAGGGCATGTCGATTAGATAATACCTCCCACAGTTTTAGTTTCAGCATTCAGTTCAGAACTCAGTTCAGTTTTGCTTGACCATAGCATACAGTTATTAGTTATTCAGTTATCAGATTTTAATACTTTAGTTTATAGACTATTTTAGAATCATGTTATATTCTTGGTCATGCATTCTTAGATTTTACAGCATTTACGCATTCACATCAGTTATTTTGTTATTTCATGATGTTCAATCAGTCTTTACTTTACTTTATGCACATAAATTGTGCATATCAGCCTAACCTCATTTAGTATACTAGTACATTCAAAGTACTGATCACATACTCATTTCTTGTGCTATGATGTTTAATATCATAGGTTAGAACACTCAGTTCCCTAATCGTGCATAGACATACCAGATTATCAACTGTAGCAATGGTGAGTCCTCATAATAGACATACCAGATTATCAACTGTAGCAGTGGTGAGTCCTCATACTTCGAGGAAATGGTTTATTTATCCCAGTTTACCTTATCAGTTTAGTATTTTCTATTCAATCGGAATTAGTTGGGGGTTTGTCCCATCAGCTCCACAGTCAGTCAGTAGAGGCTTTTCAAACTAGTACAGACAGTTATTTTCAGTTATTTTATCAGTATTATTTGACAGACATTATTAGAATTATGTTTTAAAACCTTATGGAATTTTTCAGCTAAATTTTGCATATGATCTTTTGATATCAGTTATACTCAGTTCTCATAGTAGGTACCAGTCATGGGTTAGCTTGTGGTCTTTCGGGACCGTAAGCACCGTATGGTATCCAGGGTGTACTCTCGGGGCGTTACATTAATGTTCGAACTTATTCCTACTCTCTCCTCTTATTGTATTTTAGAGATAGATTTTTTATATATGTACTCTGTATTCCACTTTTTACTCTAGTTGTATTATAAGCTCTTTCACTGACTTCACCAGGTTTTGGAGTTACTTCTCTATTTTAGTCTCTTTAGTAGATTCATTTTTTGCTAGTTTCTTCTTTTCTCATAATATCCCGATACTTGTTGTTCCAAATTATGGGTTGGCTTACCTATTAGTGGAATATGGTAAGTGTCATCACAACCTGAGAAATCAAATCATAACATCAACACTTATCCAAAATAAGGAAAACTAGCTATTTTACATTATTAAGGTAATATATTCAACAATCTAAATGATGATTTTGTGAAAATAATCGAACACCAAAACAATCTCCTAGAATCTGCAAGTCACTATACCAAAACACTACAAATGTCAATAAACGAGTTCAACATAAAACAATTAAAAATGTCTAAGCTTGAAATAGTGGACCAATAACTAAATGAAAAACTCATGGTAGCCCAAAAGATATAGCTCACCCTTAAGTTCGAATACTCTCCGCTCTACAACTAAAGTCTCAAAATAGTCTATGAAAAATGCTCTACACTCAACAAAAAAAAATCATGTTTAATATCAGTACATAAAAAATAATGGTGTACTAGTAGGGTCAACGACCAACCCAAAATGAAAAATATAAACAATCAACCATAACTTAGTAAAGCAAGAACAACCATGATCGCCTACCATGTAGCCTTACCTCAAGTTTGAAACACCTAACCTTATTCAATAGCATCACAAAGTTCAGTCAATATAATCCACATGAACAACAAGTCAAGTCTAAACTATGACTACCAACAAGACTCCAAGTTAATCACCATGACTAAATCAACTATATCAACCATGTCTCAATTACACAAGTAAATAGACAATATAGAGTATTTCAACCTTACAATTTAAACATAGGTCACTCAAGAATCCATTCCATCCACAACAATGGAAAAATCATGAATCCTAATTTACATCAAAAAAACAAATATATCAAGTAAATATGTAATCTCGATTCACTCAAAGAACTAATACAACAAGTCAACACTTAAACCTGGTTCACTCAAGGAACCAATATAACAAGTAAACACATAATCCTTGATTCACTCAAGAAACCATCATGTTTACTCGTACCTTGTATATATATGCTAAGGGTCTTATGATCTCCCACTAGCCATGACCTGTAGGGGATGAGCTCTTTTTCATGTACCAAAAACCCAGGCATCAAGTGTCTGGCAATCATATATCAACCAATTTTGTGAAGATTTCCAAACATTGGTATATCCCGAAATAATAACAGATATCACAATAATCATAATCATAATGATAACAGAAACAACACTTGTAAAAACCCAAAAAGTTTTTAATATAAGTTTATTTCATGCGATAAACATGTAGGATATCAAACATTCATTCACTTTCCATGAACATACATTGTAACAAGCAATTTAAAGGAACAGCTATCATCCATACATAAAGTAAGTTGGATTTCCACTATGTTTAAATCATCACCAACCTCAATCCAAGCCTGAAATACATGAGCAAACTTGATTTTTCCATTTTCATGAAACCTCAGCTTTATTGTGGTCTAAAAACCTGAATATAACACATAACCAATCAAATTCATGATGATCTCCCTCCATCCCCCCCCCCCTCTAGGATTTTTCTACTGTAGTTCTAATCTTAATTATATCAATTTCATGGTTACAATAATGAATTATCAAAATGCAAGAGCAAATTAGTAATCTTTAACCAAACCCCAAGGATTTTTTACCCAATCCACTTAATTGCACTAGAAAATTAGATAGGTTAAGTCTAGTTTATCCCTAACCCTCTGTAATGACTCCAGACTACCCCCTAGTTATTACACGGTGCTTACGATCCCGAGATACCACAAGCTAACCCATGAGCTGGTACCTGCTATGAGTACTGAATAATATAATCATGAAAGTGGAAGAATAACTGAAATGCCAAAAGGTTTTAATAATGAAACGACTACTGAATTATGAATCTAGCATAATATTGAAATCTAAATAATCTGAATAGCTAACTGTAGTATCTGAAAAGACTCTAAACTGAATACTGTGAGTAGATGGGACAGGCCCCAACTAACTCTACTAACTACTGAGATAAAGACATGAAGTAATATAATTTATCCTCGGATTATGAGGACTCACCACTGCTACTGTACTGCTGATGATCTGAGTGACTAAGTGTGATCTGAGAACTGAGCTTCAGCACCTATGATATGATACACCATAGCGCAAAAGAAAGGTATGTGATCAGTACTTTGAATGTACTGGTATGCTAAATGAGGTAAGATGATATGCATGTTTTCATGAATAGGAATAATAGTAATAATAACTAACTGATTATACATGTAGAACATAGAGTACTGAGCAGAGAACATAAAATCTGTAGGTACTGAAAATATGGAGAAATCTATAAATACCGAGTATGTATTACAGTCTATAAATACTGAAGATACGTGAAAATCTGTGGACACTGGAGATGCATGACCAAGCATATAACATAGAATGAGTAAAATCTGTAAACTGAAATACTAAAAAATACTGATATCTATATGCTTTGGTCAAGCAACTCTAAGACAGCATAACTGAACTGAGACTGTAACTGAGACTATATCTGAGACTGTGGGAGCTATCATCTAACTGACATTCCCCAATTTGAGATAATCAAGGTCTAACCTATAACCTCATTTGGAAGAGTGTTAATACCATGCCACGAGTATTAACGATGGATGTGTGGATCCACTAAACTGATATAATATCCAAAGGACTAAGGGTGTCAAGCCTAAACTGACGAGTGACCCCTGCGAGATAGTCAAGCCTAATCTGACAGGTGACTACTCATATCCTACACTGGCTACGTAGTTCTAGAGTATAGGAACTGCTACTAATGACTCTTCCTAATTGACAGGGAAACCACCATCCCTGTACTCACTCGGTGCTAAATCCTACTCCCAACTAAAAAACACTGAGATACTAGACTATTCTGAGTCAAATGACTGATATCTGACTATTTTGATAATGCTCATAATATAATCTGAAGACTATTCTGTAATGTACTGAGACTAGAGTAAATAAACAGCTATGGTTTTGGGGTATTCAATACCCCCAGGACTCAAAAATAATAATAGTTAAATGACGCTAAAACTTGGAGATTAGAACATGAAGGCTTTTATTAAATCAATCACTCTTGTAGGCATTTTATCAAACACTTGTAGTTCATGGTTTAAAAAAATCATAGGAATGTCCTAAAACATATAGAAATAGCATCAATCCGACATAATAGAGTTAAATCATGGTATTGTTCCATAAATAACAACATTAAAACGCGGAGGATTAAATAATAACAATAATTTCATGGTAACTTGGTATAGAATCATAGTTCATGGAGATTAATGGGTGAAATCACAATTTAAAACATAATAACTTGCAAAGATCACAATTTTATAATTTAGAAGGGTTGCTTGGACTCCATGGATGAAAACGATCCATGGATGAATATCTAACATACATAATTGATGGATTCCTTGAAGTTCTTGGTGAATTCTTGAGGATTGACCTTGAATTTGAGAGCTAGGGTTCTTGATTGGGAGAGAATCTTCTTTGATTTGTGGGAAAAGTTATTAAAATAATGAAATAATGGGTTAACTGGGATGAATTTTTTGTTAAAGGATGACTGGGGTGAGGGGAAAAAAACTATCATGCCCTCATATTTAAAACTCGAATTACTAAAAAATTCCCGATTTTGTGGACTGGCGCAACACAGTGTTGTCACACCGTGTCACTGCAATCGGACAATTGGGAACTGAGTTCTTGGTGAGACGTGGATAAATCATGGTACCCTTTTGATTCTGAAATTCACCCTTGGTGAGATGCGCCATTATCGCGATAGGATACTGGAAAAGGATAATTGGGATTTTGGCTGACGGCACGACGCGGAGGTTTCGCAGAGCTTCACTGGAAATTGACAATCATCATTTATGTTGTCTCTGTGATGCGCTAAGGGTTAAAATGACCGTGTTTAACGACTAAAATTTAAAATTGCCATAACTTCTTACCCGGTTATTGGATTTAGGTAAATTTTATTTCGTTGGAAAGCTAATTCAATTTCTTAAACGCAATGGAAGGCTCTAAATTGGAAATTAATGAGTGTTTCAAAAAATTTATATATGAATACTCCTGTATTGGGACTTAGAATATACTAAGGAAATGTGGGGTATTACAATATCTCCCTCTTGGGATCATTCATCCTCAAATGAGACTGGTTAAGCTGAGGGAAAACTGATGGACTAAGCTTACACACTGAACATGCATATCTTCTAGAGTCCGAATGGTCCTTTCTACTTGACCATTTATCTGAGGGTAGAAGGCGGTACTGAGATGGAATTAGGTACCAAGACTCTTTTGGAATGCTTTCCAAAAATGAGATATAAACTGGGTACCTCTGTCTAAGATGATAGATAAGGGAAAACCATGCAACCTAACCAACTCTCTGAGATAAAGTTTGGCATAGTCCTCGGCTGAATAAAAGGTATGATCTGGCAAGAAATGAGTTGATTTTGTCATCTTCTCTACGATAACCCAAATAGAATCATGATGATGATGGGTACGATGCAAACCTGTCATAAAGTCCATGTTCACTTCCTCCCATTTCCACATGGGAATATTCAACTCCTGCATGGACCCACTAGGCTTTTAGTGCTCAATCTTAACTTGCTGGCATGTAGAGTACTTAGTTACAAACTCTGTAATATCCCTATTCATCCCACTCCACCAGTAGATCTCCCGCAAATCATGGTACATCATAGTGTCCCCAGGATGAATAGAGTAACGCGCACCATGTGCTTCTACAAGAATTCATTGCCTCAAATCATCTACACCAGGCACACACAATCTACCCTGATAATTCAAAACACCATCTCCCCCTTGGAAGAAAATCTTCACCTTCTAATCTCTGACTGATTCTTTTAACTTAACTAGACTGGAATCTCTATCATGTTTTTCCTTCACCTCAAAAACTAGAGATGATTCGGAGCTACTTTGCACTCACACACTACCCTCTGCTGAGTCGACTAAGCGGATACCTAGTCGGGCAAGTTGATGAACTTCCTGAGCTAACTTCTTCTTAACATCCTCAATATGAGTAACACTGCCCATAGACAATCTATTGAGAGCATCAGCCACTATATTGGCCTTGCCCGAATAATACAGAATACTCATGTCATAATCCTTCAATAACCCTAACCACCTTCTCTGATGCAGATTTAAATCTTTTTGAGAGAACACATACTGAAGTCTTTTGTGATCTGTGAACACACCTACATGCACTGCATACAAGTAATGCCTCCTAATCTTTAAGGAAAACACTACAGCTGCTAACTAAAGATCATAAGTAGGGTAATTCTTCTCATGGGGTTTAAGTTGTCTAGAGGCATAGGCTATGACCTTACCTCTCTGCATGAGGACACAACCCAAACCTACTTTGGATGCATCACAGTACACAATAAAACTATCTAAACCGTCGGGCTGAGGTGAGTCGAGTCTTCAACTCCTAAAAACTCTTCTCGTAGGAATTTGACCACTGAAACTTAACTTTCTTCTAAGCTAATATGGACAAGGGGGATGAAGTAGAACAAATCCCTTCAACAAATTGATGGTAATAGCCAGCTAAACCTAAGAAACTCTTAATATCTGATGGAGAGATGGGTCTAAGCCAGTTTCTCACCACCTCAGTCTTTTGAGGATCGACTCTAATCCCATCACCAGAAATAATATGGCCCAGAAAAGCTATTGATCATAGCCAAAATTGACAATTACTGAATTTAGCGAACAACTGATGAGCTCTAAGAGTCTGAAGAACTACTCTGAGGTAGTTTGTATGCTCATTTTTGCTACGAGAGTAGACAAGAATGTCATCAATAAAGACTATGAAGAATATGTCTAAGTACGGCTTGAATACTCGATTCATCAAGTCCATGAAGGCTGCTGGGGAATTTGTAAGACCAAAGGACATGACTAGAAATTTGAAGTGACCATACCGAGCTCGAAAAGCTATTTTCAGAATGTCACATTCCCTGACCCTAAGCTGATGATAGCCTGATCTGAGGTCTATCTTGGAAAAGTAGCTAGCACCCTGAAGTTGGTCAAATAAATCATCGATTCTAGGAAGTGGATATTTATTCTTGACTGTGACCTTGTTCAACTGACGGTAGTCAATACACATCCTAAGAGAACCATCTTTATTACTCACGAATAGAACAGGTGCACCCCACGGGGAGACGCTGGGTCTGATGAATCCCTTATCTAAGAGATCCTTCAACTGTTATTTCAGTTCTTTAAGTTTAGCTGGAGCCATTCTATATGGAGGAATAGATATAGGCTGAGTATCTGGGAGAAGGTCTATTCCGAAGTCAATTTCCCTTTTGGGAGGAACTCTGGAAAGATCTTCAGGAAATACATCTGAGAATTTATTTTCTACTGGAACTGATTCAAGAGTTGAAGTTTCTGAGTTAGAGTCTTTGACTCAAACAAGATGGTAAATACACCCCTTTGATATCATCTTTCTGACTCTAAGGTACGAGATCAACCGACCCCTAAGAGTTGTAGTACTACCCTTTCATTCAAGGATTGGTTCATTTAGGAACTGGAAATGAACTATTTTGTTTCTACAGTCAACTGAGGAATAGCATGAGTGGAGCCAATCCATGCTTAGAATGATGTCAAAATCTGTCATCTCTAACTCCACGAGATCAACTGGGGTAACTTTCTGAGATATTATGACCGGAAAGTTCCTGTATACCTTTTTAGTTACAATGGAACACCTACTAAGGTAGATACTGAAAAGAGCTCTGCTAGCATTTAGAGACTGACTCTGAAGTTGATAGCTATACATGGAGTTACAAAAGAAAGAGAATCTCTAGGTTCTAGTAAAACATAAATATGTAAATGAAAGACCTGCAATGTACCAGTAACTACATCAGGAGAATTTTCCTGATTTTAGTGGGAATGAAAAGCATATAATCTATTCAGACGCTTACCACTACCAGTACTGGAAGCGGCACCCTGCTGAGTTGGGCGACCGGATAGAACTGACGACTGATGGGATGGACCTGTTGGCGCAGATCCCTACCCTTCTAAGCAACTACTCGACACTTCTGAATTTGATGGCCTGGCTTGCCACACCCAAAGAACACACCACTACCCGCTCTACACTCACCCTGATGGTGTCTGCCACACTTCTGACATAAAAGATTAGTATGAGCCCTACTAACATGACCTGGGACATAGATATCAACTATTATCATTTTTGAATTTAGGTACTAGAGCACTGGCTAAAGAGGGTTCTAGGGATAAATACCTCTGATGAAACTGAGAATAGCTACCACCTTCTGACTTTGGCTGATTGAAATTAAAACTACCCATCCTAGCTCTCCTATTTCCTCTCACCCTCTCCTTAATATGTTTCTCCTCTATCTATTGAGCATGGACCATCATCTTAGACAAGTCCATCTCACTAATCCGATATTGCGGTCCTGCACTCCTTGACCACACTACCAGATATGCCAGACACAAATTTACTCATCTTGGACCTATTATTAGCTACCACGTGAGGAGCATACCTAGATAACTAAACTTGAGGGAATACTCCCTCACACTCATGCTGCCTTACCTCAAATTAATGAACTCTAACATCTTGGCCTCTCTCAACTCCAATGGGAAGAATCTGTAAGAAAGTTGTGGCAAACTCTTCCCATTCTACAGGCCCTGCATCTACACCCCTATCAACCTTCCACTGCTTAAACCAAGTATGGGCTATATCCTGTAATTGATATGCAGTCAACTCGTCACTCTGACTAGGCGTCACCCTCATAGCAATTGTTACCTTCTGAACCATATCTAAGAATTCCTGTGGATCCTCTTCAAACTTAGACCCCATGAAAGAAAGAGGATTCATCCAGGTAAAATCCCAAATTCTGGTTGCAGCAGTATTAGACACTAGGTTGGCTGGAACAGTAGTTGACCATTTATTTTGTGCTGCTACTGAATTGGCTAGAGTAGTGAATGCAGCTTTGAATTCTGTGTGAAAGACATGCTCGTCCAGAGGATTTGCCTAGATGGGCTGAGGGGTTGGCTGAGTTCCTATTCTTCTTCCATTCTTATTGGGAGGCATGTTCTATAAATGGAAGGAAGAAGTGGATTAGATAGAGAGTTTAACTTGAGCTCATGCTCAATCGCATAACATGAATACTAAAGAAGGTAAACATTTTCCTAAATGACTTGTAGCCTCTTGTCCATAAGTATGGCGCACTACACACCTATGCATAAGACTCTACTCGACCTGACTTTCAGACTTCCTAGGACACTTTAAAACCTTAGGCTCTGATACATAATTTGTAACGACCTGAGATTACCCCCTAGTCATTACATGGTGCTTACTATCTCGAGGGACCACAAGCTAACCTAGGAGTTGGTACCTGCTGTGATAACTGAATAATATGATCATGTATGCGGAAGAATAACTGAAATGCCATAAGGTTTTAATAATGAAATGACTACTGAATTATGAATCTAGCATAGTACTGAAATCTAAATAATCTGAATAGCTAACTGTAGTGTCAGAAAAGCCTTTAAACTGAATACTGTGAGTATATGGGATAGGCCCCAACTAAATGTACTAACTACTGAGATAAAGACATGAAGTAATATAACCTATCCTCAGATGATGAGGACTCACCACTGTTGTTGTAATGCTGATGATCTGAGAGACTAAGTGTGATTCGGGAACTGAGCGTTAGCACCTATGATATGATACATCATAGCGCCAAATAAAGGTAAGTGATCAGTACTTTAAATATACTAGTATTCTAAATGAGTTAAGCTGATATGCATGGTTTCATGAATACGAATAATAGTAATAATAATTAACTGATTATACATATAGAACATAAAATACTGGGTAGAGAACATAAAATTTGTAGGTACTACAAATATGTAGAAATTTGTAAATAACTAAGTATGCATAACAGTCTGTAGATACTAAAGATACGTGAAAATCTTTGGAAACTGGAGATGTATGATCAAGCATATAACATGGACTGAGTAAAACTGTAAACTAAAATACTGAAAAATACTAATATATTTATGCTTTGGTCAAGCAACTCTAAGACTGAATAACTGAATTGAGACTGTAACTGAGAATATATCTAAGACTGTGGGAGGTATCATCTAACCGAGATTCCCCAATTTGAACTAATCGGGGTCGAATCTATAACCCTAGTTAGAAGGGTGTTAATACCATGCCACATGTACTAACGATGGCTGTGTGGATCTACTAAACTAATATAATGTTCAAAGGACTAAAGGTGTCAAGCCTAAACTGATGGGTGACCCCTACAAGATAGTCAAGCCTAATCTGATGGGTGACTACTCATATCCTACGCTGGCTATGTAGTTCTGGAGTATAGGGACTTCTACTAACGAATCTGCCTATCTAACAATGAAGCCTCCATCCCTACACTCGCTCAATGCTAAATCATACTCCCAACTAAAAGACATTAAGATACTAGACTATTCTAAGTCGAATGACTGATATCTGACTATTCTGATAATGCTCATAATATAATCTGAAGACTATTTTGTAATGTACTGAGACTAGATTAAATAAACAGGTATGGTTTTTGAGTATTTAATACCCCCAGGACTTAAAAACAATAATATTTAAATGACACTAAAACTTGGAGATTAGAACATGAAGGCTTTTATTAAATCAATCACTCTTGTAGGCATTTTATCAAACACTTGTAGTTCATGGTTTAAAAAAATCATAGGAATGTCCTAAAACATATAGAAATAGCATCAATCCAACATAATAGAGTTAAATCATGGTATTGTTCAATAAATAACAATATTAAAACGTAGAGGATTAAATAATAACAATAATTTCATGGTAATTTGGTATAGAATCATAGTTCATGGAGATTCATGGGTGAAATCACAATTTAAAACATAATAACTTGCAAAGATCATAATTTTATAATTTAGAAGGGTTGCTTGGACTCCATGGATGAAAATGATCCATGGATGAATATCTAACATACATAATTGATGGATTCCTTGAAGTTCTTGGTGAATTCTTGAGGATTGACCTTGAATTTGAGAGCTAGGGTTCTTGATTGGGAGAGAATCTTCTTTTATTTGGGGAAAAGTTATTAAAATAATGGAATAATGGGCTAATGAGGGTGACTTTCGTGTTAAAGGCTGATTGGGGTGAGGGAAAAAGAACTATAATGCCCTCAGATTTAAAACTCGGAATTAGTAAAAAATTCCTAATTTTATGAGCTGGCGCGACACGGCGCTATCGCGCCATATCACTAGAATTGGACAACTAGGAACTGAGGGTTTGGCGCGACGCGGAAGAATCACAGTTCCCTATTGATTCTGAAATACGCCCTTGGTGCGACGCACCATAATCGTGATAGGACACTGGAAAAGGACAATTGGGATTTTGGCTAACGGCGCGATGTGGAGGTTTCACGAAACTTCACTGAAAATTGGCAATCTTCATTTATGTTGGTTCCGCGACACGCTAAGGGTTAAAATGACGATGTTTAATGACTGAAACTTAAAATTTCCTTAACTTCTTACCCGGTTATCAGATTTAGACGAATTTTATATCATTGGAAAGCTAATTCAATTTCCTACTCAATGACAGTATCTAAATTGGAAAATAATGAATTTTTCAAAAAAATTTATATACAAATACTCATGTATTGGAACTTAGAATATGCTAAGGAAATGTAGGGTATTACACCCTCCCCCCTCCCCAAAAAAAAACTAGTGATTCAAGTAGTTGAGAATTAGAGGTGTGCATCATTCAGTTTGATTTGATTTTACATATTAGCAATTTTCAATTTGTTAAATATGCTAAACCAATAAGATATTTTTTATCGATTTTGATTTTTGATCCTGAATGGTTTGATTTTTAATTTAACCTATAAGAAAATGTTCATAAAATAAATTAGCAATTTGATGCAATGATTTTTCATGTTGTGTAACAATAGAAACTAAAATGACGTCAGTAAGATTTCTCACAAATAAAAACAATAGTAACTAACATGACATATGCCTTGCAATGCCAAATTCCATAAAATAAGAAGTCCATTGTCTTATTTACAAACTATGAAAAAAATAGATATAATGATAAATATCAACAATGCCTTAAACTTCCTCTTCATTTTATAAAATGAAACATCACATATGCCTTTGCAATGCCAAATTCCACAATGAAGAACTATTATTGGGTTATAGGTTTTGAGGAAATTGAATAGATTTTTAGAAATTAAAGAGAAATAAAGTAGGTAATGTGTCTCTGTGTGTGTGTGTATATATATATATTTATATAAAATAGGGGTAAATTAATAATTTAATATATTCTTATTGGGTTATAGGTTTACCCAATAACCCAATATGAAAAAACTAAAACTGAACCAATAAGCCAATAAATTAATTTACAAAACCATTAAAAATTGTATATCCAATAGCCCAACTACAATAAACAAATAATATTTTTATCAAATGGGTCAATTTTTGTACACCTGTATTGACAATATTATGAGATAACGAAAGGAATCACTTACCTTTACGAAGAGTATGAATGAAAATCGAGTGAAAATTTTCCAAAATCACCTAAGCCCGTCTCAAACTGAGTTTTGAAATAATGAAATATTTTAGGGAACTTTTATACATAAATCCATGTATATCCCACTATAGTGTCCCTTTCCCGCTATAGAGGCCTTACTATAGCGAGTTTTGCCTGTTATGGTGGGATTGGCCAATATTGACTCCCGCTATAACAGGAAATTTTCTACTACGGCGGTGTAGTTATAGCGACCTTCCACCCACCATAGAAGGTCTGGTAAGGAAGAAACTGATATTTCTCCAGGCTTACCTTTTCGGCAACACACCCTTAAACCATGATATTTCGGACTAACCCATTTACGTCAAGTTTGATATCGAGAGTTCTTCTTACCCGATTTTACTTTTGAAAGATCCTATGGATACCTCATTATCTTATCTAACAAAAAAATATGTTAATTCTTTTCATATTTATCCACTTCATTCTTGGATTTTTCTAGACCGTACCTCACTCGAATTTCATCCAAGACTGTCATATTGATGAGATTTCATTAGAAAAAATATGTGGGACCACATGTATAAAAATTTAAGATTTAAAACTAGTGAGATCGAGTTGATGTCATCTCTCTATAGAAGAATTTATTTTTCTATAACGGTGAGCCGACCGCTAGTGGGGCGACGCAACCCAGAAAACCCACCTAAATGGGATTTATTTCCCTTGTCCACTCTTGGTTGAAATAAAAACATGGGAGGCTCCAAAAATCTTATGGAATTTCTCCCATGTCTTGGAGCCGTGGAGAAGAAAATAAAGAGATGTGGATGGGTCCATACCTATTAACTTTCGAGAATAATACATTTGCAATCTTGACATCCAAATGAAAATGTCATTGGTTTATCCTTCCTAGTACATAATCACTAATAGGATCATTTCTTAAATTAACAAATAATGTTTGGGCACTTTGAAGCAAGTTGATCTTAGAATACTAACCTCGTAACTCACTTATATCAATCAGTTCAAGCATTGACAAACCCATCTTCCTTCTGTAAAACTCACTTTGTTGGATTAGTTGGTTGACATCAAGGTAAGCTAAGGTTAATTCCGTAGCATAAACTGGGGTTGGAGAGCATAAATGTAATGTAGATGGATGGGAGGCTTCATGTTTAGGCTTTCAGACATGGAGTTTGGATGGCTAAAACTGGTTAAGATTTGAGTAACGTATATTATGGGTTGTCTATATAGTTAAACATGTTATGTTGTATGTGCGCTATCAATTGGTGTTTTTCTATCGTAGACTCGTATGTGTTGTGGTGGGAAGGACAAATTATTGGATATTAGCTAACTATAAGAAAAGAAATAGTACTAAGTAAGGTGTGGAAAAATTTTTGAACAACATAGGGTAGTAATCCTGATCAAGATCTTCCAAGCTTGGTATTGTGGGTGTATTGTGGTTAAGGACCCACCGGTAGTGTAGGTAATGATATTGTAGTTTAATCAAATTTGTGCTATATGTACATGTTAAACACTTTGTAGTATAGCGTGTTAGTGCATGTTGTTTGGTGTGGTACTTGCAATGACTTGTGGTTGTTACATGATTTTTGACCTACCTTACATTCTAAATGTGGAATGTTTGGTATTTAGAACGTTTTTACAGGCTTTTGGTGGAACTAGGTTGATAGAAACTTGTGTCTAGAATTTTAGTACATGGATAATAATTGTCCCTTATAGGTCATGACTAAAGGAGGTTGTATATCCCTTTGCGTATATGTACGAGTAGGGGTGGGCATAATATGGAATATACTTAATTATCATACTGAGCTAAAAAAAATTATAATAATTTTGATAATATGGTATTTGGTATGGTATATAGTATACATTTTAAATATTTTGGTATATATTACGGTATTTGGTATTTATAAATGACATACCGAAGTATATAATTACATAAATAATTTACTTATATATATATATATATGTATTTATGTATATATATATACATATATACATATATATGTGTCTGTATGTATATAATATTAATAAATATACAACTTAGTAGAAAAAATTGAAAGAAAGGTGTATTTTAAGTCTTGAATGAAGGATTGATGACATTTACCAACTTAAAGGGTCAAACATCATTTGGAAACTTGATTAAGTTAATTGTGGAGTTGATTAATATTTTTAAAACTTTCTAATCTTTACAAAAATACAAATCAACCCAACCCAACCCACACCCCTTTTCAATCCAAATCAACCAATCTCTCTCCTCTCTCTGTCTCGATAGCTTCTCTCAACTCTCTCCCAACCAACAGTTCTGCAAAATTCTCCCTTTAATCTCTGGTAAAAATATTCAGGCGAGTTCCCTTTCGACTTTCAACCATCAATCAACATGAAGACTTCTCCGGCGACAACAACTTCTAGTTCTTCGTCGTTCCATTCCCTTTTTCACAGGTGAAAATTATGAATAAACAGAGGAACTTGAGCCAACTACTCCTCTAGTATTGAAATATGAACTGAATAAAATCCTAATTTTTGACATTTCTTCTTCTTGTTATCGTACTGTTGATTCAGATTTATTGGTGATTTTTGTTCACAGTTGATGTTCTGTGTGTGTGTGATGTGTTGGTGTTGCTAGGTTGATTTGTTGTTTGTCTTGGACAAAATGGTATTGAAATAGATGAAACATATGATGCAACAGATGAAGACATCTGAGAAATAGATGAAGACATCTGATGCAACAGATGAAGACATCTATTGTAGCAGATGTTAATATCTGATACAACAGATTAAAATGTGATGCAACTATGAAAATCAATGCAACAGATGAACAATCTAATAGATTATTCATCTGTTGTGACAGACGACTCTTCTGTTTCGAAGAAATCTAAATAATATTGATCCAATAGATAACTCATTTTTCAAGAGATAAGTGATATGTTTCACCAGTTTAGTGATCTGTTTTTATTCTCTCCAAAGGATTACTCATCTGTTGCAATAGGTCAGTTATATGTTACAACAGATAAAGTTCCTGGTGCAATATATCAGTGATCTATTTTTATTGTTTCCAACGGATTACTCATCCATTGCAACAAGTCATTTATATGTTGCAACAGATAATAAACCTGGTGCAACAGATTAGTGATCTATTTTTATGGTCCTTTTTGGAATAAATCTAAATAATATTGATCCAACAGATAACTCAATTTCCAACAGATGAGTGATATATTTCAATAGTTCAGTGAACTATTTTTATTCTCTCCAAAGGTTTGCTCATCGTTGTAACAAGTCAGTTATATGTTGCAACAGATAAAATATCTAGTGAACCAGATCAGTGATCTATTTTTATTATTTCCAATGGATTACTCATCCATTGCAAAAGGTCATTTATATGTTGCAACAGATAACAAACCTGGTGCAACAGATTAGTGATATATTTTTATGGTTTCTAACGGATTACTTATTCGTTGGAACAGGTTAGATATATGTTGCATCAGATAAAATACCTGGTGCAACAGATTAGTGATATGTTTCATGTTTTCCAATGGTTTACTAATTTGTTGCAACAGTTGGTTATATATTGCATCAAAAAAACATACCTAGTGCAATAGATTAGTGATCTATTTTTATTATTTCTAACGGTTTACTCATCCGTTGCATTCGGGTCGAACATATTAGAGATCTATTTTTATTGTTTCCAATGGTTTAATCATCCGTTGCAATAGATCAGTTATATGTTGTAACAAATAACATACCTGGTGCAACAGATGTGTTGTCTGTTGGAACTATTTTTTTTATCGTTGTGAATATTAGATTTACTGTTATCTTTTTTTAATGATGCATTAATCAATTATATTCTATTTTATGTTCCTGTTAATTTAATATAATATGGCTCCAAAAAGAAAAAAAATGAATCAAGTCCAAGTAAAGGAACAAGTGCAGTAGCTCTGCTACATCCACCACTCTATGAGCTTGCTTTACAAGTGTTATCTCAATCAGGAGTAGAAGATAATGAACACGGGGAGGAGGAATGTCTCAAAAGAGATGATCCAAATGCTAATAGCCCTTCAGCCGAAGAGTTGCTCAAAACCTTCAGTATTGATTATTATCCTGTGAGAATATAGTGCGATGGTGCCACAGATTTAACGGGTGATTTCGTGGTTAAGTCATCCATGGAAAAATCTTTTGACACCTTCAGAAAAATACTCCGAGAACAAAAATTGGATGCTTATTTCAGGGAAAGCTGCTTTGGGCAATATCTTGATTTGTCAGAGGACAACAATGCTCGTTTCTAGATAAAAATGGTATACGATCATCTCAAGCACAGGTTTATGTATAAAAATAAAGACAAGATGGATGAGGTGTGGATAAATTACTGTGGCATGCCTGTTTGTTTTGGTTGGAAGGAGTTTGCCATAGTTACCGGACTAAAATGTTATCCTCCTTCTCCTTCTTAAGTTATACCTACTCTGACCCAAAAGAAAGAACCTCGCACACCTAAAAAAGGCAAAGGCAAGTCGAGTGATCATGAGGACCTGGTGTCCATTGTTGGTCCAAGCTTCAAAAATAAAAATTTAATAGAAGCGTTGAAAGGTAAAGGACTCTCAAAGAAGCACAAGAAATTATTGTGCTTGGTTTGGTTTGTACATAATATTCTTTGGGCCGGAGACGTTAACAACAACATAAGTCCCGGTTTAATAAATCTCTCCGAGGATCTTGAGGCATTTAATAGCTATCCTTGGGGTTATAAAAGTTTCAAAATAATTGTCCAATATTTATTGACTACGTTAACGCCAAAGATAGTCAACTTATATGAGTTTCCATGGGCCTTCATGGTAAATATTTCCTTTATCATGATATGATTCATCATTTTTTTATTCAATAATGCTTTTGATTTATTGGCGTTATGTTATAGGCTTGGGCATTTGAAGTCATTCCTTATTTGAGACAACAAGTGAACTACCAGGAAGAAGTTTCCTGTCTAAGAATCCTGAGATGGTTGTCAGCCAAAACAGATAAAAATACAAAATTTCTTGATTTTTTCAATACCCCAAAGGAAGCAGTGAGCCCAATTCTAATCAAGTTTTTATTTTAATTAATGATTATTTTAAATGATCTTATTATCTTTCTAATATATGTACCAATTTATTTTAGATTGTCCATCCGTGGCTTGTTACGACCAATCGGGAGTTGAAGTTGCCATTTTTCGTTACTTTACGGTCTGTGAAAACTTTATCGGACCCTAAGATCATTGATGGAATAAAAATGGAATTGTTTAGAGCAACGGCCATCACAAGAAAAATAATTTTGGAGGGAGGGCTTGTTGCTCTTGACGATGGTAGTCGTAGTGGTAGTAGTAGTGGTGCTACTGTTGGGGCTAATAATGCTCCTCTTACCTTTTTTGAAACAACAAGCCATTATGATTATGATCATACTGGTTGTACAGACTATGCCACATCTTGTGAAGGTTCTGCATGCAAATGTCAAGAATGCAGGGTGAAACACGATGGAGTAATTAATTCTATTAATGCACTAACTGCTTCTGTAAAGGAAATTACATCTAAGAGGGGTGTCATTCCATCAAAGAGGACTTCATATCAATACACTCCACTAGATATCAAGGCGGTTAAGAGGAGAAGGAAGGATATTTCCAAGGCATCATCAAGCATCGAAAAAAGCAAAATTGCAACGCTTTTGTCTTTGTCTTGCACTGATGTTTAGTGTGCAAGGGCCACAGAAGAGCAGCATGAGCCAAAAAAAGTGAATGTACATAACCTATTCCAATAAAGAAACAGGCACATATCTATTTTAAACAGATGATATATCTGCTGAAAATTATCAAACAGATATATACATCTGTTGCAACTGTTGTCTAACCTATTGCATCAGATGCATTATTTGTTGTAACAGATGAGTCTTATGTTGCAATAGATGGATCAGTTGTTCGAAATTATCATACTGCTTTGATTTACCTATTCAAATTCATCCCAACAGATGATTCATCTATCGCAACATAAGAATCATCTGTTGCTCTAGATGGATAATCTATTGTATATCTGTAATTAGCATTGATAATTTTGGCTTTCCAGGTGGATGTCATGGTTGAAGCCACTGCTGAAGAGAATAATATCATAGTTTATAATCCATCAACTGCTTCCAAAGAAGAAGAAAAAGTGGAGCCTGTCAGTTCGAGAGAATTGAAGAATTACCTATTTGAAGGGTTCAACATCTCGGACGAGGCACCAAAAACACTAACGCAGTTGATCAACAACTATTCAGCATGGATTACTGATGGGTTGTTAAAGAATCATGCCGAAAGGTACATAAATCAATTTTAAAAGATATTGGTTTGGACGATTCTTGTTGTAAGAACATGATATTAACACATATAAATCATCATGGAGAAAATAAAATGGCAAACGCTACAAAGTGAACGAATCGAGTCTTGGTTTTGATATGTTCAACTTTGTTTTTGCACATCTCGGAATGAAGAATTGGTTCTATTTGATGTCACAGCCCCAAACTTGCTGGAATGATGAGGTTTAAATGCTATACATATTACTATTAATTAATACTTTATTTAATTGCATCTGCGTATTAATTTTTTTGTCACGTAATTCAAAATGTTTGATAATATGAGCAGCACATAGTTGTCATTTTTTACTACCTCTGAAAGAAGGCAAAGTTGCAAACACAAGAATAATATAGATATACGATAGGCAATTGTTTGTACAAAGTTAACATCAATAATACCAACGATAGGTATTGTCAACAACAGCCGGAAGTTTTCAAAAATGAGGAATGCTTAATCAACATCATCAAAGGTTTTAGAATTCCGGATAGCTTACCTTGTCATTTGGTTGATGGAGTGTACATCTCAATCAATTGTGACAATGAATTCCATTGGGTTTTGTCTATCATCGTTCTAAAAGAGAGGTGCATCTGAGTTTATGACTCGATGTTGCGAAGAAGACATTTCGAGCCTTCGTCTGAGATACAAAAGCTGGCCAAAATATTGCCTACTTACCTTGATATGAGTGGCTTTTTAGACCAAAAGGTTCGTACTAATTGGTTGATGATTGAAGCATACCAGGATAAAATGAGTAATCCATTTGATGCACAATATGTTGAAGGAATTTCTCAATAAACCATTGGTAGCCTATAAGTATAAGTGTCATGATTTGTTTCATTTCATAAATTTCACAATGCTTGCATGAACTGCAAGATATGGATTATCTATTTTTTAAAATGCAGAAATTGCGGTCCTTTTGTTACCGCTTACGCCAAGTATTTGAGAGATGGATTACAAGTACCAAATGATGGACTTGATGTCGGATTACTCCGTAAAAGAAATGCTGCTCTTTTATGGAAATACAGAGAAGCGAAAGCTCAAAAGCCATATGCAAGCGACACTTAAGATCCACAATGACCAAAGCCGAATTCTGTAATACTTGATGAAAAACAACTTGTCCGTATTGATTAGATCTTTATAGCTTGAGTTCGTCAATGTAATAACATATCCTCCATGGTTTAACTTGTTGATTTATTTGTAGAGTAGATCATTTGTGCCCATAATAATTTTTTTACATTTCATTTATTATATGTAATTTTCTAAGGCTTCGATTTATTTATGTTGCCTATGAATATAATTTAATCCTTAGTTTTGAACATGATAATTGAAATGGAATACTAGATTCAAATATCGCAACAGATAATACATCTGCTGCAACAGACGACATATCTTATCAAATAGATTTAGACATATGTTGCAACATGAGATGCAACACGTAGGTCATCTGCTGGAAATTATATAACAGGTCTTCCTATTTTTTTTATTTTCTCCAATAGATTACTGATCAGTTTCAACAGATAGATTATATATTACAACAGATTGTATATTTGTTGTGGCAGACAAACTGGGAACATCTGCATAATGCAACAAATGACCAACCTATTCCAACTGATAATCAATCTGTCACAATAGGTACTATATCTGACACAGCAGATATACTATCTATTACAACAGCTATATAATCTATTGCATAATAAAAATTCAACTTTTTCTAGACAGAGAAATTATTCCCACTACATGTAAAGTGAGGTGGCTTGAAATAAAAAATTATTATCGTGTTCGTTTCCATCTTTGTACATATTTTTCTTTGTACACGGGCTCGAATCATTTAGTTAGGTCATCTGCTGGAAATTATATAATAGGTCTTCCTACTTTCATGATTTATTACAACAGATTATCTATCAGTTGCAATAGATAGATTATATATTGCAATAGATTGGACATCTATTGCGACAGACAGACCGGGAAACATCTATTAATGCAACAGACAACCAACCTACTCCAACAGATAATCAATCTATCACAACAGGTATTATATACGTTACAATAGATATACTATCTATTACATTATAAAAATTTAACTATCCACAGACATAAAAATTATTGCCACTACATGTAAAGTGAGATGGCTTGAAATAAGAAATTGTTATCATGTTCGTCTCCATATTTGTACATTTTCTTCTTTATACATGGGATCCAACCATTTAGTTAGTACCCCATAATCCCAGGCCCATTGAATCTTTCCCACAATGGTGTCACACATACCGGTCATTTCTGTGTCGGTCAGCAAACACTCAATGTATGCAAGCGAGTACGGCCTGTACGCTGCATTGGTTCTATTTCTCTGTAGATTAGTGTTCTTATTTTGACCTTCGAAATCCCATGATTCCTTCATCAAGACTTCATCCGAAAAATGATCCATCAGCTTACTCTGCATCCACAACTTGGGTAACAACTTCAAGAGTGGCTGCATTGGGCTAAAAACTTGTCCTGGCTAAAGACAGTTAAGTTGTAGTCATAAACCTTAATCTTTCCCTCGTAGAGTAGTATCTCAACAGCGACAAAATGTTAGACCTCCACATTCATGACTGCAAGGATTCTCTTTGCCTTGGTCCATCTCTTGTCGTGTCGATATGGCCTCTTTCCTCTAACATATTCAACCGCTTCTTCATCCCATTGGAACATAGAAACTAACTGATCAAGTCTTGGGCCACCGAAATCAGTTTGCTTACAGATATCAGTGTACCTATCCTTGAAATTATTGTAGAAGTTGAGGTCCATTATCCTATCGGCAGCATCATAAGCATCCGGGTACGCTAATTGTCTGCCCCTCATGAGGCAGAGAATTTCATCAACATACTGTGGTATAAGAAGACAATTAATTTAAATAGGTTAGTAATTGTAAATAATAAAAACACAATGGAAAGAATCCGAGGTTCTCTGAATCAGTTCACAGATTACCCGGCCAACGCAACTCATGCAATAGATGTGTATTATCTTGCAATAGATTACATATCTATTTCATAGATTTTTCTTCATGGAGTAGATTGGAAGGCTAGGTTAGGAAAAGTAAACATACATTGTCCTCATACCACACACGCATATTTGTCATATTCTTGAAGTCTTTGGCTACAAATGAATGCATGGTGTATTCTTTTTTAACCTTCCTCCTGCCATTAATGATTTATTGTAGTTCCTCTTCCTTCTCTTTTCCAATCACGGCGAATATGTCCACCTTCTTCAGCGTCCCCTAAACTTCAACAACTCTTAGAGCGGGAGAAATTACAGTTTTTGCTATTTTTATAACGGACAGAATTTATCTAATCTTTATTCTCTTCCTCCTAACCGCCACTGTAGGAGTGCATGGCTCCCTCACCTCATTGGATGGTATGACACCCCTCCTAGATTTAAATCCTCGACAGCTTCAAAAATAGCCTCTAGCTTTTCAAAGAGTTTATCCTCTCTATCCTTACACACTTTGTATTTGCAATGAGAACATAAGGGTGGGGAGGGGTGAGAGGGACCACTGTAAGGGTGGGAGGGACCGGTGTAGGGTGAGAGGGACCTGTGCAAGGGGTGTTTTCAAAAGTATTTATTTTTTGCAGAGCATGCTCATAATCATGACTCGCAGTAGAAGTAGGAGGAGGATGGTTGCCACCATCATAAACAACTTCCCCAGTAACAACCCCAGAAGAAGCACCCGGATCTGTTGCAGTTTGAGTTTGTTCGTGAAGAGCTTCAACATTAGGCAGACCTTGCCTAACCTCTCTTCTTATGGATGTTTCTCCAGCCAATTCCTTCTTTATTAACTCCACTATTGGGTCTTCTTTTGTATCAACAAGACCCAGAGTAAGAAAAGAAGTCATCCCCAGCTCATCATCGATAGGCACGATCCAAGGATGCACAACCTATTAAAAAAAGACAGGAGGCATTTAAATCATATAACAATAATTATTAGTCAGTTGGGTTACATGGATGTTAACACAGCCAACTTATGCAACAGATGATCTAGCTACTACAATAGTTGATCTGTATGTCGCAACAGATTGACAATATATTGCATCAGATTATACATCCATTGCATAATTTGTATCAGATGGGTAATCTATTGAGTCGGGTTCAGAGAACCAGAGCAGCAGATGGTTAATCTGTTGCGAAATATAGATCGTCTATTGCAATAGATTACCCATCTGTTGCACTAGATGTAGTTGACGGATAATCTATTGCAACAGATAAACCACAATCATAACAGATGGAACATCTATTTCAATATATTTCTTTGAGGCAAATTATTTTAGTTAAAAAAAGACGTAATGCATCATCCGGAGGGTTAAATAGATCAGCGTCCTACTCCTGAATACTTTTTTTGCCTCCCTTTATAGCCGCCAACCACCTAAGGATCCTTGGATGTGAAACCTCATCTGGGTAATCCTTGAACTACTTTCGGAGGGGAGGAATGGCTTCACATACCCAAGCTTGAAAAATGTAAACATGAAGCAAGCAAAAAAAAAGTCATAATAAGTATATAGTCATTATAAATTAATGGATGAGTAAAAATAGTGATCAATTTTACCATGAAATCTCAGGGAAAGCCTTATAATGTGATTAACCCTGTGGATAGCTTTGTCGGTAAATATTTGACTGTCAAGTAGTAGCTGTCATATCCCCAAGGATAGTCGTTGAATTTGTCAAAATCATCAGCAAGCGCTAACTAATCATCTTCTATGACTTTCCTGACGTCTTTTGCTAATAAAACAAAATGGACAAACCAACCTAAGCATAATTTCTCCCTACAATTCTTTGGTATGTCTTTATCCTCGAGATCTGACATTAAATCTGCTTCTTTGTAGCTACTACATCCAACAATGCCCAACAACCCATATTTTTTCCCTTGCATTTGTTGGACCCTTTGTGGGGTGTTTCCTTGATGAGAGGTTCTTCTGGATGATCGCATCTCAAGCCTGTCAATATGGCAAACTCTTTCAACCCAAAACAAACCGGCATACCACAGTAGTTGATCCAAATTTAATCCATCTTTTTTTTGCCCTCCTTCGAATCTTTATCATCCCCTGTGTACTTGATCCTACACTTGAGAAGACCATATACCATGCTCATTGGAAAATAGAGAGTGCGGTCCTTAGGCAGCTGAAAAAAGTATGCAAAGCAGCTCTTGTTAAAAAGTCTGTCTATGTTTTCATTCTTCATAATTCTCCTTAATTCATTAAAACGTTTCCCCAACTGACATTTAATTACAAGATCACCAGTTACTTTGTCAGAGCTATCCATCGGCTTCGCAACTCAAAACCTGTCAATACTAATGGTTTTGACAAAATCATGCTGGGATTTCGATATTATTTCATGCCCCACTAGTGAGGAGGAGTTATCACTTTCCTCGGCTTTATTTTTCCCCGATTGAGATTGTTCAGGAAGTTCCTACGAATCTATATATACTTTAGCCATTTTTGTTGGGTGGTTAGAAGTTGATCCACTTTCAGTTTCTTTTCTTTTGGGAGACATCTTTTAACTACAAACAATAGGAAAAACAAAAAATACATTGCATTTGATGTCTGTATAATTTAAAAAAAAAAAAAAAGCTAAGACAAATTTCAAAAAGTTATTCTATGCCACATTACCAAAAAAATACTCCAACGGATAAGCCATCAGTTGGAACAGATGGGGAATCTGTTTGAAGACGTATTTAATATTTTCCAACAGATATTTAACCTGTTGTAATAGATGGACCACCAATACCACAACCAATGCCACCACCAATGCCACAAAGACCACCACCAATGCCACCAATACCAACACCAAGACCACCACCACCAAAAATACAAATACCGACACCAACAACAACATCCACAAATAATACCACAAATACCATCCAATAATACCACGACAATCAACAAAACACTGAGATAAAAACTAGGATTTTCTCAGGTGCTTCCTACTCTTTTAGAATCAAAACACAAAATTGTTAACCCATTCTTGTAGATAATACAGCTAAAAGTCTTTTGTTTCATCATTAACCCCTAATTTTTAGAATAAGGAACAAATGTAGAACTTTTCTCGAACTCTGCTACCTACAAAGACAGAGAAAACGATGGATACAAGCAAGAATGAAGTCAAAAATAACAACTCTGTGGATGGAAATAGGAAGAAAATTGATCTGTTTTTAAGGGTTGAGCAATATGTTGAGTAGTTGTTGTTTGTATTATTGAGAGAGAGAAAGAGAGAGAGAGAGAGAGAGAAAGAGAGAGAAGTGGGAGTGAGAACATGAGATATAAAATGAGAAAAAGTTTTTCTCGCAAATAAATGATTTGTATGGGTTGATTTATAATTTTGGAAAAGAATGACAAGTTTTGAAATTGTTAATTTGGTCCGAATTGATCTTAATTATTTTTTAAAATTTCAAAAGATACTCCTTCTATTTCATTTTAGTTGACCCTTATTGACTTGGTACACCCCTTAAGAAATTATTTAATAGAGGCTTATTTTACTAAAATAACCCTATTAATTATGCATTGAAAATATGAATTTGAGTAAATACACTTTGTTTAATCATTTAATGTTGAGAGTAATATTGGAAAAACATAATAAAATTCTCTTGATTTCATCAGAGAGACAACTAAATTGAAAAAAATATTTTTAGAAAGAGGGCCAACAAAAATGAAATGGAGGGAGTACTAGCTTTTAAAACATTAAGTTAATGAGAGCGATTTTCAACTCAGTGTGATTGATCGACGACCCGGGTCGGGATGATTGCAATACCAATACCAATTCCAAAGACTCAGTTGAAGTTGTAGTTGACTCTATGAGCTCATTCATTCATCCCTACTTCCACCTAAATCAATGTAGGTATTATTAATCCCAACATTAAGTTAATGAGATCGATCGGCGACCCGGGTCGGGACGAACGCAATACCAACGCCAATTGCAAAGACTCAGTTGAAGTTGTAGTTGACCCTATGAGCTCATTCATTCATCCTTAGCTCCACCTAAATCAATGTAGGTGATATTTATCCCAACATTAAGTTAATAAGATCGATCGAAGACCCGGGTCGGGATGAACGCAATACTAACGCCAATTACAAACACTTAGTTAAAGTTGTAGTTGACCCTATGATCTCATTCATTCATCCCTACTTCCACCTGAATCAATGTAGGTATTATTAATCCCAACATTAAGTTAATGTAACTCCCCAAAATCTCATTCCGAGATGTCACACGGTGCTTAAGGCTACAAGTAGCCCTAAGCTAACCCTTTGAGCCTGTTACTACTTCTAACACTTACTTATAAGATGGATAAAGTAAAACAATGGTACTGTCATAACATATCTCAACCGAAATAACAAAAGAATACTATCTGAATAGCAACATGCTGAAAAGTCTAAAATACCACTGATAGTCTAGTTTGACAAAGCCTCTACTACTCAAGAACTAGAGATCCATTGGGACAGATCCCCAACTGACTCATACTCAACTAAAAAGAAATAACCCAACTACTATAAAGACTGAAATCAGGGAAAATAAGTCCTCAAACCATAAGGACTCACCAACTATGGAGGTGTAGATCAAGGTACTCAGAGATCACTGACGCTGCTGAGACTGAGCACCTAAACCTACATTATAAGACAATGTAGCACACAGACGTATATGTGGATTAGTACTTTAAGGATGTACTGAATATATGGGGGTGTATGCGATACTAAAAATAATAATATCATCAATCTTTACAGAAATTATGCATGCTAATATAACTGACTCACATAGCTCGAATAATCTCAAAATGCATATCTCGTAAATTATGAATAATGGAACATATAGTATAAATCTCATCTCAAGGAACATACTTTACTTTAGAAACTGATTACTTTCTCTTACTAATAGGGAAAACTACTTTCTTCTTGGGAAAATTTTACTTTAAGAAACTACTCTGAAAAATCTTACTATTAGGGATGTTCTCTTAACCGACATACACCATGCGAGCTACATGGAGTCCAACGTCTTGTCCTTATAAGGAAGAAACCTCATGTTGGGGAGAGGCGTCATACTCTAGCCAGGGAGTATAACCTCAACTCAGTAATCACTATCTCGGCCTCGGGCCCATAAATCTCAATCCTATGGTGGCACGTAGTTTTGGGGTATGAAACCGTAGTAACTTACCCAACTCAGTAATAAATACCACTCCCTTTAGTTAGCTACGCTCATCTCATGGAAATCCACTTTAAAATAATCTTGTGGTTCATAAAGAACCCAACTATAAAATTTGTAATCTCATTTAGAAAAGTGGATTTCAAAGCTACTATGACTGTCAAGGTCAAAACTTTCTCAATAATCTCAAAATACTCAAATCATGGGTACTTATAGCACAAAATTTCTTAAAATTACAATCTCAAATAGGGATTAGTGACCCATATATCAATCTCACGTTAAGACGTATCAAAATTCATACTCGATATCATAAAGACTCATAAATCATATAAAAATCTAGAAATTTTTAGCAATATACATTATAATCTCAATATACTCATGTACTTCAATTTCTAAAAACATTGAAACCATCATAATCTCAAGAAATAATAACATAGGGTATAAACCCATACTTCAATTTCATAAGAAAACATGTAAAACCATATATCTTTGAAATTAAAACAACTTTTGGTCACAAGGACGAAAGGAGTGTCCTTTTTCAAACCCCACATACCTTAAATTATGACTTGTAGATGAACAAGCTTTCTTGAGGCTCTTTTTAGTACTCTTGAGTGAGGTTTCTTGAAGCTTTTGACTTGGGAACCTTGAATCTTAACTCAATTTATAGAAACTATGGTGGAATCTTAAGGTTGTTGGACAAAGATTTGGATTTGCTCTTGAGGGTTAATCTTGAGATAAATCCCTAGTTCTTGATGCTTTGGATGATTCTGAAGTTCTATGCTTCATTTTGATATATCTAGGTGTTAAAAGGAGTGGGAAAAGACCAAAAATCCCTTTTAAAAATGGCTTTAAAATGATGAACGGGATCTGTGATAGCTCGTGCGATGGTCCATCACTGGCTCGACCGTCCGTCGGTCCGACCGTTGTAGTTGGACCAGAATAGAGGCTCACTGCCTTAGTAGCGACGGCTTGGGCGATGGTTCGTCGCAAGCTCGACGGTCCGTTGGCCTGGCCGTCACACTTGGCCAGTAGATAGGTTTACTGCCTTGGTTGTGACAGCTCAAGTAATGGTCCATCGCAAGCTCGACGATTTGTCAACCTGTCCGTCGCACCTGGGCGGTTCTGACAGCTCTCAGTAAAACGGCCATAACTTCTCACTCCGATACCGGATTTGGATGAAATTGGTATCGTTGGAAAGCTAATTCTATTTCCCACACGATAAAAATCCAAATTAGGAAAACTTTATCTAATTTAAAACTACTCACTTTGAAAGTCATTCCTAAATCTTTTCGAGATGGAAAAAGGCTTTACTTGACATGCTCTAAAGGCTTATACTACGAGGGAACTTTACAGGGTCTTACAATATCTCCCCCTTGGAAACATTCATCCTCGAATGTCGCTAGTTAGATTAAGATACTGAGGAACTAAAGATGCATAGCTGAAACAAATGTCTAAACCGTCTTTAAATCTTTCTAAACCTTTGAATACTCCAGGAAGTGCAAGAGATTTCACAGGAATAAATACATAGCTGAATTTGATTAGAAGGGAATTGAATTAAGGAAGAATAATACCTTCGGCTTGATCTGAACTCGCGGTGAAAAGATGCAGGTACTTGGCTCACATATTTGCTTCCGCTTCCCAAGTAGCTCCCTCAACTGAGTGATTCCACCATAAAACTTTGACTAAGGGAACTTCTTTATTCCTTAGTCTGCGGACCTAGTAATCTAGGATCTCAACCAGAATCTCATCAAACGAAAGACTAGTCTAGATATCTGAGCTCTTTGAAGGATCTACTACAGCAGAATCACCAATGTGCTTCTTAAGCATGGAGACATGAAATATAGGATGAACAGCTGGCAACTCTGTAGGAAACTCCACCTCATAGGCTACTTTCCTAACACGGCTTAAAACTCTATAAGGTCCAATATAATGGGGACTAAGCTTCCCCTTTTTCCCAAACATTTTCACCTCTTTCATGAGTGAAATCTTCAAGTACACTAAATCACCCACCTCAAACTCAAGATCTCTTCTTCTCACATTTGCATATGACTTCTGATGACTTTGGGCTGTTTTCAACCTTTCTCTAATCAACTTAACTTTCTCCATAGCCTCAAATATTGCATCAAGTCCAATCACATCAGCTTCACCCACTTCAAACCAACATATGGGTGATCTATATCTTCTACCATACAAAGCCTTAAATGGTGTCATCCGGATGCTAGAGTGATAACTATTGTTATATGCAAACTCAATCAGAGGCAAATGCTTATCCTAACTACCATTGAAATCAAGTGCACAGGACCTCAACATATCTTCTAAAGTTTGTATGGTCCTCTCAGCCTGACCATCTGTCTGCGAATGAAAAGCGAAGCTCAAATGAACTTGGGTACCAAGACCCTTCTAGAAAGCTTTCCAATACTGCAAAGTGAACTGAGTACCCCTATCCGAGATAATGGATAAGGGAACTCCATGCAACCAGACTAACTCCCGGATATACAATCTAGCATAATCCTCAGCTGTATAAGATGTATGCACTGGCAGGAAATGTGCGGACTTAGTCAACCTGTCTACAACAACCCAAATAGAATCATGATGACGATGCAAAAGAGGTAAACCAGTTACAAAATCCATATTCACCTCTTCCCACTTCCAAGTGGGTATACCAAACTCTTGCGACTTACCGCCAGGTCTTTGGTGCTCTACCTTAACCTGTTGTCACATTGCACACTTTCCCACAAATCCTGCTATATCCTTCTTAATGCCTCTCCAGTAATAGATTCCCCACAAGTCATGGTACATCTTGGTAGCACCGGGATGAATGGAATACCGCAAACCATGCACCTCAGCCATAATTATCTACCTCAAATCACCAACACACAAAATACACAATCCATTCTGACATCTCAACACACCATCTCCCCCTTGGGATAAAACTTGTACCTTTTGATCCTTAACTGACTCCTTCAGTTTGACCAAACTAGCATCCATGTCTTGCTACTCCTTCACTTCCAAAACTAAAGAGGATTTAGAACCACTCTGAACCCAAACATTTCCCTTAGCTGAATCAAGCAACCTAACACCCAGTCTAGCCAAACGATACACTTCCCAAGCTAACTCTTTCTTATCTTTCTCCACATGAGCAACATTGCCCATAGACAATCTACTAAGGGCATCTGCCACTATGTTGGCCTTACCTGGATGATACAACATGCCCATATCATAATCTTTTAGAAACTATAACTATCTCCTCTGACGAAGATTCAACTCCCTCTTAGAAAACACATACTGCAAGCTTTTGTGGTCCGTAAATACATCAACATAAACACCATACAGATAGTGTCTCCAAATTTTCAAATCAAAAACCACAGCAACTAATTCAATATCATGGGTTGGGTAATTCTTTTCATGCGGCTTCAACTGTCTAGAGGCATAGGCTATAACCTTACCTCTCTTCATCAATACACAACCCAAACCAACTCTCGAGGCATCATAATACACAACAAAACCATTTGTACCATCACGTAAAGTCAACATAAGGGCTGAGATGAGTCGAGTCTTTAACTCTTGAAAACTTTTCTCACAGGAATCTGACCAAAGGAACTTAACTTTCTTTTGGGTCAACCGGGTCATAGGGGATGCAATAAAAGAGAAACCTTCAACAAAATGGTGGTAGTAGCCAGCTTGATCCAAGAAACGTCTAATATCTGATGGAGAAATAGGTCTAGGACAATTTCTTATAGCTTTTATCCTTTGGGGATCAACTCTAATGCCTTCAGCTAAATAATATGACCGAGAAAGGCTACTGAACTTAGCCAAAATTTGAACTTTCTAAATTTGGTAAACAGCTAATGATCTCTAAGAGTTTGAAAGATAATTCTAAGATGATCTTCATGGTCATTCTCAGTACGGGAGTACACAAAGATATCATCTATGAACACTATGAAAAACATATCAAGATACTGTCTGAACACTCGATTCATGAGGTCCATAAAAGCTGTTGGAGCATTGGTTAGCCCGAAAGACAAGACTAGAAATTCAAAATGACCATAGCGGGTTCAGAAGGTTGTCTTTGGAATATCACATTCCCTCACTTTAAGATGATGATAGTCGGATCTAAGGTCTATCTTGGTGAAATAACTTGCACCTTGCAATTGATCAAACAGGTCAACAATTCTAGGAAGAGGGTACTTATTCTTGACTGTGACCTTATTAAGCTGACAATAGTCAATGCACATACGGAAATAACTATCTTTCTTCCATACGAACAAGAAGGGTGTGCCCCAAGGAGAAATACTGGCCTTATGAAACCTTTGTCTAGAAGATCTTTGAGTTGTTCTTTCAAATCCTTAAGATCTACAGGTGTCATACGGTATGGAGGAATATAAATAAGTTGTGTATCGGGAAGAAGGTCAATCTCGAATACTATCTCTCTATTAAGAGGTACCCCTAGGAGATCTTTCAAAAAGACATCAGAAAACTCATTAACTATACTAACTGACTGAATGGTCGAAATCTTAGACTTAGTGTCCTTAACTCTAACTAGATGGTCGATAAAACCTTTGGATATCAACTTTCTATCTTTGACATAGGATATAAAGTGACTCTTGGGAGATACTAAACTTCTGGACCACTCAAAGACTGTATCATCAGGAAACTAAAACTTAACCACACGGGTTCGACAGTCTATAGATACATAACAAGAGTGAAGCCAATCCATACCCAGAATTATATAAAAATCCATCATCTCCAACTCTATCAAATCAGCAAATATGACTCTATGAAGGACAGTGACAGGACATTTTTCATACACTTTCTAAGTGATAACTAACTCACTACTGAAGTAGAAACTAGGAAAGGCTCAGGAATCTTTATGGGACTCATTTCAAAATTCACATCAACTAATAGGGTCACATAAGAGAAACTTGACCCTGGGTCCAACAGCATATAAACATCAAAGTGAAAGACATAGAGCATACCAGTAATAACATTGGGAGAATCCTTCTATTCCTGATGGGATAGTAAGGCATAAAATCTATTCTGGCACTGACCGCCAGCCGTACTGGATGAAGTGCCCTGAGGAGGGGCTGGACGGGCTAAAGGAGCTGGTTCACTGGTAGTCTGAGTCTAAGGTCGAACATCTATGCTCCCCTGCCTAGCATGCGGGCACTCTCTAAGTCTATGGCCTATCTTTCCACAACCAAAACAACCCCTCTGATTGGCTAAGCACTCACCGAGATAGTCCCTACTATACTTAGTACAAGGAGGATAACGAGGTTTGATACTTACATTGTTCTAGGACCTGGACATAGAAGGCCTATTCCCCTACTTCTGCCTATTTCTGAGCGCGGAAGCACTAGCTGATGAAGGCGTTGGCATAGATAAATGGTCCATAAACTAGGGTCGATTCCCTTCTTGGGATGTAGTCTGGCCATGCTCAAACTGCTCTGATCTAGCCCTCTTATTTCCCTTACTCTATCTTTTTCCCTTATCTTATCTACCTCAATATGTTGAGCATGCATCATCAGCCTGGACAGATCTATATCCCTATTAAGTATAACAGTCCTACACTATTTCAGCACTAAAATAGACACACCGGTCATGAACTTACTCATACTAGATCGGGTGTTAGCTACCAAGTTAGGAGCATACTTGGCTAACTAGTTGAACTTGAGGCAGTACTCCTTAACAGTCATAAAACCTTGCCTTAGGTTCATGAACTCCTCTATCTTTGCTTCCCTCATCTCAAGTGGGAAGAACTTATCCAAGAATGCATCCTAGAACACCTTCCAAGTTATAGGAGCAGTATCTTCCCCTCTATTCTTCCTCCATGAAACAACCCAGTCATAAGCAATGTCTTTTAGATGATAAGATGTTATCTCTACACTCTCTTCCTCAGAAATATGTATGACTTAGGTGATCTTCCTCACTTCTTTAAGATATAACTACGGGTCCTCACCAGCCTTATACCCATAGAACTCTGGCAGATTTATCCGCATGAAATCACGGATCCTAGCAGCAGCTAAGTGACCTCCCTACTGATTTAAAATCGCGGCTTGGTTATTGTCTAGGATATTTGCGGTGACTGCTTGGGCTAACACCTGAAAAGCCGCCCAAAACTAAGCATGAGACAGTCTCATTCAAGAGATCAATAGGCTGAGGTTGCTTATTATAATTCCTACAGGCATTAGCTCTTTGGGGAGGCATTTTCTAAAAGAAGAGAGCATGAATTAATATCTGAGGGAGACAACTGTAATCACGTTAGATTCTGAATGAAAGAGATGATTTTTTACTAAAACGTCTTGTAGCCTCTTGCTCATAGATGAGGCGCCCTACACACCGATGATCAAGACTCTACTTAACGCGTCTTGTCAAACTCCCTAGGACTGCTTAAACCTTAGGCTTTGATACCATGTTTGTAATGCCCCAAAATCTCATTTCAACACGTCACACGGGGCTTAAGGCTACAAGTAGCCCTAAGTTAACCCTTTGAGCCTGTTACTACTTTTAACACTTACTTTTAAGATGGATAAAGCAAAACAATGACACTGTCATAACATATCTCAACTAAATAACAAAAGAATACTGTCTGAATAGCAACATGCTAAAAAGTCTAAAAGACCACTGATAGTATAGTCTGGCAAAGCCTTTACTACTCAAGAACTAGAGAGCCATTGGGACAGATCCCTAACTGACTCATACTCAACTGAAAAGAAATAACCCAACTATTATGAAGACTGAAATCAGGGAAAAATAGTTCCTCGAACCATGAGGACTCACCAACTATGGAGGTGTAGATCAAGGTACTCGAAGATCACTGACGCTGCTAAGACTGAGCACCTGAACCTATATTATGAGACAATGCAGCAAATAGACGTATATGTGGATCAGTACTTTGAGGATGTACTGAGTATATGGGGTGTATGTGATACTTAAAATAATAATATCATCAATATTTACATAAATCATGCACGCTAATATAACTGACTCACATAGCTCGAAGAATCTCAAAATGCATATCTCATAAATTATGAATAATGGAACACATAGTATAAATCTCATCTCAAGGAACATATTTTACTTTAGAAACTGATTACTTACTCTTACTAATAGCGAAAACTACTTTCTTCTTGGGAAAATTTTACTTTAAGAAACTACTCTAAAAAATCTTGCTATTAGGGAGGTTCTCTTAACCGACATACACCATACGAGCTACATGGAGTCCAAGGTCTTGTCCTCCTAAGGAAGAAACCTCACATTTGGGAGAGGCGTCATACTCTTTCCAGGGAGGATAACCTTAACTTAGTGATCACTATCTCGTCCTCGGGCCCATAAATCTCAATCGTACGGTTGCACATAGTTCTGGGGTATGAAACCATAGTAACTTACCCAGCTCGGTGCTAAATACTACTCCCTTTAGTTAGCTACACTCATCTCATGGAAATACACTTTAAAATAATCTTATGGTTCATAAATAACCCAGCTATAAAATCTGTAATCTCATTTAGAAAAGTGGATTTCAAAGCTACTATGACCGTCAAGGTCAAAACTTTCTCAATCTCAAAATACTCAAATCATGGGTGCTTATAGCACAAAAGTTCTTAAAATTACGATCTCAAATAGGTCTTACTGACACATATATCAATCTCACGTTAAGACATATCAAAATTCATACTCGATATCATAAAGTCTCATAAATCATATAGAAATCTGGTAATTTTTAGAAATATGCATTATAATCTCAACATACTCATATAATTTTTAGAAATATGCATTATAATCCTAACATTAAGTTAATGAGAGCTCATTTCAACTCAGAGTGATCGATCGACGACCCATATCGGGATGAACGCAATTTCTAACAGATATTTACATTTGTTGCAACAGATGGCATATCTATTTTAATTATCAAATAGACATTTAAATCTATTGTGACAAATGACTAAGCTGTTGGAAATTTTCAAATAGATATTGGTATCTTTTGTAACAGCTGATTTATCTGTTTGGAAATCTTTTTTTTCTTTTAATTTTAAAGCAAGCTTCTGTCCGAGTAAGAGTTACTAGTACGAGTAAGTACTATAAAATGCGGTAAAAAATGAAGAGTTTCTTTTTCTTGGATTACTCAAAAATGTGTTCATTGAGTAGTCTTATCTTGTCTTTTCAATGTCACTAGTCATCTGTTAGAACATATACAAACAAATACTTAATTATCAAATAGACAATTACATTTGTCGTCACAGATGATTGAGCTATTGGGATATTTAAACAGATATTGATATCTGTTGTAACAGTTGACATATTTAATTATCAAATGGAAAGGGTTTTTTAAATAGATATTTGTATTTGTTGTAATAGATGACTGTGTTGTTGGGATTTTTAAACAAATATTGCTATGTATTGCAACAGATGACATATCTGTTTGAAAATCTTTTTTTCTTTCAATTTTAAAACAAGCTTCTGTCCGAGTAGATAAAGTAGTAAGTACTACTTACAAAATGCGGTAAAAATGAAGAGTTTCTTTTTCTTGGATAACACAAAAATGTGATCATTGAGTAGTCTTATCTTGTCTTTTCAATGTAACTAAACTAAGTCTTCCTTGTTCCCTTCAAATTATTAATGAATAATAATTATATTAATTAATGAATATTAAAACTCACGTCTACATACACGATACATCTAGAATTATCTCATCTCCTCAGCTTCAATCCTAAATTTATTTTATTCATCTCTCATCTTTTTTTTTCTCTCATCTTTAGCTTAGGTTTTCACAATTTTTTTCTCTCTTCTCTCTTTTCTATTTTCTTTATCATAAAGTTCCTTCCAGATCTAAACTGATTCATATCTTTTCTCGACTGAAATCATTGTTTTGGTCCCCTTTTGACACTAAGGTATGGTTCACTATTGCTCTTTCATTCTTGTCTTCTTCTTTGAAAGTTATTTACATCTATTTTTTTATTTAATTACCATTTACTCATATGATATTTATTTAAAAATTTGAAGTAACTTTTAAGATTGAATAAACAATCCGAGAATTTTATTATAATATGCAAAAAAAGTATTCTGTTGGGAGAAGTTAAAAAGGCTTGTTGGCAGTATCATTTTTTGGTATGTATTTTATTTGTTTCTTTATTGTTTATGTTGTTATTAATGTTGTTGTTAGGGTTGGTATTGTCGGAAGTTGTGGTGTGGTGTTGTTGATGGTGTTGGAACAAAGGATGTTACTTTTTTATTGTTGATGATGTTGGAACAAATATTGTTGTTTCTTTGTTGTTGATGTTTTTTATTTGTTATTTATTTATAGTTTATGTTGTTGTTGATGTTGCAACAGAGAGAGAACTGTTGGAACAAAACAAACCACCAGCAAGGCTGGTTTGATATATTCTAACAGACTCCAAATCTGTTGCGACAGACTCCAAATCTACTGCAACAGACTTCACATCTGTTGCAACAGACTCCACATCTGATGCAATAGACTCTATATCTATGATCAGATGAATAATGTTCTTTTTGATGAATAATATTGTAGATATAAGGAACTGACAGTTGATCAACTTTTTCCCGACCATCACAAGAGACTGCAGTAAATATGGGTTCGGAGGAATAAGCTACATGCAGATAGAACCACTTTATACGTGGGAGGTATGTATTACTGATAATGTTATCGTGGAAACACACATGGAGTACACTGATTTTATGAATCCTATTCTTACCAATTAGTCATAGATCGTTCAAACAAGATATTTATAATTTTACAGTTAAGTTTGGTAGGTTTGAACTGATAAGGTTGAGGGACCATGAATATGGTTTTGATACCCTATTAAGATTTAATGTCGGTTGTTGCTCATGTTTATTTATCAAGCATTATAAATGGATCTAGGTTTGATGTCGTTGTAAAGAGATTCAATAGTTATTGGACTAACTTTTAGGGTGCATTGAACTCTGAGAAGGCCAGCGAAGCCTAGCACTACATTTAACAAGAATAGAAAACCAATATAGTTATTTCCCTAGCCCAAATTTATATGGTTGGGTTGCTCAGGGTGATGATTATACGCCAATAGGTGCGGTAGGAAATGCCTTCGAGGGAAAATAGGTGGTTGATGAAAGACTATATCATCTGAGAGCTAATTGAAGAGCAGACATAGGGTAGAAAGTAACTTCTAGCGAATCTGGCTGATGAAATTATCTTAAAACAACATGATAAATCTGAATCAAATGCAAATATGAAAGTGTAATCGGCAATGTCTATTCATCTGTTGTCTCTCTGAAAGAAAAATAGTGCAGATGGAAACTTTGATAAGGAGTTGCAACTAGGTAGCGTGGTCGAGATTATCACCTAGATAGAAAATAGTAGAAGTCCAAGAAAGCAGACTTACGGGCATCGAGGGTTGAAATAATGTACAGTAAGTCTAGAAAACTTGCACCAACAGCAACTGCAATTAAAGTAAGGAATCTAAGCGAAGGCGGCAATTTCAGAATTTTAAATTGCATCCCACGCATTCTTGTTTGTGGTTTTGATTAGGTCCACTGTTGTTGACCTGATCAGAACCACAAACGTGATTGAAAGGAAAATTGAGTATCATTACTTCCATAGAAATATGGTTATAATTGATTGTGTTTTATATCCTTATCATGCTTTCAACATTTCTTGGAGAAGATCAGAGGCTTGCTGTAGTACTTAAATCCCAATAATTTTCAAGCTTACGTCCAGCTTGCTTATTTTGTATTCAAGATGGTCGTTGTCATCTTCGAAGTTGGTCAAGAATTCTTGGTATCTTGTGAGCTCGATCAAGAACACCACCTTTAAAGTTGTGGCATTTTAGAAGGCCTTCAGAACACTCTCTTCATAATCCTTAAAGGATACATGGAGGGTCACTGTGTTTGTTTTTAGGTCAAAATGTGTTGATACACACTCAAGATATGGTCCCAACCATTGAACATCACACTTTTATCGAGCGTTTCTCAATGCATGTTTCTCAACCAATTTGATAAATTAATAAGCGAGGAGTTACATAGCGTGTGATTTAAACCGACTCTACCATGCCTATAAAATATTACGTAACTCCAGGCTCATTACCCTATCAAAAAAATTGGCTCGAGTTAGTGCAAAAATCAAACGAGATCAATCTCTCAGCCTTTCTTCTGATCTTTATTCTCTAATTATAGATGAAAAGATATCTGTTATGCAAAAGTCTACACCGTCGCCAAAAATGCTTGCCAGGGCGCAAGTCTTCAGATGGACTCATCAGTAATCTCTTAGTATCAAGTGATATTGAGAGATTACTAGTCATGCCTTCTCAAGATGTTTTCTACGGCAAGAATTTCTGTTGATGACAAGATATCTACCATGCGAAAGTCCACACCGTCAGTAGAAATTCTTAACCGAGAGAAAGTCTTGGGAAGGCATTATTAATAATTTCTCAACATCAAGGAAGTCTTGTACGAAATTCTTCAGAAGACTTTCAAAAATAAGGAAGTTTTCAGCAATGACTATACATAATTATCATCAACCACCTCACTAGATTCACTCCTCATACAAAAGAAAAGGCAGAATTATTTTCAACCAATCAAAGATGAATTAAATGCTAGATTTAGTTCATCTTTGTTTGGTTTGTTAAATAAATAACATGTGAATGCAAATGAAAATATTTTTGCCTTTTCTTTTGTAGGAGGATTGAATCTGGTGAGGTTGTGGATGTCGTAATTATGTGTAGTCATTGCTGAAAACTTTTTTATTTTCGATTGTGTTCTGAAGACTTTCGTGCAAGACTTCCTTTATGTTAAGAGATTACTAATAATGCCTTCCCAAAACTTTTGCTCTGTCAAGAATTTCCGCTAACGGTGTAGACTTTTGCATGGCAGATATCTTGTCATCAATAGAAATTCTTGTCGTAGTGAACGTCTTGAGAAAGCATGACTAGTAATCTCTCAATATCACTAGAAAATAAAAGATTACTGATGATGCCATCTAAAGACTTTCACCCTAGCAAGCATTTCTGGTGATGGTGTAGACTTTTGCATAGCAGATATCTTGTCATCTATAATTAGAGAAGAGCCATCAACAGAAATACTAAGGGATTGAACTCATTTGATTTGTGCACTACCTTGATTAATTTTTTTATAGGGTAATGAGCCTGAAGTTACGTAATATTTGATAGGCTTGGTAGAGTCGATTTAGATCACACGCTATGTAACTCCTCACTTATTAATTTATCAAATTGGTTGAGAAAGCTGCATTGAGCAACGCTCGATAAAAGTGTGTTGTTCAACTGTTGGGACCATATCTTGAGTGTGCATCAACACATTTTGACCCAAAACAAACACAGCAACCCTCCATGTATCCTTTAAGGCTTCTAAAGAAAGTGTTCTGAAGTCCTTCTTCAATGCCACAACTTTGAAGGTAGTGTTCCTGATCGAGCTTACAAGATATCAGAAACTCTTGACCAACTTCGAAGATGGCAATGACAAGCTTGAATACAGAATTAGAAAGCTAGATGCAAGCTTGAAAATTATTGAAATTCCCAAATTAGAGCAAGCCTCTGATCTTCTCCAAGAAATGTTGAAAGCATTCTAAGGCTATAAAACACAATCAATTATAACTATATTTCTATGGAAGTGATGATACTCAATTTGCCTTTCAATCACGTTTGTGGTTCCCATCAGGTCAACAGCAGTGGACCTAACCGCAACCACAAACAAGAAGGCGTGGGATGCAATTTAAAATTCAGAAATTGCCGCCTTCGCTTAGATTTCTTACTTTAACTGCAGTTGCTGCTGGTGCAAGTTTTCTAGACTTACTGTACATCATTTCAACCCTCGATGCCCGTAAGGCTGCTTTCTTGGACTTCTTATATTTTCTTTCTAGGTGATAATCCCAACCACACTACCTAGTCACACCTCCCTAGAAAAGTGTCCATCTACATTAGTTTTCTTTCAGAGAGACAACAGATGAATTTACATTGCCGAATACTCTTTCATATTTTCACTTGATTCAGATTTCTCATGTTGTTTTTAGATAATTTTATCGGCCAAATTTTCTAGAAGTCTTACTTTCTACCCTATGTCTCCTCTTCAATTAGCTCTTAGATGATATAGTCTTTTATCAACTCCCCTTTCCCTCGCAGGCATTCTCCTTCGGCTCCTTCTGGAATATAATCATTTTCTCGATCAACCCTTTCATATAAGTTTTTCCAGGGGAATTTCTATTGGTTTTCAGTTCTTTTTTATGCATTACAAGGCTTCGAAGGTGTTATCAAAGTCCAATACACACTTAAAGTTAAGTCCAATCGCTATTGGTTCTCAGCAATGACACCAAATATTGATCCCTTCTCAAAACTTGACACGCATAAACATGTGCAACAACCATCAGTAATTCAAAATAGGGTATCTGTATTATATTTATGAGGCCCTCAACCCTGTCAATTCAAACCCATTAAACTTTACTATGCAGGATCTTGTTTGAATGATCAGTGCCTAATTGGTTAAAAACTGCATTCACAAAAATATTGTACTTTATGTGTGTTGTCCCGATGACCTCATCAATAATACTTCTTCACTCACACACATATGATAGTGATTTCATCTGCACGCACCTTATTCTTCCTAGCCCATCTATGGCTTAAATTGAATAAACAGATGACTAGCAAGTTGCAACAGACGCCACATCTGCTGGAAAAGTAAATTGATATATCCATCTGTTGCAACAGATTGTCAATATATTGTAAGTTATCTAACAGATGGATTAAATTTTGTAACAGATTACCCATCTGTTAGATTTATTTTAAAGCAATTTTCATTTCTTTCCGAAATACAATAAAAAGATAAAATATTATATTTAGATCCATTTTTATTTAATTTATATATTCGAAAAGTCACCAGTTTTATTTAATTAAGGGATATATGAACAGTCGTGGCTTCTTGTTTGACTATTAGTCACCCCTTCCAATTCAATCATTTAAAAATAGGTCTCTCTGGCCTCCTTTCCTTACTCTCTCCCACTCATTCATTCTACTACAGTTACAGTACAAATATGGTTGATCCAGGTTCGTACAAGAGGATTCATATGGAGTCCTTGCGATAACTTCAAAGGCAGTTTGATGACCTCCAGAGGATTTGGCCAATTTCGGAGCAAGGCTGAGGAGGGCGGCCCTGCTGCTGCCGAATGAAAATTGTCCGATTGACAATAATAATAGTAATAATAATAATAATAATAATAATAATAATAATAGTAATAATAATTAGGTTATGTTTTTTCTTTCTTTTAGCGTATGTATTGGTTTGGTTTGGTCGACTTTGAATTTTTAATTCCTATTTAATATTTAATTATCATTCTATTTATTTCATATTCTCAATATTTCAACGGTTAGAGGTAGGGATTGAGCACTCGTGGAAACAGCGGGTGGGTGGTGAAAAGTCATGATTCTCCTAAAAACAATTTGTTAATAAATAATAAGGAACAAAATAATATACACAATTTATAACCGTAAAAGAAAGATTATTTAATGGGAAAAGACATCGTTTCCACCCCAAACTATACCCAAAAAGTCGAAGCCACACCTAAACTATAATAGTGGCCTATTACACACCTAAACTATAAAAAATGAAACTATTTACACCCTGTCAGGATACCACCACTTGCATGTGGTGTAGTGTTTTACACGCGCTGCCACGTCAGCACCACATCAGTAAAAAGTATCACATTTTTATAGTTAAAGTGTGTAATAGGTCACTTATATAGTTTAAGTGTGGATTAGAATTTTTGATTATAGTTTGGGGTAGAAACAATGTCTTTTCCCTTAATGTTTTTAGACGTTTACTTTTGTTATTTAATAGGCTGGACGCGCCTAAAATAAGTGTAACACGCGCGCCTTAGAATGGGGGTCGCGGGGAGGTAATAATATCACTTTTATATAGTTTAGGTGTGTAATAGGTCACTTATATAATTTAGGTGTGGCTTAGACTTTTCTTGTATAGTATGGGGTGAAAATGATGCCTTTTTTAAAAAAGAAGTAGCATCATTGGATTATATGATGATTGTGAAGGAAAAGGTGAATTGTCGTAACTGAGACTTTTTTTCTAAACACATTCAACAAACAAAAATAAACAACGTTGCTGATGCATTAAATCCCTCATCTGTTGCGACTGATGAATGAGTTGTTAGAAGAAATCAAAAAAGCTCCTAAAATAGATGGTCGATTTGTTGCAACAGATGGTATATCTGTTGCAACAGATGGGTTATCTGATGCAACAGATATACAATTTGTTGCCATAACTCAATAAAAATAATGGTTATTATTTTATTAAAGAAACGGTTATTGAAAACCAGGTGTCTTCAATTTTTAAATTGAGAAAAGGGTTATTTAAATTTAAGAACTAATTATTATAATAAAAATAAGCTGAAAAGTCATGACTTTTCACAATAATAAAAAATTCACCAGGTTGATTTAATTAAGTCATTTCATTTCACAGAAAACAATAAGGAAATAAATGATAAAACATAATTTAAACCGTAAAAATCTCATCAAAAATATTCTTGTTTTTAAATTTGTTTTATTAATTTATATAATAAAAAGGTCAGCAAATTTGGATTAATGATATGATGATGATTTCTTTGAAAATAAGATAGATTATATGCTGCAACAGATATATTATCTGATGCAACAGGTTATCTATTGTTGCAACGGACGATATATCTGTTATCACAGATGAGTTATCTGATGCAACAAATATATAATCTGTTGTCACAACTCAGTATAAAAATGGTTCCTGGAAAGAACTAATTATTATTAATAATAAGATGAAAAGTCATGACTTATCGCAATATTATTTAATTTAATTAAGTCATAACTTTTTACAGTAATCAAGAATGTCATTAATAAATGGAGGTGAACAATTGCGCCTTTAAATCTATTTTATTAATTTATATAATTAAAAAGTCAGAAATTTTGGATGTCATGATGATAATTTTTTTAAAAAAAAGATATATAGATTATATGTTGCAACAGATATATTATTTGATGCAATAGGTCATCTATTTATTGCAATAGATGATATATCTGTTGTCACGGATGAATTATCTTATGCAATAAATATATAATCTATTGTCACAACTCAGTATAAAAATGGTTCCTGGAATGTCATGACTTATCGCAATATTGTTTAATTTAATTAAGTCATAACTTTTTACAGTAATCAAGAATATCATTAAAAAATGAAGGTGAACAGTTAATTAAAAAGTCAAAAAATTTGGTTGGCATGATGATTATTTAAAAAAAAAAAGATATATAGATTATATGTTGCAACAAATATATTATCTGATGCAACAGGTTATCTATTTGTTGCAAATATCTGTTGTCACAGATGAGTTATCTGATGTAACAGATATATAATCTGTTGTCTCAACTCAATATAAAAATGGTTTCTGGAAAAAACTAGTTATTAATAATAATAAGCTGAAAAATCATGACTTATCACAATATTGCTTAATTTAATCAAATCATAACTTTTCACAGTAAGCAAGAAATGTCATTAATAAATAGAGGTGAATAGTAGAAACTTTTTGCCTAACACATTCAAGTTCAATCCTCTATAAATAGGTCTCTCCTTACTCAATCGTTCATTCTACTACACTCTATTTATTCTTGCTCTTGTTACACCTTCAACTACTTTCTCTTCAAGGACTCGATAGTTTTTTCCTGTCTCTGGTAAGTTTTCTATATGTCCCTCTTTCTGTCATTTTGCCATTCAATTTGAAATACTTGAACGATTGATTCTTATTTTTTATCTTCACTTTCGTCTGAAAGCGGAGGAATGTCTCATTAATTATAACTAACCATTCCATTAAAAAAAATTGAAATAAATATAGAATGAGATATATATATGATATAGAATCAAATATAGAACTATAGTAAAAAATATTTTAATTTTTGTGTCAATATACGTTGTATTACGTTCGAATTCTTTTTTTCTTCACTTTTGATTTTACGTGTGTGTTTTGTCAACCTATGCATTTTGTCTAGATATGGTTGATCCAGTGTGGGATGTCACTATTTTATGAGACACCATGTGGGAACTGTAGAAGGAGGTTCATGACCTGTAGTGAGAGTTGACCGCCATCAGGGTAAGGATGCTGCGGGAGATCCGCAGGCTGAGGAGGGCACTGCTGCTGCCAGTTGAAGATTGACCGGCTGGCCATATAAATAATAATGATGATAATGATGATAATAATAATTAAGCATTTTCTTTTCTTTTACCTATGTATTTTTATTTTTTTGTTTAATAAAAAATTTATGTTCGATGCATTTGACGTTTTAATTCTTATTTAATTTTCATATTGTCTATTTTTTTCTCAACAAATAACATGTGTACAATTAAGGAATAATTTGAATCCAGTATCAATAGCAAGAGATCAATATATGAGTTATTTGTTGGGTTTATGACAGGAGATATATTTTGTTGTTCGAAATAGATTATTCATGTGTTGCAACAGAATAATTATCTGTTGCAACAGATTACTTATCTGGTGCAACAGATTACTTGTTTGTTGCAACAGATAACTAATCTGGTGCAATTGATTATTTATCTATTGCAACAGATTAGTAATTTAGTACAATAGATTATTAATCTGTTAAAACAGACAACTAATATGGTGCAACAGATTATTAATCTGTTACAATAGAATACCTATCTATGTGATTCATATTACGGGCACCTATAACCATAATCATGAATCTACTATTGTAATAGAACATTTATCTGGTGCCACAGATTATGGATCTGCTTAAACAGATTGCTCTTATGTTGCATTCATGTTCGCGTGCTAGCTATTGTTTCAAAAATAGCACACTAGCAGTTACCCAGATGACAAATTCAACTAAAAATCATAATTTGACTTACCAAAGTCTCCTCTCAAAGTAAATGCCAAAGCTGAAAGTGATGTACAAAATAAAATTTGACCTAAGAAATTGGTCAAAGAGCAGCAGTTGCGGTAACAACAACAACAACAATGGTCAACAAGAAGAATATGAAGATGATAATGAAGTATAAGATGATGATAATGAATCAGAAGATGATGAATAAAGCAGCAACAACAATGAGCAACAAATATCACGAAGAGAGAGAAAATAATAACGGATGAGGAAAGAAAAAAATGCGTCTTTTTCCCCTTCGTTTCTCATTATATTAACTAACATTTGGATCAAAGTGTAAATTTGAAAACTTATGGGTTATTTTAAAATTTCTCAAACTTTCTTAATCCATTATTAAATAATTTCCACCTCTACTCAATTATTAAGACTTGTGTCACCTACACCTCATTTTAAAACTTTTTTGTCACCTGTAGCCCAAAACCCCAACTTAGTATCCATAATATATAATATATTAAAAGTATGAAGGGCCTTAGAAATATTGTTTGAACTTTTTTACTATATTAAATGTCTTTCCTTTAGACAAAATTATCTTTTCACTATTTTTTTCTAATATTTAAGAGTTGAAAATTAAATAAAAATATATTTATGGTAAAACTTTTTCTTATTAAAAGTTATCAGAATTTCACTACTTTTTCCCTATTTAAGAATTGAAAATTAATTGAACAAATTTATGGTAAAACCTTTTCTTATTAGAAGTCATCAAAATTAATGACAACTAATACTTTTTCCATTAGTTTAAAGATTTCAAATCAACTAAATTTGATTTTAAGAAGATTTGAAAAATCTAGAAATAAATATAAAACCATTATAATAAGAAATGTTTAAGAAGTACCAAATTTTAAAAAGTTTAAGTACGTAATAAGAATGTAATCAATGATTTTGTAAAGATTTGACTTTAAAAATAAGGAAAGATTTTAAATATAAACAAAAATAAAAATAATAGTAACACAAATATGGTTCAAATTGATGTGTCTCTCTTAGCATGTGGCAACAAGGTAAAGAGGTACTATATGGCAAACGCAAAAGTGATGTTCCATCAACCACTTGGAACTTCTGGTGGTAATATATATGTGTATATGTTTATGTTTACATTGTTATATTAAAGTGTAAAAGATTTTTGTAAAGTTATTTGAACTTTTACACTTTATTAAAAATCTCGCAATAGACAAAATTATTTAATTTTAAATAATAAAACGTTACACGTGTGTGGCATGTGCGGTTAGACTAGTTAGTAAAAAATGTTAAGACATTGGAACTTTGACTACTCTGTCTTGATTGTAATGTCCTTTTTGTGTAATTGACTAACAAAAGGAGTTGTTTGTACTTCTTTTTGAATATTTTTACATGTGTAATGTGTAATTATGATACAATTAAGACATGCTTTTAAAATATCAAAGGAATAATACTCTATTATATGAGTATATATTATCGAAGTTGAACAAACTATGATTACCGATTACCATACCGCAAAAATTCAAAATCGAACATCAAAATATCAACTCATACCAAGTTAATATGGTATGGTAATGTTATAGTGTTTTTAAAATCGAAAACAGAAATTAACATATCAAAGTTTCAAATATCATACCATGCTCACTCCTATATACGAGGGACAGGTGAGTTTGACGATTTCATGAGTGAATTGGGGACTACCCTTATATGCTTGATATACGTGTACATATTTGAAATTTTTTGTGAATGAGGTACTTGTCATAAATTGGAAATTGTTGGAGTCGAGGTTGTTGAATTGGTTGTGATTTAACTATTTTATTAGTTGTATGTATTGACTTGGCTTGATTGAATTTGAATTGGTAATATTTAGTTGACTTGTGATGCTAAAACTAACTATTTATTTGTTGCTTGTATATGGAGTGTATGTCGGCTTGGATATGGGAAACCTGGGGCATTATAGTTGAATTAAGTGTGAACCTCTTACGACTTAATCCTTATTTCTTGTTTGGGATGACTTATTAGGCTATCTCTGATGGTGGATGTCCACATGAAGTTCGAACGGATTAGAGAGTTCCATGGAGAGATAGGAAAGAGAATGTATGTAGTTCTTAGGTAAATCCGGTCTAATGATCGGGGAGCCAGATGGGCAGTTTATATGCCTAACAGGGCCTTCTCCAGGTAGATAAGTGACTTGTTAGGTTCTTGACCTAGGTCTAGGGCTTTTCCTTGTTGTAATTATCCTATTGGACTTACATCGACCCCCAATGTAAGGCCAAGCTTGGTATTCAGGGGTTGTAGGGTTGTGGATTAGGGATAGAATGGTGTCTCGAGAATCATAAATGGAAGATAATAAGGGGTTAAAGCATGCATATTTCCTTTTGAAGGTTTATGTTATATTATGTAATCTAATTATGATCGACTGATTAGGCTTACTAGTATTGTGGTTTGTATTGATGTTATGTCATAACTCAATTTATGAGTCATGATGGTACCTAATTTATCCTGCTAGATGGTAAGTCGAACCATAGACCGGAGCCAGATGCAATGGGCTATCTTGGTGGAAAATGGCGTAAAAGTCGGAAATTAATAATTCAAGGCTTAGATAGCAATAATACAGTCATAATAGTCTAATAGATAGATAGAAAATCAACAACCATCCCAAGACTCGATAATATCGGTACAAGAGCTACTGCAAATAAACTATGAGTACTAAATAGTCTAATACAATTTGTCTCAAAGATGAAAGACTAGACATAGATAAATAGAAAGTAAAAGGGGTTATTCTGACTCCAAGAGCTCACCCAATATCCGAAATCAACCCTGCATGAGTGTTAAATCAGCGGCGGTAACTAGTACTCGGATCTACACCAAAAAGGTACAGAAGTGTAGTATGAGTACCAAAATCTCAGGTACTCAGTAGGCATCATCGGCCGACTAAGAAAAGTCATGATATAAATACGATAAGATACAAGATAAAGTAAGCTAAGTCAAGGCAAAAAGGGACAAACCTGGAAATAAGCTCTGACACTATTGTACATAAATAAATAAATGCATATGAAATAGTAACATAAAGATCACACAACTATAACTACAAGATTGGCCCCCATAAGCCAATAAGTGCAGAAAAGTAAATAACCCAACGCAAGCCCCCATAAGCCTGGAGTATACACTCAAGGAAACTAAGCAACCAAATAGCCATACATTACCAAATTATCAAGCCATAACCAAGAATCCATCCGAACTGTATCATCTCATACATAAATCCTCAATGTCGAACTTGAACTGAAACTAACAATCATTTGTCAAACTTGAACTGGAACTCATATTATCAAGATCAACATCGACTATCAGACTCAAACCAAAATGCAATTTATAAATCATATCAACAAGCCATATTGATAAACTAACTCAATAGACTAATCCAATGAACTATAACTATAGACCATCCTTTTTTCTCATATCTATATGTCGGACCAAGAATCACAACCATAAATCATATTTGTACCCACACTCATAAACCATACCAATACCACATCTATTAAGTCATTCCAATAACCATGCTCATAGGCCATGTCAATAGTCATATTCATAAGTTATTTCAATAATCATATCTACAAACTATTAATTGTATACATAATCCATTAATCACATCTATGAGTGATAATATCAATCATATCGATAGGTCATATCATTAATCATATCTGAAAGTCATATCAATAATCGTATATATAAGCCATATCATTAGCAATACCCAGAATTAGCATCAATCTTTCAATATCCAACTAACATACTCATTAAATATATTCAATCTCCTCAAGTTCAAAACCAAACATTAATAAGGGCATATCATGCATAAATAAGTCTACCAATCCAACATAAGTCTTGGCCTAAAGTGGGCTTGAGAGGCTTATTTCTAATTCTCGAAATTCATTTTATGCAACTTCTATTTCTAACTCAGCTATGGAATATAAGTTCATTCCTAGATGTTGAATAATCTATAATATCCCTAAGATAGTAATTCTTTCCAAACATGAACAACTAATTCAATCCCAACTAAAATAATAGCAACTAAGGCAATTTCCCTTAACTTAAGCTACTAAGGCCAATTTCACCCTAAACATTAATGACTAAGTCAACTTTACCTAGATTGAGTAACTAAAGCATTTTCAATCTAAACATTAGCCAAGAAGTCAAATTCACCTAAGACATGGGTAACTAAGTTTATTACTCCTAATTTACGATTTTAAGATAGCCTAAACGATTCAACTAATTCAAAATATTATCAGTCATACTTCCAAAACCTAAATCTCATCTCATATCTAGCATAATATCATAATCATACTACAAGATAGCCCAATCTATGAAGAAGGTAAACCTAGTCTACCTGGACGCCGAAGAAAAGTATGAAGAATCTACAAAATCACTAATTTTCCTTTTTGAGAACCTTCCTCAAGGTGTAATGCTATCAAAATCATAATCCACTCATCAATATGAGAATAATAATACCCATATTGCACTATTGTACTTCGAGGCTAACATTACGTAAAAATCTCATGTGGAGCCCATTTATGAAATTGCACATTCGAAATCAACACAACATCCCTCTATGGTCAAGGAACCTTTACCCTCAAAATGGGTGAATTTTAAGCTATAATGGTGCAAAAATCAAGCCACTGAGCTTTTAGGAATTTTAGATAAGAATGGAGAATTTAATCATAAAAATAATGGAAGATTACCAGAAATTTAATGAAGAAATATGTAAATTAATGTTACTAAAGCTACACAATTATCCACATATGATTTTCCCAAGTTTTCACACTATTTAGAGTTTCTCTCTTGAGAATGGGAGAAGAATGGTGAAAATTGGGCTACGTGGGGTATTTATAGCCTTTCCAGGTATGCAAATGCCATTAAAGTAGACACTTGACCACTTTAGCAGTTAACGCTAAAGCGCCTGGGTCCCGCCAAAGTGGTACCCTCCCATACGATCTAGGTCGCTAAAGAGGAACATGGGTCGCTTTAGTGTTAGCCGCTAAAGCGCCCAGGTGCTGCTAAAGTGGTTTCTGTTGACTGAGCTAGGGCCCCTAAAGTGCCCAATGGGCCGCTAAAGCTCTTAAAGGTCCGCTTTAGTGGTCACACCAAATATCAGGCACCAGCTAAAGACTCACAAGTCTCAACCAACCCCTCGAGATTCATCCAAAATTTTGTATGCACAAATGACCTATGCTACCATATCAAGTTTGATGTTTTGGACTCAATGACGCAGTCAAAATTTCCATCCAGGGTCATTTTATTGAAAAGTGGGTCCCACATCCGCTTGCCATATTTTTTAACTTTTAGCTAATAGCCCAAAATGAGTTAAGGAACCACAAAACACGAACCAATAGTCCACCTAATTTAAAATTGATGTTCCAAAGCTGTTGGAACTGTCAATATTGGCATACGAGGTTGTTTAGTTGAATTTTTCTCTAGGTAGAAAATTTAAACCAGCGAAGGATTCAAAATAGATAATTGGCTCTAAAACCCAAATGAAATGCTCAAAAGTCGAACTATCAGTTCCAGCAACTTTGTTCACAACAAATTTTCGTAGTGTTGAAAATTAACAGCAAGCAAAAATAAATAAAATAAAAATAATAATTTTATTTAAATTAATCTTGTGAGTACAATTTTGTTGTTCTCTTGATTCTTTTCTCCTAAGTTTTTTTCGTGATTCGAGGGTCTTCCGTGGTGAGTTTCTCGAATTCTTCTCTCCTAAGATTTTTTCATGATTCGAGGGCCTTTCATAGCGTGTTTCTCAAATATAGGATGATTTGAACCTCCTAGAAATATGTTTGAATCTTCAGGAATGTCGGATAATAATTCATCTTATCGAGTTGATCTCCGAGTAGGACTTTGTTCACAACTCCTTTGAAAAATTGTGTAGTTGATGCATATGCTTTCTCCAATGCTTGGAAAATCACATCATAAAATTATGTAACCCTCCTATATATAGTTGTAGGGGGTAGACAGTCCAAGTGTAAAATAATTTCTTTTGCCTCCTTTTGAATAGTCCATCAAATCATCAAGCTTATTACAAATGTTGTGTGATTAAGTTGCTTGTGATTGGACAAAATATGTCATTTGAGACACTTGGAAATGTTTCAATGGATGTTGAATTTGACTTGGCTTGACACATTATCTGAACGTGTGGCATCATCTTGTTGGTCTTTAATTTGACTGGGATACCATGATACTTGACATGTGGTGCGAGTTTGGGTTTTAAGGTGTGATGGACTTTGATGAGAAATAAAATGGGCTTTTTTTTTAAGCCCAGAATAATTTTAGACCCAAGAAAATATGGATCACATTCAAATTTTCTATGAATTTGATCCAATAAATTTTTCGTATCTACAGATGCCCCTACTTTAAATCTCGTAGAGGTGTTTGATTTGTCAGACCTTTTAGAGACGAGATTTGAAGTATTCGTGGAACTTTTTTTTTTTGTGTGTACGTAATTTAATCCTTCCAAATATTCAAATTTGATGAGAATAAAATATAGTCGAACTCTTTAATTGTGTCTCAATTTTCTCATTGACGTGCTAAATCCAACCAATTAATACATACCAAAGGCTCCCTTTTTTTTACAAGACTTGAGCATTTTTTCAAAATTTGACTCCTCAAAGTCATAATAATCCGGGTAGAATAACGTGAATCCCTTGATTAGGAGTGTAAATTCTATTTAGAACTAAATATATCCAAACCACATAGGATCCAGACTTTAGTATTACATCAAAATTTAATAAGATTGAATAATGACATTATCCTACTTCATAAAGGATTAGGAATTTGACTTATTTGGGACACTTGGACATCCCAGTCATTCTTGAAGACAACTTGTTCTGCAGATTCGTCTTCGAAATCAAACTAGAGCCCTTTAGAGTCTATAAAAGGACATAATCGCCTCATTAAGTCATTGTAATTAATCTTGAGCCATCAATACAACTCACGTTCTTCTCCTCTTTTTTGCTCACTTTCACAATTGAATTTTCAGGCAGCTTGGAGTGTCTATGGAAAAAAAATCATAATGCATCGTGGGAGAGGGTCTAAATCATAAATGGCTTGTAGTATTGGAAAGTATACTCATGAGTCTACGTTATACACAAAAACCACGCTCATATTCTCTCCAGATCTTCCCAAGTATCCTTTCGAAATCAGACTTTCAGTTCTGGTTCGTCACTTTTTTTGTTTGTTCTGTGCAGCCTCACGAAAATCCTCATATCTTGGCTTAGGAACATTGAAATCAAGAGATGTGTTTTACATTAGAAACTAGACTCATAGAGCTACGTCTAATGAGGGAATCACGATCAGATTACACCTGAATCATCCCAGCTATTACCCTAAAATTAGTCTTCTAATCTTGATTTGCTAGTTTTATCAGCTTTGTACAGCGTCACAATAAATTTGATGTCTCTATATAGGAGTATCAGAATCAAGAGCGATTTTTTATGCTGGAAAGTAGATTTGAAAATCTACTTCTTACATGGAAATCACAATCAGATTACACCTGAATCGTATCAGTTATTGATTTGAAACCAGCTTTTATATTCAAATTCATCAGTTCTATCAGCTTTGTGCAGCTTCACGAAAAGTCTTGTATCTTGTGCAGCTTCATGAGAAGTCTTGTATCTTGACTTAAGAGTATTAAAATCTCGAGCAGCTTATAGTGTTTGAATGTAAACTCATGGAGCTTCATTATACTTGAAAAGAACAATCAAATAATTACTAGATTTTTTCAGATAAATTTTGAACTTCCAGTTTATATCTTATGATAATCTATTTTTTATCAGATTTTCACACTTCGTGAATTTCATCTTCTACTTTAATTTTTGGGCTGCATCACTTTTGCAATCTGTTGAATGCGGGACTCGAGCAATATTCAACGTACTACAAGTCTTTCCTTTGTCAAAAAGACTTCATTGCTTAGGAGATAATGAAGAATCCTTATGATTTAAAGATGACATCTGTAAAGGACTCAAAATATACATTCAAGCTTCATACTTTTATTACTTTTACTCTTTTATTTTTTTCCTAACTTGACTTAACATTTATTTTCTTGAAAAGTTTTAGAGCTAAGGAGGGGCACCAACGTCTATGAGGTAGGCTATCTAAAAGCTTTTCAATAGCTTTATGTTGATGGAAATATCTCGACCATGCCGGGTTGTCGAATCAAAAGTTACTTGCCCTGGCACCCTAATTTTCATCAAGCTAAATTAATGCACCAAGGTGGAACTAACAGCTTCTAACGGTTGGCACTGCTATCCATTAGCCTAGCCAAAGAATAGGCTCAAAACTTTTTCTTTTGCAGGTTTTTAAAAGAGCATAAATTTCTTAGAAGATGCATTAGATGTCCATGAAAGTTCCATGGAACCACCCATCTCTTCTTTGTGCTATTGGCGGGAAACTCTTTGAAGCACCCATATTCCTGGAGATCTAGGCGTGCAGGTTCATGGAGTAACTCTCTCCTCAATATTTTGGATTTTTGTTGGCATGTTGTCAACCTCTTCTAGAAACTTGGCAAAGAATTGCATTAAGAGTTCTTTTTGCAGCTCGACTGAAGGATACACGACATGTTTTTACAAAGATTATGGTGGGACACCATAGTACCAATTGAAGCATGTTCATGGCATAGCTAAAATACTTCGGTTTTGGAGTTTTCTTTTGCTTCACATGTTCAAGTTATTGTCTACATTTGTGTTTTGGATAATTTGTGCCATAGTAACAAATTCTTACCGCTTAACTAAATCTCCATATTTTTGGAATTTAATTCAAGAAGCTTAGTACCTTTGATTTTCCACTTTTTTCTTTCTTTTTGTGTTGTAGGTTTACAAGGAAACACGAACGATCTCGATATCAAAATGGCGATCCACCAAATGTCCATATAATCAATCTGATTCTTTAGTGCATAACTTCCTTACTACTTGGCAAGAAAGGGACTTGGAGCTATCAGATTTCATCTCAAGTAAGCACGCAGCCCATCTCATGATCCCTGTGGCTTGGGGATAAAGACTCTTGGAACTACTATGTAACCCTCTTATATATAGTTGTAGAGGTAGATAGTCCAAGTGTAAAATAACTTCTTCTGCCTCCTTCTGAATGGTCCATCAAATTATCAAGATTATCACAAATGTTGAGTGATTAAGTTGCTTGTGATTGGCAAAAAATATGTCATTTGAGACACTTGACAATGTTTCATTTCCTGTTGAATTTGACTTGGCTTGCCACATTATCTGAACGTGTGGCATCGTCTTGCTGGTATTTATTTGACTGGATACCTCGACACTTAACACGTGGCGTGAGTTTGGGCTTCAAGGTGAGATGAACCTTGATGAGGAATAAAATGAATCTATTATTTTTAAAGCCCAAAAGGACGAAAGGACGAAAAATATCTACAAAGTCATAAATGACTTGGGGCAGCTATAAGAAAGCTTTAAAGGACGAAAATGATCGAAAATACAGAAAATGACCTGAAAGGTCATTAGATGCTATGCTTGCTATACCCTTTTTGGGGTACAGTCTTTTGCAGGAATCAATGATGATTTCTTGACTGTTGCGGTAGTGATCCTCCAGCAGCTCTTACTTTCGTACTTACGGTGGAAGTTGTTTCATGTATATTTTTCTCTTAGTGGCCCTTGTACCTATTTAGACTAAGATCCTAGGATAGTTTATTTTTGCATTAATTTCCTGAATGTAATAATGATTGATTATTTCTCTTTGATAATGACTTCTGCATATCTTCTTTAGAGGTACTCCTATCTAGGTGGATTACAATAGGTGTTCTCATGATCTGGTGATTTGAATCGTAAAAAAAATCAATCAAAGATAATTTTCCTTCACTTTTTTCTCTTTATATTTTTCCCTCTTTTTCCCACTATCACAAGTACGGGTGTACATATTTCAAGTAAAATTAATGACCCAAATCAAATAAATGGTATTGATTTATTGATATTAAGTTACTAGTTTAAAAATTCTATGATGATTTAAGATTCATTATTATTGAATTTATCAATTTGTGACCGTTTGAAAAAAAAATCTTAACTAGTTAATCATAATCCGATAGAAAAATCACACTTTCCCCTTAAATATATAAAATCACTTGACTTGAATGCAGTATTATTTCAATGTTCGATGAAGATATTATTATCTATTTTAGCCAATTGCATAAACAAGTTTTTTGTGATATATATGATGACAACACTAGTGCTAATTTGATTAGCTTGTAAGAATTTTAACTGATACATACTAAAGGAAAGAAGCTTGGAAAATGCTTGTTGACATGTCTTTACGGTTTTGTAAAAATTTAACATGTCTACAAACAGACAAGTCAAATTAATTATCCTTAAAATCAAACCAAATCAATCAATAAACAACCTAATCACAAGATCCATAATCAATACTCTCTCAACGCTAAGTCTACATATTCTTAGTTTTTTTAGTATACTTTTTTTCTTTTGTCCTCTAATAGTATGTTATATAGGCTTCAATGCCTTCTGCTTTCTCTATTTATAGAATGAACGGACATTTACATGTATTTGCAAAAGATTAAAAAGCTAGGCAAACATATCTAAATTCATAAACACATAAACTCAAACATATCTAAATTCATAAACACATAAACTCAAACATATATATTATTGTTTGCATAATTCAGTTAGACACCTTAACCTAGCCTTATTCTTATTAGACGCTTCAATATTAATAAATCTATACCTATAGAACACTTTTCTAACAGCTAAACAAAAAATAAAATGTGTAATACACACACGAATGATGTGGTAAAATAAAAAAATAAATAATGACATGAATTTTCAATAAAAATAATCATAAAAATAAATTTTGTGTATAAGAAAAATCTAAATCCAAACAGAAATAATATTAGTGAATGTTAAATTAATCTAAAAGAGTAGCAATATGAAAGAAGAAGTAAACAAAAAAATAAGGAGACAAGACAAGAGATGAAAGTTTTTCATTCTTTCAATTGTTCAGGTCTTTCAAGTATTACAATATGAACCTTATGCTTCTATTTATAGTGTTACATAGAGGCATATAAAAGGTTAACATAAACATGACATTAAAGAGTAAGATTATGGAGAAGGTGGAAGACATAGCATTTAGAATGTGAGATCATAGATAAGGTGAAATATAATGGTGAATAGTGATGGGCAGATGGAGGGATTACATTAAGTGGACATCCACATAAATAATATATTTTATAACACTCCTTCTTGGATGTCCATAGATTATGTGTCTTGTTAAAACCTAACTAGGAAAAGATTCTGTGGAAAAAAAAATTCTAGTGAAGAAAAGAGAGTACACATTTCTTATTATACGTGTTTGTTTTGCTTCTCCATTAAAGACCTTGTCAGAAAAATTCATTGGAACAAAATTTAGATCAAGGAAAAAAGAGTGCAACGCATATTTTACTCCACCTGATACAAACATTATTTTTTCTCAAAGACGATGCATTCCGATTTTATATGTCATCTTTTAAATGTTGATATTGATTGTGCCTTTGTGATCAAATCACTTTATTTGTGCCCTTATTGTCGTAAGCCAATTTTGCATCGAACTTGTCTGTAGCAACAACCAATTAGTTGTGAAAACTTTTATTTGCATGATCTTAAAAGTGATCGTAGATCAAATGTTCTTCCTGCATTTGCATAACCAAAAATTCTTTTGACAATATTTGTTAGAAATAATAAATTCATATCAATTATACTTGATTTCACTCACATGCACATAAAAGTAAAATTATGTCTTTTCATCACATTAAGAAAAATTACCATCTCATGTATAGAAATTAGCAGGATACATAAGTGCAACAATTACACTAATACATGATATTTTCTAATCATTTTATGAGATCGAAATTGATCTTTTATTATGATAAGTGATCTCGCAATCATTGGGATATTCAATGGATCAAATCTCTTTTAAATCCTTTAAGGATTTTTCTATAGCATTTACCATCTAGCTAGACATGGCATTCATTCGTTATACGCATTCAAGATTTTCATACATTGCCAGATTTTAAAAAACTTATTGCATTCATCATAGGAGAACACATCTCCAAACAATAATGCCAGGATTTTTGCAAATAACCTTTATACTTTAAGGAACAAGTCATACTTGATATCTTACTATTTTACTTTTCGCACAATCAACTATTTATACTCCACTGGCATTATACCTTAGTCTATGCACAAATCCAAAACATCACTTTTCAAGTACACTATAATATTTTTATCTGTCCACACTATTTGATAGGTTTAAATTCAAGATCCTCGTTATCATCTATAATGATGAGCGCTATGTTATACCAAAAATACAGTCGACTGTTATTGATATCACTTTTAATAAGACATAACTTATCGAGATTTCTTCATTTCATTATTTTCATATACCTGAACCTTTGCCAAGGTTTTATGAAGAGTTATGTCATAGTGGTTTTTAAAGTACTTGCCTCATTATCAAGACCATCTTAACCATTTGCTCCTTTCCTTCTTTAAGGAGTTTTACATTTGGAATCAATTGATCTATCACATTTCAGGCATTCCACAGACTCTGCCCTTTAAGAATTTTTCATTGAACAGTCGAATTATTACATAGGGTCAGTCTGACAATGAACTTGCAACATTTTGCAAATCATGAATTATCTATTGAACTTAAAGTTATTTTTTTACGAGGATTTAAATAATTCATTCCATACATTTCAGTTATTAATCATATCTCCCCCTAATGTTAGGAAATCTAACATTCACCCCAACCTTATTTGGGGATCCATCTTTGTGTATGGTGGATATTGCACATTTAAATTTTTAGATGAATTTATTTGGTTCCTGATCCTGAACCAAGAATATAGGGAAACCTTGTAGTCTTGATGCATACAAATTTTGCTATATTTAAATAAATTTATTTCACACTAATTTTTTTTAGGGAGATTTGTTCTCATAATCAATGGTTCAGTTATAATTAGAAGCACACAATTTTTTGTTAAACCAATCAATATTATCAACTTTTATAGTTTGAAACCATGCTCTCAATTTAAAAATTTGAGCAAACAACCTTGCAAGAATCAAATTGCAAGTTAATAACAAAGCGCATGTGACAAATCATAGATGCATCTCATTTAATAGTAAATGGTCCACATGGAAGGTGAACGAGCCCATATTCACCTTGCTATACGTTTCAAAAATTTAAGGGATAAAATCATAACCTTAGTCGATATAATATTTTATCATGAGAACAAGCAACATAAGAGAGTTCTTGAAGAATCTTTTAATTCTTCAATGTAAAATTGCATGAATTCTCAATTGCATCACATATAAATCAGGATGGTCAATCAATCATGCCAACTTATATATTTTCTGTAAACTCTTAGTTTACTGCTACATGTGATTTTATCACCATACCCATATTTGTATCAACAAACAGGATAAAAATGGGTGGCCTTTCTCATAATATTTATAACCCATTTCGATTGTAGTAATATGAGGATATAAAAACTTTTCATAATTTATAGTTTCAAATAGTAATAATTTATTTGCTTGTTAATTTTCTTTAAACTTTAAAAGTTTCTTTAGGAAACTTACTACAGTTTCAATATCATAAACAATTTCATTCTTCTGTGTAGTAACACATTAGCTTTTTGAAGCTATCAAATATTTGTGTACTACCTCATATTTCAAAACACCATTTGTATGTTGACCATCTCCTTTTAGGAAGAAAATTATTGTATTATAGTCAAAATTATTATATGCAAGACCTTTTTCTTTCTTTACTTTTACCTTTAATAATTTATTTTTTTGACATTTAGAAAAGTTTTTTTTGGCGTATCATATTTACGCGATCAATGACAAATTCATTCAATCACAACAAAATATTAATTTTGGTCAAGTCCAAAACTTTTACAGGCAAAAATCACTTCTTGATTTTATCATTTGGTAGATTATGATAAAACATACTATAGCATCAATGACCTTTTTATACAAAATTAAAATATCCTTTATTTCTCTCAAACCTCTCGTAGAGGTGAGTTTGATTGTTTATCCAATCATATATAAGCACGTCTTTGTTCGTGAATTTCATCACATCTAGACACATTCACTTTCATGAACGGTCGGACATCCACGATATTTATCACAAGTCACATTCTTATCAAGAAATGGACTAATATATTGAATGTGCTCAATGTCTTAACATTTATCATACTGATATGATATATACCTCAACATCAATTTGAAAGATTAAATGTACCACCACTTTATATTCTTTTGATGGAGAATTTATATTTATCAAATAAAGTCAGACGATAACCGCGTGTCCATTGACCTTTTATACCAAATTGATCGCAAGAAATTACCTTCACTTGTGAAAGACCTTTTTAAGAACTCATAATGTTCTTTTTTTTTATAATTACCACAGTGATGACTATGATTACTTTGTCATGTGCTATATTCATATTCATTTGTACAACCACAATTATCTGTCATCTTTCAGACTTATCATTTGTACATTTATAGTTAATTTTTATCATCTTTTAGGCTTATATGCACAACTATCACATTCACATCAAGAAATGGAGAAAATCAATATAATGAGGGTGAATTTCATGACTTTTTTCTCAAAAACATATCATTTAATTTAGCCATCAATATATCATGTTGGGACTTGAACCCAATATCTTACCCAATTAAGCTGTATCGATCATACTTCATAGGAACTTGAACCCACTATCTTATCATATGGTGCACTAGAGTTCAAACCGATGTCTTGCCCATAACCAACGTCAAAATAGACCAAAGTACAGGATCTTTAGGTATTTAAAGATTAGTAACAACATGAAAAATAAATCACAAATTAAATGGGATGAGAAACATAATGCTTCTTTCAAATAGAGTAGCTAAATATGCATACTGATTCTAATTAGCATTTTGATCATGCTAAATTAATATTCTTTTAAGGCTTAAAAGAAATTAGATTGCAATAAATAATATGAAAAAGGAAAAACAAAAGAACCCAAAATAGCCATGCAACACAATTACAATAACTCATTAAGAAAATTTGACATTTTAAAACTATTGAATTGTAATATATTTAGCCATACCAATTTCATGAAAAACAAAGGAGAGAATAATAATGATTTTTACAATTTGCATGTGTCCCTATCTAAAAAACAAAATTGGATGCTGCTAAATGGCCATAATTTTTTGGCCATAAAATGGCCATAAATGTACAAAGACCAAACTAACCTTTTACTTAAATAAAAAAAAAAGTAAAATTTTAATATTAAATGTAACTAAAATTTATGTGGGATAAGTTATTACTATCATTAAATGTGAAAAAAAAATTAACTTTACTATGTGGGACCCACCTAACTTCATCCATTGCATTTTCATCCTTCTCCCTCAATCTTCAATTTAGTCTTTTTCTTTAAATCAAAATTTAAAACTAGTTTTATTACTACATTGATCATAATTATTTAAAATATTTTTTAAAAAATTTCATCAACGATTATTAATATATTGATCATAATCCTTTAAAATATTTTTAGAAAAAGTTCATCTATGATTAACTAATTTTGAACTTATCACAATAATAAATTTGTTATTATATAAAAGTCATTCAACTCTAAAGTTTATCACATTTTTTTAAAACATTAGCTAGGGTTGATAAATATGAACTTTTTATAATGTGTCAGTGTTTATTATATTTAAAGTATTTTAAATTTTGATTACCAATATTGAAATATTTTGAAATTAGACTTACAAAATTAAAAAATTATTTAAATATAATAATTAATAAAATTATTTAATTAGAATACATATTTTTTGCCATAATTTTTTGGCCCAAAAATGGCCATAAATGTATAAAGACTATACTAACCTTTTCCTTTAAAAAATAAATAAATCTTTACTATCTTCTAAATTCAAGAAGTTAAATATAACAAAAATTTATATTGAATAAATTATGACTATCATTAAATATGAAAGAGCAATATTTATTTAACTTTAAAATGGGAGACTCACCTTAATTTCACCTTCTATCCAATCACACCCTCCCTTTTCGTCCTTCTCCCTCAATTTCTCTTTAGTCTTTCTTTTTTTATCGAAATTTAAAACTAATATTATTATATATTGATCATAATTCTTTAAAATATTTTTGGATAAAGGCATTAGTGGTTAACTAAATTTTGAATTTATCATAGAAATTTATTTATTTATTAATTATATAAAAGTCATTTCATTCTAAAGTTTATCACAAAAGTGTTTTTCTTAAAACATTAACTAGGTTCAACGAATATGAAAAATATGATTTTTATAATGTGTCAATGTTTATCATGTCTAAAATATTTTGAATTTTGATTATCATTATTGAAATATTTTTAAATTAGACTTATAAATTATTTAAATATAGTTTAAATCTATTAAAATATCATAATTAATTAAAACTATTTAATTAGAAGATATATTAATAGTGAATATAAGTAATATTCACAAGTTATCAAATTACCGAAATATAGAGTACAAAATTACAATAATAATGTGTCTTGATATCTTTAGTTGTTGTTAACTAGGGTCCACAAATGTGAATTTTGTGATTTTCACAATTTCTATAATGTGTCAATATCTATTATGTGTATAATGATTTGAATTTTGACTGCCGTTAATGAAATATATTAAATTATGTTTAACATTTATCTAAATATATAGCTTAAATTTTATTTAAATAGAATATTACTTAATTAGAGATCATATTAATAACAAATATAAATTATAATTTGCAAATTATTAAATCGACGTAACATAAGGACGTAAGACGACAACATTAATGCATGACTCTCATGAGCTGTTGTTAACTAGGATCAAAATATGTGAACTATACGATTTTTATAACATGTGGATGTCTCTCATGTTTAAAGTGTTTTGAATTTTGACTGTCGATATTGAAATATTTTGAAATTATATTTAAAAATAATTGTAATAAAATTTAAATTTATTTAAATATAAAATTTAATAAAATTGCTTAATTTAAGGACATATTCATAAAAATTATCAGTAATGATTCACAAATTATCAAATCGGCATAACCTAAGGGTCTAAGGCTACAACATTAATGCGTCTTGATATCTAGAGTTGTTGTTAACTAGGGTCAACACATGTGAACTGTATAATTTTTAGGATTCTATAATGTGTCAACGTCTATTATGTCTAAAGTGTGTTTAAAATTTTGACTGTATTATTCAAATTATTTAACTATATAGTTTAAATTTATTGCAAGTTGGCTCGAACACCACGACTATAAAAAATAATTTAAAAATAATTAATAATTAGAGGTCATATTAATAACATATATAAATGATAATTCGTAAGTTATCAAATCGGCGTAACACGAGAGCATAAGCCCCCACAACATTAGCGGAAGTCTTCTTTGAAAAAAGATTTAAAAAATACAATACTAAATTTATATTGTGTCTACATAGTGTTTAATTTTTTTATCATAAAATCAAACACTAAGTTTCGTCACAATAATATATTTTCCGATCTAATTAAATTATATTTTTAACCATTTGATTTGATACAATCTTACCGAGTCTTACAAGTAAATTTAAAATATAATTTAAATAGATCAATGATTATAATGTAATTATTTTTAATTAACTAATTATAGCCGATTCAAATAAAATTTTGCTGCGTTTTAACTTAAGTTTTATCTTGATCAGATATTTTGATAATTATTATGAATCTCAAGCATTATTTATTGGAATAATATTTTTATGGTCCATTATTAAATTTAATTAACTAATAATTACTGCAAATGTAATTATTGTTAGTTGAACAAAGATTAATAACTGAACATAATAATTATAAAAGTGTATCTATACAATAATTTATATCTAAATAAATGGATAATTAAATTTAATTTCTTTTGATCAACTAATTATATTAATTTTAAACAAATTAATTTCACTAAGGGTTGCGTTATATTTGTTCGATAATAATACCTTTATTGTAATGGCGTTGATAGAAGTTCAGTATTTTGAAATGAAATCTATGTAAGAAATTATAGTCAATTTTTGGATGAAAGAAAACCTCTTTATAAAGAGCAAAATGAATAAATTAAATTTTATTTTTTGACTTAATTATCGATTAGAAGATTTAGCTTGTATGAATTATTATTGATTTGATACCAATAATGAGCTATTTCAGTATCTTAAGCATATATATATATATATATATATATATCCACGATCAAAATTAATTGATAGCCTTGTCTTACATATAGAGTATTTGAAGTGTCATTAGAGTTGTCGACGATTGGATCCAATTTTATAGCTTATAAATATTAAATGTAATTTTTAAAAATAAGTAATTATATTAACTTTGATTAACTAATTATATCAAATCTAAACAAAATTTTAATAGGTCTCACCCAAGCTTATCCTGATCAAGTGCTATGAGAATTAGTATTTATTATGTGTCTCAAATCAATTTCATAAAATCGATATTATAGCTATTATATGTCCTTTACTTTGTTATTTTCTAATAGTACACAAAAATTGTGGTCAAATAATTTTTGTGTTCTAAATTTTAAAGATAGAATATTTTTTTGTCACAAACATATTAATTTTTAAAGTTAAATGACGTTTATGTTCGAAGTTTTTTTATGTGATAGAACAATGTTATGTAATAGCAGATAAATTTTACCTATCTTTGATTTCAGTTATTCAATTTTTCAATTCTTTTTAATTTTCACCTACAACATGTCTAGTGTAAGTGAAAAAAATTATTTTTCACACGATAAAAGCTAATTTAGTATTTGTAACCTCAGTAAATTATTTCAAACAAAATATTATAATTAATCAATATTTCTACTTCAGGTTATTAAGAAATGTGAAAACAATTAAGTGTGGACATAGTTAATTTTTATTTAGAGTGCTAACAAATTAGAGAAAATTGAAGAATAGGTGTCTTTTAAGTCTTGAATGAATGATTGGTGACATTGACCAACAGATAGGGTCAAACATTATGAGGAAACTTAATCAAGTTAACGGTGGACTTGATTAATATTTTTAAAACTTTCTAATCTTTTCAAAAATACAAATCAACCCAACCCACACCCTCTTCAATCCAAATCAACAACTCTCTCCTCTCTCTCGACAGCTTCTCTCAACTCTCTCCCAACCAACAGTTCTGCAAAATTTCTCCCTTCAACCCCCTATGACAAATAGTTGGGCTTCGAGTTCCCCTCTTCAATTCAATCAACCTGTCTCTCATCCCTCTCTCGACAGCTTCTCTCAACTCTCTCCCAACCAACTGTTCTGCAAATTTTTTATTTCAATCCTTGGCGACTTCAACATCCGACTACAAATAGTTGGGATTCCATTTCCTTTTCAACTTCAATCGACGTGACAGCCTTACTCTCCGGCCACAACAGCTTCGAATTCTTCATCGGTCCTTTTCTTCTTTCACAGGTAAAAATTTATGGCCTTTTTAGTTTTGAAGAACACGAGGAACTTAAGCCAACTTCTCTTATAGTATTGGTTAACAATTTCAATATTTGTTGCACTAATTTGAAATGCGGTCTGAATAAAACCCTAATTTCTGGTATTTCTTATCTTCTCTTCTCTTTTCGAAGTGAATTATGATATTTTATTGTTTGTTGCATTTTTTGAAGTTTGTTTTTTATTGTTTGTGTTTATAAAAAAAAAAAGAACAATTTGGTTTGATTTGTTTTGTTCTTGCTCTTGGAAAAAATGGTGAAATTACTATTTTTTATTTAGCCAAATCATTCTACTGTTTCCTCCGACAGATTACCCATCTGATGCAACATATTAACCATCTGATGCAAAAGATTCATCATATGATGCAACAGATCAACCATCTGATGCACTAGAGAAACAATCAGATTACAATTCTGATGCAACAGATTAATAATCTGATGCAACAACTTTACCATATGTTGCAACAGATTAAGCTTCGGATAAAAAATCTGATGCAACTAATTAACCATCTGGTGCAATGGAAGAACCATCGGATTAATGATTTGATGCAACAGATGAACCTCCTGTTGGATAAAATCCTACCAACTCTTCCTACAGGAAAAGTTCAAGATTTGATTTTTCCAATTGATCATTCATCTGCCGCGATAGATGACCCTATGTTGGAATAAATCTAAACAATATTGACCGTTGATAACTGTTCCAACAGATCACTCATGTGTTACAACAGATGTGTGACCTGTTGCACAGACCATTAATCTTTCTCAACAGATGAGTGATATGTTTTGTATTATCACAACAGATTACTCAGTTATTGCTACAAATTATTTAACTGTTCCAACAGATCACTCATATGTTGCAAAAAATGATGTCACAATAGTTGTGTGATCTGTTGAACAGACCATTTATCTGTCTTAAAAGATGAGTGGTATGTTTTGTATTGTTGTAACAGATTACTCATCCGTTGCAACAGTTTGGTTATATGTTGTAACAGATATACTATCGGGTGCAACAGATCGGTGATCTGCTGCAACTATTATTTTAGTGTTTTGCTTGTTTGATTTACTGTTATCCTTTTTTAACGATGCATTAATCAACAATAATATATTATTTTATGTTTCTGTTAATTTTAGATAATATGATTTCCAAAAGAACAGAAACCAAATCAAGTTCAAGTAAAGGAATAAGTGAAGCAGCTAGGATACATCTATCACTCTATGAGCTTGCTTTACAAGCGTTATCTCAATCGGGAGTAGAATATGATGAACACGGGGAGGAGGAATGTTTCAAAAGAGATGATGCAGATGTTAATAGCCCTTCCACCGAAGAGCTGGTCAAAGCCTTCCGCATTGATCGTTATCCTATGAGAATACAGTGCGATGGTGCCGCAGATTTAACGGGTGATTTCGTGGTTAAGTCAACCATGGGAAAATCTTTCGACGCCTTCAGAAAAATACTTTGAGAACAAAAATTGGATGCTTATTTCAGGGACAGCTGCTTTGGGAAATATCTTGATTTTTTGGAAGACAACAATGCTCGTTTCCAAATGAAAATGGTATATGAACTTCTCAAGAGTAGGTTTATGTATGAAAACAAAGATAAGATGGATAAGGTGTGGATAAATTACTGTGGCATGCCTGTTTGTTTTGGTTGGAAGGAGTTTGCCATAGTTATTGGACTAAAATATTATCCTCCTTCTCAAGTTATACCTATTCTAACCCAAAAAAAGCACCCCGCACACCCAGAAAAGGCAAAGGCAAGTGTGTGATCGTGATGACCTGGTATCCATTATTGGTCCTAACTTCAAAAACAAAAATTTGATAGAAGCGTTGAAAGGTAAAGGACTTTCAAAGAAGCATAAGCAGTCATTGTGCTTGGTTTGGTTTGTACATAATATTCTTTGGGCGAGAGACGTTAACAACAACATAAGCCTCAGTTTAATAAAGCTCTCCGAGGATCTTGAGGCGTTTAACAGCTATCCATGGAGGTATGAAAGCTTTAAAATGACTGTCGAATATTTGTTGACTCCGTTAGAGCCAAAGACAGTCAACTTATATGGCTTCCCATGGGCTTTCATGGTAAATGTTTCTTTCTTCTATTATGATATCATTCATTTTTTTCGCTCAGTAATGATTTTGATTTATTGGCGTTATTTTATAGGCTTAGGCGTTTGAAGCCATTCCTTATTTGAGACAACAAGTGAACTACCAGGAAGAAGTTTCCTGTCCAAGAATTTTGAGATGGTTGTCGGCCAAAACTCATAAAAATACAAAATTTCTTGATCTCTTCAATCCCCCGAAAGATGTAGTAATTATAATTATAATTAATTTTTTCTTTTAATTAATATTTTTTTTAATGATCTAATCATCATTCTAATATATGTAATGATTTATGTTAGAATGTGCATCCGTCTCTAGTTTCGACCAATCAAGAGTTAAATATGCCATTTTTTCTTACTTTACGGTCTGTGCAAACTTTATCGGACCCTAAGGTCATCGACAAAATAAAAATGGAATTCTTTGGAGCAACAGCCATTACAAGAAAAATAATTTTGGAGGGTGATCTTGTTGTTGTTGATGGAGCTGTTGGTGGTGGTAGTGGTGCTGCTTTTGGTGCTAATGATGCTCCTCTTACAGTATTTAAAGGAAACCATTATGAGTATGATCATACTAGTTATACAAATTTTGCCTCTCCTAGCGAATATTCTGCATGCAAATGTCAAGACTGCAGGGCGAAACATGATGTAGTGATTAATGTTATTAATGCATTAACTGCTTCTATAAAGGAATTGACACCTAAGAGGGGTCTCATTCCATCAAAGAGGAATTTATTTTCATCTGCTCCATTAGAGATTAGGGCTAAGAGGAGAAGGAGAGTGATTTTCAGGGCATTATCAGGCATCCAAAAAAGCAAAATTATAACTCCTTTGTCTGCGTGTTGCACTAAGCAACGTACAATGTCCAAAGAAAAGTAGCATGAGCTGAAGAAGGTGAATATATTATATGTCTTCCAACTGACAAAACAAACAGACACATATCAGTTTCAACAGATGACACATCTGCAGAAAATTATCAAATAGATATATACATCTGTTGCAATAATTGACTAACCTGTTGCACCAGATACTTTATCTGGTGCAACATATGTCTCGTCTATTTTAGCAAATCAAACAGCTCTTCGTACAGCTTTTATTTGTACCAACAAATGACCTATCTGCTGCAACAGATGATTCATTTGTTGCAACGGATGGTTCATCCGTTAGAAATTATCACACAGGGTTTTCCTCATGTAGAAATTTGTCCCAACAGTTGATTCATTGTTGCAAAAGAAATATAATATGTTTGGGAAAATTTAAAATGGGAGGAAGACCTGTTTGATTTGCTAGAAGAGATGAGTTATTATTTTCTATTTTATTGTATCTCCGTGATTAGCATTGACCAATTTTGGCTTTCCAGGTGGATGTAGAAGAAGCTACTGTTGAACAGTATTGACAATATGCTACTTTTTTTATGGAAATACGGAGAACAGAAAGCGCAGAAACCGTACGCAAGCAACAATGAAGATCCACGACGAGCAAAGCCGAATTTCATAGCACCGGATGAAGAACAACTTATCCATACTGAGTAGATCTTTATAGCTTGATCCTGTCAAAGCAATCCTTGGCAGTATACTTAAATTTTTATTGATGTATTTGTTGAGATCTGTACCCATAACAATTTTTTTATATTTCATTTATTCATTGACTTATTTTAGCTAATTTATGAAGGCTTCGATTTATTTTATTTTATCTACGAATTTTATTTATTCCTTAGATTTGAACTATTAATTGAAAAGGAATACTAGATTCAAATATTGCAACAGATAATGTATCTGTTGCAACAGACGACACATCTATTGGAAAATTCAAACAGATTTAGACATATGTTGCAACAGGTCGGTAATCTATTGAAATTTATCAAACAGGTCTTCCCACTGTTGCAACAGATGGACTTTAGATAAAAACATCAAGATATGCAACAGATGACACATCTATTGGGAAAAAAAGAATAGATTTAGACATATGTTGCAACAGATGGACTTTATCTGTTGCAACAGAAGACACATCTATTAGAATAATCGAACAAATTTATACATATGTTGCAACAGGTAGGTTATCTGTTGGAATTTATCAAACATGTCTTCCCACTGTTGCAACAGATGGACTTTAGATAAAAATATCGAGATAATGCAACATATGACAAACTTATTGCAACAGATAAACTATATGTCAGAACAGGTAGGATAACTATTACAACGGATAGAGAATTTGTTGCATTATAAAAATTCAACTTTTGTTGGACATAAAAAATTGTCACTATGTTTAAAAGGGTTAAAGTGAATTGAAATAAAAAGGCGCAACCCATCGACGGTATTCAGTTCAAACACTTAAAATAAAATAGGCATCAAGTAGACATGTTAATTTTAAAGACGTAAAATAAAATAGGCATCAAATGTGTTAGTGTCAGTCCTGGCACATTTCGCTGACTTGCTGTCGCTTGGCCCCCAATGGTCATTTTTTTCCCTCCATTATCTTATATATTCATCTTTCTCCTAAAATTTAACCCTAAATTCCCAAATCTTCTTGTTCATCGTTATCTTATTTTATCTATCCAAATTCTTTAAATTATTACTTTCATTTTTTCCAACTGACCTTGACAATGTCGAGCGCATCCTCCACTATTTTTTGTGATAAAGATTTTTTATATTGTAAGTGCGGTCATGAAGCTCTGTTAAAGACTTCTTGGACTAAACAAAATCCGGGTCGCAGGTTTTTTACTTATAAGATTTCAAAGGTAATATTTTTTTATTTAATTAATTGATTAATTATTAACTTGTAATTATTTTGTAATTGTGTTCTCTTTTTTTATAGAAATTGGGTGAATGCAATTACTTTGATTGGTATGAAGAACGAAACCCTTCACAAGCAAATCGTGTAATCTGGGGTTTGTTGAACAAAGTCAAGGCTTCTGAAGAGAAACAAAATCGAGCAAGAAGATACTACATTATTGTCGTTATTGCTACTGGTTTGGTGTTGTTGGGCACATGGATATTGAAGCCTAATTGCTAAAATTTTCATGGTGGTGTGTGTATTTGCTACTGGTTTGTTGTCGACGAGCACATGGATATTCAAGCGTAACTGTTGGAAAATATCAAAAAGATTTAGCCATATGTTGTAAAATTTAGGTCATCTATGGAAATTATCAAACAGGTCTTCCCACTGTTGCAACAGATTAGACTTAGTTTATTGGATTATTCATAGAAACTATCAAACAGGTCTTCCCACTATTGCAACAGATTAGACTTAGATTGTTAGATTATTAGATTATTCAAACAGGTCTTCCCATTATTGCAACAGATTGACAATCTAATCTATTGCATTATAAAAAACTCAACTTTCATCAGAAAAAAATTATTGCCACTACATGTACATGTAATAAAGTGAAGGGTGACTTGAAATTAAAAATTTCTATTTCACAGGCTCTTCTATATACACAGGCTTCAAGCATCCAGTTAGTACCCCATAAGCCCATACCTATTGTAGGTTTTCCACAGCGTTGTCACACAGAAAAGTCATTGGCTCGGCCATTTCTGTGCCGGTCAATAAATATTCGATGTGTACAAAAGCATGTGAGCCGCTCGCTTTAGCGACATCATCTTTTAGAAGGATCATTTCCCTATTTCGACCTTCAAAATCCCATGATTTTTTCATCAACACTTTCTTTAGCAAATGATTCATCAGTTTACTCTCCCTCAACAAGATGGGCAACAGCACCATCAGTGGCTCCACGAAGAGAAAAATATCGAAATCATTGACGAGAGGTACGTTGGAGTCATAAACATTGATCTTTCCCTCCTCGATTAGTATATCAACAACCCGATAATGCATGTCGTTCACGCTAATGACTGCAAAAATCCTTTTTGCCTCGATCCAGCTCTTGCCGTGTGGATTTGGCCTATCTCCTCTAACATATCTTAACGTTTCTTCTTCATCCAAGACCAACATAGAAACTAGGAAATCAAGTCCCACGCTAAGGGCTAACGCCTCTCCATTGAGTTGATCATACCTATCCTTAAGCTTCTTGCAGAAGTCGAGGTCCATTATCCTATCGGCAGCGTCATAAGCTTCCCGGTACGTTAATTGTCTTTTCCTCATGAGGTAGAGAATTATGTCAACATGTTGTGAGATAAGAAGTCAATTTTTAAAGAAATCAATTTTTAAATAGGTTAGTAATTGTAAAGATGCGACGGATGGTCCATCTGTTGCATAGGGTTCTCTGAATCAATAATCCAATGCAACTTATGCAACAGATCGATAATAAGTTATAACAGAACCACAACCAGTTACACTAGTATACCCAGTTGTTGCAACAGATGTGAAATCTGTTACGTAGCTTCTTCTTCATGGGGTAGATTAGAAGGGCTAGGTTAGGAAAAGTAAATTTTCCTTGTCCTCGTACGGTATATGCATATCAGACATAGTTTGGAGGTCTTGGGGGAAAAGGAGGCCTGGGTAATCTGGTGCGCCTGGCTTGGCATTTTTGGCCTGTCGCAGATCCCTCTTTTCTTCAGCACCAAATTCCGTGTATATGTCTACCTTCTTGACTGGGCCCCTGAACTTCAACAGCTTTTAGAGAGGGAGGAATTGCAATTTCATTTGATTTTCGAGCGGAGAGTACGTCTCTAATTGCTCTTTTCTTTATCCTAACCAATGTTGTAGGAGTGTGTGGATCCCTCACCTTCTTGGATGGTATGAAACACCTCTTGGATTTGAATTCCTCGATAGCTTTAGAGATAGCCTCTACTTTTTCAAAGAGTTTATCCTATCTATCCTTGCACTCATCGCATTCGCAACGAGAACACGAGGGTGGAGAGAGGTGAGAGGGACCTCTGTAAGGGCAAAAAGGGGTTTATTCAAACATATTTATTCTTTGGTAGCAGCATCAGCATGCCTGCCACCAATACCAACAACTCCACCAGAAGAAGCCCCCGGATCTTTCTTAGTAAAAGGTTGGTCATGAAGAGCCTCAACATTAGGCTGACCTTGCCTAACTGCTCTTCTTATGGTTGTTGCTCCAGCCAATTCCTTCTTTATTAACTCCACCATTGGGTCTGTAATAGTATCAACATGACCAAGAGTAATATAAGAAGTCATCACCGACTCCTCCTCAGTAGGCACGATCCATGGATGCACAACCTATAAAAAGAAAAAAAAATAGATGTATTTAAATCATGTAATATAATAATTTTCACAGTTGGGCTACATTTAAAAAAAAAAAAAACCCCATCTGTTGCATAGTCTACAGTATATGGTTAAAATTCGTTTGAGTCTGGTTCAGAGAAACAGAGCAACACATGGATAATCTAATGCAAAATATCAATCATCTGTTGCAACAGCTGCATAAGATGGGTAATCTGTTATGCAACAGATGATCTGTACGTCGCAACAGATAAACGATATATTATCAGATTAAACATATATTGCATAATTTGCAGTAGATGGTTAATCTTTTAGGAGCCGGGTTCAGAGAACCAAAGCCACAGATGGGTAATCTGATGCAAGATATACCCCGTCGCAACAGATGTCCCATCTGGTGCATCAGATATAACATTTCATGCACCAGATATAATATCTGTTCAATATCTTTCTTATCTTTGAGTAGAATTATTTTACTTGAAGAAGACGTACTGCATCATTCGGAGGGTTAAAGAGATCAGCCTCCTTAATATTGGTGTTGCTCTTTGCATCCAACCACATAAACATCCTTGGAAGAGAAACCTCATCCGGATAATCCATTAACTGCTTTCAGAGAGGAGGAATGGCTTCAAATGCCCAAACCTAAAAAGTGTAAACAGGAAGCAAGTAAAAAAAATCATAATAACTATATTCAATATAAATTAATGGATGAGTAAAATAAGTGATTAATTTTACCATGAAAGCCCAAGGAAAGCCGTATAATGTAGTCCTCTTTCTCTTTCTGACTCTCTAATTCCTCCTCTTTCTCACTTTCATTTTATTCATCACCATCTACGAACCTTTGTCCACCTCCCTCAACGTTGTTTTCACATCTCTCCTCAGCTTCACTTTTCCCTGACTAAGATTGTTCAGGAAGCTCCTTCGAATCCCTCTGTACTGTAGCTTTTTTTTTAGTGGTCAAACGTTGTTCCACTTTCACTTTCTTTTCTTTTGGGAGACATGTTTCACCTACAGACAAAGAAAAACAAAAATTACATTACAGTTGATGTATGCATAGATTTTAAAAAATATATTACAAACACCACGAATACCGACACACCAACAGCCACCACCACAAACACCACCAACCAATGCCAACAAACAAACAAACACCACGAATACCGACATCACCACAAACACCACCAACCAATGCCACCACCGGTGCCACCACGATGACCACAAACACCACCACCACCACCAACACCATCCAACTATACCAGACAATCGTTGTAACACTGCGACGGAAATTAGGGATTTCTCGAGTTCTTCCTATGATTTTACCATCAAAACTCAAAATTGTAAACTCATTCTCGAAGATAATACAACTAAAAGTTTTATTTTTCATCATTAACTTAAAAGCCCCTATTTTTTAGAAAAAAAACAAATATAGAGCTCATCTCGAACTCTGTTGCCTACGAAGACAAAGAAAATAACTGATACAAGCAAGAATGATGTCGAAAATAACACCTATGTGGTCAGAAATGAGAAGAAAAGCGATCTGTTATGGAGGGTTGAGCAAATTTATTGAGTAGTTGTTGTTTGTACTGTATTGTTGAGTGAGAATGAGAGAGAAAGAGCCAAACCTCGAGATTTGAAATGATGAAATGTTTTGTATGGGTTGATTTGTATTTTGGAAAAGAATGACAAGTAGTTTTGAAAATGTTAATTTGGTCCGAAATGATCTTAATTATTTTTAAAATCATAAAATATATGCGAAATTTTTAAAATCATATAAAAATAATTGAAGTTGTAGTTGACCGAGTACTCTAGGAGGTAACCCTATGAAAACTCACCCCTAGTCCTAGATTAATCAATTTAGGAGTCTAACATATGAACTCAATTGAAATTGTAAAAAATAAATGTTCAATATGTTGCGTCAGATTTCTCATCTGTTGTAAATTATCAATCAGATTAGGTAACAACAGATTACGAATCTAATATAAATTATAAAACAGATTAAGTCATCTGTTGCGACAGATTACCCATCTGTTGTAAATTATCAAATGGATTGTCATATGTCGCAACAGATTACCCATATGTTGTAAATTATCAAATAGGCGTTGCCATCTGTTGTGGTTGACCCTATGAGAACTCACCCCTAGTCCTAGATTAATCGATAGTTTACCCTATGAGAACTCACCCCTAGTCCTAGATTATTCAATCAAGGTATTAGTACCCTAGTCCTAGATTAATCAATTAAGGTATTAGTCTAACATATGAGGTAGTAAGAATCAGTTCGGCTCAGAGTGATCGATCGCCGACTCTGGTCGGAAGGAATGCAGTACCGTTTCATCATGCAATTGACAAAAGACTCAATTGAAGTTGTAGTTGACCCTATGAGAACTCACATTCAATTAAGGTATTAGTCTAACATATGAAATCAATTGAATTGTATATAAACAAATGCTCAACCTGTTGCAACAAATATTTTTTCTGTTGGATCAAACCAAACAGATTATGTAATCTGTTGTAACATATTACACATCTGTTGTAAACTATCAAATAGATTAAGTCATCTATTGTAATAGATTACCCATCTATTGTAAATTATCAAATGGATTGAGTCATATGTTGCAATAGATTACTCATCTGTTGTAAATTATCAAATAGGCGTTGTCATCTATTGTAGTTGACATTATGCGAACTCACCCCTAGTACTAGATTAATCAATTAAGGTATTAGTTGGAAATATGAGGTAGTAAGAATCGGTTCGGCTCAGAGTGATCGATCGACGACTCTTGTCGGGAGGAACGCAGTCCCGTCTTATCATGCATTTGCCAAAAGACTCAATTGAAGTTGTAGTTGACCCTATGAGAACTCACCCCTAGTCCCAGATTATTAAATTAAGGTATTAGTTGAACATACGAGGTAGTAAGAATCGGTTCATCTCAGAGTGATAGATCGATGACTCTTTTCGGGAGGAATGCAGTACCATCTCATCATACAATAGCCCAAAAACTCAATTGAAGTTGTAGTTGACCCTTTGTGCTCATTCATCCATCCCTAATTCCACCTAGATCAATGTAGGTACTATTATTAATCTTAACATTAAGTTAATGAGAACACATTTCAACTCAGGGTGATCGATCTACGACTCGGGTCGGGATGAATGCAATACTAATACCATGCAAATGCAACGACTCAATTAGATTTGTATTGACCATGTGAGCTCATTCATTCATCCCTCGTTCCACCTAGATCGATGTAGGTACCATTATTAATCTTAACATTAAGTTAATGAGGAGCTCATTCTTTCATCCCTAGTTTATCCTAAATCAATTGCAATGAAATCCGTTGCAACAAACAACTGAGCTGTTGGAGAATTTCAAACAGATAACAATATCTGTTTCAACAGATGACATTTCTTATTTAATTATCAAATAGACATTTGCATCTGTTATGACGGATGACTGAGGTGTTGGAAATTTTCAAGCAAATATTGATATTTGTTGTAACAGATGACGTTTCTGATTTAGTTATCAAATGACATTTTCATCTGTTGTCACAGATGACTGAGCTGTTGGGATTTCTCAAACAGATATCTAAATCTGTTGCAATAGATGACATATTTGTTTGAAAATCTTTTTTTTTCTTTTAATTTTAAAGCAAGCTACTGTCCGAGTAGATAAAGTAGTAGTACTACTAAAGGCGGTAAAAAATGTTTCTTGGATAACTCAAAAATCTCATTGAGTAGTTTTGTCCTGTCTTTTCAATATCACCCATTTTCTTCCCCGTGCCCCTCAAATTATTAGTGAATATTAATTAATGAATATTGAAACCCCTAATACTTCTTTCTTTTCATATTGACTTGGTACTCCCATCAAGAAAATATTAATTAGGGGTTTATTTTACTACCAAATTAGCCTTATTAATTATGCTTTTGTAAATATAAATTTGAATAAATACACTTTGTTTAGTCATTTAATATTAAGGGTAGTACATCTAGAAATTAGAATTATCTCATCTCTCCCCTCCTCTCCTTCAGCCCTAAATCTCTCTCTCATCTTTTTTCTTTCTATCCTCTTTAGGGTTATCACAGCCTTTTTTTTCTCTCCTCTTTCTCAAAAATTTTTGTTCGGATCTAAACCAATCGATATCCATATCTTATATTCCTCGACTGAAATTGTTGTTTTGACTCCCTTTTGACATTGTATGATATGATTCACTATTGTTCTTTCATTCTCATCTTCTTCTTGCAACTTTATTTACATCTTTTTGTTTATTTAATTACCATTTTCCCATATCATATTTATGTAAAAAAATTGAAGGAACTTTTAATTGTTGAATAAACATACCGAGAATTTTTATTATAAGATGCGAAAAAAAGTCATCTGTCGGGAGAAGTTTAAGAGCCTTGTTGGCAGTATTATTTTTTTTTATGTATTTTGTTTGTTTCTTTGTTGTTGATGTTATTATTGATGTTGTTGGTGGGGCTGGCATTGTTGGAACTTGTGGTGTGGTGTTGTTGGTGGGTTTGGCATTGTTGAAACTTGTGGTGTGGTGTGGTTTAGACGGTGGGTGCTTCTTAGCTTAAAAATAGTGGAGTCCAAACAATCAACACAAGGAGTAAGGGAGAAAAAAATAAAAAGTTTAAAGTGAATAAGAAGAGAAGAGTTGGCTACCAAAATTTAAAAAATATATGTTTAGTGGGAATTGAACTCAAGACCAAAAGAAATAAATAGCCTTAAGCACCCATAAACAACAACTAGGCTAACCAAACAACTCTTACTATGGGTGATCACTGATTAGATTATATACGTTTTTTTCTTTATTTCCACATACATATATAAAGTTTGATACGAGTTCAATCTGTGCTCGCGCACCCGGAGGACTCCATGTGGGTCCGTCCCTTGTTGTTAATGGTGTTGGAACATAGGATGTATGCTTCTTTGTAGTTGATGATGTTGTTAGAACAAATGTTGTTGTTTTCTTTGTTGTTGATGTTTTTTATTTGTTGTTTGTAGTTTATGTTGTTGTTGATGTTGCAACAGACGGAACAACTGATGGAACAAATCAAACCACCAGCAAAGCTGCTATGTATTCCAACAGACTCCATATTTGTTGCATCAGACTCCATATCTGACGCAACAGACTCCACATCTGACGCAAACTATCCGGGATTTATGTGTTGTGTGTGGTGTGTTACTTAAATAAAACTGGTGACTTTATTAATATGTAAATTAAAAAAAATGGATCTAAATACAACATTTTATCTTTTTGTTGTATTTCCAAAAGAAACAGATTGGTAATCTGTTGCAAAATATATTCCACCTGTCAGATAACTTACAACATATGAACAATCTGTTGCAACAGATTTATATTTCAGTTTGCTTTTCCATTAGCTGTGGCGCCTGTTGCAACTTGCTAATCATCTATTTATTCAATTTCATCGAGAGCAATAGATTTTTCTAAACACTTCTTGGTCAAACTCAATTTTTTCTCTTGGACTGCTTCTCTTTTTTTCTTTGCATCCTTCAAGTTGACCTCCAAATTCAATTTTTGCCCTTAATCCAATAGCAAAAATTTAGTTTGGTTGAAGGATGCAAAGAAAAAAAAAAGAAGCAATCTAAGAGCAAAAATTGAATTTGGCCAAGAAGTGTTTAGAAAAATCGATTGCTCTCGATGAAATTAATAAACAGATGACTAGCAAGTTGTAACATACGCCACAGCTAAAGGAAAAGAAAACTGATATATCCTTCCGTTGCAACAGATTGTCCATATGTTGTAAAGTTATCTGACAGGTGGAATATATTTTGCAACAGATTACCAATCTTTATCTTTCGGAAATACAACAAAAAGATAAAATGTTGTATTTAGATCCATTTTTTTCTAATTTACTTATTAATAAAGTCACCAGTATTATTTAAGTAACACACACAACAGATAAATCCCGAATAGTTTCAGCAATATTGCATTAAATCCCAGATAGTTTGCTAATTACATTTTATCCCAAAATTTTGAATTGTGATACATATGTTAAGCAGTGATACATATAGCATATGTATCACTAGTAAATATGAATCTGGGATTTTATGTAATTTTTTAGAACATTAAGGGATATTGTGTAATATGGAGTCTTAAATATAGGATTTGTGTAATTTTTCCTTTTAAGGGATATGAACAGTCGTAGCTTTTTATTTGACTAAGTTCAGTCCCTTCCAATTCTCAATCATTTTATAAATAGGTCCCTCCGGCCTCCTCACCCACTCTCGTTCATTCTACTACACTTACAATACTAATGTCATATCCAGATTTGTACAAGAAAGATCATATCGAGTCCCTGCGGGAATTTCAAAGGCAGTTTGATGAACTCCAGAGAGATTTGGCCGACTTCCGAGCAAGGCTGAGGAGGGCCCTGCTACTGTCGGATGAAAATTGTCAGGTTGACAATAATAATAGTAATAATAATAATAATAATAATAATAATAATTAGGTTATGTTTTTTCTTTCTTTTAGCGTATGTATTTCTCTTTTTTATATCCAATCTACCTATAAAGGATTCAAAAATATTCATGTATATATTTGGTTTGGTTTGGTTTGGTTTGGTTTGGTCGATTTTGAATTTTGAATTTTTAATTCTTATTCAATATTTAATTATCATTCTATTTATTCCCTATTCAAAACATGTCGGCGGTTGGAGTTAGGGATGCAGTCATGATGAGAAATTCTCCTAAAAATGGTTCGTTAATAAATAATAAGGAACTAAATGATATTATAATCACAAAAGAAAGATTATTTAATTTAAAAAAAGTCACAACATTGGATTAATTTAATTAAGATATATATATGATGATATGATTTTTAAGAAAAAAGTTAATGAATAGTCGTGACTGTGACTTTTGTCTAAACACATTCAACAAACAAACAAAAACAAAAAACGCTTCTGATGCATCAAATTCCTCATCTGTTGCAACTTATGAATCAGTTAGAAGAAATTAAAAAAGCTCCTTAAACAGATGGTCGATTTATAGCAACAGATGGTATATCTGTTGAAACAGATGGGTTATCTGATGCAACAGATATACAATCTGTTGCCATAACTCAATTAATAAAAATGGTTATTAAAGAAACGAAAAGATTAAGTCACCACCAGCTTGATTTAATTAAGTCATTTCTTTTCACAGAAAAGAATAAGGAAATAAATGATGAACACAATCTAAACCGTAAAAAACTCACCAGAAATATTCTTATTTTTAAATCTTCTTTATTAATGTATATAATTAAAAAGTCAGAAAATTTGGATGTCATGAAGATAATTTTTTAAAAAAAAAGATATATATATTATATGTTGCAACAAATATATTATCTGATGCAACAGTTGAACTATTTGTTGCACGGATGATATATCTATTGTAGTAGATGATTTATATGATGCAACAGATATATAATCTGTTGTGCAACTCAGTGTAGAAAATAAACGGTTGCTGGAAAGAACTAATTATTTTAGTAATTATAAAGTTAAGCTTCAAGCTGAAAAGTCATGACCTATCATAATATTGATTAATTTAATTAAGTCATAACTTTTTACAGTAATCAAGAATGTCATTAATAAATGGAGGTGAACAGTTGTGCCTTTAAATCTTCTTTATTAATTTATATAATTAAAAATTCAGAAAATTTGGATGTCATGAAGATAATATATTTTTTAAAATATATATATATATTATATGTTGCAACAGATATATTATCTGATGAAACAGGTTATCTATTTGTTGCAAATCATGATATATATATGTTGTAACAAATGATTTATCTGATGCAACAGATATATTATCTATTATCCAAGTCGGTGTAAAAAAAATGGTTCCTGGAAAGAACTAATTATTAAGAATAATAAAGCTGAAAAGTTATGACCTATCATAATATTGATTAATTTAATTAAGTCATAACTTTTTACAGTAATCAAGAATGTCATTAATAAATGAAGGTGAACAGGTGCGCCTTTAAATCAACTTTATTAATTTATATAATTAAAAAGTCAGAAAATTTGGATGTCATGAAGATAATATATTTTTAAATATATATATATATATATATATATATATATATATATATATATATATATATATATTATATGTTGCAACAGATATATTATCTGATGCAACAGGTTATCTATTTGTTGCAAATCATGATATATCTGTTGTAACAGATGATTTATCTGATGCAACAGATATGTTATCTGTTGTCCAAAATAGCGTAAAAAAAATGGTTCCTGGAAAGAACTAATTATTAATAATAATAAAGCTGAAAAGTAATGACTTATCATAATATTGATTAATTTAATTAAGTCATAACTTTTTACAGTAATCAAGAATGTCATTAATAAATGGAGGTGAACAGTTGTGATTTTTTGTCTAACTCATTCAAGTTCAATCCTCTATAAATAGGTCCCTTCAAGTTCAATCCTCTATAAATAGGTCCCTCCTTACTCAATTGTTCGTTCTACTACACACTATTTATTCCTCGCTCTTGTTACACCTTCAACTACTTTCTCTTCAAGGACTTAATAGCTTTTTCCTGTCTCTGGTAAGTTTTTTTCTTGATTTTTGTGTAAATATACGTTGTATTACATTACATTACATTCGAATTCTTTCTTTTCTTTACTTTTGTGTTTACGTGTGTGTTTTGTCAACTTATGTGTTTTTTAGATATGGTTGATCCTGTGTGGGATGTCGCTATTTTATGAGACGCCATGAGGGAACTGCAGAAGGAGGTTCATGACCTGCGCATTGGGAGTTGGCTGCCGTCAGAGTAAGGATGCTGCGAGAGATCCGCAGGCTGCGGAGGGCGCTACTGCTGCCCTTTGAAGATTGGTGGGCTGGCCATACAAATAATAATGATATTAATAATGATGATAATAATAATTAAGCTTTTTTTCTGTTATCTATGTACTTTTTTGGTTTGTTTTATAAAAAATTATGTTTGATGCACTTGACTTTTTATTTCTTATTTAATTTTCGTGCTGTCTATTTCTATTTCTTAACGAATGACATGTCTATAATTAAGGAATAATTTGATTCTAGTATCAATAGCAAGAACATATGAGTTATTTGTTAGGTTTTGTGTGTGACAGGAGATGTATTTTGTTGTTCGAAACATATTAGTAATCTGATGAAACAGATTATTTATCTGTTGAAACAGATTACTAATCTGGTGCAACCGAATACCCATCTATTCGATTCATAATCATATTACGGGCACCTAGAACCCTTAAACATGAATCCAACATGAGTCTACTGTTACAACAGAACATTTATCTGGTGCCGCAGATAATGGATCTGTTTAAACAAATTGCTCTTGTATTGCATTCATGTTCGCGTGCAAACTATTGTTGAAAAAACAACACACTAGCAGTTACCCAGATTCAACTAAAAAGCATAATCTGACTTACCAAAGTCTCCTCTCAAGTAAATTTCAAAGTTGAAAGTGATTTATGAAATAAAATTTGACATAAGAATTTGGTCAAAAAACAGCAGTTGGGGTAACAACAACAACAATGGTCAACAAGAAGAATATGAAGTTGATAATGAAGTATAAGATGATGATAATGAATCATAAGATGATGAATGAATCAGCAGCAACAATGAACAACAAATATCGCGAAGAGAGAGAAAATAACAACGGATGAGGAGAGAGAAAAAGATGCATTTTTTCCCTTCGATCCCCGTTTTATATTAACTAACATTTGAATCAAAGTGTAAATTTAAAAACTTGTGGGTTATTTTAAAATTTTCCAAACTTTCTTAAACCATAATGAAGTAATTGTCACTTCTACTCAATTATTAAGACTTGTGTCACCTACACCTCATTTTAAAACTTTTTTGTCACCTGTGGCCCAAACCCCCCAACAAATTATGACAATGATTAGCTTAATATCTATATTGAGTGATTATTTTAGGTTGATGTTTACTAGGGTCAACAATTATGAACTCTATGATTTTTATAATGTGCTAATATCTATCATGTCTAAAGAATTTTGAATTTAGACAATCGTTATAGAAATATTTCTTAATTATATTTTAAAACTATTTAAATATGTTGTTCGATTTTTTTAAATATAAAAATAAAATTACGTAGTTAAAGTTCTTATTAATAACAAATATAATTAATGATTCACTAGTTAATAATTATATTTTTAATTCACCAGTTAACAAATATAATAATTAAAGTACGTTGGATCGCAAGACCATAACATTAACATGTGACTTTCTTGAATTGATGTTTAACCAATATCGACTTTTTTTGAACTATATGATTTTTATTTTGTGTCGATATCTATCATGTCTAAAGTAATTTGATCTTTGACTATCACTATTGAAATATTTTTAAATTATATTTAAAAAAAAAAAATCAAATATGTAGTTTAAATTTATATAAACATAAAAATTAATATAGTTCATTAATTAGAAGTCATATGTATTAATAAAAATATAAATAATGGTTCCTATGTTATCAAATCGGCGTAACATAGTGACACAAGACTACAACATCAATGTGTGACTCTCTTAGATTATTGTTAATTAAAGTCGACACTTATGAACTATATTATTTTTATAACTTGTCAATGTCTATCACGTCTAAAGTGTTTTAAGTTTTTATTGTTTTTATTAAAATATTTTCATATTATATTAAAAATTGTTTAACTACGCAAACTTTTAGTTTTAAAACTAGTAAATAATTTTTATTCTTTTCTTTGTGTATTTTTCTTATCATTTATATATAATTTAAGTGTAAGATTAACATAGGGTAAAAATTTTTATCAACTAAGAAAATTTTTATGCGAAATTTTCAAATGTTATGTGACTTCTTTCCTCTGTACTTCTAAAAATAGATAGAAAAGATTTGAAATGAAAAAAAAAAATCATTTGAATTATCATGAGAAAAAATATAGCATAATTAAAATTGTACAACTGAATTCATAAAAAAATAATTAACTTTTTGTGTTGGAAATTTCGATAATTGCTTATTTTATGTAATACTAAACTACGAATCAGATTTCAACAAAAATAAAAAACTAAAAGTTATTCAAAATATTGATAGGTTTTAATATATATATATATATATATATATATATATATACCTCTTATTTATCTATATAAAATAAAGAGATATAAAATTTAAAATTAAATAATAAAAATAAAAATTATTTATAGGATAAAATGCATAATTAAGTAGATATGATACATAAATATATAATGTTAAATTTAAAATTTCAGATAATACTACTTTGGTCACACTAATTTTGGATATATGAGAATATAATTAATTAATTTAATATTTTTATTTTTATCCTACACTATTCTTTTCAAACAATAAATACTATGCAATCATATTTATGAAAATGATGTTAATTTGTCAATTCTCATGTATTGAGATAGTTTTCAATGTATTGGGAAAGAGTAATAAAATAAGAATTTTAAATTTAAAATGAAAGGGGCAAAAATGTCCAAAAGAAAACTACTTTATAATGTGAATAGGATTTATCACTATTATGGCCAAATTATGGCCAAAAGGATTTATCCTTATATATTACTATGAATTTAGTACTAATAATGCAACTTCTTAATTTACCTGACATAGTTTACCTTTAATCGTTGAGCTTCGTGCTGATAACGTATTAAAATTAGTATAAATAACATAAATACCAACTCTTAGATGAGAATTTTTCATTCTTCCAATTGTTCAAGAATATAAGTCTTTCAAGTATTATACAACCTTATGCTTTTATTTATAATATTATATAGAGGCATATAAAAGATTATCATAAACATGATATTAAAGAGTACGATTATAGAGAAGGTGGAAAACATAACATTTAGGATTTGAGATCACGAAGGAGGTGAAACATAATGGCGAACAGTAATGGAAAGATGGAGGGATTACATTAAGTGAAGATCCATATAAATAATATATTTTATAACAGCAAAAACAAAATTCTATTTATCATCCCTACCCCCCAATCTTCCCTGTTTCTTCTCTTTCCCCACCCTCCTGTCAGTCAAATTTTTTGATTATCATATCTTTTCTTTCTTATTCTCCTCAATTAATTTTCTTTTTCATCAATTTTTCTCCGATGAACAATCTTCTATATTAAATAATGAAAAATTATGTAGAATGAAAAGAAACAAACAAAAATATTCAACAGCTTGAAGAAAAAAATGGAAGATGTTCTTCTGGACATGTCAAAGTAACTAGCATCTTTAGTGAACATAATAAATCATACCTTGAGGGACAAAAATAACAGAAGGAATCAAAGGTAATCGGAAATGAGGAGCAGCCGCAGCAACACAAGGAAAACAAAGGAAGTTTAATGTAGATGTAGATATTTGGTGGTGGAGTGGTAGACTTATGGTGGAGGACTGGTGGCAGGAACTGGCAGCGTTAAAACAAGGGAAAATATGTTTTCGAAAAGAGAATTAATAAGAAAGAAAAAAAAAACTTGGGGAAAAAAATTGAAAATGATATTGAAATGCTGATTCACGCGCCTACTAAGATGTGAACGGCAATCAATGTACTACATGCATGGGCAAAAAGAGATTAAACGACTTAAATGTGCAGCGGCAAGGTGTACAAAAGGAACAAGGTTTAGTTAAAGTGTTCATGTGAATTTTTCAAAGAACTTTAATGACTTAAGCCTTTTATATACTTTGAAGATTCATTTTCTGACAATAAATACTTAGAACATTCAAAAGTAGCTACCACTAACTGTTTCACCAAAAAAAAAAACTAAAAGTTACACAAATACACAATTTATGTTTTCAATATTACAAAAAATCTCAACTCCCTAAACATATTACAAAAATTCCAACATATACACAGAATGCTATGTATATATCAGCTATGTTATGTGTATTAATAGGGAGAGAGTAAAGTAATTAAAAAAATGAGAGAAAGTGTAATTACTTCCAAAAAGGTTGGTATTTAAGTTATTTATAAAGAAAAAAAAAACTACTACTAACTGTATTTGATGGTCAGATGTTTCAAAATTCTGATTAAACTACCAATGCATTCAATCAACAGTTAGGCAAAATATACATTCAGTTACAAGTGAGATGAATCAAATCACCAGCCTCAATACTTGAGAAAGATTTGGGAATAAATTCAACAGCTCGATATCCTACTTTGATAATATTTCTTTTGAGCCGAGGGACTATCGGAAAGGATCTCTCTACCTCACAAAGGTATGGGTAAGGTCTGCATACATCCTACCCTCTCTAGACCCCAATTGTGGGATTACACCGAGTATGTTGTCGTCGATACAACTCCCATATATATACAACACATCAGACAAAGCAATTTCATAACCTTAATGCATCACTTCCAGAATGCAAAAATAGGTCTATTAAACCCAGCTTTGCAACCAGATGCACTAGATGTTATGTCCTCTACCATTCTAAATCCAATCTGCATACAGAGATTGATGCATCAGTCAAACCTACCCATCTCACAAAAATTTATCTTCCAAGTTTAAAAAACAAAAGATCTTCTGCAACGTACCTTGTCCAAAAGTATATCTTGAAAATCTTGAGGACGGATCTTAATTTCTTGATAATTAATTCTTGTTGTCTGCATACCGAGGAAGACATTAAACATGCTTCAAAGGAAAATTTGACCACTTTTTGAGCACCAAGGAAAAGATCCCAAAATAAGGTATTGGCTGTACAAATTATTATAAAAAAGGACGAATCTGAAGCTAGCAACAATATGAAAGGGAGTAACCTCAGATACAAGACGATTACTGTAGTATGAACTCCAAGGCTGAGGCTCCAAAATAAAGACACCACCCTGTTTAAAAAGAAAAAAAAAACAGTCAAATGTTATTCAGCAAATGATTTTCAGAACCCATTTTCATGATTTTTTTTTCATGTTTACAAGAAGATGCTTCCCCAAATATTACCGGTGAAAGAAGCCTCCATACTTTCGAAAATAATGTTATTAGTCCCTCATCACCCCAGTTCAATTGCACCCACTTTGACACGCTCAAACTGCATTAAAAGAAATACGATTGATCATGCACACAGACATGGAATTAAAAGAAAATCTTCTAGAACCTAATACTATAAAATTCACAAGAGAAAACATACTTTATACTAATGCTTCAGAGGATATGACTTATCGGATATAGATAAGCAGAAAACCAGATCTAATCTAAGTTGCGAGGACTCTTCACTTTCGATGCCGCACCCGTGTCGGATTCTCCAAAAATACACTAGCTTTGGCGAATCCGACACGCACCCGCTGACATTTTTGAAGTGTCCGAGCAACATAGGGTCTAATCTCCTCTGTAAGTAACCTCGGGGTTAATTTAAGTGCTCAATCTTAGGAAAAAGCCAAAGATTGAAGGCCCTGCAGGCCTGCACCTTTCTTGTATTATCTTTTCTAATCACATGACTTGCCTATACCACCGAAAGGGATGAACCTTTACTATATTTGCATGATTTGAAAAGGAATCACAAGTTCCAAGCATATCATATCTTTCCTACCATTTTAGAAAAGGATAGCAATGACTAGAAGCATTTCTTCATAAATCTAGAACCATACAAAGAAGACGACGCTAAAGTAAAAGAGCACTTACCAAATAATTGTATCATAAGATGTATTTTCCCCTGCATACCAATTTTGAACAAAATTTCCCTTCGTGAAAGAGACTATGTCAAACAAATTTGCCTCTTGCACGTGATGAGATTCTGTACAATCAGTGGTTGCCCTCTTCATAGGCGACTCAGCCACATGGTTTCCGGCACCAGTTACATTCTTTGATTCAGTCGACTTGGCAACCCTTGTGGGAACAGTTTTAGAGCTCCTCACTGTTTTCCTGAGAGTCCAATAAGCGTCCTGGATTCTTGCTGGAAGAGGTGAACAGATATTATCAAAGTTATAACCTATATTATTCTAGCAGCTCTAAGTCAAAGGCTAGATCCATTGGATCACGCATTACTTAAGTTGACTACTTGGATAACAAAATCGGCCACTACAGCAATAAGTCGCAAAAGAGATCAAGAGACCAGGTTTATGCAATAACCGACAGTATGACATAAATAATCCCACCATACATTATTATGATGAATAAAACAATTGTTTGATCCAGCCAAATTGGACAGAAAAAATCAACAAACTGCACAATCTTCAAAACCAAATAGCAATTCCTTTTCAATCATTCTTTTTAATTATGACTTGTCCATGAAAGTAATTTATGCAGATCATACGTTGCATGAAAAATTCTAGCATCTTAATCAGTTCCTCATTTCTTCATGGGAGATTTAACTAATGTGAAAAACATATAGAGACAAATGAAAAGTTCAAATATTTACCTTCATCAATATCAACTCCGAGGATACTTCGGCAGTTAAACTTTTGCGCTGTAATTAAACAAAAAAGTACCTGATATTAACAGCAGATAAGAAAAGGGAAATGCCTAATATCTATTGGTGGACAATGTTTCAGGGATTATCTAGCAAAAGTCCTACATGCGAGTAAAATTAAGGTGAAAATCCTAACTCAGAATCCCATTTCCAAACAGATATCAAAATTAATCAGCTACCAATTTAAAAAAAAATGTTGTACCGATAGCGATTGTGATCACTCCACTGTTACAGCCAATGTCAAGACAATCCTTGCCTTCAAACCACTCCTTCTTCATAGCTTTTAATCTCGGATCTTCCTCCATATCCTGACCTATCTGTGCACGAGAGCTACCAAACAGTGAGACTCCAACTAAAAGGGAACAAAACATAAACAAATTCTGAGCGGCTCCTGCCCCCGAGTGTTTCAACTTAGGAGCAGTAAGATTTTCTCGTAAACACTGGAGGTAATAGAAACCTAAATTTTTTCGGAGATAACATCGTGTCTGTTAATACACCCATACAAGCCTTACAGATGTTACTCCATACAGTAATAGGATAAGACTTCAATCTCCTGCCACCAAAACAAATTTAATAGGTGTGGGAGAAACTTGATTCATTACTTCTGTTTAAATAAACTGAGTTACTGTTTAGACTGCTGATGTTTGCTTTTAAAATACAGCGGTGGATGGAGGAGATGGATATGCTAACTAAAGGTAATGCAAATGCATATCTCGAGCAGCGGAATAATTGGATCAAAAAGACCACAAATATTATACAACAATATTATTGATAAGACACTGAAGAGTGATTTGGTGTCTAAAAATCAGCTAAATCTCCCAGTACAAGGATTTAGAGTGCAGTAAAACACCCAACACAGAGCATTGCAAACTTCCTGGGAGGGTCAGTTCACTCGGTAGCACACTCACCTTCCACCTTGTAGTTGGAGGGTCTAATGTCATAGATAGCATCCTTTCCCCTATCCCCTATGCCCTACCCCTGCACCTACGTAATAATAATAACAAAAAGCAAAACAATAATGTAAGCTAAATTAAGAAAAGATAGCAAATTTGTCTTGATTTTGGCTTGATTCAGAGGCATCATTTTGGTATTTAGCTGTGGCGTATGCAGAAATTTTTGAAAGCAGTGTTGACAATCAAAGAAGCAATTCACAGATCAATATAACCAACGGTGGATATAGCTTAGTGCTATGGGTTCATTCGAACGTGGTCTTTTTGACACTAGACATGTGTCTGTGTGTGTATAACATAACAAATTCAACAAACATTAGATTTTGAATCCATTGAACTCATGAAGTTAACCAGCCAAAAAGGAGTAATGTTTTTATTTACTTCTTTTTTTTTTTTGAAGAAGGGGGACTAATGTTTTCCAAAATTTTGGGTTTAAGTTAATTGTTTATGAGAGCATTATCAACAACAACAAACCTAATGTAATCAGTAATCCCACAAGTTGGTCAAATTTATGAGAGCATTTTAACACAAAATAATCACTGTTGTACTAGTTCAACCCATTTTAATCTGTCTTTTTACGAAAGCTTAAAATAGTTGTGTAAAAGGCAAACACAGTGCGAATCAAACTGCTGAACTCAGCCACGCAAAGCAGCAGTACAGACCACCAAACCACACAATGCATTTTGTCAAGTGGTCTCATTTGGTTATCGATATTTGTTTTGACAATTGTTTATATGTATATTTAATTTTTTTTATCCGTGAAGCTGTGTCGCATGGAAGAGCATCAATGAACATACATCGACCACTGAAATGTTCCGTTTTATTCTCTTCGGAAAGTAGTTTTTCCCCTAGACTTTAACCTTCTCATTCTACATTGATGCTAGATACTTCGGGAAAACATCAACCTTTTCGGTGAAGAGAGGATCAGCTAGTAAAAGATGTGCAAAAATAACACTTCTCTTCGAATAAGAATCATATTCTCTTTAGAATTAAGCTCCTTATTGTTTGTTGCAATCCCTTCATTCAGCCACGAGAATTACTACCTTGAATCCTGTATACTTTAATCTTTGCTACACAATATCACGATTGCATTCTCCCTGCCTTAATAGTTATGAGCCATAAACATATCAGCCATTGCATAATAGTTATACCCACCTTAACTATTCCAACCCCCCACAGGCGAACCCACGAACTGAAGGTGCCGGCCACTATCTTTTAAATAGACATGTTATTTTTTTCTTCAAATAACATACACATGTCAATTACTTACTACAAAGTTTAGGATGAAATGCTCCGAAAACTAAAGAAAAAAGCAACCCAACAATAAATGTCTACTAAAATGCCAAAATATTAAGGACCCGTTTTGCCATAGATTTTTCGGGTAGTTTTTGGGAAAAAACTTGGCAAATAGTATTTAGCCATACAATTTTCCATTGTTTGGCAAACAATCCAAACTACCAAATACTAGAAAAAACTAGTATTTGGATCAAATTCCATTTTTTGGGAACTTCTAAAGGTAAAATATGTTTCCCAAATACTATTGTCAAACACATGGTGAAACTTCACCCAGAAATGACTTGCCAAAAATATTTGGAAATCTATGGCCAAACGCTAGGCTAAAACTTGGAAAAATACTAAAGAGCGAATTGAACTAGTGATTCGACTAAATGTCCACCCGTGCACCCCAAAATCAACCATTGGAACCACTTTAGCTTTGACAAATATAAACATATACACACATATACACGCACATTTTTCTGAGGTTACCGGGTGACTATGCCCCCAGCCATCCACCGTATAGTTTGGTACACGAACTAAATTGTCCTGGGAATCCCTGCACTAAATTATCCCACCTGAGAGATGGGATGAAATAATCCCAAGTTGAATAGGATAAGGTGGTAAATCCCTAGCTTAAGCGTGGGATAATCCCTATAAAGGATATGTCTGCTTATCATGCTCATCAAATACCGGGTAACTCTAACCACATCAAATAACGCCTGTGTACCCATTTAGCCTTACGCAAGATAATTAATTTCCTTAAATTAGACGCAAAACTGATCAATTAGTGCACACAAATCCAACAATTAGTAAGAAGCGGTATGCGAAAACAGAAAAAAAGCAAGAAGAAAAAGGCATACTCTATAGCCGTAGTAGTTTCTGTAATTGCCAAATACAGCAACTTCTTTTCTTTTTTTCTTCTGTGTCGTTGCCATGTCCTCTTGCTGCCGAGTACGTTTGTTCTTCTACTCTATTGGAAAAGCAATGGCAGATGAAAGGTTTTAGGTTGGGGTTTAGGGTTTTATATTTAGGGATTTTAGGTAATTTTCTCTTCTCCCAAATTTCATATTAGTGTCCGTCCACTCCTCCTGCTCATTGCCTTTGTTCTGCTGTACTCAATTTGGCTTGGGTTTAGGGTTTTATGTAACAAAATGACAAAAATTACTAGGCGTTTGGTCAGGAAAACCTACAAGTTTTTATTTTCTTTTTTGAGTTGAAGCTTAAATTGTATTTGGTCATATTTTTTTACCGAAAAGACTCAAAAATATCTTTGAAGTATTTGAAATAGCTCAAGAACAAGAGTAGAGAGAATATAGAGAGTGATTCTTATTACTTTGAGGGATGATTTATAAGTCCTTCTATTTATAGGGGGAATTTGCCATTAGTTTCACACTAAAAGACAAATACATCAAATCCTAATAGATATCAACTAGATCTTATTAGATCTTGATATACATTCACTATAATGTAAATACATTTATAACACTCCCCTTGAATGTCTAGATAGATAATGTGCCTCGTTAAAACCTTACTAGAAAAAATCCAGTAGGAAAAAAAATCTAGTGAAGGAAAAAGAGTACACATTTCTAACAATACGCATATCGGCTGCCTCATTAAAAACCTTACAAGGAAAACCCAGTGGGACAAAACCTCGTAAGGAAAAAAGAGTACAGCGCGTATTAACTCCCCCTAATGAGAACATCCTTGAACCTTTGCATCCTAATCTTGTGCACTATCTTCTTAAAAGTTGTAATTGGAGAAAACTTGGTGAATAAATCATCCACATTTTTACTTGAACGAATCTGTTGCACGTTGATATCACCATTTTTTTGTAGCTCATGTATGCAGAAAAGTTTTGATGAAGTGTGCTTCGTTCTATCTCCTTTTATGAATCCTCCATTAAGATGTGCTATGCATGATGTATTATCTCCGTATAAAATTATGGGTAGATTATTGTCATATTTCACACCACATTTTTCTCGAATGAGATGTATCATAGACCTCAACCATACACATTCTGGGTTTGCTTCATGAATAGCTATTATCTCAGCATGATTCAATGAAGTGGCTACGATAGACTGCTTTGTATATCTTCAAGATATTGTAGTACCACCACATATGAACACATAGCCTATTTGAGACCGGGCTTTATGTAGGTTAGATAAGTATCCAAAATCAGCATGACCAATAAGATCGGGACTGCAAACTTGCTACCAAATTAACTAAAAAAAAAGGCTATGTTAGGCCTTGTAGTATTTTCAAGATACATTAGTGCATCAATTACACTAAGATATGGTACTTTATAACCAAGGAATTCCTCATTCTTTTCTTGAGGTCGAAATGGATCCTTATTCAATTTTTGCATGTTTCTCATTTAAGCAAATATTCTATTGCTTTTGAAAACTCTCCATGAGTTTCAATGATACTCAAATCATCAAATTATATCTTATGAAGATAATAAAAAGTTTTCCAGAAACTTTATATGCTTCAGGCATTTTGAATCCTTTAGGGATTTTCATATGGATGTTTGTCAAGTAACAATATCCAACATGTCAAGTGTGACATCTTCAAGTGTCTGGACTGCAAATCAAAGAAGTTTTACACTTACCAAAATGCATCCTTTCAGGTCACTTGATAAATATTTCTACGCCAGCATGCTTAAATTAACGTAGAATTCAGATCCTTATAACCTTTTACAATATTGCGCCAATATTGTATAAAAGATATCGTCGGCGATTTTTTTATTTTGTATCGATTCACAATGCGACAAAACATTTTGAGATCTCGTCACTTCATTATTTTCAGGAATCTAAACCTCTCATAAGGTTTCATGAAGTGTTATGTCATAGGCTCTTCAAGAGCACATTGTCTTCTTATCATGGTTATTTGTTCCTTATCCTTTTCAATAATTATTTCATTTGGAACCGATTGGTCAATCATGCTTCACGCATGCATAGACTTTATCATTTAAGGACACAAAATAGGAGCACTTGCAGCTAAATATGATATGCTTTCGGCATTTGACTTGAATTATCTATTGAATGAGGATCTGATGATAATTCCTAACATATTTCATAGCTGCTTATAATCTCCCCCTTATGTTAGAAAAACTAACATACATCCTCCATCTTCTTTGAGGAATCCATCTTTATGCATCATGGTATACTTATTAATCGTATACCGCACATTAAAACTATTAGATGGAATAGTTGGTTCCTGGTCTTGAACCAATTTAGAGGGAAGAAATAATCATAATATATTGGTCTAATGCATACAAGTGTTATTGTGTGCAATATATCATATTTCATACCAATACATGAAACTTTGTTCTCATTAGTAATGGTTCAACTATTTATGGAAGGCATTCAATGCTAAACCATCATCATCAAGATGAATTATCTTGATTATACAATCTGAAAATTATGCTCAATTTATATTGAACAAGTAACTTTATGAATGTCAAACGTAGGTTGACCATGAATGTACATGTGATCATCTTATTGATGCATCTTTTCAAAATATCACATGATAGGTGAACGGGCCCATATTCACCTTTTATTCTTTTTCAGATTTTGAGGGATCCAATCCCAAAATTAGTTGGTCCAACCAACTTATCATGAGAACAAGCAACATTAAAGTTCATGAAGAATTTTCTAATTCTTCAATATATGTTCAATACTCAGTATGCACATCTTCGGGATGTCACAATCGTTCATATCAACTTATGAACTTTTACTGTAGTAAACTCCAAGTTTACCATGATATGTGTTTTTACTTTAGTAAATTTCAGATTTACTATTATATGAATAAATTTCAGATTTACTACTTCAGAAGTAGATTTTAAAATTATTCAACCTCTTTCGGAGGTGAGTTGTGATACAATCACAATCAAGTGCACATTTGCATTAATAAGTTTCTCATTCCCCAGGAATGGAATATGATCGTGCCTTAAGCCTATCAAATTATGATAGCTTATAACCTCTTTCAAGATTTTGCTACTTCAGAAGCAAATTGAGGCATACATATGATGTAGAGAATTTTTCTCTAGTATATCTTATAATCATATAAGCGTGTGAAAATATCATTAGTTTTTATGATCATTATCATATTGTCCCTCCACGCATATATTCGTGCATTCAATCACTTGTCTTCTTTCAGACATATTATGCACTGCTACCACATACACCTCAAGAATGAAGTAAGTAGTCATATTTCAGACTTATCATATATTACTACCACATTCACTTCATGGAATGGAGCATATTCAATGGGTCGGATTTCATGACTTTTCATTAAACACCCATTATTTTGCCTTAGTCATCATAATATCATCAATATGGTGTATTAAGATTCAAACGTAACATCTTATCCATATAAAAACGTCTTAGGCATGAATCGATGGAACTTGAACCCAACATATTATCATCCTTTTTGATAATATTATTCTTGAGGAATAAATTTAAAATATAAATGGTTCCAAACCAATTATTTTTCCTTAAATCCAATAATAATTATATTTGTAGTAGCAAAAGAAAGATAACATAAAGAATTACTAACCTTGAAACCCTTCAGATTTATAATCTCACCTTGTTTGGCAGAGTCTCGTGTTGATAACGTGTTATAAACTAATAAAGAATAAAGAAGAAAAGTAGAGAGAATATAGAGAATGATTCTTCTTTCTTCTCTTTAGGGATGATTTACAATGAAGGAAACCCTTCTATTTATATAGAGAATTTGCCCCTAGTTTCACACTAAAAGACAAATACATCAAATCCTGATAGATATCAACTAGATCTTATTAGATCTTGATAGACATTCAATATAATGTAAAAACATTTATAACACCTCATTAGATTTTTGTCTCAAAAATACTCTTCCCTTAAATAGTTGACTCAAAAATACCCCTCCCTCTAACGGAATTTGGAAAAAGAATCAAAAATACCCCTGAACTATCTGAAATGGATCAAAAATGTCCCTCGTTAGTTTTTTGGCTCAAAAATACCCCTCCCCTTAATGAAATTACACCAAGCATGCCACTTAGATAAAAAAAAAAAAACATGTGGCTATGCCACATTACCATCCACATGTAAAATGTTATATTTTTAAATTATATGACATTCCTTTGTTCTTTATTTTTATTTTTATTTTTATTTTTTTGCAAAGCAGTTTTATTGATTTGAAAAATAATATGATCAGTAAAATTAAAAATTTCTAAAAATATTTAAATAAAATAAATCATTATTTTTACTGAATTTAGTTGAACGTTTTTGGAATTTCTCGACATTGAGAAAGTACTAAATAAATTTTGTTAAAGGAGTACAAATTATTTAATTTTTTTCATTATATGATAAACTTCTCACTTAGATTATTAAAGAAAATTATATCCATGTTTTTCTAATGATTAAAATATATTAAATGTCATTTACTTTTCTGAAAGTGGAATTTTCAAAAATTCTAAGAATACTTGATGATTAAACATAAAATTAGAAAAACTATCAACATTCATTGAGTTCAGAAAAAATAAATCAACATCACTGAATATAATCTTTTTATTTAACTCTTTCATCAAGAAGAAAGGAATGTCATATAATTAAAAAATACTAATATTTTACATGTGGATGGTAATGCGGCACAATCACGTGGTTTTTTTTATGGAAAAGGCTCAAAAATACCTTGATGTATTATTCGTTGTAGTACTTCCTAACGAAATTCAAAATCTAATCATACGTATGGAATGAATAATAGTAGAAAGAAATTATTTCACTTCACCAAAAAAAGTTAGCCAACTTATTATATCGACCTCTAAAATTTCTTGAACATTAAAGTTTAACACATGAAGCAGTAGCGTAATAGCATAGTGAGTAAATTATAAATACATTGTAGATTGTAACTATAGTTTTAATATTACCACTGAAGTGGTTATAACAAAACATAGAACAAACGTTGAGATGAGAATTGTTAGTTAAAGACTCTAACTGTGAACAGGGACTAGGGAAGAAACATATCATATAAATGCACGACTTCACCTCATAAGTCACAACTATACAAAAAAGGTGGTTTCTATGATTAGGAGTTCGAACCATATGACCTCCTGATCACATGGCTACAACTTCACTATTGTACCAGGGATTTCCTAAAAGAAAAGATCGACCTAATCCCATTAGGATCATCAAAGTCGAAATATTCTTGAGTCTTTTTCGTAAAAAAAAATTACGTGACTATGCCACATTACCATCCACATATAAAATGTTAGTATTTTTTAATTATATGACATTCCTTTCTTCTTGATGAAAGAGTTAAATAAAAAGATTATATTCAGTGATGTTGATTTATTTTTTCTGAACTTAATGAATGTTGATAGTTTTTCTAATTTTATGTTTAATCATCAAGTATTCTTAGAATTTTTGAAAATTCCACTTTCAGAAAAGTAAATGACATTTAATATATTTTAATCATTAGAAAAATATGAATATAATTTTCTTTAATAATCTAAGTGAAAAGTTTATCATATAATGGAAAAAATTACACTACTAGAAAATATTAAATTTCCGATGGCCAGTGTAGTCGGAAAGTGGTCGGAAATTATGGTAGTTGCGACTACTTTCCGACTGCTTGAAAGCAGTCGGAATATAGCTTGTCGAAAAAATATTTTCGACTACTTTAGTTGGAAATTTCCGACTACGTTAGTCGAAAACGTAGTCGGATATTTAATAAAAATTTATTTAATAATTATAAATATTCCGACTACTGTAGTCGGAAATTTAATAAATAATTATTTAAAAATTATAAATATTTTGACTACAGTAGTCAAAAATTTAATAAATAACTATTTAATAATTTTAATTATTTCGACTACTGTAGTCGGAAAATTAATAAATAATTATTTAATAATTATAATCATTCCGACTACTGTAGTCGGACAATTAATAATTAAATATTTTATAATTATAATTATTCAGACTACTGTAGCTGGAAATTTAATAAATAAATATTTAATAATTATAATTATTCCGACTACTGTAGTCGAAAATTTAATAAATAATTATTTAATAATTATAATTATTCCGACCACTATAGTCGAAAATTTAATAAATAAATAATTAATAATTATTATTATTCCGACCACTATAGTTGGAAAATTAGTAAATAATTATTTAATAATTATTATTATTTAATAAATATTTATTTAATAATTATTATATTGCATTAGCTTACACTGCTTTCAGATTATAAATGATATAACTAATGTATTTTTCACAACAGGATCAAACACGACAAAAATTTATAAATACAACCACTTTAAACCGTTCAAAACAAACATCAAATCAAATAGTTTAAATATCTAAATGTCACAACCAAAAACAAGGACAATAACTACATTCTAATTATCATCAGATTCATTATCTTCCTCGTCATGAAATACTTGCGGCATGTGCTTCTTAACCAACTCCTCCAATATATCAAATTTAGCAAACTTAGCATTGTTAGCTGCACATTTCTGCGTCAATTCCACAATTTGTTTTTTCATCGCTTCCATTTCTTCCATAGTTTGCAAAGTAGAAGAGGAACTGGGAAACAACGAAGGACTACTCGAGGATTGGAGATCCCCTGTTCCGTAGGTTCTACCTTTCTTTGGACCACCTGCCACAGTTGTCCACATATTATTCAGCTCTGCAGGTGATGGTTGGACCATGGTACCATCCTCTGAAGTAGGTTGGGTTTGACGCCACTCTTCTATACTTTTTTGAAATTCTTCCTGAAAGAAAAATTATTTATCAGTATGTAAACAAGTAAAGTTTGGTAATAATAAAATAATGTATGTAAAAGTTATTATCTTACATATGCATTCTTAGCACGCGTTTCTATCCAATCTCCTATTGTACCGTCCTTGTTTTTCTTCCTAAGCGTCTCTTCGTAGACATCAATAAAAAGACGTTCTTTTCCCCCATTTTCATATTCCTGCAAAATTTTAGAAAAAGAGATAATGCAAGTATAAAGACAAGTCCTGAAGTCTATGAATATAACACAAACAAATATGAAATATGAATAACAGTCAAAGTATGGAAAAACCTATGTTATATGCTACACATTTTATGCAATCCTTAGATGAAATTAGGCCCTGCTTGAAATACGTTCTAGTTGTAGTACTAGCACAATGTAGTCACAATCCTTAGAGTAATATTGATTGGTTGGACCCCAACAACGATTAGGGTTTTTAAAACATGGGTGCACCATTAAAAAAGACGGAAAAATGCTTTTAATGAGAATTGGTCCTTAGTCCTCCAGGTAAATAACTTAATGCTCACACAAGTCCTCTCTTCATCATTATATCTTCCGCTTTTTTCTTTAATTTTTATTTGTTTCTACTTTTCATGCTAAAAATTGAGCATGATAACTTTGTTGAAGGTTATATATAACTTATGCTATGAGTTATAAGCACAGTAACCCCTACTGAAGTTGCTTTCAGCACCCCCCTTCCGAATAATTAGCGTTGCACATTACCCAGTGGTCGGATAGTGGAGATAAAAACTAAAAATGGAAGTAAACAGGTTAATGTTTGCTAAATTCACTTAATTTTGATAATTGGTCCATTTACTTGGAAGTTAATGAATTCACTTTTTAGGCTAAATCTTATTTACATGGTTCTTATAATGTATTTGTTATTTACTATGCTTGTCGTGCAGAGACGATCATGGACACCATGATCATGAGTCAAACTATGGCGATCGTGATACGGATAGCCTTGTCAAGGTGAGAGCATAGTTGGGATTGGATAAGGAACAGAAGAAAGCACGGAAAGAGGAGAACTTAAAGATAGTTAAGATTGAGAAAGAAAACAGAGTTGGTCCACACCATACTGCCTTTTTTCAATCACTGGGCATAACCTTTTGAACTAATTCTTCACAGTGTCATGCCATTGGGCAGTTGTGTGGTATTGAATATCATTTTTATCATGCCATTGAGAGACACAAATATTTATTTTTCTGCAGATGATGGAAAATTTGATAGAACCTATCTAGTTGGAGTCTCACATGAATACTTTGGATAATTCACCTACCAAACTGGCAACTGGCCTGAAAAGACCTGCTCTTGTAACTGGAGGATATTGAATAGAAGGTTTTGTACATGTTAAAAAGGTAGGCAAGTTATTTATGGGAGTCAGTAAAGAATTAATGGACATTTATTTGTTTAAACAATTATTCTGGTGTGTTAGTACTGAGAAAAGGACATGATGATGTTGTAGATATAGATTATGAAAGATATGATGTGGTTTAAGCTGTTTGACATAAATGTTTGGGCATTAAGATTGTTGAAGTGCTGGTGCACTATTATCTTGCTAATCTTAAATTATTTGACAAACAAATATATCAGTTTATGTTATGTACTATTTAGGTTCCTGGCAACCTCATCATATCAGCTCGTTCAGCAGCTCATTCATTTGATGCTTCTCAGATGAACATGTCACATGTAATTTCCAGTTTTTCATTTGGTAATACAATAACTTCGAAGGTTATGAGGGATATCAAATTGCTGCTGCCACATTTGGGCCCTGTTTGAAATTAGGTCCGACCTTGGATACCGCTAGTGTGACTAGAATCAACTCGCACAAAACAATACATTTCTTTGATGTTCACAAGAACAGTATATCAGGGAAAGAACACGAATCTTCTAAAGAAACCCCATGTCTAATGGCTAGTGTTCATGGAACAAAATGATTTGTTGAATGTAATGCTAGTACAAGCTACAATCCTAAAGGCAAGATAAGCTTAATTGGAGTGCAAAGGCAAAAGAATGGGAGGTATGGTGTTGTGATTAGAGACAAAATTAGTTTGTACAAAATTATAGTGCAGTTTTTACCAGGATAGATTCATTATAGAGATGGGTCGGCCTAAAAGAAAGATAGATTTGTCAGGGCTAGCAGGGGTACCAGACCTGCAGGACTCAATTGATTTATAACAGTTGAAGTGGTTGTCTAGACCCCAGGTTTCTTATAGCCATCCCTTGGTTAGGGAGTTTAATTTTTTCTACGCCTCCTCTATAAATCTATTTACTCTTAGGGGAGTAAGGTCATAGAGTATGTTGAGTATAGAGGATAGAGGTTGGATGCAGGCAATGGATCTTTCTAAAACCATCAGGCAGTGTGATACAAGATCAAGTTCACAACTAAAGAAACAAGCAACAACAAGAGCAATAAAATATCAACAATGCTAGTGAATTGAAATAGGCCACACACGGCTTTACTAGACTTCAACATGAACAACAACAAGAGCAACAAGATGTCAACAATGCTAGTGAATCAAAATAGGCCACACACGACTTTACTAGACTTCAAGATGAACAATAATAGTGAATCAAAAGAGCCCCACACGGCTTCACTATGTCATGGTTTAGAACATTGAACTAAGTCGAACAAATTAGAAATTTAAGCTAATATTACCAATCTTCGTAGGTGGGTAGCGAAACTCATCAAACCTCCAGTGTGCGATGAGCCACCCATTTGAGATGCTCTATTTGCCTTTGCCCGTTCTCTCTTTGCCCTATATTCAGGAGTATCCCATTTTTCCAAGAACTGAACCCACACACTAGCATTCAGCCAACCAGGTTTTTCCAAGTTCCTCCGGGCCTCATACAAGTATTCTTTGATCCGTTGAGCTGCTTTGAACTTGAAAATGCATTTGACAAGAATTCCAAGCACACTTTGTCTGGAAAATAATTTAATAGTTGTAAATTCATCATTGACAACATACTAAAATGGTAAATTCTTTGATTTTGATTATACCACAAATTGATTCCACATAAGCACTCTGATGTCGAGTTGAATCTCATTCCAACTACCCCACAGCTCCGTGTAAAATGGTTTAATTTCTTCTATAACCATATGTCCGCCGCTATATGTGGGAATAAACCTGCAATAAAATTATATTAAATTATCTTAGCTTTTGAAAAATTTAAAAATTACGGAAAAACATAAGATTTACTTACTCATTACCATCATGGGCGATAATTTGCCTCCCGTTGCCATCATATTCTACTACCTCTTTAAATTTTGGAATCTGGGAAGCAACTGTTGTAGCATTAGACACTGCAGCATTATCAATGGAGGGCAATGTTGATATGCTGGGACCTCCAATTCTCAATCCAGAAAGTCTAGGTGTGGATGATGTTGAAGGTACAGATGAAGAGCTACTATGCAGACTATTATGGGGAGAAGAGGGCTGGAATTGGTGGGGCGGTGGAGGCATGAAAAATGCTTTTGGTAGTGAAATAGTTGCCCTTAGAGGAAGAATAATATTTGTAGTAGCTGGTTGAATAGTTGTGGTAACAGGTGGTGGTGGTAGTGTTGTATATTGACCTACGGGAAGATTATCAGGTCCTTTCTTACCTTTCTTACGTCGTCCATTACCATGACCTTTTGATGCCATTGATTTTCTTTATTAACTACCTGAAAAAAACACAAAATGGAGTTAGTCTGTGTTATGCTGCCCAGATATGTTTCTTAGATCAAACGAAAAACAAGGCTGTGAACTCATTAGCTGTATATAAGGCTGTGGTACAGAAACATGAATGATTAAGGTTTGTCTATTCAACTTCTACTAAAAAAAATGGCAGGGTTGGATCTCACTGTAGTGATATATTACAGATACAGAAGAAGGCTAGTGCAAATGATAGTTTCAAGTAAGTCATTTTCACCCTGTACAAAATGAGAAAACAGTCTGATTCCATATGATATAGATAGAACAAACATACAGATGAGTGCAGTGTAATGAGAAAATGCAACAAGACAAGCAAATCATGTTGCATAGTTACTGGAACTACAAATATTAACAAACAAAAGACACTAGATTGTCAAGAAAAATAGCAAAAAGCAACAGCTAAAATACAGCTCAAGACCTTGTTACAACACATTACTACTATTAATAACAACTCAATCCTCGTCGTTTGTTTCATAGTCATTCAGCAATTCTTCCTCATCACTTGTTTCATATTTATTCATTGATTCTTCCTCATCACTTATTTCATTTTCATCAAGTAACTCTTCCTCACTTATTTCATTATCATCAGTTGGATCTTCCTCGTCATTTGTCGCGGATGTTCCTTCTCCATAATCATGAACATTCAATGTAAGTTCATAAGGATCAAATTCTTCATATAAGCCTTCTTTATGCTGCAACTCACCTGCTAATTCATCATCCACCCTTTCTTCAACACTTGAAATATCATTCTGATACGCTACATCTAATGCATCCTCTACTACAACTCTACCCACGAGCTTTGTTTTTATAACTACCCACCTAGCAGATTTATTCTTACACAAAGGATAAAGAGCGTAATACACTTGTTTCATATTTTGTGCAATGACAAATGGATCATAGAGTCCATACTTCCTTGTACGCTTAATTTCAACTATTTTATACTGAGGGTGCACCTTTGTACCTAACCTAGGAGTAGGATCATACCACTTACACCAAAATAGAACCAATTTTTTCTTTGGCCAACCAACATGATAATCGAGTTCTAAAATCTCGTGAAGCACACCATAATAATAAACACCGCCATCACCTTTCACCCAAACCACACTATTGTTGGTTTTCTTGCCCTTAGAAAACTCTTCTGTATGAAATCTGTACCCATTGACAGAGTACTTTGAAAACTTTCTAAATTTAGCATCAGGTCCCCAAGCTATATCATGTACAAAATTAGCCATTTGGGTCATAATTAAGTGGATTATGAACCTATAAAAAGTTCAAAAAAAGTTAGAATTTAAATATAAATGAGATTCAAAAAAAGTGTAAATCATGTTAAATATTTAAGTTACACTTACATATTCTCTAAACCACACTGAAAACATAGGATAAACAGCAGCATCCCCATGTAAAGCCACGAAGTAGCTGTCCAACAAAGTTATGACTTTCATTAGTTAAAGCTTAGATAGACCTTGAATGATTGTCCTTAATATAAATATACTCACTTATAAAAAGGCTGGACCTCAGGATAATTTAATAATACATGTGTTGTAGCAGACTAAGCTCCGCCTCATTCAACTATCAAAGTGGACCACCTTTTGAACTTCTTTTACCTGGTTGATTGAATATTAAAAATGGTGGTGCCGAAGGATCTGTATTGTCTCCATCATCATTCCCATTAGGTCGGTTTATTAGACATGGTACATCATGTTCAAAATAATATAAACAAAAATAAGAGGTCTTTTTAGCCAAATAAGCCTCACATATTGATCCCTCAATTCGGGATATGTTTTTAATGGTCCACTTATATTTGCCGATAGTCCTGCATAGTATGATCTTTTAGATGAAATAATGTTCAATTAAAACATATGAAGGTAAATGTTAAAAGTCAATACCTCTCAAAGGGATACATCCATCGACACTGAACAGGCCTTCCAAGTCGTGCCTCTCGCACAAGGTGAATTAGAAGATGCTCCATAACATTAAAAAAATAGGTGAATTTTTTTTTGCTAACTTGTTTAAGGTTAAGCGAATGTTGATATCTATCAAAGATAGGTTCTCCTCCCTTAATGTGTTAGAACATAAATCTTTGAAAAATAAGCTTATCTCTGTTAAGGGCTTCCAAATTCTATTGGGCAATGCACAGAATGCAATAGGCATCAATGACTCCATGAAAATATGACAGTCATGGCTCTTCATAGAGGTCAACTTTCCTTCCTTCATGTCAACACACCTAGACAAATTTGACGCATATCCATCTGGAATTCTCAAATTGTTAACCCAATCACAAATCACTTTTCTATCCTCCAAAGTGAATGTGTAACTGGCCTTGGGCTTCTGAATCTTATTATTTAAGTATGTCAGGTACAACTCACTACGCCGATAATACTCTTTTAAGTCCATCCTGGCCTTCAAGTTATCTTTTGTTTTGTTACTTACATCCATCACAGTATTAAACAAGTTGTCAAAGAAGTTTTTCTCAATATGCATGGGATCCATATTATGAGGCAGAAGATTATCCTTCCAGTAATCTAACTCCTAAAATATAATTTGTTTAGTCTAGTTATATGTAACACCATAACCAGGTATCCTGGATGGTGCAGACTCTGTTACCTTAGGCAGATTCCTCACTCTATCCCAAATTTCTTCTCACAACAAAATTGGTGGTGGCTCCTCAAAATCAGTCTTATTCTTTATAAAATCACTAGTATTTCTCCTAAATTCATGTTGCATTGGCAAGAATCGCCGGTGACAGTCAAACCATGAGTTTTTACTCCCATGTTTTAAAGTGAATGCTTTTGTGTCTTCCATACAACAAGGACAAGCTAACTTACCCGCAGTCGACCACCCAGACATCATTCCATAAGCAGGAAAGTCATTTATAGCCCACATCAAAGTAGAACGCAATCTAAAGTTTTGTTTCATTGATACATCATATGCTTCCACACCTTCATGTCGTAATAAGTTCAACTCATCAATCAATGGCTGCAGATACACATCAATCAAAACTTTTGGATTGCGAGGACCTGGAATAATGCAAGTTAGAAATATATACTGACTCATCATATACATTTCAGGTGGGAGATTATAAGGAGTCACAAACACCGGCCAACATGAATATGGTGTAGCTGAGATAGAAAATGGAGTGAATCCATCAGTAGATGATCCCAACCTAATGTTTCTTGGTTCACTAGCAAAATCCGGATACACACTATCAAAATGCTTCCATGCTTTTCCATCTGACGGATGACATAAAACACCAGGTGGTCTTTTATTTTCATAGTGTCATCTCATATGAGGGGCAGAGCTCATTGATGAATACAACCTCTTTAACCGTGGAATAAGGGGTAACTAATGCATCGACTTCACAGGAACCTTCTTCCCTTTGGCATGTATGACTTCCTTATAACGAGGCTGATTACAAAATTTGCAGTGTTCTAAATTTGTATCTTCCTTATAGAATAACATGCAACCTTTCTCGCAATAGTGAATCCTCTCTAATGAAAGTCCTAACTTAGAAACCAACTTCTTTATTGTGTAGAAATCTTTGGGTAAGTCAAGTTTATTTGGGTTAAGTTCATTCATAAGTCCAATGATAGAGTTCATGCCCTCTTGAGAAATTGAATAATTTGACTTAATACTCAGTAACCGAACGACAACAGATAATTTAGAATGCACTGATCCTTCATACAATGGATGACTAGTTTCCTTTAATTGTTCATAAAAGTACTTAGCCTCATCATTTGGTTTATTTTGAGCCCCTGAGTGTGTCCCAAAAACATCCCTGACCATCTCACTATATCGTGAACTTTCAACATTATTCTCTCTTATTGGACTTTCAACATAATTCTGAAAAGTAAAATTATTAGCAACACTACTCTCTCCATGAGCTGTCCACACAGTATAATTCAACATAAAATCCTTCCTCTAAAGATGTAATGTAACAACATCTGGACTCAGTAACTTGCAACACTTGCAATTCTAACAAGGACACCTAATTGTCCCTTCAATAAGAAAGTCATTAAGCGTCATTGCTTTAGCAATAAATTCAGCTACCCCAGCTTTATATTCCTCCCTCAATCCTGCACGGTTAGGATAAAGTCTATTATACATCCATGTATGATCTTTATTTTCCATCTACACAAGAACGACGACAATAATAATAGAGAAGAGGAACAAAAATAAGAGAAATAAAACAATAACAGGGTTGTTTAAAGATGCTATTATGCAGGGACATAAGCAGAAAACTAAGAGATTCAATACAACATAGTAAAGCAGCCAACAACAATAAAATATTTTAATTAAAAGAAGATTTGTTTTGCCAGTGAAAAAAACCCAATCCATGTGATAGCTTCACAAACAAGATAAAAGAAAGGCAAAAAGGGAGACAAGCAGATAAGGTAGTGATGAATTTTGGATAATTGAGTAGTGTCTTAGCCCTTATATGTGCCCTTATATGTGAAAAACAAGCAATCTAACTTTCTAAGATAGTAATCAACCAAATTCTCAAAATCAACTTTAACCATGCTATTTAATATTTATTAACAGGCCTTTCTACTTTTCATATGCCACATGAAGCTATAATTTATTTAAGTTTTATCAAGTAGTCACCAGTGCTCTTCAACTGATTCCAAACTTTGTGTAACTTTTTCCACAATGTCTAGATAATGGATATGTACTGAAAACCATCTTATTCACAGTTCACAAATGTTCCTCTTAGAAGTTTTCAGAAGCGAGCATAGCATACTCAGGAAAGGAGCAAATCGAACTTATACAATGACAACACTTGTGCTCCACATGATTATATGGTTCATATTTTAACAACTGGCACAATACTTCGCCAAGCTTTTTTATTTTAAGACTTTAAGTGGTAACCATTTTATCCTTAATGAGAAAGAAGATTACTAAACTTTGTGTAAAGAGCTATTTAACAGGAACTTAAACCAAAGGAGTTTGGGACAGACAGAGTTCACTGTATTGTCCACAATAAAAAACAGAGCCAAGATTTGAACTTTATGGATTCTAAATTCTAGGGTAGCGTCATAGCGACACAATGTGTTAATGACTGCATTATGAATTTAACTTTCATATATATATTTAGTGAATTTCTTACTACAAACACACTGTTTGAACTAAAACTACTGAATTCGGCCGAACACATACATCAGCTTCTATCTCCACCCTCACAATGGACAAACAACTAGAAAAAGGATTCACATTACGGTAACTAAATGAGGCAAACAAGCATAATGGGCTTACTCATTGTCATTTTGGTAAAGTACTAAATTTGGATTTGAACAGAAACACATACATATGCAGCTTATTTCCAAAGAACTCAACAAATATAACTACACTGAGCTGATGAATCTTCGATATAAGTAGATCAAGATTTACAAAAACAAACCCCAAAACAACAATCTTACAGAAATGCAGGTCACTATATATATATATTAATACACTAAAAAATACCCAAAAACTAAAGAACCCCAAACAACAAAATCAAAAAACAGATAAACCCAAATTACCTTTTTTATCTTTTTGGAAATAACACTTATAAAGGCAAGAAAAGAATGTCCATATCTCAAGGTAAAAAGAGCAAATGTGACTGAAAGTGAAAATTACCTTGAATCAATGAAATTAACGTCGTTACCCGCTTTTTGAGAGAGAGAGACGCAGCCTTCATGGCCAATTTTTTAGAGAGAGAGATGCAGAAAGAAGAGAGCCGAGAGAGAGAACTGTGTGCGTGCCCTAAGCCAGAGAGAGAAAGTGAGAAAGTGAGAAAGGGAAAGTTGTGTGTTTAGGGTATATTAAATGTGAATTTTCGACTACTTCAATCGGAAAGAAAATTAATATGTTTAATTATTTAATGTTTCTGACTACTTCGATCGGTTAGATATTTTATATAATTAAATTATATATTAAATCAATTATTTATAAGATTTTCGACTACAGTGGTCAGAAATATAATTTAATTATTCAATTATTTAATTTATATTTCCGACCACTGTAGTCGGAAATATATTTTTAATCATTTGTTTAAATAATTATTTAATTTTCGTATAAGGGTCTAATTATATATTAAGTAATATAATTATTTAATTTTTGTGTAAGGATCCGATTATATATATACTAATATATTTATTTAATTATTTTTATTTCCATCTACAACAGTCAAAAATATATATTATAAATTATTTTACTTATTTTTAAAATTTTGTATAAGGGACTAGTTATACATTTATTAATATATTTATTTAATTATTTACATTTACGTCTACCATTATATTTTATTATTTATTAATTTTATTTAGTTATTAGTATTTTCGACTATAGTAGTCAGAAATATATATTTAATAATTTATTCAAATAATTATTTAATTTTCATATAATGAACCTGATTATATATTTAGTATTATATTTATTTAATTATTTATATTTTCAACTACTTTAGTCGGAATATATATTTAATAATTTAGCTAAATAAATAATTTATTTAATTATTTATATTTTTGACTACTGTAGTCGGAATATATATTTTTCGAAATTTGCCGCCAAATATTTTGACTGTTTTTGTGACAAATAGTATTGAAAAAATATTTTGTAAAAAATAAAAATAAAAAATAAGATTTTCGACGGAAGTAGTCGGAAATTTCCGACTACCATTTTCAGTCGAAAAATTTCGGTCGGAAAATAATAAATTTCTGGTAGTGTTAAATAATTTGTACTCCTTTAACAAAATTTATTTAGTACCTTCCTAATGTCGAGAAATTCCAAAAATGTTAAACTAAATCCAGTAAAAATACTGATTTATTTTTAAATATTTTTAAAAAAATTTAATTTTACTGATCATATTTTTTTTCAGATCAATAAAACTGCTTTGCGAAAAAATAAAAATAAAGAAGAAAGAAGAAATGAATGTCATACAATTAAAAAATATAATATTTTACATGTGGATGGTAATGTGGTATAACCACGTGTTTTTTTTATCTAGGTGGCATGCTTGGTGGAATTTCGTTTGGTGTGGAGGGGGGGGGGGTATTTTTGAGTCAATTATTTAACAGAGGGGTATTTTTTAGCCAAAAAACTAACGAGGGGTATTTTTTATCCATTTCAGATAGTTCAGGAATATTTTTGATCCTTTTTCGAATTCCGTTAGAGGGAGGGGTATTTTTGAGCCAAATATTTAACGGAGGGGTATTTTTGAGTCAAAAATCTAACGAGGGATATTTTTGAGCTATTTCAGATAGTTCAGGGGTATTTTTGAGCCTTTTCCGTATTTTTTATAATCAATATTTAAAATTTAAGCATATGTTTTTTTTAAAAAAACTAGTCAAGTATACGTGATTAGCACGTGTGTCTCATAAATAATTATGTATAAAAGAATAAAATTATTAAAAAATAGTAATCGATGTTGAAATAAATGTTATATCTGTTTAAAATATATAATTTGACATTATAAGTGTCTCATGTTAACCAATAAAACTATATATAAAATGAAAAATGTTAATCAATAAAACAATATATAAAATGATAAATTTAATGAATTAAAAATTCCTGCTTATCAAAGAGAAAAATAGAGAAAAAAAATTAAATCGTAAAGGAGCATTTGTTGAACCTATAGAAAATATCTCTATGGGTGGAGCTGGCACATCTAGAGCCGCTCCATCTTCAATCTCACCACACTCAATGAGACGTCAGTGGCCGCCAACTCGACGGTTGAGCACCACCTTCTCAGTTATGTCAGTGCATACGGGTGCAATTAGTTGCAATGCCACACAATTCTTTCTTACCATATAATATTACCCCAAGTTCCCGTGGACAAAATATTCAACATTATAACCTCACCCTTCACCAAATTTGATACCTGCTTTCCTAAGTCATTTTCTCAACCGCTACATGCCGACATAACAGTTTAATTTTTGCGATTTACAGATCACACAGATGATATGAAATACGTTTCAAGTGGATAGTTTAGTAATTTAGTCAAAAAGCAAATGGTAAAGTGTATTTGCGGAGGCTATAAATGACATGATTTAGTATAAGCAATAAAAGAAAATTATGCAAAAAGTTAAAAAAGGCTAAAGAATGTTTACTAACCATAAGTTTAATATATTGTTTCGGGTACACAATCTGTATGTTTATACTGTAAATTTCAACACAAGTTCAAGACTTTTTCAAGAACAACAATGAAGTTTTTACCACCTTCTCACAAGTTCAACAAGAACTATCAAAGAAGTATGTTATGTAAAAGAAATAAGATGAAACAGAATAAGAATCAAGTCCTCAGATTTCATGGAGTGTCCTTAAGGAATTAATTCCCTTCAAGTACCCGAGGTTGTGAAATTTTTCCTCCCAGGATAAAATGGTTCACAATTCGACAGTAGTGGTACCTCAAACTATCGAATTCGTCGAACACACTAAACAACAGCTTGATCACAATGAATTTTTGGATGTAGAAGAGTGTTTTCAATTCTGAAAATTTTTCATTACTACCTGTGGAAAAGATGTAGGTATTTATAGCCATCAAGTGCCTCTTACAAAATGAAGCAATGGTTCATCGAAAAGGTGTATCTCTTTGGAACAATCATGTCTGTCCATTCGAAATATTTGTCTTTTCTTAATAGTCACATCCGATCGAAAAGTCACCCCTTTTTCGAAAATAGTGTGTCATTTCCTCGAAGGATTGCGTCCCTTCCGAGTAATATTTCTGCGTTTCTGGATGCATCTACATGGCGTTTTATGGAGGAAAAATATTTTTTGTTTTTCTTTGAATTTTTCAAATTAATAAATTCCACTTGTTTTTCCAAGTTTCAAATAAATTTTGTCTAAAAAATTAATCTCATCAATAATTTGACAAATTCATTTCCAAACTTGAAACCGAAGCCGAAGCCGAGCGAGCAATGACGACGCAAGGAACCTCTTGGTTCTTGCCTCACTATCCATGTGGAGTTGTGTTTCTTAATAAGAACACATAAAAGTTTCTTTCTCCCACCAATATGGGAGAATTAGTAGACTTTCCTTATTGTGAGCACACTTTCCTTTTAGGTGTGATCTTACTTTTCCTCCACTAATTTTCTCCATTTTTCATTCACACATTCAACTTGAACCCAACATAATATACACTTCAGAAAGTATACCGATGTCTCCAAGAACATGACCAAGCATATCACTGTGTGACAGGGCAGGATTAATCGATGTGTCAACCCCAATAAGGCTTCAGGCACTACAAACTAAAGCTTATTTTGCTCCACAAATAATGACATAATTCTTGAATATATTGGTCTACAAATGATTTTTTCATCTGCATTTTAGTTAATGATGCCTGGATGAAGCTCTACAATCTGATTTACCTGTAGAATACCCTGAGCACAAGAGACCAATGATAAATGTTTAGATATAATACAAAATCAAGTGGTTAAGGTCAAATTTAGTCATACTTTGTTATCCACGATTTCGCCAATTGATCACTGAAATTTAATTGAAGACAACATTCATCAAATACAAGCAAATTATAGTATGAAAATAATTTGCATCAGATCATATAATAGGAATATACCTTAGTGATAATTTCACCTACAACACCACCTTTTCATTTCAATAATCCTGCAAAACACTTTGCAATGATATATTCTTTTTCGATCTTGATTCTTGTCCAATATCACTCCTCAATTAGAATTAATGGGCATCCATGAATAAACTTTTTATTCTCTTCAATTACTCAAAATTAATATTGAGTATATCTTAAATAAAAAAGTACATAATTAGATATAAATATCTCCGTGATACACTTATGATAACATCAGGCTGCATATTAAAAGTGTTAACTTCAAATTCTTCGTGTCTAATTAATTGATCTACATATGATCGATAAAAAAAATTTAAAAAAATATTGACAGAATATTTTTTTTCTAAATAATAATTTTGGGTAGACCATCTAACTTTCGATAATAAAATTGTATGTTAAATTAAATTAGTAGAAGTTATATACCTCAATTATTCTTTTCTTTTTTTTTAATTTTAAAATCTGAGTTGAAATTTTAATCCTTACCACATTCTTTTGGGCAAGGTCACAATCTAGCATACATACAAATTATAGACTTTAAATTGAAATTTTGATCCGTATTTTTTCGGGCGAGGTCACAACCTAGAAAATATAAATTATGTCGATTAAAATATATGAATCAATTTAAACAAGAATTTAAGACAAAATCTGAAAATACCGCAAACACACCTAAAAAATCACATTGCTAAAAAATCAAAACAAATAGAAAAGCAACGAACAGACCTGTAGCTAATATAGAAAAAATTTAAGTGCCAAAAAAATATAAATTAAATAAAAAAAGTAAAGAGACAGACTCATAGACTTATTTGGACGTTGACATTTAAAAGGAGTGTTTATTTGATTTATTTCTAGTTTAAGTAGATTTCTTACCAAACTAAACCACCTATTTTTGTTAATTATTGTTAAAAAAAAAAAGGATTCAAAAATTCGGTCAGCAATAATTACTAAAGTCGAATTTAGTTAATAAGGAAAAATTTAATAACCAAATTTTATTGGTCCACTTAAAATATTATAAAATAATTAAATAATAATATAGTATAATAATAAATGACAGTTTTGTCTATTACAAAGTGTCTTATTGAAGGACAAAAAATTCAATTCTAAATAATAATATAGTATAATAGTAAATGACAGTTGTGTCTATTACAAAGTGTCTTAATGAAGGACAAAAAATTCAATTCACTTTTCTAATGATCTTCACACTTTTAATATATTATAGATTATAGATATAGATTATAGATATAGATATAGATTATAGATTATAAATATAGATTATAGATAAAATATAATTTAAATAAAATTATTTTATAAAATAAAAGATATATATTTTTTTAAATAAAGTAAAAATAAAGTTTTGATTGTTTTTCAAGTTGTATTTGAATTTTCATGATCAAACGTTGATTTTTAAATAAATATTTTTTTTTTAGAATAAGTGAAAAAATGTTATGGTCAACTCATCAAATATTACATGTTTTTTTTTAGGTTCAAAATAGTTTCTTAAATATAGATACTTAACAGTGTTTGTCCTTTAGAATTGTTTTTAAGTTAACAAAAATGATTAGTATTATGTTTAGAGATGGGCATGATACTAGGGCTTTGGGCCACAGGTGACAAAAGAGTTTTAAAATGAGGTGTAGGTGACACAAGTCTTAATTATTAGTTGGAGGTGACAATTACTTTATTATGGATTAAGAAAGTTGGGAAAGTTTGAAAATAACCCACAAGTTTTTAAATTTACACTTTGATCCCAATGTTTACCTAAAATAACGGGAAACGGAGGGAAAAAATGTGTCTTTCTCTCTCTTCTCATCCATTGTTGTTTTCTCTCTCTTGGCGATTTTTGTTCATTATTTTTGCTGCTTTATTCATCATCTTTTGCTTCATTATCATCATATTCTACTTCATTATCATCATCTTCTACTTCTTATCGATCATTTATTATTGTTGTTGTTGTTGTTACAACGCTACTGCTGCTATCTGGCTAATTTTTTAGGTTAAATTTTATTTACTACATCACTTTTCACTTTGGTATTACTTCAGAGGTGACTTTGGTAAGTAAAATTATGATTTTTATTTGTATTTGTCATCTGGGTACACTTCTGTTTTTCCAACAATGGATAGAACCCCGATCATGAATCCAACATAAGTGCCCATAATTTGAACAGATCAATCATCTGGTACATCAGATGAGTAATCTGTTGTATCAGAAGATTTATCTGTTGCATCAGACTGTTTATCTGTTGTATCAAACGTATTATCTATTGCATCAGAATGTTTATCTATTGCACCAGACTAATTATCTGTTGCAACGAATGATTAATCTGTTTGGAACAACACAAATCAGCCCCTGCCACAAACCTAACAGATAACCAATATGTTTCAACTCTTGCTATTGCCACTGGATTCAAAATTATTCCTTACGTCCAATTACCCATCCCAAATTTCTTAATTCGATTTCTCATTTTACTTGTCTTTTTCATTAATCAAGAAAAGATTAAAAAGAAAATCCATGTTTTAACCTTTGCATTAATCACTTGTTCTTCAAATTAAAATAAAAACATCATTTAATAGGGGGACTATACGCCGACCGACGTTAAAAGCTTTCTTCTCTTATGAAATTTCGATTGAATAGAAAACAATGGTAATTTCAAACACGTCTACTGTCCCACCAACTGATCAGTGGGTTATGGTAAACTAGATATGTTATTAATTATTTTTCTTAATCAATATGGCATCTCAATTTGGGATGGATAATTTGAGACGGAGGGAGTACGAATTAAAACGTCAGAGGCAAGCAATAAACTAGTCATCTGTTCAAGAAGACTATTTATTTGTTGCATCAGACTTCTTATCTGTTGCAACATATGAGTAATCTATTTTGAACAACACATCAGCCCCTGCCACAAACCCAACAGATAAATCTTGCTATTGCTACTGGATTCTAAATTATTCTATTTTACGTCGAATCGTTGACATATTTGTTGAGAATATAATAGACAGAATGAAAATTAAATATGGATTAAAACGTCAAAGATCAAACATAATTTTTTTATTAAACAAAAACAAATAAAAATACATATAATAGACTAAAAGAAAAATAATAATCTAATTATTATTATTATTATTATCATCATCATCATCATCATCATTGCCAGTCGGCCAATCTCCAACCGGAAGTAGCAAGGACCTCCTCAGCCTACGTATCTCGCAAAGCATTCTTGCTCGAACTCCTCCCAGTTCCTATTGCAGGTCACGAACTTGATTCTGAAGTTCATTCACGGTATCTTACAGAAAAGCAACGTCCCACACTGGGTCAGCCATAATCTTCTAGAGTGTAATATGAAAGATGAGATGCAATAAATAAATAGAGTGTAGTTGAATGAACGATTGAGTAAGGAGGGACCTATTTATAGAGGATTAAATTTAAATGAGAGGCAAAAAAGTGCGACTGTTCACCTCCATTCATTAATTATATTTTTGATTAAATTAAGAAAATAAATATTGTGATAAGTCATGATTTTTTAAATTATTATTATTAATTAGTTCTTTTCAAGAACCATTTTTATTGAGTTGTGGCAACAGATTCTATATCTGTTGCATCAGATAACACATCTGTGCAGTAAATATATCATCTGTTGCAACAAATATAAAATCTATTGCATCAGATAACCTATCTGTTGCAACATATAATCTAACTGTTCACCTTCATTTATTAATTACATTTTTTATTACTGTGAAAAGTAATGACTTAATTAAATTAAGAAATATTGTGATAAGTCATGACTTTTCAGATTATTATTATTAATTAGTTCTTTTCAAGAACTATTTTTATTGAGTTGTGACAACAAATTCTATATCGGTTGCATCAGATAAATCATCTGTGACAACAGATATATCATCTGTTGCAACAATAGTGAACCTGTTGCATCAGATAATATATTTATTGCAACATATAATCTACTTTAAAAAAAACTATCATCATATCATTAATCCAAATTTGCTGGCTTTTTTATTTTATAAATTAAAAAAATACCTTTTCAAATTCTTTAATAAAATAATAACCATTTTTATTTTCTGGCAACAAATTGTATATCTGTTGAATCTGATAAACCATCAGTTGCAACAGATATACCATATGTAGCAACAAATAGACATTCTATATTAATATCTTTTTGATTTCTTCTAACAGCTGATACATCAGTCGCAACAGATGAGAAATTTGATGCATCAGCGACACTGTTGAATGTATGTGTTTTTATTTTAGATAAAAAGTTACGACCTTCACCTTTTTTTTCTTAACAATCATCATATAAGTTAATTAATCCAATATTGTGACTTTTTTTATTATATAATAAATAATTTTAAAAAATAAATTCAAAAACAAAAATGGTGAAAAGTCACGATCAGTTATTAAAATTAAATAACCATTTTTTTACGGTTATAAATTGTGTTTATCATTTATTTCTTTATTATTTATTTATGAAACAATTTTCATATTAAATAATCGGAAAGTCATGTCTTTTCACCCTCTCAATAACAATAATAACCTTTTTTTATTAATAACCGTCTGGTGCAACATATGATCGATTTATCGTATCAGATTAACCTCTGTTGACACAAATTGCTCAATCCCTACCACCAACCGTCGATATGTTGAGAATAAAGAATAAACAGAATAATTACTAAATACTAAATAAGAATTAAAAATTCAAAGTCGACCACCAAATGAAACATAAATTTTTGAATCCCTTGGGTAGATTCGATATACAAAATGAGGAAAATACATACGCTAAAATAAAAAATATTACCTAATTATTATTACTACTATTATTATTATTGTCAATCGAACATTTTTCATCCGGCAGCCTTGCTCCTCAGCCTTGCTCCGAAGTCAGCCAAATCTCTTTGGAGTTCATCAAACTGCCTTTGAAGTTCACGCAAGGACTCGTTATGAATATTCTTGTACGAATCTGGATTATCCATATTTGTAAAGAGGGACCTATTTATAAATTATTGTATCTAAAAAAAAAGAAAATTGCTTGAAAATAAATCTAACAGATAGGTAATCTGTTGCAAAATATATTCCGTCTGTTAGATAACTTACAACATACTAGCAATCTTTTACAACAGATGTATATATCTGTTTGATTTCTCCAATAGATACGTCATATGTTGCAACAGGTTAATTATCTGTCGTAACAGATATCTTGAATTAATTGACAATATAAACAGATGTGGCATCTATTGCAACTAGCTAGTCATCTGTTTATTCAATTTAAGCCATAGATGGGCTAGGAAGAATAAGGTGCGTGCAGATGAATCCACTATCATATGTGTGGGAGTTAAGTATGTATTACTGATAAGGTCACCAGGACAACACACACAAAGTACAATATTTTTGTGAATGCAGTTTTTAACCGATTAGGCACTGATCGTTCAAACAAGATCCTGCATTGTACCGTTAAGTTTTATGGGTTCGAAATTGATAAGGTTGATGACCTCATAAAGATGGTGCAGATACCTTGTTACGAATTACTGATGGTTGTTGCTCGTGTTTATGCATGCCAAGTTTTGAGAAGGGATCAATATTTATCGTCATTGCAGAGAACCAATAGCGATTGGACTTAACTTTAAGTGCGAATTGGACTCTGAGAACACCTTCGAAACCTCGCACTGCATCAAAGAAAAATGAAAAACCAATAGATTTTCCCCTGACCCAAATTTATATGGTGGATTACTCGCTCAGGGTGATGATTATACACCAGAAGATGCGGTAGGAGAATGCCTTTGAGGGGAAATGGGTGGTTGATGGAAGACTATATCATCTGAGAGCTAATTGAAGAAGAGGCATAGGGTAGAAAGTAACTTCTAGCAAATCTGGCTGATGAAATTATCTTAAAAGATGCGAAATCTGAATCAAGTGCAAATATAAAAGTGTATTCGGTAATGTAATTTTATTTATTGTCTCTCTGAAAGAAAAATAATACAGATGGACACTTTGCTAGGGAGCTGCGTGGTCGGTATTATCACCTAGATAGAAAATAGGAGAAGACCAACAAAGCAGCCTCACGGTCATCGAGGGTTGAAATGATGTACAACAAGTCTAGAAAACTTACGCCAACAACAACTATAGTTAAAATAAGGAATCTAAGTGAAGGCGGCAATTTTTGAATTTTAAATTTTATCCCATGCCTTTTTGTTTGTGTTTCCGATCAGGTCCACGACAAACGAGATTGAAAGGCAAATTGAGTATCATTGCTTCCTTAGCAATACGGTTATAATTGATTGTGTTTTCCTACCTTAGCATGCTTTCAACATTCGTTGGAGAAGATCAGATGCTTTCTATAGTATGTGAATTCCGATAATTTTCAACTTGCTGATTCTGTATTCAAGCTGGTCTTTGCCGTCTTTGAAGTTGGTCAAGAGTTCCTCATATCTTATGAGCCCGATCAGGGACACCACCTTCAAAGTTGTGGCATTTTAGGTGCCCTTCAAAGTTCCTCATCTCATCTCTTATGAGCTCGATCAGGCACACTATCTTAGGGTCCGATAAAGTTTGCACAGATCGTAAAGTAAGAAAAAATGGCATCTTCAACTCTCGATTGGTCGGAACAATCCACAGATGGACAATCTAAAATAAATCAGTACATGTATTAAGAATGATGATGAAATTATTTAATCATTAATTAAAACAAAAACTTGATTAGAATTGGACTCACTGCTTTCTTGGGGGGATTGAAAAGATCAAGAAATTTTGTATTTTTATCGGTTTTGGCTGACAACCATCTCAGGATTCTTAGACAGGAAACTTCTTCCTGGTAGTTCACTTATTGTCTCAAATAAGGAATGACTTCAAATGCCCAAGCCTATAACATAAAGCCAATAAATCACCAGGTCATCATGATCACTCGACTTGCCTTTGCCTTTTTTGGGTGTGCGGCGTGCTTTTTAGGGTCAGAGTAGGTATAACTTGAGAATGAGAAGGAGGATAGAATTTTAGTCCTATAACTATGTCAAACTCCTTCCAACCAAAATAAACAGGCATACCACAGTAATTTATCCATACCTCATCCATCTTATCTTTATTTTCATACATAAACCTGCGCTTGAGAAAATCAAATACCATTTTCATCTGGAAACGAGCATTGTTGTCCTCCGGCAAATCAAGATATTTTCCAAAACAGCTTTCCCTGAAATAAGAATCCAATTTTTGTTCTCGAAGTATTTTCTGAAGGCGTCGAAATATTTTCCCATGACTGACTTAACTACGAGATCACCCGTTAAATCTGTGGCACCATCGCACTGCATTCTCACAGGATAAAGATCAATGCTGAAGGTTTTGACCAACTCTTTAGCAGAAGGGCTATTAGCGTTTGGATCATCTCTTTTGAAATATTCCTCCTCCCCATGTTCATTATCTTCTGCTCCTGATTGAAATAACACTTGTAAAGCAAGCTCATAGAGTGGTGGATATAGCCGAGCTACTGCACTTGTTCCTTTATTTAGACTTGATTTGATTTCTTTTCTTTTGGGAGCCATATTATCTTAAATTAACAGGAACATAACATAGATTATAATTGATTAATGCGTAACAATAATATAACAGTTCCAATAGACCACTAATCGGTTGCACCAGGTATGTTATTTATTACAACATATAACCAACTTGTTGCAACGGATGAGTAATCCATGGAAATCATAAAAATAGATCACTAATCTATTGCACCTGGTATTTTATCTGATGCAACACATAACCGACCCGTTGCAACAGATGAGTAATCTGTTGGAAACCATAAAAATAGATCACTAATTTGTTGCATCAGGTATGTTTTCTGTTGCAACATATAACCGACCTGTTGCAACGGATGAGTAAAACCATTGGAAAGAATAAAAACAGATCACTAATCTGTTGCTCCAGGTAGTTTATCTGTTGCAACATATAACCAACCTACTGCAATAGATGAGTAATCCGTTGAAAATCATAAAAATAGATCACTAATCTGTTGCACCAGGTATGTTATCTATTGCAATATATAATCAACCTGTTGCAACAGATGAGTAAACTGTTGGAAAGAATAAAAACAAATCACTAATCTATTGCAAAATGAAGAGTAAACCGTTGGAAAGAATAAAAATAGATCACTAATCAGTTATCTATTGGATCAATATTGTTTAGATTTCTTTCAAATAGAAGAGTCGTCTATCGCAACAGATGAATTATCTGTTAGATTGTTCACATGTTGCATCAGATTTTCATAGTTGCATCAGATTTTCATTATTGCATCAGATATTTCCATCTGTTACATCAAATGTATTCATCTGTCACATCAGATGTTTCATCTGTTGCAACATCATTTTTACCAAGACAAACAACAAATCAACTCAGCACCACCAACACACACACACACACACACTAAGAACATCAACTATGATTAAAAATCACCAATAAATTCAAATCAACAATACGACAACAAGAAGAAGAAATTCTAGAAATTAGGATTTTATTCAGTCCATATTTCAATACTAGAAGAGTAGTTGACTCAAGTTCCTCTATTTTTTCATAATTTTTTACCTGTGAAAAAGAAAATGGGACGACGAAGAACTCGAAGTTGTTGTCGCCGAATAAGTCTTCACATCAAATGTTTCATCTGTTACATCGGATGTTTCATCAGTTGCAACACCGTTTTTACCAAGAAAAATAATAAATCAACCCAGCAACACTAACACATCACACACACACACATACTAAGAACATCAAGAACATCAACTACGACAAAAAATCAACAATAAATCCAAATCAATAGTACGATAACAAGAAGAAAAAATGCCAGAAATTAGGATTTTATTTAGTTCATATTTTAATACTAGAAGAGTAGTTGGCTCAAGTTCCTATGTTTTTTCATAATTTTTTACCTGTGAAAAAAGAAATGGGACGACGAAGAACTCGAAGTTGTTGTCGCCGAAGAAGTCTTCACATCAAATATTTCATCTGTTACATCAGATGTTTCATCTGTTGCAACACCGTTTTTACCAAGAAAAACAACAAATCAACCCAGCAACACTAACACATCACACACACACACACACTAAGAACATCAAGAACATCAACTATGACAAAAAACCACCAATAAATTCAAATCAATAGTATGATAACAAGAAGAAAAAATGCCAGAAATTAGGATTTTATTCAGTTCATATTTTAATACTAGAAGAGTAGTTGGCTCAAGTTCCTATGTTTTTTCATAATTTTTTACCTGTGAAAAAGGAAATGGGACGACGAAGAACTCGAAGTTGTTGTCTCCGAAGAAGTCTTCACGTCGATTGACGGTTGAATGTCGAAAAGGAACTCGTCCGACTATTTATCGTCGGAGGTTGAAGGGAGAAATTTTACAGAACTGTTGGTTGGGAGAGAGTTGAGAGAAGCTGTCGAGAGAGAGAGAGGGTGGTTGATTTGGATTGAAGAGGGGTGTGGGTTGGGTTGATTTGTATTTTTGAAAAAATTAGAAAGTTTTAAAAATATTAATCAAGTCCATAATTAACTTAATCAAGTTTCCTAATGATGTTTGACCCTTTAAGTTGGTCAATATCACCAATCCTTCATTCAAGACTTAAAAGACACCTTTCCTTCAATTTTCTCATGATACTATAGATACCAAATTCCGTATCAATATTAAACTTTTTGACATTGTGGTTTTAATATCATGATATTTGGTATGCACTTTTTAAAATTTTGATATTTGGTATTTGTAAAAGAATTACCGAAATATTGAATATCTATATCTATAATATAATAATATAATAATATATTAAAAGTGTGAAGACCCTTAGAAAAGTGATTTGAACTTTTTAATATTTGTTAAAAGTCTCTTCTTTAGACGAAACCGTCTTTTCACTATTTTTCTCAAATTATTATTATTTAGTTATTATTAATATTAGGACTTTAAAATTAAGTAAAGTCCTTATTTGAGTTAGGAAAGAAATCATAATATTTAATAATTCTAAATTAATTCAAATTTTACCTTTTATATAATTTGTTAATAAATTAAATAAATGAAAAAATATTGATTTGAATTAAAAGGACACAAAAAAGGTCCCTAGAAAAAAAGGAAACAAAAAAAAGAGGAAAAAGAAAAAGAAATAACTTATATAAATGGAAAGAGAACTAATTTGAATTGAAAAGGAATAACAAAAAAAACGAGTAGTGGAAAAAGGAAAAAAAAAAGAAAATTAAACCTAAAAAATAAGTAAAGACTTTCTATTTTTAGTCAAATTTCTAAATTTATGGTAATATTTTGTTAAAAAAATTCAACTTGAAAGAAATTATTATATAAAAAAGTTTCTATATAAGGTAAAGTTCTAATTATTTTATTTTTTTGAAAAATTGGTGAAACTATTTTACATAAACTATATTTGAGTCCCAAAAGAAGAAGAAGAAAAATTCTTTCAAAAACTAAACCGGCGTAACCTTTTTCCAATTAAAAAAGGGTAATGGACTTTTTCAAGAAAAAAAGTATTGTTTTATTTAGGTTAGGACTATTATTTTTTATTATAATATTTTGATATAGTAGTTCTTATATTTTTTTTTTCAATTTTAGAAGTCCTTTTTTAGGTTTATACATATATTTTATTTGGGTAGTAAAATTTTGAGATCCTAGTTTTGTTATTGAGTAATTTTATATATTTTTTTTATTTCAAATTTCTATTTATATTACATTTAAATTTTATTGATCATAAATAACAAATCATCCTTTTATGTTTGTAGATAGTTTTGTTATTCGATCTCTAATATAACACATTGGTTTAATTTTTAGGTTTTGAATTTTGTTTTCTATTACGTTGGTTTATTGATCAAGAATAACGAAACATCTTTTTTCATATTTGTATATAGTAACTTTCATTATTGATTCTACAACATGACTTTGTTGTTTCTAGGGTTTAAATTTTCTTTTCTATTACATTGGGTTTATTGATCAGGAATAACAAGCTTTCGTTATTGAATAACTTTGTGGTTTCTCCTCAAATAATAAGTTTATGATTTTTTAGTGTAAATGTTAGGTTTAATTGTATTGTTTTAATATCTTTATTATCATATTATTTTATTTGTATTAGGTTTAATTGTATTGTTTTAATATCTTTATTATCATATTATTTTATTTGTAGTTTATAGGTAGTAGATAAATGTTGGTCGGCTTTGAATTTTTTTTTCTAGGTAAAGGTTATGTTTAATTGTGTTGTTCTGATATTTTTTCTTTGTGAATTTCTTTTTTCGTGTAAAGGTTAGGTTTGATTGTATTCTTTTGATATCTCTATCATCGTATTATGTTGTTGTAGTTGATAGGCAGTAGATGAATGTCGATCGACTTTGAGGAATTTATTTTTCAAAGGTTAAGTTTAATTGTATTGTTTTGATATCTCTATCATCATATTATTTTATTGTAGTTTACAAGTGGTAGATAAATTTTAATTCACTTTGAGAATTTTTTATTGTAAATGTTGGGTTTAATTAAATAAATTTTTCATCGTTACATGTTCAAAATATGTTGAATTTAATTATTGTATTCTTCTTTATTATTTAAATAAATATCCTATTCAGTGTAACGCTTGAACTCATTGAAATAATGTACACGCGCGAGGCACATATACCTAAACTAGTTGTTCTGATATGTATAGTTATATATACAACTCATATATTGTTATAATATTAAATAATATACTGTACAAATTAAACTAGTATTAGTAGAAAACTAATTGTTTAGACAATAAAATTTTGACAACTCTATCTTAGTGGAAATGTTCTTTTACATAATTGATTAACAAATGAAATTATTTGTACCTTTTTTCTTTTGAATATTTTTAAATGTGTAAGAAGTTAGTATGATATAGCTAAAATGTTGTTAGTAACATATTTTTATCGAATAAGAAAATTTTGACCTCCTTACGATATATTTGATCGCGAGGAGCATCAGGCAACGACTTTGACAATTGACAAAGACAGTATATTTTATGTCTTGATCTCTTTATGAATATCTCAAGAGTTTATATGACATTTGAGTTGTTTCTTCAAGGAAAATATGTTATCCTTTATATAGGCGTGAGTTCAAATTAGGATAAAGTAATCTCCAAACCAGGGTTTAGGATATAGTTAGCCTCTAAATCCTAATTTTTTGTGGAGAAAAGGAATGCGGGTTTTAATATGAATCTTTTATTGTTAATGATTTGAAGTAATTGAATGACTCTTTGCGCATATCTTGAATCCTATATATAGGTTGTAAGCGTGTTTTTTTGGGTATTTATGATTTTCGATGCACAAACTATGAATAGTTAAACCCTACAGCTTAGGTTGTGGGAGCCAAGATGGTGTAACAACAATAAATCTGGAATTAGTAATCTAGGACGATTTCTTCACTTGTATTACGAAGAGCCTGTTTGGGTTGTTGTAAGAAAGTTGCTTACATGAGAAGCACTTTTATAAAATAGTTTAAAAAAAATGCTTTTGAAAAAAGTAAATTGTGTATGGCTAATTTATTTGAAGAATGTTTTCGATAAACAAATTGTGTTCAGCTAATCATTTTTAAAAAGTGCTTTTGAGAGACAATTTACAAAAATGACATGTATCAATGGACTTTTACTACTAAAATTATTTTAAAGATAGAAATTATTTTAAATATCTGCTTATGATATTTTTAATTAAGTTTTTATTTTTATTTAATTAAAACTACATACTACAAAATTTTCAATCAATATTTACACATAGATACATAAAAAAATATATTAACATTGATATAATATTAATATGATGATTTGAATATACTTTAAAAACATCAATCGAAATGAATTTACACACTATTTCATAAATTCAATCACTACATACGAAAAAGTCACCACAAAAATAAAGAGAGATGTTTTTCCATCATCGCCAACTATGATGTTTTTTGATTTTTTAAATAAAAGGAATGAAGAATAAAATAATAATATATAAATCATACAATAAAATAAAAATGTATGGTGTAAAAATGAAGAATAAAATTTTAAAATAAAGCCTTAATCAAATTTTATGAGATATGCTAATTAATTAATGAGGTATATATTGTTATATATGTATAAGTGATATGAATATTTTTGTCATGAATAAAATAATTTTCTCCTATTTTTGCTTTAATAAAAAAATAGAATTTTTTTGCTTCTTTCCAACAACAGAAAAATTATTTCTGCTTCTATTTAAAAACAGTTTTATAAGTTAGTCAAACACCCTATTATATTAAAAAGAAGTATTTTTTCTCAAAAAGAAGCACTTTCGACATCCCAATAGCAATCCCAAACATGGTCTAAATCATTTAAATGAAATATTTTTTTAATAGTTTCAAACATAAATACTCGTCTTTATTCTAAACTTGCTTGACAAAAGAGGTTAAGATTAGGAAAAAGAGTTAGCAACGAAGATTTGAGGCTATCAACTATCATCTAATAACTTCACTTGTTACAAATCTAGTGAACTTGAAACCCATGACGAGGTAAATCAACAAACACCCAAATGTCAAAAGGATTTAGGGTGATATTTTTCTAATTGGGTCGAGAGACGAGAGAGTTTAGATAAACACTAGAAGCGTTAGTTTTTACATGTAAGGTATCAGAAAAGACTACAGTGCAAGGTAGACTTGTTGAAGTTACAATATCTTAGGGTATACAGTCCTAGTCCGATTTCAACAGTGATAACATAAATTTAAGCCAATCAGATGTCCAGCTTCTTAATCACTTTTTATTTCTATGTCCATCCCCACTGAAAATATCGACTATTGATTTGAATAACTGTTTATGACGTATTTCTCACCATATTTTCTATGGAATTCGACCCCAACGTTGTTGGTTTTCATATTTAACTAACGATCACTTTATATCTTTTCGCAGGTGTAATTTGCGGCTATCAAACTACAACAACTTCACCAGCTTTGTAAAGCTACTATGCGATAAATAAACAACCACACTAGTATCTTTGTCAAAATCAGAATAATCACCCATATGAATCATGAGTTGAGCTTATTAATGTATCTTTCATTGAATAACCTATGAGGATGCTTCGTGACATAGATATTCAAAACAAAAGTTCACTTAAAAACAAGAAAAAAAAAAAGAATTATTAGTTAGCAACTTGATCTACCTTTGGTACTGAATCAGATATTGTTACAATCAAATATATCAACTCGTGAAAAACGATTTTCATATTCAGAATTGATAAGAAAATGAAATAGCATTGGAGGGGTAAGGGAAATATTAATTTCATTTATTTAATAGTTCATATGTGGAAGAATTCAGAAAATTGATGCAGAGCCATTCGGAAGGATATTGCAAAGAAGTAAGAAAAATGTTATGTCATCCCATTGAAAATTGACATAGAATAAAATTCAAACAATTATCACTGATTATATTTTTGTGCACTTTATTTGCATTCTCAAAGGAAAAACGTCCAAATATAGTATTAGAAGGCATTATTTATAGTGATAAAGGAAGCACTACTAATTCTTTGATAGTTATTACTGCTTGATAGTATCAAATATAAAATTACACACATATTGTTAGATTACGGGTCATGGGTTACCCATATGGATCGACCCGATCCGACCTGATCCAGTCTTTTATTTTAATTATCTGTTAAATGAAAGATAAGGGAGCAATTTAATTTTGAAAAAGAGGGGAAACAATTATTGAGTAACTGGCTTATCCATCCACCACTATACATATACGCTTCTTCTTCTGTTAAAGAAGATAGATTAGTGAAAACAAAATTCTACAGTAAACAACAAAAACATCAACAAAAAAATTCAAAAGGAAGCTTTTAGTTTGTGAATCAACACTCCGTTTCCTAGAGAGACGAAGATTGACTTGGGGCGATTGTGTCAGTAGCAAATTCAACACTTCCGCTGCAACAGATTAAGGTACATACATTATTTTTTACTCCAAATTTGCTTTCAATGGCATCAGAGCCTAGGATGAATTGCCCTGTTTTAATGTTATCTCTCAAGTTAAGTGTGTAAAAACTCTTGAAAAATTACCTATAAAAAAATTCGATCTCCGGTCAAACGCGCCGCAAGTCCGGTCAGACACTACTTATCCGGTCAAACGGACTACTGCTGTTGATCGCCGATTATGGCATCTCTAGAACGTTTCCGATGACGATTTCGCTGTTGGTGGGTGGATCAGGTGGTGGAGAGTGGATTTTGGGTTTGGAATGGCTGAATCCGGTGAAGGACGGATGACTTCGGCGAAAAAAATCGCCAGAAAACTTAAAATCTGAAACTAGACGCGTTGCTGTTGTTTTTTCAGATCCGGCTGATAATTTTTTTTTGATTTCTTCTTCGTTTTTGTGAAGATAGCGTGAGCGACAGGATCCCACGTACATGATTTTGTCCCCTTTTTCTGACAAGAGTGAAAAATTGTTGATTAAAAAAGAAAAAGAGGGGTAAAAGATATGAGTAGAAGATTGTTTTTGTGAAAAAGATAATGAAGAAGAACCCACTTTTAAGGCACTTCTTTAATATTGTTGTTGTTTTGAAAAACGTGCCTTTGGAGTCTTTGGTTAAATTATTATTTTTATGTTAAATTAAAAGGGAAAAGGGTAGAAAATGTTATATTACTGTTGTTGTATATTTTTTTTTTATATACAGATCTTTTTTATGTTACTTCATGAATAGTAATATATTTTTTTTTAAGGTATTAAAAATGACTCTTAATAATTTTGGTGATATAAGTGTTAGAATTAGACTTGATATAATTCTTATCTTAATAAATCCCTAAATTCATCATAAACAGATTGTGACTTCTACAATAAATTGCGACATAAGTTGTCGCATTGAATGACATAATCATTCTTATTGTTTCTTGGTTCCTATTTCAGAAATGGCTGAACAGAGACAAATCGAATCACTCCAAGTGGGAGTTCAGGATGTCGAGCAAAGAAACAAAGTGGAAGAGTACATCGTCGAAGGGCATATTTTTGAGGTCGTGAGATCATACGAAATAGTGTCCCCAGGGCGACACAAAATCTGTTACGGAATGAAAGGGATATACGAAGGAAAATAGAAAAGAAATTGAAAGAGTTCAAGTCTTTTAAGATGGCACCTAACATTAGTGTTGCTAGTTTTATACATCTGTTTAAAATGAAACGTGTAGAACTAGAAAACTATGTAGAAATCTCAGATTGGAAAGCATTAACTATTTTAGCAAATTCTCTTCGTGACCCTTGGAACGAGAGATTAATTGATGTTTACCACGAGATTTGGCCTAGTGAACCTTTTTGGGTGTACATAAGTCGCCTAGAATATTTGTGGAACGACTTTTATTTTTAGATTGACTTGTAACATGAAGTTATTTATTAACTGTATATTATATATATTAAGTTGTTTATCTCTTTTTACGTGAATTTCATTCATTTATTTGAGTTTAAAACGACTTAATTGAAAGCTATCATCCTAATACACATTAAGAAATTAATTTCTAATTTTCGACAATTGTTTAGTTCGTATATGATGATTGAATTCTTAAGTGTCCTTTCGATTTTATACTAAACATGAAATCTTTAGGTGAAATGATTTTCTTAAATGTGTAATTTGCATACATAATTGATAATACACTTGCGTAATTGTCTCTTAATAACAGAGATGGCATCGAAAAACATAATTGCCGACTTGAACAAAGGAGAAAAACTAAATGGAGACAACTCCGACATTTGGAGTCGTAAGATGTGGTATGTATTAGAAGAGCAAAACGCTCTTGGAGGTATTAACTATGTCTTAAGTCTACCAGAAGAGGGAAATACTGCACAACACAGAAGAGACCTTGAAGCTTATAAGGATTGAAAAAAGGCTGATTCCATTGCACCTGGAATCATTGTAAGTTCTATAGTTGATGACCTCATACATGAGTGTGAGGAATTTCCTACTGCCAATGCCATCTGGGCACACTTGCGAGGAACATATGGGGGTACTTTTGTCACCCGCCTCAGATAGCTAACTATCAAGTTTGACACTTACAAGAAGCGTCATGATCAGAACATCAAACAACACCTTAGGGTGATGTCAAATATGATAGCTCAACTCAAAAGTTCTGGTCACGTTCTTTCAGATGAGCAGCAGGTTCAAGCAATGATACGATCACTTCCCACCAGTTGGGAACACTTGAAGGTCAACTAAATCCTTAATGATATCATCAAAACTTTTTCTGATGTTGCCCGTTATGTTGAACTTGAAGATGAGCGGCTTGGTGCTGCTAAAGATGCTTCTAATGCCTTTATGGAAGAATCAAGTGGTGAGAACTCTTCAGGATTCAAGCACAAGAAGAAGAGGAAAAAGAACGGGAAGGGTAAAGAGACCAAAAAAGAACCCTCTAACAAAAAGAACAAGCCAAATTCCAAGAAGGGAAAAAAAATTTCAAGAAGAAAGAGGTATAATTTCCAAGTTCTGGGTCATTTTGCTCGTGAATGTCCTGAGCATAAAAAGGTAGCATTTCTAAACGCAACTCTTAGTGCTGCATATATTTCTAACATTGCTTTATTAACTGAATCTTATCCTATGTGGATTGTAGACTCAGGAGGCACCGACCATGTGAGTTGAGATCGAGAAGCGTTTGTGGAGTTCCGTCGAGTTTCACCTGGATCAAGGTGGATCTATGTAGGAAATAATGCAAGACTTGAAGTCAAAGGGATTGGAACTTGCAAAGTAGATTTGCTTGGAGACCAGTCTTTAATGTTGTATGACGTCCTTTATGCTCCAGAAATTCGACGAAACTTAGTATCTGTGTCTGTTCTTTTACATGTTGATTTTCATTTATTTTTTAGTCGTGATTGTGTAAGAATTACTCTAGATAATGTTTTTATGATTTTGGACATCGCTATGATCGCTTTATTATTTTAGATTGTAATTCTTCAACTTATGACTATTATGTTGACCGTTGTGTAATGTCATGTTATTCAAGTAATAATGATGTTGACATACATACATGGAATGCTATATTGGGTCACATAGGGCAAGACCGAATGAATAGATTGGCAAAGAAAGGACATCTAGGTTCTTTCTCCAAAATTGAAATGCCAACTTGTCAAAATTGTCTTGCCGAAAAGATTACACATAAACCATTTGGGAAGGCTAAAAGAGTCGAATTTCCATTGCAATTAATCCGTTCTGATATCTGTGGTCCAATGAATGTGAGGGAAAGGACTGATGCTTCATATTTCATTACATTTATTGATGATTTCACGCATTTTGGTAATATCTATTTGATAGCTCATAAATTAGAAGAACTTGAATGCTTCAAAAGATATATGAATGAAGTTGAGAATCAATTAGACAAAAGTATAAAGGAATTAAGAACCGACAGAGGTTGTGAATATTTGTCAAAACAGTTTGAAGAACTGTGTATTGAAAATGCATTATCAGATAATTAACTATTCCTTATACACCTCAATAAAATGGTGTAGCCGAAAGAAGGAATAGAACATTGTTGGATATTACAAGGTCCATGATGGCGCAAGCAAATTTACCAATCTCTTTCTGGGGAGATGCGTTATTAACTGCAGCCTACGTATTGAATTAAGTGCTTTCTAAATCAGTATCTTCTACTCCTTATGAGCCATGGACTGGTAATAAACCAAACTTTAATGATCTACGACATTGGGGTTGTACTGCATATATTAAAGATCGTTTTGGTAAGTTTGAAAAACTAAGTCCAAAAGTAAAGAAAGGTATCTTTATAAGATACTTAGAACACTCCAAAGGATATGTGTTCATTGGTGAATTGGAAGATGGAAGTACTACTGAAATTGAATTACGAGATGTCACATTCCTAGAAAATAATTTTTTAAAAAAGAATGAAATAAAGAAAAATGAGCCTCTTTACGAAATGTTGAATTCAGATGATCAAATAATGTCACAGGACATGCTTGATAATTCAATTGATCAAGAAATGATTCTTGGTCCTAGTGGGAATCATGAATCCCGAAATCCTATTCAGGAATTTGAACTTCAATTACGTAAGAGTACGAGAAAAGGTGTACCTAAACGATCTTATGAGATTGAGAATTATGTTTTCTTTGTATCTCCCACAGAATTAGATGAACCTAATTCTGTGACTGAGGCTTTATCAAGTCCTGAAAAAGATGAATGGATAAAAGCAATGAAAGAAGAATTAGAGTCCATGAAAACCAATAAAGTCTGGGATCTAGTTGACCTTTCTTCTGGGCATAAATCTATTGGGAACATGTGGATTCTCAAGGTTAAATGCAAATTAGATGGGTCAATAGAAAGGCACAAAGCACGATTGGTGGCAAAAGGTTTTACTCAAGAAGATGGAATAGATCATGAGGAAACTTTTTCACCAGTTGTGAAATTTACCTCAATTCAATTGCTTTTAGCTATAGTTGCACGTTTAGATTTAGAATTACACCAAATGGATGTGAAGACCGCTTTTCTCAATGGAGAACTAAATGAGGAGATCTACATGGAACAACCTGTAGATTTTGTTGTTAAAGGCCAAAAAAAGAAGGTTTGTAAATTAAATAAATCAATTTATGGCCTCAAGCAATCTTCAAGGCAATGGTTCCTGAGATTTCATAAGGAAGTGATTTCATTTGAATTCACCATGATCGATGAAGACCGTTGCATCTATGTGAAAAAGTCCAATAAAATATTTGTGATTCTTTCGATTTACGTGGATGATATTTTATTAGCTGGAAATAATTTGGAGTATGTAAAAACTGTTAAGTCATGGCTTTCAAAGTCATTTGACATGAAAGATATGGGTGAAGCAGACTATATATTGGGTATTAAAATTCAAAGAGACCATTCCAAGAAAATTTTGAGTCTATCTCAAGAAACATACATAATGAAAATTTTGAAACATTTTTGAATGAATAGTTGCAAATCCATGGATACTCCTATAGCAAGAGGTGAAACTTTAATCTTTGAAATGTGTCCAAAGGCTGAAAAAGAAAAAGAAGACATGTCTCGAGTACCATATTCCAGTGCAGTTGGGAGTTTGATGTACGCTATGATGTGTACTCGTTCAAAAATTTGTTATGCCTAGGTCTAGTTAGCAGGTATCAATCTTATCCTAGAAGAGATCATTGGAAAGCAGTAAAGAGAATTTTTCGATACCTGAAGGGAACTGTTGATTATTCGCTATGCTATAGTGGATTCGATTTATCCATAAGAGGTTATACAGATGCTGATTGGGCAGATCAACTTCTGGTTATACCTTCTTGCTAAATGGTGGTGCAATTTCATGGAAAAGCAAGAAACAAACTTATACAGCCATGTCGACTATGGAATCCAAATTTGTACCTTGTGTATCTGCGGTACAAGAAGCTATTTGATTGAAGAGTTTCTTTGAGCATTTGAACATCGCAAAGAATTTTAAGGATCCCATGATTTTATATTATGACAGTCAAGCAGTTATCGCATATACAAAGGATCCTAAATATCACAGCAAGACCAAGCACATTGATATTAAGTATAACTTTATAAGAGACATAATAGCAAGTGGAGAAATAAATTTACAATATATTCCTACACGAGAAATGATAGTTGATCCCTTTACTAAGGCGATATATAGAGACTTGTTTGGGAAACATGTTATGGCTCTAGGATTACGTAGGATATGATTATATTTATGTATTGTAGATGACTTGATTGTAATTATTATCAATATAAGAATCTTGAATTTAATGTTCAATCTCATATGCATGTGAAAATGTATTTTATTAATATAGTGTGTCGAACAAGTCGCGAGACTGGATCTCTCACCCGAGAAATTGCCTCTTACGTCGAGGAACATGAAGCAAAAAGTTATACCATGAGATAATGACTTATTTTGTAAATCTAGATGTGAGTTTCTCTAAGAATATGGATTTGAGGATTATTAAAGAAATAAACTTAGATTAGACATTTAGAAGTGTCTAGACCTAGATCTGTACAATGTTGAATGACTAAAATAATAAGACAAACGTAGCAATATATGGTGAGAACATCATAGCACGTGTTTTATAACACGTGTGCTTAGCGACCAATGGGTTAATGGAAGAATGAATCCCTACTTCTTCATTATGTGAGGCCCTCAAGGTTATTTTAACTTTTCATTAAAATACCCTGAGACCTTTAACTGTTTCTTGAAGTTTCGATCAATGTTGCTACTTTAGTATGTTACTAATAGCCATGAGAGATTCGACAATGTGGTGCATGTCTAAGAAAGCAGTTGATTTGGAACAGATAGATTCGAGTAGAAAGAGAAGACGATTAAAATAAAATTTTTATCTTGTTTACACAAGTTGACTATTACACTAACCATATAAGAGTCAAGTGTAATTGTGTATATAAAGTTAGTCATGAACTCGAGTTCACCTCTTTAAGAGGATGAGGGATCAAATAAGTAACTACTGAAGTAGTGAATGATGTCTGGGGTATTGTGCGTATTAGTATCCTCATATTAGTATAGAATTCTTTCCACATGTGATTGGATTCCTAAATGTAGCTTATAAAACCTTAAAGGTAAAGAAATGATTCTCACAGGTCGCACGAACTATTTGCCGTATGAATTAGTGACTTGTTGATGTCGTGCTGGTGCGGGTCTAGTTCACCATGTTCGAAGTGGGAGATGTTAGATTATGGGTCATGGGTCGCCCATATAGACCGACTCGACCCGACCCGACCCAGTTTTTTGTTTTAATTATCTGTTAAATGAAAGATAAAGGAGCAATTTAATTTTGAAAAAGAGGGGGAACAATGACTGAGTAACTGGCTTATCCACCCACCACTGTACATATACGCTTCTTCTTCTGTTTAAGAAGATAGATCAGTGAAAAAAATTCTACAGTAAAGAACAAAAACATCAATAAAAAAAATCCAAAAGGAGGCTTTTAGTTTGTGAATCAACACTCCGTTTCCTAGAGAGACGAAGATTGACTTGGGGCAATTGTGTCAGTAGAAAATTCAACACTTCCGCTGCAATAGATTAAGGTATATACCCTATTTTTTACTCCAAATTTTCTTTCACATATAAATACTAATTTACCTGGAATGTAATCTTCATTAGTGGGATAACCAATAGAGGTTGCAGTTGCACCATTCTATAGACTTCTGCATCAAGTGAAAAAAGGAATATTATGTGGTCCACAGACAGAAGAAGTCATTTTATTTTTGCTTTTCACCATTTTTTCTGGCCCATATGATGGTGATACATAAAGGAAATGCAAAGGGATGACCATCTTTGTCAAATACAACTTGTTACAAAATATATTTTCTATAATCTTGTATCTTATTTCACCCGTTGCATAAGGAAAATAAGTGAAGCTTTTTAAATTTTATAAATGGCACCTACGATAAGCATGATATGAAGCAAAAAAAAGTCAAAGTCACTTCTACAGTTTGTTTGAGGTCAACTTATCATTTTTTCAGAAAAAAAAGTTCATACTTCATACAACAGCAACAACATATACTATATATTCCTACAAAATAGAACTTGGAGAGGCTATGTGTAGCTTTTTACCAGTATTATAACCTCTTGATGGGAACCTATTTATGAGTGGAATTTTACTGACAAGCAAATTTCTCATTAAAAAAAACTACAAACTCTTCAAAGTACAACTTGCATTATTCTTTGTCTATACCACCACCTCAGATGTGAGATAAAGAGGCGGGTTTCAATAGATCTTCGCTCAAATAAAAAATAGTCCAGAAAATACATTGTATAGGCACAAGAAATAACAGGTATTAACACAACAAATAATTACATAAGCAAGACTACAACAAAGTAACATTACAATTGATCTGATTAAACAACAAACATCACTAAAAACTCTAAAACAAGACACTACAAGCATAACACTATGACTATTAGCACGAATAACAAAACACAACAGTTTTACCAACTACTAGCAAGGACACACTTCTAACACTATTCTTTTATCCTAATTTGGATCCTCCACACCTTTTTATCTCGGGTCATATCCTCGGTAAACTGTTGTTGCTCCATATCATGTCTAAACACCTCCCTTCAATATTTTTTCGGTCTATCTTTACCTCGCCTGAATACATCCATAGTCAACCTCTTACACCTTCACACTGGGGCATCTATGCCCCTCCTCATCACATGCTCGAGTTATCGCAACCTCGCTTTTTGCATCTTGACTTTCAATAAAGTCACTCCCACCTTATCTTGAATAACCTCATTTCTAATCCTATCTCTCCTCATAAATTCACACATCCAACTTAGCATCCTTATCTCTTTCACTTTTATTTTTTGGAAGTGAGAGTTCTTGACTGGCCAACACTCCATCCCACAGAACATAGTTGGTCTAACCACTACTTTATAGAATTTGCCTTTAAGTTTAGGAAGAACCTACTTATCACACAAGACACCAAATATGAGCCTCTACTTTATTTACCCTATACCAGTGTCACAACTCGATTTACGAGTTTTGATGGCACCTACTTTATCCCATCAATAGGTAAGCCAAGATCATAGTCCGAAACTATATGTAATGGGCTATTTGACAAAAAATGAAAGAAATTTTGAAAATATACAAGTAAAAGACTCACAAGCAATAATCATCAATAATATCATAAGGAAAGAGAAATAAAATGAGTAACAACATCCCAAGACCCAGTAGTACCGGTACAAGATCCACTAATACAAAATAATATGAGTACTACAGTAGTCAAATATATATCAGTCTCGAAAATAAAAACATTGGCAAAAACAGAAGAAGGAGAAAAGGTCAACTTTGACTTCAATAGCTCACCCTGTCTCCAAACTCTAACCAACATGAATCTCAGCGTCAGCAACGAAAACTAGTACTTAGATTTACACCAAAAAGGTACAAAAGTATAGTATGAGTATCAAAGCCACGGGTACTCAGTTTGCATTATCGACCGATTGAGCTAAATCATAATATAAATATAATAAAATGCGAGATAAATGAACTAAGTCAAGGTAAGAGGGAAAACCTGAAATAACGCTCCAACAATGTAAATAAATAATAATAATAATAATAATAATAAAGAACATCACTGTTATATCTACATAACTGGCTTCCATAAGCCAGTAAGTGCAATAATGTAAATAACCCAAAGGGAGCCCCATAAGCCTGGAGGGTACAACCAAAGAGAAAGAATAACCAGAATCACACTAATAAGACGAATCTCAAAATCATAATCGTGGATTCTTCCATACCGTAAACACCAGACTCGAATCGATTCTATAATGGTCAGAGATAATTTTTCAACGCATGACTTGAATCAGAACTTAAATCATCATTTGCCAAACTTTAACTGAAACTCATATCATGAATAATGTCGGAATTGAACAGGTCTTAATGTCATAAAATCGACGGACGCGAACCAGAAATAGTATCATCTCTCAAGTACCAATCTATAATCAAACGCCATATCTCTAAACCATATCGAATAAAGGACATAGTTAAAGTAAAGTGCAAGGTATATTAAACCTACGAGGAATCAATGGTAGTATTTTCCTAAGGTGAGTCGGAGGGGTCCACTTCTAATCCTCAAAATCCATGCTAAGGTCAATTCTACCCCAAACTAGACCAAGGTATCTAAATTCACAACTAGATATTAAATGAGCCACATTTTAGTCCTAGATAGCAATTCTACCTAGAGAATAAATAATTAAGTCAATTACATCTAATTTCGGTCTCTAAGTCGGTTAGTTAACCCAATTCATGTTAAGTGCAACTCCAAGTCCTGATTCCAAACCCAAATCTAGCATAATATCATAAACATACTACAATTTGGTCTAATCTATGAGGAAGTTAAACCTAGCCTACTTGAATGTTGAAGAAAGCCTAGTGAAATCTACTAAATCACCAATTTACCCTTTTGAGAAGCTTCTGCACGATCCCGCACTATCAAATGGATAATATACTCATCAATACAAGATAGCGATACTCATATTGCATTTTTATGCTTCAGATCCAAATCACGTAAAAATTCTATATGGTACCCTCTTGCGAAATTGCACTTCTAATATCGTCAACACATCTTTTTATACTCAAGGAACATTTACCCTCAAGAATGGGTAAATTCTGAGCTCAAATGGTGCTAAAATAAATCCACCAATAATCTAGAGATTTAGTGAAATAATTTAGAAATTAATTATGAATTTAACGAAAACTTACCAAGATTATGATGAAGATATGAGAAATCCGAGCTCACAATCATACCAAAATCATCTAATAAATACTCCTACAACTTTCCACACTCTCTACAGCTACAAACTCTTAAACTTAAGGAAAAATGAGGAGAGAATTGGGTTGGTGGAGGATTTAATGGCCAGGTGTCACTTAAACGGCCACTTGACCACTTAAGCGGTACTCACCAACTTGCCCCTTCTACTAAAGCGAACGAGGAGGCTCTAAAGTGGTCTCCAATTTAGCGGATAGGCTTTAGTGGACCTCATCTAGAAAAGCCAAGTCGCTTATGCGATCTTTGCTAAAGCGCCTAAAGGGCCACTTTAGCAGATGCACCAACAGAGTGCACCAACTGAGACTTAGAAAATTTTTAAGTTTTCCCCGACCCTTCGGGATCCATTCAAAATCCCGTAAATACCAATAAACTATGCTACCCTATCAAATTTGACATTATGGACTCAATGGCATAGTCAAAATTTCCATCCAAGGTCATTTTGATGAAAAATGGGTCCCCACATCCAAGGGATATTTTAGTAAAATTTTGATTGCTAGACCGACATGAGTTAGGAATCCTTAAGACCCAAACCAAAGGTCCTCCTGGCCTAAATTCAATGTTCCAAAGCATATGGAACTGTCAGAATTGGTATACGAGGTTGTTTTACAGAAGTTTTAGCCTGGTAGCCAATTCTTACCAATGAAGACTTTAACATAGGAAATTGACTCTAGAAACCAAATGAACTACTTGACAACTGAATTGTCAGCTCCAACATGTCACAAATGACTTAGGGCAGCTATAGGAAATCTCTAAACAACAAAAATATGTGGAAAAGTAAAAAATGACTTGGAAGGTCATTCTAGTATCCACTACTAAAACAACTTTCGTCCACAAAAGTTAAGGGTTAGTATGTACTTAAAGGCTCGAATAGGTGAGGGTACTGGGCCCGCATCTCTCTCTTGATCTCTTAAGAATCCTCCTCCACTGGGAAGTATCTCCATTGAACCTTAACCACTGGAATCTTGCTAGAGTGAAACCGTTTGACATCCCTAGCTAATATGAACACCGGCGTCTCCATGAATGTCAATCTCTCATCCAACTGAATTGAATAGCACCAAAGCATATGAGGATCATCGAGAATGTACTGCCGCAGTATAAAAACATGGAAAATTAGATAAACAACAGCAAAATCTGGGGGTGAGGCTAACTCATAAGCTATCTCTCCAACTACAAAAAGGATCTCAAATGGCCCAATATATCTGGGACTGAGCTTGCCTTTACTCCCGAACCTCATCACGCCCTTCATGGGAGACACACAAAAGATACCCAATGTCTAACTCCAAATCTCAAGGCATGAAGTCTTCAGTCTACATAAGCCTTCTATTAACTTTATCTACCCTCAACCTATCCTGAATCACTCTTACTATATCCAACAACTCCTGAAGTAAGTCAGTACCAAGGGGCCAAACCTCGGAGGTCTTGAATCAACCAAATAGAGAACAGTAACATCTACCATATAGAGCATCAAATGGTGCCATCTCAATACTCGAATGGTAGTTATTATTATACGTGGACTCCACCAAAGTTAAGTGTTGCTCCCACTGACCCTCTAAATATGTAAAACAGGTTCAGAGCATATCCCCGAGAACCTAAATAGTCTTCTCTGACTGTACGTCAGTTTGAGGGTGAAAGGTTGTGCTAAAATCCACTTGTATACCTAACTTCTCCTGGAAAGCTCTCCAAAAGCTAGAAGTGAATACCAAACCCTAGTCTGAAATAGCAGATATAGGCACTCCATGCAGACGAACTATCTCACGAACATAGATACGAGCTAACCACTCGGCACTGAACGACATCTGAATAGGAATAAAATATGTTAATTTGGCCAACGGATCCACAATGACCTAAATACCATCTGAACCATGGAAGGTGTAAGGAAAATAACTAATGAAGTCCATGCTAATTCGCAACCACTTTCATTCGGGAATGGGCAATATCTAAATCAAACCACCAGGACTCTAATGCTCTGCCTTCACCTGCTGACAACATAGGCAATGAACCACAAAGTTTTCCACATCTCTCTTCATACCACTCTATTAATAATATTATTTTTAATCCGTATATGTCTTAGAAGTACCAGGGTGAATAAAATATTTGGAGTTGTGAGCCTCACACAATATCGACTGTATTAAGTCACTAACCCTCAAAACACAAATACATCCATCAAATCTTAGAACACACTCAGAATCAATGGTAGCCCTCTTGAACTCACCATTCAACACCTGATTGGAGATAACACAACCCAACTGATGACTCAAAATTTACTCAAGTAAGGTAGATCTCGCCTACACACTAGCAAGAATCCTCATGGGGTCTGAAATACCAAGTCACACTATCAAATTGGCTAAATATTGGATGTATTACGCCAATAGCCTCTAAGCAACTGAAATAGAAGACAAGCTGCCTGTTGAAACCTTGGGGATTGCACCACACTTTGAGGGACCAGGTCCATCAAGGTCACAGATAAAAATATAGTAAACCAACCAAGAACATAACACGGTGCAGGAAATGTAAAGAACACAGGATTTAACGTGGAAACCTCCTTGCTCTAGGAAGAAAAAATCACGACTTGCCCTCACAAGCTCTCAAAAGTTCACTATAATCAACCTCTTAATTATAGACTCGAACTTGAACCTAACTCTAGGCTCCATCTTCTTGTAATAACTCTACTACAATCTCACATTGACAACTCTACCAAGACTCCTTCAAAACTGATTAACTCTAACCAGTGTCAAGCTTAGGCAACTTTACCTAAGCACTCACAAAGCAAAAGAAAAGAGTGTTACTCTTATAAAATGAGTAATTCAGTTACGGACTCAAGCTAGACTTAAGAACACTTGCTATTTTAGCACACATAAGAAATGAGATCTTGAGCAATGTTGAATATTGAGTTTTTGCCTTTTTTCTCTTCAACTTTTTGATTTGCAAAAACTACTTGATAGAGAAGCATCCTTTTCCTTTTATAGTTGAGTGATGATTAGGTTTGAAATTCAATTAGATCAGGTGTCCTAAATAGTGCAAGCTCCACCTGAACAGTTTGTTACACAAGAGGACAAAACTACGCAAATGCGTGCCAGCTGTACTATAGCCTTAAAGATCCAGGGACCTGGTCCCTTGTAGTCAGTTGCTCATCATCAAAACAAGATACAAAAATTTCCCCCCTTTATGATGATGACAAACCAACCACAGAGTCTTGAGCATTAATACTCATCATATTTAATTAGCGTAATTACCACTACTTAAGATGAATGTTCACCCTATCATGCAACACCATGCTTCCAACATCATGCAACTTAGGGACCTAGTCCCTTGTTATCAATTGATATTAAAATTTATTCACTCTATAACTATGCATCATCATTTCTTCCCCCTGTCAATATGCCATCATACATTACCAATTACCACACATGGCTTGCCCCTTGCCCATGGTACCTGGTCCCTAACATACAACACATACCTGGTACCTGGTCTCTTCCATATGAAATCAATATTCACCTTTTCGGCATCATTTAAAAGTGAAAACAATAAACCAAGAGTAAATATAAGCACATGTTAGTTAACTCATGGCCACTGGGGCAACACTATCATGAAGAACAACTTTAGTAAAAAGAAACAAGTGTAACACACAAAACAAAATTCATTTATTCATAAAATAGAGGTTGGTACCAATACAATCATACTAAAATAACACATAAAATTAACTGTCTTCCAATGCCAACAAGATAACCAAGATATGAAACTGACACAAGGTGGATGAGAGAATAGGGATAATATGTCTCAGGTAGAGGGAGGCTTGGGGAAAAGGGCTTAATCAGTATCTCTATTCTTTTATTTTCAGCATCATAGGTATCCAACAATTATTTTGTGAGTACCTTTACTTTAGAATTCAATCCTTAAACTTCACCAGTCAGTCTACCACTTTGGCCTGGAGCTTTGCATTTTTTGCTGCAAGTTCCTCAGTGGCACCTGGTCCCTCAGAAGATAACCTTTGATTATGCATCTTTAGGTGAACTATCTCAGCGTCTTTAGAAGCCAACTTGATTCTCAATTCCTCTATTTCTTTGCCCAACTTTTCTTGAGCATCCAACAACTCAGACACTTGAGACACTATTCCAACCTTGCCTTCTATGCATTCATTTTTCACCAGAGTTGTCAGAGTAAAAATCTGCTTGACTGTTCCAGGTGTTCCCTTAGTTCCAATCACACCAAAATACTCAAATACTTTGTTCAAGAAATAACCATATGGCATCCCATGTCTTCCTTTTTTCTTGAACCACCTTGTGCATATGCTCTATCATTAGAGTAGGCAGACTTATCAGTTTAAATTTACTTAAGCATTCAATAAAAAATAAGTAGACAACGAATGCTATAGTTCTTTTCTCAGATCTTGGCAATCGAACCTTGTTGATGAACTCGAATACCAACTGAAACTCACTTATTAGAAATTTCTTTTTCACTATATCTATTGATGTCCCTCCAACCTTTGAGGCATTAATCATAAACTCTGTTGAGGTCTGATACTTTGCAACTGTCCTCACACTTATGATAGGTACATCCAAGATTTTTCCTAGTTATTCTTCATCAAATTTGATAGGTTTTCCTTGTATTAGGGTTGTTAGACTTAGCCCATATTCTGAGAAATCTATTGAGTAATAGAATTCTCTAACTTCATGTTCAAAAACTATGGGTGCTAATTTCTCAAATAGGTGTAGCCAACCCTAGTGTTTAACATACTCAACTAGCTCAATCATCCCAGGCTTCTTATATATTTTGGGATAAAAAACTCTTCCTGACAAAACCTTCTATGTTTTCAAGCTCCCAATCCTTATTTTTCTAGATATGTCTTTGTTTTCTTTCTTTATTTTCATTCTTTTGGTCTCACTACTTGCCTCTTCCTTTTCATTAGTTTTTCTCTTCTTAGGATCAGGTCCCTTAGAGACTTTCTTCCTTTTGACAATAATATGTTTCTTTTTGCTTACAACAGGGCTGCCTGACTTTACACTGGAGGACCTGGTCCTTCCAACAATATAAAATTCCAATCTTCTCTTCTCAGTTACAGATGCAATATCTGAATCAATTTCCTCACCCTCACAAACTTCTATAACTTTAATATTTTTCTGTTCTTCCACTACAATAGCTTTCTTAAGCCTTCTTATACTTGTGGTTGAAGACTTGCTAGCCTTTATAGCATTTTCCAACACCTTTATTTATGATCCTCTAGAGGAATAGGATCTTGACACCTTAACACAAGTATCCACTATCTTTTCTATCTCTTTGTTTCTTCACAGACCATCTTACAGATAGTTCATCCCCATTCTTCTTATTTTGAGGTAATAGTATTCCTCCACTCTTATTTACTTCATCATTTTCACTTACTATCTATTTTTCTCTACTAAATGATCTTTCCTTGGTATCATATGCAAGCATAAGTAGATTTTTAGGTACCCAATTCTCATTGCAGGAAAGGTCAACCCTCTTTACCAAAATTTCTTCACCAAATAGCTAATCAAAAATAGGGTTTGAATCTGATGGAGTCAGAGACTCAAGTAATTATCATGTTTCAGAGGGTTCAACTTTTTTAGATATTTTAGATGAACCAAGGAATTGAGAATTTTTAGATAGTTTTGAATTTTTCAGAGAAGGGGGAGTTGCAGGTTGAGAAATTTCTTGTTCTATTGGTAATACAAACCCTTGATTTGGATTCTCTATCATGATTGGTTGAGCATAAATTTCTAAGGATAACGTGAGTTCAATGGAGACTAACTCATTTTTGGGTTCTAGACTTTCTAAGGAAAATTCAGTTAGAGAAATTGACTCAGGTTGTTGTTGGGGACTCAAAGTGATGTTTTCCATGATTTTGATTGCTGAGGGATCAAAGTATTTGATTTGGGTATGTTCAGTTTAATTTTCTAGAGTTTTATCTACTTCAGAACTTTTAACTGGATTTAAGAAAGTAGGAACATCAGCCTTTTGATTTTGTGAGAGTGAAAGAGTGAATGAGACCAGTTTGGTTTAGAAAAGGCAATCGATTAAGAGAGATGAGTTGAGACAAAGAATAGGAATATCTTGATTTAGAAATTTAAAGATGTGATCATTTTCATTAAAAGATGTTCCTTTTGAAATGATATATCTGATCCTAATAAGTGTGACTCTTCATTTTGCAAAAGAATTGACGACTTTTATTTAGATAAGGGAAAACACATGGATTTTTATACAATATTTTATAATTATTAAAGCATCTTGTATTGGTACTAACCCGAGAGATGAAACCAGGTCCCTTTTTTGTTTAGAGTGAATCTTCAAATTTTTTGTAAAGTTATATTTGTTCACTTCCAAAGTTGTTTCCATGGGTGTATACCTCCATAGGTATAGTAATGAGTTAGATCAACATGTGTCTATTTTACCAAGGATACCTATCTCCTTATCATAGCCATATTTTAGGAGAGACATTGATTGACATGTTTGGTTAGGTAAATTTGATCAACCCCTGCTTTAACTTTTTATCCTTAGCACACTCCTTTTTTGGAACTATTAAGAGATAAGACAACAATTCTGAGAACTGGGTGCCAGTTTTTGCTTCATTTAAACTGTCTCAAGTTCCTTCTCCTAAGATAAATTCCTTTTGGACCAGGTCCCTAAGAATTTTGATAAAACCATTTCTTTTTGGTCTTTTACTTAAGATGGGATCAATAACCGGCATTCTGAATTTACATCATTCTCTTCTGCATCCTTCATCTTTTCATCCATTATCTTCAGCATTATCAATCCTTTGAATAGAAATAAATTTTTCAATTTCAGATCCTTCACTACCACTAAGGATTAATAGCTTTCCTGACCAATCAGGAGTTCCATACACTTCATATCTTAAAAAATTTAGCTCTGTTTTGTCAGGGACCAGGTTCTTTGAACTCAACTATTTCAAAATGAGACACTTCCACCCTTGAAGTGTTTTGAGAGAGAGAACACAGTCAGACTTTCTAGTATTATGCTTTGAACACACCCTATTAATGAACTATTTCTAACTGCAATCCCTTTTCTCATACCTAGTACCATGATCATTTGTTGGAATTAGGAATCCACTTGAGTTTGAGTTCCCAGTAGGAGGACAGTAGTGTGATCAAATCCCTTTAGGGCCATGTAGGTAGAGAATTATTTTTCATAATTTCCAGAGGCTTGAAACCCTTAGTGATATGGGATAAATGGCCATCTTATCTTTTGATGAAAATTTTAGAGGCCAACACATAGAGGCTCAATACTTGGTCACCTCGAGGATACAAGAACATGCATAGAGGACCCAGTTTGAGCCAACCATTGAGCGTACCATACATCAAGGCTATGAATGGAAGATTGCTTGGAGCATTCAAGACTTGAGGACTCACGGTTTTGGAAACTTGATGGCTCATGATTTTGTAGTCATCTTCATTGAGTACATTTTTGTCACTTCACTTTGCCCAAAATACACTCTATGGCCACCCCTATCATTAAGGGTGATGTAGTCATTTTGTCTCCTTTTGTAATATATTATAAATAGGATATTTTAAGTCTTCTCTTATTAGTTTATGAATGATGAAAATATGAGACATTAAAAATCCTCTCTTGAGAGTAGACCACCTTAGTGTAGCTCTTATTTAGGGCTTGGAATATCCATTATAGTTTAGGGCTTAGAAAAGCCAATATTGTTTTTTGCTTGGAAACAGTGGATCTTGAGGTGAGTTGATTCCCTTGGTAGTCACCCTAAGAGTGTGGTGTTATTGTTACATTTATTAGGGGGTTTTGAGTTTAATATACTCTTTATTTTCTAATCTTTGTAATAATCTATGTCTCACTATTTATCTTTACCTTTCTTGCAATTGTGTTGGTGTTTGTATCTTGTAATCGTTTATTCTTGTTGAATCCTAATCTTGTGTTCATCTTGTTCTTGTTGTATTGTTGATGTTTTGGTGTTAAAAAACCTTGTAAACTCGTGATACTTGTGTTGTTGTTGTTGGCCAAAACTAGCACTTTAAGGGGTCCTCGGGTGGCTCTCAACTTGTGGACTATGTTTGTGTAGTTTTTGTGCCTTTCGTGGTCTTTGTTGTATCATTTGATATTAGAGAATGGCTTGATATTGTTCCCACAATATCAATCTTTGGCTCATAAAATTGAAAATAAAAAAGTGTTAGAAAACTGAAAAATAAAAAGAGGCAAATCAGTCCATTTTTTGTGTTCTTGGCTGAAATTGTGTTCTTCTTGTTGTTGTTGTTTTGGCCAAGATTTGTGTCTAGATATAGTTGTGTTTTGCTTGTCTTAGTTGTTTCTAAGTGTAAGTTTTGTCTTCAATAACACCTTTGAGTCTAGATCCAAGTTGAGCTTGAACATTGTCGTTGGTATTGTTGTTACGGTTTCAAGAAATTGAACATTGTTGGTGTTGTTGTGTGGATCAAAACTTGAAGGTGTGGTTTGAGCTCGTGTTGTTGGTCTTTTTTGTGGTTTTTAAGCTTGAAAAGGGTGTTTTTGATTGTTGGAGGTTCAATGTGAGGCCAGGTTTTCAAACTTCTATTGATAGTTCTTATTGTTCTAGACTATCTTCATGTCTAGTTGCAAAAATGCTCTTCAATAGTGTTTTTTTATCCAAAATCCAAGTAGAAATAAGTGAGGCCTTTGTTAGTCTTGAAAACAAATCCCAAATACCTACCAAAAGGGAAGGGGAACAAAAAGATCTACAAAAGACTTGGTACCAAAAGAGGGAAAGAACACTTTTCTAGGTGTCCAAAAGAGGAAAAGGCCACCAACCCTTTAAAAAGGTGTCTTGCCCAAAAGGTGTAAGAAAATTCAAACCTTTTTGAATGTGAAAAATGACTCCAATATTGATGTTTTTATTCCCCAACGCTGAAATACGCTTCCCCAAGAATTGAATCGAACCAAAATTTCAAAGTTGAAAAAATAAGAACCTTTCAAAAACCGCAACCAATCCTAGATCACCACATCACCAATTTTCGTACAATACCAAAACTTAGGGCTCAAAATCTTGGATTCTTAGTTTCATGTTGTTGATTCTTAGTTTTATTTTTTTTATTCTTATACTAATTGGCAACTAGTAAATACCTACTAAGTTGTAAATTAATTTTTGAATATGTTTCTTTCGTGTCTTCGTTATTTATGTGCTTTTCTCATTTGTAACTTGTAGTAACTTCTTTGTTTCAAGTTTGTAAGTGAATTTTGTTTTTTGTCAAAACAAGAATCCATTCCAGCCGCCAAGTAGGATTGATATCTTATTGACTACCGGAGTATAAGCAGCTTTCAATATTCACCGCTCCAATTGTGAGAATCACAAAGGTGAGTGTATCGAGTGTTGGTAAGAAGCTTTTACTACTAATCTTATTTGTTTTCTTTTGTTTGTTGTTGTCTTTTTTTTTGTTAGGTACCATGACTGCCCATAATTTCAAGGCCACGTGTGATCGCATCAATGACGATCTTGAAGATATGCAACGGCACATTGAAATTATATGCCAATTGTTACCCAAAATCTTTTCTCAAAATACAATTGTCCAAACAATTGCGATGAGAGCTTTCCGAAGGAAGTTTCTGCCTAAGCTTGGGACAAACTTTCACACCGAGGTAAAGAAGAACATACTCATGAACGTCAAGGTAAAATAGCTAACCCTTACACTTTGGTGCATGTAAATGATGATCACGTGGATAATAAGCCGTTGAGTGTGAATAATAGCCTACTTACATGTGAGTATATTGATTCTTTGCCACTTATGGATGATGAACATGTTGTGCGAGTGGATACACTAGTTGATCCTATAGATGACCGAGTTAACTCTTCTTGTAAGATTGACTTGTGTCCACCTAGTGTTGAACCTATTTCATTGAATAAAAGTACATCATTGTGTGAAAATTATGTTGACCAACTTATTTGTGAAACTTTTCCACCACTTGAGTATGCGTGTGATGTGATTAATAGAACCCAAGTGAGTGATACTTGAAAAGTTAGTCAACAAAATGGGAGTGAACCCGAGAGATATTCTTCGGACAATCTTATGCTTGAAACCTCTTTACAACTTGATATTGATCTTTTAGAGAGTACGGAACTTGTTTGTTCCAAATCTTCCCGTGGGTTGGATCATGCACTCTTTAGGTATAATGTCTTATTTGAAGATGATATCGACACTCCTAATGATCCTAGTGGTGAAAAATATGGTATATCTTACCTTGGAGTCTATAGCCTATATGTTAACCCACTATGGTGTTACAACATTCCTTTTAAAGATGGATATCTCTTCTTTGAAGATGAGAGTACTCTTAAGGGTAAGGAATGTGTAGTCTTGGATGTTACTCCTTCTTCTACTTTGTGTGACTTTATTGTTGAGAGTACTCATGGTGATGATTGGGAAACTAGTAGTGAGTACACACTTGAGGGAACCTTAGTAGAAGTTGATTTGAGTGATATTTTCTCTATTTTCTATTTGTTTTGGATGATATGTATGCTATTATAGAGAGTATGTCATTTAGTTTGGGTGGAGACCACAGGAAAGGAGAGTGTTGTCTAGACCCGTATCTATGGACACTTCTTGTTTTACCCCGGTGCCAAATGTAAAAATGGTAATGTTGGTGCACCCAACTTGTTGCTTAGTCTACATGACAAGAAAAGTGTCACTCTTGGTGAATCCCATAACCAAATCCTTCGTACATCTTTCATTGAGTTTTTCATATTTTATTTAAAAGATCTTTGGTTATATTGAAAATATGTGCAACCTTGGCATATTGAGATGATTTGTTGTGCTAACCCTAACCCTCATTCCATGAGGAGTTTGTATTTGTTTGTCCTCTCTTTGGTTTTACAAGGTTTGGATTCGAGGTCGAATCCTTTTTGGGAAGGGGAGGATGATACGGGACAAATAGCCATCTTATATTTTGATGACAACTTTGGAGGCCAAAACATAGAGGGTCAAGACTTGGTCACCTCGAGGATACGAGAACATGCATAGAGGACCTATTTTGAGCCAACCATTGAGCATACCATACATCAAGGTCGTGAGTAAAAGATTGCTTAGAGCTTTAAAGACTAGAGGACTCATGGCTTTGGACACTTAATGGCTCACAATTTTGGAGTCATCTTCATTAAGGACATTTTGGTCACTTCACTTTTCCCAAAATGCACTCCATGGCCACCCCTATCATTAAGGGTAGTGTAGTCATTTTGTCTCCTTTTATAATATACTATAAATAGGACATTTTAGGTCTTCTCTTATTAGTTTATGAATGATCAAAATATGAGACATTGAAAATACTCTCTCTTGAGAGTAGACCACCTTAGTGTAGTTCTTAGTTAGGGCTTGGACTAACCATTATAGTTTAGGGCTTGGACAAGCCAATATTATTCTTTGCTTGGAAATGGTGGATCTTGAGGTGAGTTGATTCCCTTGGCGGTCACCGTAAGAGTGTGGTGTTGTTGTTACATTCATTAGGGTTTTTTGAGTTTAATATACTCTTTAGTTCCTAATCTTTGTAATAATCTATGTCTCACTATCTATTTTTACCTTTCTTGCAATTCTGTTAGTGTTTGTATCTTGTAATCGTTTGTTCTTGTTGAATCAAAATCTTGTGTTCATCTTGTTCTTGTTGTATTGTTTCTGTTTTGGTGTTAAAACACATTGTAAACTTGTGATACATGTGTTGTTGCTATTGTCCGAAACTAGAACTCAAAGGGGTCCTTGAGTGGCTCTCAATTTGTGGACTGTTTTTGTGTAGTTTTTGTGCCTTCCGTGGTCTTTCTTGTATCATTCCCTTAGGATGTGAATTCCCTTACTGAACATATCTGAAACCATTTATTTTAGCTCTAATCCAGCTCTAACAATTTTCCTTTATGTTCATATCTCTTCCACAATGAGTACATAGAGTTTTGTGGACCTTGTTCTTAGCATCATGAGCAACCTTCCCTTGAGACCCAAGAACTTGGGATTTTCCTTGATAACCAAGACCCTTTCCATTAGTATCACCTGAACTAGTTAAGTTAGAAAGGATTTGTGAAGATATAGTCCATTTAAGATATTTATTAAGCTCTTCTCTTAGACAGACCAGGTCCTTTTCTAACTCTTCATTCTTATGGAGTGCAGGCATAAGATATTTTTGAAAGTCCTTCAGTTTCTCTTCAAGGTCAATCTGAAGACTTGAAGCTTCTTTCTTCCCTTTACCATCTAAAGCATTTACTTTCTCAATTGACTCATGGAACTCAGATTCTCAGATTTAAATTTAGTGACTATTTCTTCAGTCTTAGATATCTGGAGAGTTAAAGCAATCAATTCAAGTTCATGATTCTCTACTTTCTCCTCTAAATAATTTTTCTCAGCAGTTAGTTCACACACTGAGTCTATCAGCACACTTGCAAGCCTTTTTATCTTCCTAGCAGAGTAGTTATCTAGGTTTTCCTTAATGTCAGAAAAAGTTACCTCTTTTTCTTCTTCATCTTCTGTGTTTGCCATAAATGCAAACAAGGAATCATAGATAACTGGAGTGTCTTCAACTGATAGCATAGATATATCTCTAGGCTTTTCATCTTTATCAGATTCACTGGAAGAATCTCCCCATACTGCCAGATCTTGCTTTACTGCATAATCAGCTACAACCTTCCTTCTTGAGTTTTCAGGGACCTGATCCCTGTTCTTTTCTTTGTCGCCTTCAGTTTTGAGGTGTTCCTGGTAATCTATTTTTTACATTGGATAGTCCTTAATGAAATGCTCAAGACTTTCACATTTATGACACACTTCAACATTGTTTCCACACTTGTTGTTGCTTCCACTTCTATGGAACTGGTCACTTTTCCTTATGGCTTTGACAATCCTTTTTGCCAAATAGGCAACATCAGTGTCCTCTTTTGCTAACCTTTTAGCTTCATTCTTCTCCAGCCCTTGCTGCTTCTTGAGCTCATAAGTTTTTAGATTTCTAATCAGTTCATCTGTAATAATAGTCTTCAGGTTTTTTGCCTCAGTTATAGCATCCACTTTGTTTTCCCAGGACTTAGGAAGAACACCAAGAATCTTGTATGCATTTCTTAGATTGTTTCTCTTTCTTTCATGGTGAAGGTTTCATACTGAGTAGTCAACATCTCTACTTTAGAATCCTTTACATCAGTAGTACTTTCATGAGAGTCCTCAAGAAATCCCTAATCTCTTTGGCATCTTCACAAGCAAAAATACGATTGTATTCATCAGGTCCTATGCCACAAACTAACAGTTTCTTGGCCTTGTAGTTTTTCTTAACTTGCTTTCTATCTTTATCATTGAACTTCCTCCGACTTTTGAGAACCATTCTTGTAACTTCTTCTTCTTTGACATTACTCTGAGATAGAAGACAAGCTACCTGTTGAAACCTTGGGGGTTGCACTACACTTTGAGGGACCAAGTCCCTCAAGGTCACAGATAAAAATATAGTAAACCAACCAGGAACATAACACAGTGCAAGAAATGTAAAGAACACAAGATTTAACGTGGAAACCTCCTTTCTTAAGGGAGAAAACCCACGGTTTGCCCTCACAAGCACTCAAAAGTTCACTATAATCAATCTCTTGATTAGACTCAAACTTGAACCTAACTCTAGGCTCCTCTTTCTTGTAATAACTCTACTTCAAGATCACCTTGACAACTCGACCAAGACTCCCTCAAAATTGATTAACTCTAACCAGTGTCAAGCTTAAGCAACTCTACCTAAGCACTCACAAAGTATAAGAAAAGAGTATTACTCTTATAAAATGAGTAATTCAATTACAGACTCAAGTTGGACTCAAGAACACTTGCTAATTTAGCACAAACAAGAAATGAGATCTTAAGAAATGTTGAACATTGAGTTTTTGCCTTTTTTCTTTACAGTTTTTTGATTTGCAAAAACTACTTAATATAGAGGCATTTTTTTCCTTTTATAGTTGAGTGATTATTAATGTTAAAATGCAATTGGAACAGGTGTCCTAAATAGTACAAGCTCCACCTGCGCAGTTTGTTACACAAGTGGACAAAACTGCACAGATGCGTGCCAGCTTACTATAGCCTTGAATATCCAGGGACCTGGTCCCTTGTAGTCAGTTGCTCATCATCAAAACAATATAAAACACTACCCATACTGCCTTCCAACTCAATGCGTCTTCTACTATGTTCGCCTTGCCCGAAAGATATAAAATAGAGGGGTCATAATCCTTAAGCAACTCCATCTATCTATGTTTCCTAGAATTAAGATCTCACTGGGTCAGAAGATATTGAAGACTACGATGATCGGTGTAGATCTTACAATGCACGCTAAATAGATATTGCCTCTAAATGCTAAGCGTAAAAACATCGCCGCCAACTCCAAATCATGAGTCGGGTAGTTGTGCTTGTGCACCTTTAGCTGCCTCGATGCATAAGCAATAACTCAACCCAGCTGCACCAATACCCAACCCAAACCAATACTAAAAGTATCACAATATACGGTGAATCCCTCACTCTCAACAGAAAGAGCCAATATAAGGGTTGAAGTGAGAAAATCCTTGAGCCTCTGAAATCTCAACTCACACTCCTTAGACAACTGAAAAGGAACCTCCTTTCAAGTCAATCTGGTCATCGACGTTGTAATAGTAGAAAAACCCTTAACGAACGGCCTATAGTAACCGACCAAACCAATGAAGTTGTAAATGTCAGACAGGGATGTAGTCCTGGCCTAATCACGAATAGCCTTAATCTTCACTTAGTCCACCATAATTCTCTCCTGAGAAACCACATGTCCTAGGAATGTCACCGACTCAAGCAAGAACTCACACTTTGAGAATTTGGCAAAAAATATATGATCTCTTAAAGTCTGGAGCATAATTCTCAAATGTTGTATATGTTCCTTCCTGCTCCTTGAATATACAGGAATGTTGTTAAAGAACATAATCAAGAAGGAATTCAAATAATGCTTGAACACGCAGTTTATCAAATCTATGAATGCGGTTAGGGTATTGGTCAACTTAAAAAACATCACCAGGAACTCATAACAACCATAACAAATCCTGAATGTTGTCTTTAGGTTGTCCTCTTTCTGAATCCTCAATTGATAGTAACAGGATCTTAAGTCAATCTTAGATAAAACTGTTGCTCCCTGAAGTTGACCAAATAAATCATCAATGCGAGGCGTAGTCTATCGGTTCTCTATCGTCACCTTTTTAAGATGCTTGTATTCAATACACATACGCAAAGAACCATTCTTCTTCTTAAGGAACAAGATAGGATCACCCTAAGGCGACACACTAGGTCTAATAAAACCCTTACCCAAAAAATCCTAAGGCTAAAATTTAGCTCCTCAAGCTTGTTAAGAGCCATATGGTAAGGTGCCATAGAAATTAGTTGGGTGGCTGGATCAAGATTAATAATAAACTCAATATCGCACTCAGGAGGAAGACCAGGTAGATCGATAGGAAAAACATCAGTAAACTTTTGAACTATCAAAATAGAGTCAAGCGATGGACTCTTCATACTAATATCACGAATATAAGCAAGATAAGACTCACAACCCCTCAATATAAGTCTTTTATCCTGGATATAAGAAATAATCCCGGTTGGCTCATGAATAAAACATCCATGCACACAATCGGGGTATGCCAAGCATGGCTAAGGTAACAGTCTCAGCAAAATAATCTAAGACTGCATGATAGTGGTATAATCAGTCCATGCCCAAAATCACATCAAAATCCATCATGTCTAAACAATAAGATCAGCCTGAGTATAAAACTCTTGAAAGTCACGACACATGATTTATAAACTTAATTCACTACTAAAAAATCACCCACAAGAGTAAATACACATGATGGAATAGATAAAGAATCCCAAGATAACTCTAACAGCAGGGTATAATACATAGATACATAAGAATAAGTGGATCTCGAATCAAATAAAGCAAAACACAGTTGATGCCACATTGAAATCATACCTGTGATTGCAGAATTCGAAGACTCTGTCTCAAATCTACCAGGTAAGGCATATAAATAACCACGCTCGCAACCTGGATGGGCCCCTGACCGATCTCATATCCTGTGTGCTTGAGGACCTCTACGAGTACCTTAGGGACTACTCTGCGGACCATACACACCACATCTAGCTTGGGGAGGTACTGCCCTAATAGATGGAATGCTCTGAGCTGCAGGAACCACTGCCTACGACTGCGACACTCTCTTGTGAAATGGCCAAATTCACAGTACCATAACACGTCTCAGGCATTGTACTGAAACCAGAAGATCCAATTAACCCGAAATAACCACCTTAACTAGAATACCTAAAAGATGAACCTCTCGAAGGCTAACCATTACTCTGTCTAAGAAGATCACTGAAGCTAGACTGACCTTCATCAATAATATGAAGAGAGTCCTAAACGGGTCTACTAGACAGATGTATAATGTCACTTTATACATTATGAAAACCTCACTAAACATATATGTATAATGTCAGATTAAACATGCATTCACCTTAAATAATGTATAATGTCAGATTATACATTGTATACATTAATAATCAAGTATATACAATGTATAATGTCAGATTAAACAATTCACCTTAAACATATATGACATGTAATATTTTCATAAAAACTTCATAAATGTATAATAACACACCCAGATTCAAATGCCTCTTATACGTAATAAAAACATCCAATGTATAAGTAAAGTATAATCTTTTATCAATACCTTCGGAAGACGTGGTCTACCGGAATCATCAAACTTCTTCTTACTTGCCGTTTGTGAAGTTGATTTCTTTGATTTGAAAGTGGCCGCTTCCTTCAATTTCTTCATTGTTGTGGGATCGTTTCGATGCTTTGAACGATTCTCTGCGAAATCGGGTTCTTCAAAATCAAATGTACCAGGAACAAACCCAATAGGTATATCTAACTGACTAAGTCCTAAACTAAAGCTAGGACAAGAATCCATTAGCAAATTTTTTCAGTAATTCGATTAACCCGAATCAACTACGAAACTTGAAAAAACTTGCAAAAATATGGTAAATCCTTAAAAACAAACATGCATTCATAAAATAAACTGGAAAAATACAAAAATAGGTAATTTAAAAAAAAAACAAAGCAAAAATCGAAAATGTATTATATGAAGAAAACATAAAAATCGAACTACTAAACTTGAAAATACTTGAAAAATACGGTAAAAACAAACATGCAGCCACAACAAATATACGGTCAATTTCAAAAATTAAAAAATTTGATAAAAAAAGAAAAAGGAACTCTTTAAACTTACAAATTGTAACCCCCAGAAAGACGATTCTTCAATTTTGCCGAGAATAAGGAGATTCAATTGTAGAGTAATTATCGGGTGTTGTGGGAGGATATGGGGGAGTAAAATACGGAAGAGAAAACCTTTTTAGATATGTATAATATTTTAAGAGAGAGAAAGTTGAAAATAAAGGAATTTTTGTAAATATTTTGGTATATGTGTAAATACTTTGCCAAATTGGTATATTATGTAATAAGGAAATTTTGGTTGGTGTATATATGTAAATTTTAGAAAAAACAACTAAGTTCGGCTCATATTGAATGAAAACTATTAAGATTGACCCCTATTAGATGAAGACAACTTGAATTTTTTCTTAAAACCATCTTCTTGAATTATATATGTTTAAATTATTTCAAAAGATTTGTGAGGATTATTATTTTTAAAATTTATGACGCCACAATCATGTATTAGTCTATTAATACAATCAAACAATTTATATATAAAAGATTATAGTCATTCCATTTTTAAAAAAAGAACTATTGAAAAAAAGATCTTATCTCTTAAAATATATAAACAATATAAATAATAATATTATACAGAAAAATATTTATTATTTTATTACAATTGAGTAAATTGAGATTCAAGAAAAAATTATAAATGAATAACCAATTAGTAATCAAGCTACTTATATGAAAAAAATTATTATCACTAGAAAGTCTTTCCAAAACAAAAAATATTTTGATAGAGATGTCATCCCTTAAAATATGTAAGAAATTAATTTAAACAATATAAATAATAATATTATTAAAAGTAAATATTTATGATTTTACTACAATTGAGTAAATTAAGAAAATATTACAAGAAAACAATTAGTAAATAGTAATCAAGCAACTTATATGAATAAGATTATAATCAAAGAGTCATTCCAAAATTAAAAATATTATGAAAAAGATGTTATCCCTCAAAATATATGTACCATTAATTTAAATAATATAGATCAAAATATTATTTAAAAATATTTATGATTTCACTGCAATTTAGTAAATCAAGAAAGTATTACAAAAATATCAATTAGAGAATAACCAATTAATAATCAAGTAACTTATAAGGAAAAGATTCTTATGAGCAAATAGCCATCCCAAAATTAAAAAAAAATATTATGAAAAAGATGTCATCACTCAAAATATGTATATAATTAATTTAAATAATAATATTATGCATAAATAGAACATTTATAATTTGATTACAACAACAACAACAACAAACCCAGTGTATTCCCACAAAGTGGGGTCTGGGGAGGGTAGAATGTACGCAGTCCATACCGCTACCTCCAAAGAAGTAGAGAGGTTGTTTTCGATAGACCCCCGGCTCATTTATAATTTGATTACAAATGACTAACTAAAGAAAGTATCAAGAAATATCAATTAAGAGAATAACCAATTAGTAATAAAACAACTTATATAGAAAAAAATCATAACAATTAAAGAGTCATTCCAAAATTAAAAATATTATGAAAAAGATGTCATCACTCAAATGGTAACTTTGGACTACATAAAGAAATAAATAAATTTATTTCAATATATTTCAAGTAATTTATATTAAAAAAATGTGCATTCATATTTATTGGAAGAATTTTCATTCGATATATTTCAAGTAATCTATATTTAAAAATATCTATCCATATTTAATGAAAGGATTTTCATAATTAAGAATAACTATCAATAAGTAATAATACTATCATTCTATATTAGGAAGTGAATAAATGATAGTCTTGAATTTAAAGGAGGGTAGATTGAAAGTAAATAAATACTGAATTTTTTTTAAAATGAATATTACTACACAAAAAAGGTTGCATAATAGTTATTGAAAATAACTACTAAAATTACATAGTCTTAGTTAATATTTCAGTCAAATAAAATTTTACATTACAAAAATATTCTTTAATTGACCAATTATATAACCTTACATATGTCTGCAAGAATAATTCTGGATTTTAAAATAATTAAATTTGAAAAAGATACTTTTTTGATGAATGAAAATTAATATACATGGAAATGAAATTATAAATCAAACTAACTTGTCATAAATTAATAAATATATTATAATGACCTCTTTGCTTTAAAAATAAAATAGAAATAAAAATTTCTTAATAATAAAAATATCAACAAAAAATTATAATATTTTTATATGATGAAATGTATGTATGAGTTACTAATAAATTAGAATATATGCAGTTGAAGTATTATCATAAAAAGAATATTTATATGACAAAAAATATCTTTGATTTCATTCAATATAAGTCAACTAAGGGAGCATGACAAGATTGATTAAGAAATATAAATAGAAAATGAATAATCAATTAACAATTATATACACATATATATGAAAAAGAATATTGTACCAACTGTCAATTAATTTAGAAGTTCTAATGTCATAGCAACTTACCACTATATAAGAAGGCTACACTCAGTAAACACTAATTAATTTCTGTCATCACATATTGGAGAAAATGAAATGTTCAAGTGATACGTGTGGACGTTCTAACTAGAATCTCAATTTACTTTGAGTATTGTTTTAGAATAGATTTTTCTTGATTTATCGAGTAAACTAAATATACAGGTTATGTTGCATATTCATTTTATTTTCTATATATTTGGAGAAAATTTTATGAGCCAATATTCATATACTTTATGTTTTATAAGAAATATAATCTGCACTCTTTGAAGATTCAAGTTAGTGATATTTTAATATATCATACGTTTTTAAAGACTTATAAAAATTTATCTTGAAATCTAAATGTGCAATGAAAATTATACCAATAACATAAAAATTTACACATTATACATTAAGTATGAAGAAACTAGTATTGGTATTAGATAGTTAATTTTCTTACATTGTAAATATTGTTGCTTCAGATTTTAGTGAGATAATAAATGATTTCAAAAATTAATAGCACTAAATTTTTGTTAGACTCATCAGTTGTATGTGATTACAAAAACTATGATACTTAAATTACTAATCCATTATATTTCTATATGTTAGATTTAACACTTGATTTGTGTATGCTATATTTCTATATGTTATGATTAACAATTAATTTGTATATTAAATTGTGTGATTTTAGTAGTTTAGTAAAAGTTTAATGATATTGTATTAGGAATGATAGTTAAGTGACCTTAGTGAAAAAATGATAGTTTTATAACTATATATGAAATTTACCCGATACTAGGGCTGCTATCTCAAAAGCTACATCTCAAGGATTAAAGTTTGGGTGAATATCCCGTGGACGATGCCCGATGGACAAATACTTATGAATATTAATTTTTATGTAGCATATTATGCTAATGTGAAATTAAAGATCATTTATCATTTATATTTATTAACATTATTCTACAAACTTTCTTTCCTTATTAGTTGATATAAACATACAATGAACTAAATCATGTTTATCTTTATATTTGTAACTCCAATTTTAGAATATTGTAGATCTTTTGGTGCGATAACTATTTTGATCTACTTTGTACAATATAAAGGATATGGATGAATAAGCCAAATATCTTATTGTGTTGATGAACATGAGGGGTTGAATGTTCTAATATGGGATTAAATTCAATTCTGACAATGATTAATATTCATAATTTCATTCAAATTAAGTAAATTGAGAAAACATGATAGGGTTGATCGAAAATAGAGTTGAAGAGTAAATATTCAAACGTATGAAGGGCATAAACTATTTACTCAGAAAAATAATTTACAATAAGATTCATTAATACTTTTGGTCCATTATCATAAAAAAGTAAGTGAATATTGTGAGATCATGCAAAATGGTTACGATTTCAGATAATGTTATAAGTTACTCCCTCCGTTTCACAATAAGTGAATTGTTGGAGCAGTTTTAGTGTTTCAAAATAAGTAAATGGTTCACAATTCAAGGTAAATGTTGGAAATTTTTTTCAAATTTACCCTCCATTAAATGTGCATTGGGAGTGATGTATCTTGTGTCTTTACATTTTGAAGAGGGTAAAAATGAAAAAACATGATAAATTTATGTCTTTGTTTTTTTTTCTTAACATGTGTGCCAAAATTCAACAATTAACTTATTGTGAAACAGAGGGAGTATTTGCTAAAAAAAATGATAATAAAAAAATAAGAGGGTGAAAATTGGCTACTATTGAGACTTTGCTCAAAATATTTTTCTTGAAGAAAAAAAGTTTAAATTCAAAAAAAATATACTATGACTAAGATCATGTAAAGGAATACAAAATCTATTTAGAAAGAAAAAATCTATCAAGATAAGAAAAGAGGGGGAGAAACTCCTTTCTTCTTTTGATAGGAGGGTGCAAGTTAAAATATTGAATAAAATAATTTAAATTTCAAGTTAAAATTTTATAAAGAAGCCTCATGTGTATAACTCTAAAGCATATCATTCATTAGTTCTTTGTTTTTCTAGCCAAATTCAGATGTAAGTTACTTAACTAATAACAATTATGTTATATACATTTTCTTTTGAAATTATATGAGTTCTTTTACAAATTATAAACCAATATAGAACACAATATTATCTTATATGCTCAAATACTTATATTATAATACTCCATTAACTACGGGGGGGGGGGGGGGTTGAGTATAATCAATATAGATAACTGGAATCACGCTCCTATATGCATACTGCTCTGGAATATATGCCAGAAAAAAGATAAACTATGGGTTGTTTGGGTTCATTCCTACTATATAAAGGCTGGAGATGTGTGGAGTATAACGCCGATAAATGCGTCGTGGATGATTCGTAAAGTGTTCAAAGCTAAAAAATATTTTGAGCAGGCAGGTATTACAAGGGAGAAGGTCATGCAATCTGGAAAGTTTTCCATAAAGAGAGTATATCAAAGGCTCCAAGGGGAATTTCCCAAGGTTGAGTGGAGGAAATTATTATGTAATAATCAGGGGCTGCCAAAGTGGAAATTTATATTTTGGCTAACTTTGCAAGGTCGATTGCAAACTAAAGATAGATTGGCGCAGTGGAATAATGAGTTGAGGATGGATTGTCCATTGTGCAGGGTGTGCGAGGAGAGTATTAGCCACTTGTTTTTTTATTGCGCTATTTCTAGGAGTATCTGGGAAAAGATTCTCGTCTGGAAAGGTATCAGTAGAAGGCCATTGCAATGGCAGGAGGAACTTCAATGGGCAATCAGACATGGAAAAGGAAAAAGTTGCAGAGCTAGAGTGTTCAGAATCACTTTTGCTGCTGTTGTATATCACGTTTGGGTGGAGAGAAATAAAAGACTATTTCAGAACAAGGCAAGGGCAGTATATGGCATAGTTAGAACTATAATACAAGAGGTGTACAACCGGGCTAATCTAAATACGAGATTGTGTGGGTATGTCTAGAGGATAAATAGTTATCCAAATTAAGTTGAGTTGTAACATTGTTGAAGGAGAGTTAGTAAGGCATGCTAGGTTGGGTAGGCTGAAAACCTAGTGTTATAGATGTTACTTGATTTGTTTCCTGATATGTAAAGCTACTTGGTCATAAATAAAAAGTTCATTTACCAAAAAAAAAAAAAAATATTATTTGCATGTGGATAAAACTTTCAAAAAAGAATTTAAGTTTTATGTAATTAATGATATTAAGTTCAATATTTTAATAGTTATTTTTAGTATTGCATAAATTTATTAATTTCAAAAATGCCAACGGTATTGAATAAATTTTTTATTATATAAAATTAATAGAAAAATAATTTTTATGATTAATTTCATTTAATATCAACCGCGCATCGCGTGGGTAGTAATACTAGTATATATAATAAAGAAGGATAGTCTAGCATAAATATAAGCTAAGTGGCATCTTGAGAACTACCTATTTAAATTCTTACAACCAAAAATTATCATTTTACAACAAAAAACTATTTTGTTGATTATTTAAATATTTAATATTTTTTTATTTAATATCTATATATATATAATATATTATAAAGGAGGATAGTCTAGCCTAAATATAAGCCAAATGGCATCTTGAGAACTACTTATTTGAATTCTTACAACAAAAAATTATCATTTTAAAACAAAAAAACTATTTTATTGATTATTTAAATATTTAATATTATTTCTAATTTCACATTGTGGTAAAAAAAAACAATTAAGATTGATTTCTATTGGATAAAAACTATTATGATTTTTATTGATTATTTATATATTTATATATTTAATATTATTTCATATTGTAGTGTGAACAATTAAGATTCATTTCTATTTGATGAAAAATATTATGATTTCATATTATTTTATTTAACATTATTTCATATTGTGGTAAAAATTAATTAAAATTCATTTCTATTGGATGAAAACTATTATGATTGTTCAATTATTTCATATTAAGATTAGTAGTTAAATATGTCATATTATTCTATATTTCATATTTATTTCATATTTATTTCATATCTATGTATATAATAAAGGAGGATAGTCTTACCTAAATATAAGTCAAGTGGCATCTTGAGAACTACCTATTTGAATTCTTACAACAAAAAATTATCATTTTACAATAAAAAGCTATTTTATTGATTATTTAAATATTTAATATTATTTTTTGTCTCATATCTATATGTATAATAAAGGAGGATAGTCTAGCCTAAATATAAGCCAAGTGGCATCTTGAGAACTACCTATTTGAATTCTTACAATAAAAAATTATCATTTTACAACAAAAAGCTATTTTGTTGATTGTTAAAATATTTAACATTATTTTTATTTTATATTGTGGTAAAAAAAAATAAGATTGATTTCTATTGGATGAAAATTATTATAATTTTTATTGATTATTTATTTACTTATTTAATATTATTTTATATTGTGGTGTAAATAATTAAGATTCATTTCTATTTGATGAAAACTATTATGATTTCATATTATTTTATTTAATATTATTTCATATCATGGTAAAAATTAATTAAAATTCATTTCTATTAGATGAAAACTATTATAATTGTTCAATTATTTCATATTAAGATTAGTAGTTAATTATGTCATATTATTTTATATTTCATATTTATTTCATATTGTGGTAAAAAATAACTAAGTTTGACTCATATTGGATGAAAAATCTATTAAGATTAACTCTTCTGTCAGATGAAAACAACTTGAATTTTTTCTTAGAACCGTCTTCTTGAATTATATACTTTTAAATTCTTTCTAAAGATTTGTGAGGATTATTATTTTAAAATTTATGATGCCACAGTCATGTGTTAGTCAATTAATATATCAATCAACTTATATATATAACTAGATATCCACGGTCCGTGATAGCACGGGACCAATATATATTATTTTTTATTTCAAGTAATGTGATGTAATTAGAATTTAGATAATTAATCAATAAAATATTTTAAATTTTTAATTATTATGATTTATGATACTTTTTTTTCTATTTAAATTTAAGTGACAATGATATAATTTCGAGAGCCAGTCAAATATTTTATACTTTTAAAATTTTTAAAATTAATAATTATGTGATTTATAATAGTTTTTTATATAATTTTTCAATAAGATATGAATACTCTCTTCATCCCAATCTATGCGGCATAGATAAAATTTTGACAATCAGTCAATTTTTTTAAATATTTTTGTTAATAATTTTTATTTACAATACTTTTTAATTCATTTTCAAATAATATATGTTACTTTGTGTCTTCCTCTGTCCTATTCCAATTTATGTGAGACTAATATAATTTTGATAGTCAATTAAATTTTTTATGTTGACATATAATTTTGTCTATTTTACTCTTTTTTTATGAAATATTACTAATCTTTTAGTGCTTAAATAATCATAATAATAAATTAGTGGTGATATTGTAAAATCACAATTGAATCAACAAAGTAAACATGTCTTAAATGACGTATAATAACTAATTAGAAGGGATATGGCAAAATTACTCTAAAAACACTTGTGGAATTTTTTTTAAGTGAGCTTCATATAAGACATAAAGTTAATTAAAAACATCAAGAATTAATTTATTATTTTATATTTATTTTATCTTTTTAATTAAATATTATTAATTTTTAATAATTAGATGACTTATAATAATTAATTAAAAATAATATAGTAATATTATGGTTGAAACGGACATGTGAAAAATGTTTATTTTACTTTTTTATTAAATATTATTAATTTTCTATTACTCGAGATTTATTTTAAATCACATGAAAGATAAATATTATGAAAAAAGAACCTTATTATAAATAATAAAATTTATTTAATTTAAAATATCTAGTGATAATTTACATGACTTATCATCTTATTAGATTACTTAAATACATTAAATTTAAATAATTTGTTTTAGTATAAGAATAAAAAATATATAACATTTAGTTAAATTTTAATTATAACTAATTAATATAAATTATGATTTTTCAAAATTATTTATTTTATGTTAGATTTAGAAAAATTCTGATGAGGCCTACTACATTCAATGATATTTTCTTCATGAAGGGTATCATTTGCAATTTAAATGAAAAATAGTGGTCATTTTAAAGGGCATGATTTGTAATTTAAATGAGAAGGGTGAGCACATTTAATGAAAGTTGTTGAAAAGTACAGGTTAGAAAACATAAAAGACAATCCCATTAACTATAAATTATTTTAATGATTATAATACCCTCATTCTTTTGTTTAAATGGCCTTAAGCAGACATGCTATAACTAAGGATAATATAGTAAAATTATAATTAAAGCAACTCAAGCAGAAAATACAATTGGATGGAAGTAATATGTATCACCTCAGACTTAGTTAATGACTAAAATACCCCTATTGTAAATTTATTTGACCTTAAGCATACATGTTGAAGTTGGCTCTTTTGTTATATACTAGAGGAGCATGGCTCGTGTCAGCACGGACCAACATTAAGATATTTTAATTATGTACATAAGTTAAATTGATGTCAATTCGAATTATAAATTATAAAATATGAATACACAAAATTAACATATTAACTACGTGATCGTATTTTTCAAGGAACCAAGTCTCACAAGATAATTATGTATATTTTATTCATATAAATGACAATTGTAGATGCATTTTTAAGTTTAGATCTTTAATAATATGATAAAGGGTTATCTAGTCATGCATATTGCATCACATGTGACTTGCAATTAATAACTCAAAATTGCATTTTACTCCCTTACTAAGTTGATATACACATTTTTTGCTTTCATTTTTTCCTTCTCTTTTATTTGTCAACTTGTTCTTTGAAGTTAAATTAAATTAATATTTTAAATTTAAATTTCAAGTGTTTCTAAAATTATATAAAAAAGAAAACTATATGTTACCATTTTTCATATTAATTTAAGTTATTTGACTTTAAGAACACGATAAAACATACTTATGTGGATGTTTTATTGAACTATGTTTTTATATATGTTCCTTCCATTGAAATATAGGAGTCGTTTGTTAGGGTGTATAAAAATAATTACGAATAGAATGTATTAGTAATGTCTGCATTAATAATGTTTGTATTAGTAATATTGATATTATTTAACATTATTTCTTATACCCTGTAATTTCGAATAGAATATATTAGTAATGTCTGCATTAATAATGCTTGTATTAGTAATATTGATATTATTTAACATTATTTCTTATACACTGCTTGGTATGATATATTGGAACTTGCCTTTTCAATTCTGATATATTTAAATAATTTTTTTTTTAAAATGCATATATATTCTAAGATTCATATGAGATTTAGCACAGGCTCAATATATGTTGTTTTTTTGTCTTAATTTATGTGACACAAATAAAATTTAAATAATCAATCATATATTTAATGTGTTTTTAGATATTTTAGGTTGTTAACTATTGTAATTTATAATATTTTTTATGTAATTTTCAAATAATATAAGTTACTCTTCTTGTCCAAACTTTTGTGATATTGATAATCAATTATATTTTTAAAATAACTGAAGTTTTTAATTATTGTGATTTATAATACTTTTCTTCCATTCCAATTTAAGTGACACTAATATAATTTTGAGAGTCAATTAAATATTTTATATCTTTTAAATTTTTTAAGTTGTTAATTATTGTGATTTATAGTATTTTTTTACATATTTGTTGAAATATATAACAGATTAAATTATTTTTAAATATTTTAAATTGCTAACTATTGTAAATTATGATACTTTTTATGTAATTTTCAAATAATATATGTTACTCTCCTTGTCCTAATTTTGTTTCATCGATAGTCAATTATATATTTTTAAATAATTTAAATTTTTAATTATTGTGATTTATAATACTTTTTTTATTCCAGTTGAAGCGGCGCAATGTTTTGATGGTCATAATAATTAATTAGGGGTGATTTAGTAAAAAAATGATTGAAGCAGCGAAACAAGCATGTATTAAATGACTTACAACAACTAACTAAATGTGATATAGCAAAATTACTATAAATAAAATACTTGTGGAAAAAATTTAGGTGGACATCATATAAGATATCAAGTTAGTTTAAAACATCAAGAGTTAATTATCATTTTATATATTTTACCTTTTATATTAAATATTATTAATTTTTTAATATTTAGATGACTTATAATCATTAATTAAGGGTGATATAGTAAAATCACGGTTAAAGTAGTTGAAGCAGACATGTCTTAAATGTCTATTTTATTTTTTAATTAAATATTAGTAATTTTTTAATATATAAATAATTTATAATAATTAATAAGGAGTGATTTAGTACACGATTGAAGCAGGGAAACAAACATGTCTTAAATAACTTACAACAACTAACTAAAAGTGATATAGCAAAATTACGATAAATAAATACTTGTGAAAAAATTTAAGTGGACATCATATAAAATGTCAAGTTAGTTTATAACATCAAGAGTTTATTATCATTTTATATATTTTACCTTTTTTTATTAAATGTTATTATTTTTTTAATATTTAGATGACTTATAATAATTAATTAGGGGTGATATAGTAAAATCACGGTTAAAGTAGCTGAAGCAGACATGTCGTAAATGCCTATTTTAGTTTTTTAATTAAATATTATTAATTTTTAATATATAAATAATTTATAATAATTAATTAGGGTGATATAGTAAAATCACGGAGCAAGCAGCCTGCTGAAGCAGACATGTCAAAACCTTCTATTATATATATATATATATATAGTCATTCCAAATAAAAAAAAACTATTGAAAAAAGATGTCATCTCTCAAATATGTAAACAATATAAATAATGATATTATAGAGAAAAACATTTATGATTTCGTTACAATTGAATAAATCAAGATTTAACAAAAAAATTGCAAGTGAAGAACTAATTAGTAACAAGCAACTTATTTGGAACAAATTATTATGACCAAAAAGTCATTCCAAAATAAAAAAAATATTTTAATAGAAATGTCATTCCTTAAAATATGTGAACAATTAATTCAAACAACATAAATAATAATATTATAAAACATGAATATTTATGATTTCACTACAATTGGGTAAATCAAGAAAATATTACAAAAAGTCAATTAGTAAATAGCTATCAAGCAACTTATATGAATAAGATTATAATAATAAAAAAGTCATTCCAAAATAAAAAATATTTAATAGAGATGTCATTCCTTAAAATATATGAACACTTAATTTAAACAACATAAATAATAATATTATAAACGTAAAATGTTTATGATTTCACTAAAATTGAGTAAATCAAGCAAATATTACAAAATATCAATTAGTAAATAGTAATCAAGCAACTTATATGAATAAGATCATAATAATCAAAAAGTCATTCCAAAATAAAAAAAATATTACAAAAAAGATGTTATCCCTAAAAATATATACACAATTAATTTAAATAATATTATTATTTAGAAAATATTTATGATTTTACTACAATTTAGTAAATCAAGAAAGTATTATAAAAAAATCAATTAGAGAATAACTAATAAATAATCAAGTAACTTATATGAAAAAAATTATTATGACAAATGAGTCATTCCAAAATTAAAAATATTATGAAAAAGATATCATCACTCAAAAGGTATATATAATAATTTAAATAACAATATTAATACAAAGAAAAATATTTATGATTTGATTACAATTGACTAAATCTAGAAAATATCAATAATATCAATTAAGAAAATAATCAATTAGTAATCAAACAACTTATATGAAAAAAAAAAATTATAATAATCAAATAGTTATTCCAAAAATAAAAATATCATGAAAAAGATGTGATCCCTCAAATGGTAACTTTGAACTACAAAATAAAAGAAATTTATTTAAATATATTTCAAGTAATTTATATTTAAAAATATGCATTCATATTTATTGCAAGGATTTTCATTCGATATATTTTAAGTAATCTATATTTAAAATAATATGCATGAAAGGATTTTCATAATTAAGAATAGTTATCAATAAGTAATTACACTATCATTCTACATTAGGAAATGAATAAATGATAGTATTGAATTTAAAAGGAGGATAGATTGAAAATAAATGAATATTAATTTTTTTAAAAAATGAATATTACTATACAAAAAAATTGCATAATGCTTATCGTAAATAACTACTAAAATTACATAGTCCTAATTAATGTTCGAAGTCAAATAAAATTTTACTCTACAACGTTATTCTTTAGTTGACCAATTATATAGCCATATATATGTTTGTAAGAATAATTCTATATTTTAAAATAAATAAATTTGAAAAAAATACTTCTTTTTAATGAACAAAAATTAATTTAAAAAGGTTAAATTATCTTTTATAAAATTTTAAACGTGTAGATCTTACAGTTATTTTATACTATTATAATACTAGTTTAGCTGCACGTCTCTCGCATGTGTAATATTTAATTATTTAAAATTAAATAATCTTGTCTATTGCAGGGATTTTTAATCAAGTGTAAAAAGTTCAAATCACTTTTCAAAGATCTTTCACACTTTAATATAATAATGTAAACATAAATATATATTTTAATATAAGCACATATATATTTTACCACTAGAAGTTCCAAGAGTTTGATGGATCATCACTTTTGCGTTTGACATGCATTACCTCTTTCTATTGTTGTCATATGGTAAGAGACATGCATCAATTTGAACCATATTTGTGATACAATTATTTTTTTTCTATATCTAAAATCTTTCCTTGTTTTTAAAGTCAAATCTTACAAAATCATTGATTACATTCTTACTACGTACTTTAAACTTAAAAAAATTTGATACTTCTTAAATTTTTCTAATTCTACATTTTTATATTTATTTCTAGATTTTTCAAATCGTCTTAAAATCAAATTTAATTGATTTAGAGTTCTTAAAGTAATGAAAAAAGTATTGGTTATTATTAATTCTGATGACTCTCAATAAGAAAAGATTTTATCATAAATATATTTAATTAACTTTCAATTCTTAATTTTTTAGAAAAAATAGTGAAAAGATAGTTTTGTCTAAAACAAACACTTTTAATGAAGGACAAAAAAGTTCAAATAATATTTGTAACGTTCTTCACACTTTTAATATAGTTGGTCTATTGTACGTGTAAAAGCGCGTGTATATTGTGCATTTAATATAAAATGATAAGAATAACATTTTGTTTAGAAAAAAAAACTATTAACATTACACTAAATTCTATATTTGCTTAAATAGTGAGAATGAATAATCTATATTTGTTTAAATAGTGAGAATGAATATTATTATACTGATACAAAAATAGAATGAATTTATGTCTACCTTGGGGGTAAGGTTTTATGACCTCTTCTTTGTGAAATCTTTTCATCGATTAACAATATACTTTGACATTTGATGTCTCTACAACACTCCATAATAAATTAAATAACTAAAGATCAAGAGTAATTTCACACACACAAAAAAAAGAAAATATATAAACATGGAAATGTTTATATAGATATAGAGAGCAGATTTTGAAATCTGTAGGTTCCTACAACAATCTCAAATTAATATAATGACAATTCGTTATCACACTAACAATTAAGGAGTAAATTAAATGTAGTGAATAAAATTTCATTATTGATATCAAAAGTCAAAATTATATTGATGCACAAAAATATATTCTAAATAATAAAGGTACATTATATATGAGCATAATAATATAACACAACTACTTATAATAAATTAGTAATAACAAAAATAATTATAATAAAGTAGAACAAGAATCGATATCGATGGCGAAAGAAAAAAAATATTTAGATTTCCATGTTATGCAACTGAATTTTGAAGGGAAACAAATATCTTGAAAAAAATTCAGAATTCACCAAAGGAAAAAAGGTGTTCGGGATTAGAAGCATACCTCAGAATTTTGCGATGTTGACATTTTCTATCTCTCTATATAAAAGAGTCCTAAATAAGAAAAAAATAATATACAATATTAGTTGATTCGAAAGTCCTAAATTACATAACTCGAATAACAAAAAATTAATATATTATTTTAGTTGGTTTCAAACCCTTAATTATTAGGGGAATAATTTAATTACGCAAACTTTTTTACCAAACTTCAAAAACAGGGAGTAAGAGATAAATTTTATAACATATTTAATTGATTTTAATTTATTATTTGTCAATATAATAATCATAATAAGTTTTTTACTTATTCTTTGGCTTCTTCTTTTTTCCTTTTTTGAACTTTTCCCAATTTTATCTTCTTCTTTAATAGGAAGTTAGTCATTAATGTGTATTTCTTATTTAATCCGAAAAAAAGTATATTTATTTATTTCCTTTTTAGCCGAAAAAGAAATGTACTATTTCAATTTTCTCTCCTCCCCTTATAGTATACTAGTTTAGGTGTACGCGCCTCGCGCGTGTACCTCACTTTATTGAGTTCAAACGTTACACTAAATAGGATATTTGTCTATATAACAATGATAAATAAAATAACTAAATTCAACATCTTTTGGAGAATTTTTTTAATTAAACCTCCTAACCTTTACCAAAAAAATTGTCAAAGTCGATCGACATTCATCTACCACCTGTAAACTGCAACAAAATAATACGATGATAGAGACATCAAAACAATATAATTAAATCTAACTTTTACACAAAAATTTACTCAAAGCCGTCTGACACTCATCTATCATCTGTAAACTATAACAAAATAATACGATAATAGAAATATCAAAATAATACAACTAAACTTAACCTTTACATAAAAAAAATTTCAAAACAGAGATGTAAAAATAATACAACTAAACCTAATCTTTACCTAAAATTTTTTTCTCAAAGTTGACCGACATAGAAGTTGAGGGTTAAAAACTTAAGCATCCACCAATCTAGACATGCAACCGAATTAAGTTAGATGAGCATCAATCATATTTTTCCAATAAGTAAATTAATTTCTTCAGTAGTTTAACGTGCATCTCAATATTTATAGAAGTATTTTCTTAATAGAGTCTTATTTTAGGAGTATTTTTCTATCATATTTTAGGAGTATTTTTCTAATTGATCAATACAAGAAAAAATATTAATTGATTCTCCTTCCATATATTTTAGGAGTCTCATATATTTTAGGAGTCTAGTTAATATAATAAAGATAATTAAATAATAAATTAAAGAAAATAGTGAAAAGACAGTTTTGTCTAAAGAAGAGTCTTTTAATGAAGGACAAAAAGTTCAAATCACTTTTCTAAGAGTTTTCACACTTTTAATATATTATAGATTTTAGAACCTTATAAATATTAATTTTTTTAATAATTCTCACCATATATTTTAGTATTCTTTAGTTTGTAAAACTTACCATATGTTTTGGGGCTCTTTACTTTAAATTATAATAAATATAATTAAATAACAATTTAAAAAAGGTGAAAAAATAATTTTATCTATTGCATAGCATTTTAATGAAGGACAAAAAGTTCAAATCACTTTTCTAAGGATTTTCACACTTTTAATATATTATAGATTATAGATACATGAAAATGAAATTATAAATCAAACTAATCATTGATAAATAAATATATTATAATGACTTCTTTGATTTCAAAATGAATTAGGAATAAATATTTCTTAATAATAAAAATATCAATAAAAATTTATAATAATTTTGTATGATGAAATGTAGGTGTGAGTTACTAATAAATTAAAATATATGCGGTAGAAGTATTACCTTGAGTCGGGGGTCTATCGAAAACAACCTCTCGACCTCTTTAGAGGTAGTGGTATGGACTGCGTACACTCTACCCTCCCCAGACCCCAATATGTGGAAATATATTGGGTTTGTTGTTGTTGTTGTAGTTGTTGCGGTAAAAGTATTACCATAAAAAGAATATTTATATGACAAAAGGTATTTATGATTTTTTTCAATAAAAGTCAATTAAGGAAGCATGGCAAAGTTGATTGAGAAATATAAATAGAAAATAAATAATCAACTAACAATTATATACATATATATATGAAAAAGAATATTGTACCAACTGTCAATTAATCTACAAGTTCTAATGCCATAACAACTTACCACTATATAAGAAGGCTACACTCAGTAAAAACTAATTGATTTCTGTCATTACATGTTGGAGAAGATGAATTGTGCAAGTGATATGTGTGGACATTTTAACTAGAATCTCAAGTTACTTTGAGTATTGTTTTAGAATAGTTTTTCCTTTATTTATTGAGTCAACTAAATCTATAGGTTATGTTGCATATTCATTTTATTTTCTACATATTTGGTGAAAATTTTATGAGTCAGTATTCATGTACTTTATGTTTTATAAGAAATATAATATGTACTCTTTGAAGATTTAATTTAGTGATATTTTAATATATCATATGTTTTTAAAGACTTCTAAAAAATTATCTTGAAATCGAAATGTGCAATGAAAATTATAGCAATAACCTAAAAATTTACACGTTATACATTAAATATGAAGAAACTAGTATTGATATTAGAAAGTTAATTTTCTTACATTGTAAATATTATTGCTTTAGATTTTAGTCAGATAATAATATGATTTCAAAAAATAATAAACTATGATACTAAATTACTAATCCATTACATTTTTATATGTTAGGATTAACACTTGTTTGTCTATCTCATATTTCTATATGTTATGATTAACAATTAATTTGTACATTAAATTGTGTGATTTTAGTAGTTTAGTAAAAGTTTAGTGATATTGTATCGGGAATGATAGTTTGGTGACCTAAGTGAAAAAAATGATAGTTGTATAACTATCTACGAAATTTACCCGACACTAGAGTTACTATCTCAAAAGCTATATCTTAAAGACTAAAATTTGAGTGAGTATCCCGTGGCCGATGCTCAAATTCAACAAATTATATACTTATGAATATTATTTTTTTTCAAGTTCATTATATTTAAATTCTTACTGCAAATATTATTGTACTTTTACGTAGCATATTGTACTAATGTGAAATCAAAGTTCATTTATCATTTATTATTTATAAATACTATACTACAAACTTGCTTATTTTTTTAATTTTAATTGATATAAACAGGCAATGGGTTAAATCATGTTTATCTTTATATTTGTAGCTCAATTTTAGAATATTGTAGATCTTTTGGTGCAATAATTATTTTTATCTACTTTGTGTAGTTGAAAGGATAAAGATGAATAAGATTAATATCTTATTGTGCTGATGAATGTGAGGGGTTCAATATTAGTTGAATGTCCTAAGATGGGAGGAAATTCAATTTCGATAGTGATTAATATTTATTGTTTCATCCATATTGGGTAAATTAAGAAAGTATGATAGGGTTCATCAAAAATAGAGTTAAAGAGTGAATATTCAAACCTATGAAGGACTAAACCATTTATTCAAAAAAATAATACTCAATAAGATTCATTAATATTTGTTGGTCCATTATCATAAGAGAATAAGTGAACATTGTGAAATCGTGCAAATAAGTTAGGAATTTAGATAATGTTATAAGGTATTTGTTGAAAAATGGTAATAAAAAAATGAGGGAGTGAAAATTGACTATTATTGAGACTTTACTCAAAATATTTACCTTGAAGCAAAAATATTTTAAATTTATAAAAAATATACTATGACTAATATCGTGCAAAGGAATACAAAATATATTCCGAAAGAAAAATCTATTAAGACAAGAAAAGAGAAGGGAGAACTGCTTTCTTCCTCTTGACAGGAGGGTGCAAATTAAAATATTTAATATAAAAGAATTTAAATTTCAAGTTAAAAATTCACAAAGAAGCATCATGTGTATAACTCTAAAACATATCATTCGTTAGTTCTTTATTTTTCTAACCAAATTTAGAAGTAAGTCACTTAACTAATAATAATTATGTTAAATATATATATATATATATATATATATATATATATATATATTGTAATTCCATGATTTTATTACAAAATAAATCAATATAGATCATAATATTATCTATGCTCAAATAATTATATTACAATATAATATTGTTTGGACACAGATACTAGCTTTCGAAAACAAAATATTTAAGTTTTATGTAATTAATGATATCAAGTTTCATTTTTTAATAATTATTTTTTGTATTGCATAAATTTATTAATTTCAAGTATGTGAACGATATTGAATAATTTTTTTATTATATAAAATAAATAAGATAATAATTTTTATAAGTAATTTCATTTAATATCGGCGGTACTAATACTAGTATACTAAATAGCAAGAAAGTCTTGCCAATATCTTGTCAAGTGGCATCACAGGATTATTACATATGTTAATTAGGACAAATTATTTAATTTAGTTACTAATTAGATATTAGTAATTTTGTTTAATTTAAGATTTCAAAATAATAAAATATTAATAATTTTTATGCAAATATTTTATTTTAAATCTGCTAAAATCACCCCATCAAACAATTAATTCTTATTATTTAATTTCTCCAACATTTTTATAATTTAAAAATTCAACCATTCATGTTTAGAAAGTTTCATCATTTAATGATAAATAATTACACTAAATTTTTTTTATTAGGGTTATTAATCCGTCCTCATCAATTAACGGTTTGGAATTAGGAAGAAAATTATTTAAGAATTTTATAATTTGTCATATTTTAAATGACAAATTAGTTAATTTAGTTACTAATTAGTTATTGGTTATTTTTTTAATTTAAAATTTTAAAATAATAAAATATTAATATTTTTTATGAAAATATTTTATTTTAAATTTGCTAAAATCAGTCCATCAAACAATTAATTCATATTATTTAATTTCTCCAATATTTTTATAATTTAAAAACCAGACCTTTCTCGTTTAGAAAGTTACACCATTTAAAGATAAATAATTACACTAACAATATTTTATTAGATTCATTAATCCATCCTCATCAATTAACAGTTAGGAATTAGGAAGAAAATTATTTAATTTTTTTATAATTTGTCATATTTTAATTTACGGAATTATTTAAATTATTAGAGTCATTATTAGATTTTAAATCTTTGTTTTAAAGTTAATTGATCGAATGTGCGCCACGAGAATGGAAAGTTAGGCAAAAATGTGGAACGTAAAATTTGGATAAGGACTTCATTAGTTTACTTATTTATCAAATCTATCTTTATCTAATAGGAGAGGTAAAACGCTATTAATCTACAAGTGTCAACACCAAAAAAAATTAAATCCTATATAAAGATAACAAAAATCCAATTTATATATTAAAAAGATAATCAAAAGCAAAAGATATATACTAATCAGCACATTAACTAGCCCTATCATAAATTGTACAGTAGAAAAAAATGAAAGAAATAGAATAGAAAATAGACATATTATTTATTATTTATAATATTCAAAATATAAAAATTGAAAATCAAATATATAGTGTGTTTTGGGTGGGTGGGGTTGGGAGGGGGCAGTTTCTCCAGTTTCTCTAGGATTTTTTTTTCTCTTTTTTAAAAAGGCATTTGTTATCTAATTTTTTGTACCTTTTTTTAACAATAAATCAAATTACATAGAAAACAAAAATCCTTTCAAAAATTATTTTTCTATATATATAATTAAAAGAGAAGGAAAAAGTGTATTAATGTATGAAGTTTGGAAACATTTCCTTTTTAACAATGTCTTCCTTTCAATTTAATTTTTTTTTTAAAAAAATCCATACATAAAAAAAATTCAAAAAATACGTGTCTTGCTTATAAATACTATGGAACTAGGGACTTTGGGCTACAGGTGACAAAAAAGTTTTAAAATGAGGTGTAGGTGATACAAGTCTTAATAATTGAGTGGAGGTGACAATTACTTAATTATGGATTAAGAAAGTTTGAAAATTTTCAAAATATCCCACAAGTTTTTAAATTTATACTTTGATCCAAATGTTAGTTAATATAACGGGAAACGAAGGTAACAAAGGCACATTTTTCTCTCTTCTCATCCGTTGTTATTTTCTCTCTCTTCGCTATATTTATTGTTATTGTTATTGCTGCTTTATTCATCATCTTTTGATTCATTATCATCATCTTATACTTCATTATCATCTTCATATTCTTTTTGTTGACCATTGTTGTTTTTGTTGTTACCGCAATTGCTGCTCTTTGACCAATTTCTTATGTCAAATTTTATTTCGTACATCACTTTCAACTTTGGCATTTACTTGAGAGGAGACTTTGGTAAGTCAAATTATGCTTTTTCGTTGAATTTGTCATCTGGGTAACTGCTAATGTGCTGTTTTTCCAATAATAGCTAGCACGCGAACATGAATTCAACATAAGAGCAATCTGTTTAAACAGATCCATCATCCATGGCACCAGATAAATGTTTTGTTACAACAGTAGACTCATGTTGGATTCATGTTTATGGTTTTAGGTGCCCGTAATATGAATCGAATAGATGGGTATTCTGTTGCAACAAATTAGTAATCTGTTTCAACAAATAAATAATTTGTTACACCAGATTAGTTATCTGTTCCAACAGACAAGTAATCTGTTGCAACAGAATATTTATCTGTTGCAATAGATAATTATTCTGTTGCAACAGATGAATAATCTGTTTTGAACAATAAAATACAGCTCCTGTCACAAACCCAATAGATAACTCAACTCATATGTTGATCTCTTGCTATTGATATTGGATTCAAATTATTCCTTAATTGTAGACATGTCATTTGTTGAGAAAAAGAAAATAGACAACATAAAAATTAAATAAGAATTAAAACATCAAATGCATCAAACATAAATTTTTTACTAAACCAAAAAATAAAAACACATAGGTAAAAGTAAAAAAAAGCTTAATTATTATTATCATCATTATCATTATTATTTATATGGCCAGCTGGACAATCTTCAACCGGCAGCAGCAGCGCCCTCTTCAGCCTGCGGATCTCCCGTAGCATCCTTACTCTGATGGCGGCCAACTCCCACTGCAGGTCATGAACCTCCTTCTACAGTTCCCGCTTGACATCTTGTAAAATAGCGACATCCCACATTAGATCAGTCATATCTAGAAAACGCATAAGTTGACAAAACACACACGTAAAAATAAAAGTAAAGAAAAGAAAGAATTTGAATGTAATACAATATATTTACACAAAAAATAAGAAAAAAACTTACCAGAGATAGGAAAAATCTATCAAGTCCTTGAAGAGAAAGTAAGTAGTTGAAGGTGTAATAAGAGCAAGGAATAAATAGAGTGCAGTAGAATAAACGATTGAGTAAGGAGAGACCTATTTATAGAGGATTGAACTTGAATGTGTTAGGCAAAAGTTGCAACTGTTCACCTCCATTTATTAATGACACTCTTGCTTACTGTGAAAAGTTATGACTTAATTAAATTAAGCAATATTATGATAAGTCATGACTTTTTAGCTTATTATTATTATTAATAATTAGTTCTTTTCAGGAACCATTTTTATATTGAGTTGTGACAACAGATTATATATTTGTTGCATCAGATAACTCATCTGTGACAACAGATATATCATCTGTTGCAACAAATAGATAACCTGTTGCATCAGATAATATATCTGTTGCAACATATAATCTATATATCTTTTTTAAAAAAAATTATCATCATGACATCCAAATTTTTTGATTTTTTAATTATATAAATTAATAAAATAGATTTAAAGGCGCAACTGTTCACCTCCATTTATTAATGATATTCTTGATTACTGTAAAAAGTTATGACTTAATTAAATTAAGCAATATTGTGATAAGTCATGACCTTTTAGCTTAGTCATGACCTTTTAGCTTATTATTAATAATAATTAGTTCTTTCCAGGAACCGTTGTCATCATCTGTGACAACAGATATATCATCCGTTGCAACAAATAGATAACCTGTTGCATCTGATAATCTATCTGTTGCAACTAGGGGTGTACATAGGTCGGGTTGATTCATTTTTTTATTAAAATATAATCAAACCAATAATGTCGGTTTTCTAAATCTATAAACTAAATCAAACCAATAGACAATCATTTTTTATTTCGGTTTTAGTCGGGTTTTTTCAGTTTTTTCGATTTTTTGGTTTTCTCGTTTTTTTTTTATAATTATAATGTGATTGAAATAAAAAATTAAATGTTTTCACTAAAAAGATAAAAAAAATAATGGACATAGAGTAGTTCCAATAAAAATTAAGTTGGCAAATTATTAAGACGTTTAAACTACTATCTCTCAAAGTAATATTATGTGGATACCCAAGTAGTTCAATTTCTAAGTCACTAGTCACATTAGCTTGTCTGAAAGTTCTCTTCACATAAAATGTGAGCATACAAAAGAACGAATAATTAGAGACAACTTATTAAAAACTTAACTCCATAAAGTAATTAATTATAACATAATTGCATTAAAAAAAAAAAAAGGAGAGAAACAAACCTAAATCACTACTTGACGAATGAGAAAAGTAAGATGAGGAAATAATGAGAATTTTCTGAAAACTTGGAAAGTAAATGTAAAAAGTGAAGCAATTAAAGAGTTTTAGGTTTTTATATTAATATTGGGATTTGTATTAATTTATTATTAATGGAAAAATACTATAATTAAAGGACCAAGAATATATATCTATTTTATGAATATAAAAATAATAATAAAAGTAATTAGAAAGTAGATTATAAGTATTTTTTTTTACGTATAAAAAATTAAAATTATATATGTATTAGTTCGGTTTGATTTGATTTTATTTTTGCTAAACCAAACCAAACCAAACCAAGAATGATCATTTTTTTTACCAACACCAAACCAATCAAACCAAATCATAAGTCAGTTTTTTTCCTCGGTTTGATTTGATTCATCAGTTCGGTTTGACTTAACAGTTTGGTTTGTACACCCCTAGTTGCAACATATAATCTATCTTTTTTAAAAAAAAATATCATCATATCATTAATTCAAATTTGCTGACTTTTTTATTATATAAATTAATAAAACAGATTTAAAAATAAAAATATTTTTGGTGAGTTTTTTACAGTTTAAATTGTGTTTATCATTTATTTTCTTATTGTTTTCTATGAGAAGAAATGATTTAATTAAATAAAGCTGGTGAGTTTTTAATTATTGTGACAAGTCATGACTTTCCAGCTTATTATTATTAATTATTTCTTAAATTTAAATAACCTTATTCTTAATTTAAAAATTGATGACACCTGGTTTTCAATAACCGTTTCTTTAATAAAATAATAATAATTTTTTTATTGAGTTAGGGCAACAGATTGTATAGCTGTTGCATCAGATAGCCCATTTGTTGCAACAATATACCATCTGTTGCAACAAATCGACCATTTGTTTTAGGAGCTTTTTAAATTTTTTCTAACAACTGATTCATCAGTCGCAACAGATGAGGAGTTTGATGCATCAGTAGCGTTGTTTGTTTGTTGAATGTGTTTAGACAAAAGGTCACAGTCCCAACTATTCACCTTTTTTCTTAACAATCATCATATAACTTAATTAATCCAATGTTGTGACTTTTTTTTAAATTAAATAATCTTTCTTTTACGGTTATAAATTGTGTATATTATTTAGTTAATTATTATTTATTTACAAACCGTTTTTAAGAGAATCATGACTTTTCACCACCCTCTGTTACCACAAGTGCTCAATCCCTACCTCCAACCGCCGACATGATGAGAATAAGAAATAAATAGAATGATAATTAAATATTAAATAAAAATTAAAAATTCAAAGTCGACCAAACCAAACCAAACATATACATAGATTTTTGAATCCCTTATAGGTAGATCTGATATAAAAAAGGAAAATACATACGCTAAAAGAAAGAAAAAATATAACCTAATTATTATTACGACTATTATTATTATCATTACTATTATTATTATTATTACTATTATTATTGTCAACCGGACAATTTTCATCCGGAAGAAGCAGGGCCCTCCTCAGCCTTGCTTCGAAGTCGGCTAAATCCCTCTGGAGTTCATCAAACTGCCTTTGAAGTTCCCGCAAGGACTTGATATGAATCTTCTTGTACGAATCTGGATCAGCCATATTTGTATTGTAATTATAGTAGAATGAATGAGTGAGAGTAAGAAAAAGAGGTCGGAAGGACCTATTTATAAATAATTGAATTGGAAGGGGTGACTTAGTCAGACAAAAAGCCACGAATGTTCATATCCCTTATTAAATAAAACTGGTGACTTTTCGAATATGTAAATTAAAAAAAATGGATCTAAATACAACATTTTATCTTTTATTATATTTCGAAAAGAAAAAAAATTACTTTAAAATAAATCTAACAGATGGGTAATCTGTTGCAAAATATATTTCATCTGTCGGATAGCTTACAACATATTGACAATCTGTTGCAACATATGGATATTTTAGTTTGCTTTTCCAACAGATGTAGCGTCTGTTGCAACTTGCTAGTCATCTATTTATTCAATTTAAGTCATAGATGGGCTAGAAAGAATAAGGTGCGTGCTGATGGATCCATTATCATATATGTGTGAGTTAAGAAGTATTACTGATAAAGTCACCGGGACAACACACACAAAGTACAATATTTTTGTGAATGCAATTTTTAACCGATTAGGCACTGATCATTCAAACAAGATCTTGCATTGTACAGTTAAGTTTGATGGGTTCGAATTGATAAGGCTGAGGGCCTCATGAAGATGGTGCAGATACCCTGTTACGAATTACTGACGGTTGTTGCTCGCGTTTATGCGTGTCAAATTTTGAGAAAGGATCAATATTTAGTGTTATTACAGAGAACCAATAGAGATTGGACTTAACTTTAAGTGTGCATCGGACTGAGAACACCTTCGAAGCCTCGCACTGCAAAAAAAAGAACGGAAAATCAATAAAAATTCCCCCGGCCCAAATTTATATGAAAGGGTTGATTGAGAAGATGATTATACGCCAAAAGGAGACGAAGGAGAATTCCTACGAGGGAAAATGAGTGGTTGATGAAAGACTATATCATCTGAGAGCTAATTGAAGAAGAGACATAGGGTAGAAAGTAACTTCTAGCAAATCTGGCCGATGGAACTATCTTAAAACATGAGAAATCTGAATCAAGTGCAAATATGAAAGTGTATTCGGTAATGTAAATTCATTTGTTGTCTCTCTGAAAGAAAAATAATGCAGATGGACACTTGCTAGAGATCTGGGACTAGGTGTGTGGTCGGGATTATCACCTAGATAGAAAATAGCAGAAGACCAAGAAAGCAGCCTTAAGGGAATCGAGGGTTGAAATGTTATATAGTAAGTTTAGAAAACTTCCGCCAATAGCAACTGTAGTTAAAGTAAGGAATCTAAGCGAAGGCGGCAAATTTTGAATTTTAAATTATATCCCATGCCTTCTTGTTTGTGGTCCTGATTAGGTCCTCTGCTGTTGACCTGATTGGACCCACAAACGTGATTGAAAGGAAAATTGAGTATCATCACTTCCATAGCAATACGTATTAATTGATTGTGTTTTATAGCCTTAGCAGCTTTCAACATTTCTTGGAGAAGATAAGAGGCTTGCTTTAGTTTGTGAATTTCGATAATTTTCAAGCTTCCCTCCAGCTTGCTGATTCTATATTCAAGCTGGTCGTTGCCGTCTTTGAAGTTGGTATAGAGTCCCTGATCTCTTATGAGCTTGATCAGGAACACCACTTTCAAAGTTGTGGCATTGAATAAGGCCTTCAGAACACTTTCTTCAGAAGTCTTAAAGGATACATGGAGGGTCGATGTGTATGTTTTAGGTCAAAATATGTTGATGCACACTGAAGATGTGGTCCTAATAGTTGAATAACACACTTTTATCGAGCGTTGCTCAATGCAGCTTACTCAACCAATTTGATAAATTAATAAGTAAGGAGTTACGTATCGTTTGATCTAAACCGACTCTACCAAGCCTATCAAATGTTACGTAACTCCAGGCTCATTACCCTATCAAAAAAATTTGACTGAGTTAGTGCAAAATCAAACGAGCTCAATCTCTTAGCCTTTCTGCTGATGCTCTTCTCCAATATAGATGATAAAATATTTGCTATGCAAAAGTCCACATCGTCGCCAGAAATGCTTGCTAGGGCGCAAGTCTTCAGATGGCATCAACAGTAATCTCTCAATATCAAGTGATATTGAAAGATTACTAGTCATGCCTTCTCAAGACGTTCTCTATGATAAGAATTTCTACTGATGACAAGATATCTTCCATGCAAAAGTCTACACCATCAGCAGAAATTCTTGCCAGAGCGAAAGTCTTCAGAAGGCATTATTAGTAATCTCTCAACATCAAGGAAGTGTTGTACGAAAGTCTTCAGAAGACAATCGAAAATAAGAAAGTTTTCAGCAATGACTACACATAATTACGACATTAACAACCTCACCAGATTCACTCCTCATACAAAAGAAAAGGCACAAATATTTTCATTTTCATTTGCATGTTATTTATTTAACAAACCAAACAAAGATGAACTAAATCTAGTATTTAATTCATCTTTGTTTGTTTTTTTAAATAAATAACATGCGAATGCAAATAAAAATATTTTTGTCTTTTCTTTTGTACGAGGAGTAAATTTGGTGAGGTTGTTGATGATAATTATGTGTAGTCATTGCTGAAAACTTCCTTATTTTCGAATGTCTTCTGAATAATTTCGTACAAGACTTTCTTGATTTTGAGAGATTATTAATAATGCCTTCTGAAGACTTTCGCTCTAGCAAGAATTTTTGTTGACGGTGTAGAATTTTGCATGGCGGATATCTTGTCATCAACAGAAATTCTTGCAGTAGAAAAAGTCATGGGAAGGCATGACTAGGAATCTCTCAATATCACTTGATATTAATAGATTACTGTTGATGCCATTTGAAGATTTGCGCCTTGGCAAGTATTTTTGGAGACAGTGTAGACTTTTGTATAGCAGATATCTTATCATCTATATTGGAGAAGAGCTATCAACAGAAATTCTAAGAGATTGAGCTCGTTTGATTTGTGCACTAACTCTGGCCAATTTTTTTGATAGGGTAATGAGCCTGGAGTTACGTAACATTTGATAGGCTTGGTATAGTCGGTTTAGATCACACGCTACGTAACTCTTTTTTATTAATTTATCAAATTAGTTGAGAAAGCTGCATTGAGCAACTCGATAAAAGTGTGTTGTTCAACTGTTGGGACCATATCTTCAGTGTGCATCAACACATTTTGACCTAAAACAAACACATCGACCCTCCATGTATCCTTTAAGGTTTCTGAAGAAAGTATTCTGAAGGCCTTCTAAAATGCCACAACTTTGAAGGTGGTGTTCCTGATCGATCTCACAAGAGATCAAAAACTCTAGACCAACTTCAAAGATGGCAACGACCAGCTTGAATACAGAATCCGCAAGCTGGAGGCAAGCTTGAAAATTATCGAAATTCATAAACTAAAGCAAGCCTTAGATCTTCTCCAAGGAATGTTGAAAGCATGCTAAGGCTATAAAACACAATCATTAATCCATATTGCTATGGAAGTGATGATACTCAATTTGCCTTTCAATCACGTTTGTGGTTCCAATCAGGTCAACAACAGTGGACCTAATCGGAACCACGAACAAGAAGGCATGGGATGCAATTTAAAATTTAGAAATTGCCGCCTTCGCTTAGATTCCTTACTTTAACTGCAGTTGCTGTTAGCGGAAGTTTTCTAGACTTACTATACAACATTTCAACTCTCAATTCCCTTAAGAAGGCTTTCTTGGTCTTCTGCTATTTTTTATCAAGGTGATAATCCCGACCATGCTACCTAGTCGCAGCTCCCTAGCAAAGTGACCATCTGCACTATTTTTCTCTTAGAGAAACAACATACGATTTTTTCATCACCGGATACACTTTCATATTTGCACTTGATACAAATTTCTCATGTTTTAAGATAATTTCATCGGCTAGATTCACTAGAAGTTACTTTCTACCTCATGTCTCTTCTTCAATTAGCTCTCAGATGATATAGTCTTTCATCAACCACCTATTTTCCCTTGAAGGCATTCTCCTACTACACCTTCTGGCATATAATCATCACCCCGAGCAACCCAACCATATAAATTTGAGCTAGGGAAATAACTATATAGGTTTTCCATTCTTGTTAGATATAGTGCTAGGCTTCAAAGGCCTTCTTAGAGTCCAATACACCCTAAAAGTTCATCCAATCGCTATTGAATCTCTTTACAATGACACCAAAACTAGATTCCTTCACAATGCTTGACAAATGAACAAGAGCAACAACCAACATTAAATCTTAACAGGGTATCAGAACCATATTCATGGTCCCTCAGCCTTATCAGTTTGGACCTACCAAACTTAACTGTAAAATTATAGATATCTTATTTGAATGATCTATGACTACTCGGTAAAAACAACATTCACAAAATCAGTGTACTCTATGTGTTTTTCCACGATAACATTATCAGTAATAAATACCTCCCATATTTAAAGTGGTTTCATCTGCATGCAACTTATTTCTCCAAACCCATCTTTACTGCAGCCTCTTATGATGGTTGGGAAAAAGTTGATCAACTGTCAGTTCCTTATATCTACAAAGAATAAGAAAAAAATTGATTTCACAGAAAGAACATTATTCATCTGCTCAACAGATGTAGAGTCTGTTGCATCAGATGTGGAGTCCGTTGCAACAGATGTGGAGTCTGTTGCAACAAATGTGGAGTCTGTTTGAATACATCAAACCAGCCTTGTTGGTGGTTTGATTTGTTCCAGCAATTGCTCCATCTGTTGAAAAATCAACAACAACTTAAACTACAAAGAAACAACAAATAAAAAACATCAACAATAAATAAACAATAATATTTATCCCAACACCATCAACAACATCATCAACATCATTAACAATAAAGAAGCAACATCCTTTGTTCCAACACCATCAACAACACCACACCATAACTTCCAACAACACTAACCCACCAACAACATCAATAAAAGGATAAACAACAAAGAAACAAACAAAATACATACAAAAAAAGATACTGCCAACAAGGCTTTTAAACTTCTTCCAACAAAATACTTTTTTCACATATTGTAATAAAAATTCTCGATTCGTTTATTCAACTCTTAAAAATTCCTTCAAATTTTTTAAATAAATATCATATGGGTAAATGGTAATTAAATAAAAAATAGATATAAATAACTTACAAAGAAGAAAAAGAGAATGAAAGAGCAATTGTTAACCATACCTTAACATCAAAAGGGGATCAAAACAATAATTTCAATCGAGAAAAGATATAGATCGATTTAGATCTAAAAGGATCTTTATGAGAAAGAGAAGGGAGAAGAGAGAAAAAAAGTTGTGATAACCCTAACCTAAAGAGGAGAGAAAGAAAAAGATGAGAGATGAATAAAATAAATTTAGGGCAGAAGCTAAGGAGAGATGAGATAATTCTAGATGTATCATGTACATAGACGTGGGTTTTAATATTAACTAATTAATATTCATTAATAATTTGAGGGGCACGAGGAAGACTAGTGACATTGAAAAAATAAGATAAGACTACTCAATGAACATATTTTTGTGTTATCCAAGAAAAAGAAACTCTTTATTTTTTACCGCATTTTGTAGTACTTACTACTTTATCTACTCGGACAGAAGCTTGCTTTAAAATTGAAAGAAAGAAAATATTTTCAAACAGATATGTCATCTGTTGCAACAGATAGCAATATCTGTTTAACAATCCCAATAGCACAGTCATCTGTTACAACAGATACAAATATCTATTTAAAAATCCTTTTCCATTTGATAATTAAATCAGATATGTCAACTGTTACAACAGATATCAATATCTGTTTAAATATCCCAATATCTCAGTCATCTGTGATGACAAATGCATATATCTATTTGATAATTAAATCAGATATATCATCTGTTACAATAGATATTAATATCTATTTAAAAATTTCCAACAGCTCAGTCATCTATCATAACAGATGCAAATGTCTATGTAATAATTAAATCAGATATGTCATCTATTGCAATAGATGTAAATATTTGTTAGAAATTTCCACCAGCTCAATCGTTTATTCCAACAGATTTTATTGTAATTTATTTAGGTGGAACTAGAGATGAATGAATAATCTCATAGAGTCAACAACAACTTCAATTGAGTCTTTGCAATTACATGGCGTTGGTATTGCGTTCATTCTAACCCGGGTCATCGATCGATCTCTCTAAGTTGAAATGAGCTCTTAATAACTTAATGTTAAGATTAATAGTACCTAAACTGATTATGTGGAACTAGGGATGAATGAATGAGTTCATAGTGTCAACTACACTTCAATTGAGTATTTGCAATTGCATGGCGTTGGTATTGCGTTCATCCCAACCCAGGTCATCGATCGATCACTCTGAGTTGAAATGAGCTCTCATTAACCTAATGTTAGGATTAATAGTACCTGAATTGATTTAGGTGGAACTAGGGATGAATGAATGAGTTCATAGGGTCAACAACAACTTCAATTGAGTCTTTACAATTGCAAGGACTTGGTATTACGTTCATCCCGACCTGGGTCGTTGATCGATCACTTTGAGTTGAAATGAGCTCTCAATAACTTAATGTTAAGATTAATAGTACCTAAATTTATTTAGGTGGAACTAGGTACAAATGAATGAGTTCATAGGGTCAACTACAACTTTAATTTAGTCATTGCAATTACATGGTGTTGGTATTGCATTCATCCCGGCCCGGGTCATCAATCGATCACTTTGAGTTGAAATGAGCTCTCAATAACTTAATGTTAAGATTAATAGTACCTAAATTGATTTAGGTGGAACTAGGAATGAATGAATGAGTTCATAGGGTCAACTACAACTTTAATTGAGTCTTTGCAATTTCATGACATTGGTATTGCGTTCATCCCGACCTGGGTAGTCGATCGATAACTCTGAGTTGAAATGAACTCTTATTAACTTAATGTTAAGATTAATAGTACATAAATTGATTTAGGTGGAACTAGGGATGAATGGATGAGTTCATAGTGTCAACAACAACTTATATTGAGTCTTTGTAATTGAATGGTTTGGTATTGCGTTCATCCCGACCCAGGTCGTCGATCGATCACTCTGAGTTAAAATGATCTCTCTATAACTTAATGTTAAGATTAATAGTACCTAAATTAATTTAGGTGGAATCAAGGATAAATGAATGAGTTCATAGGGTCAATTACAACTTTAATTGAGTCGTTGTAATTGTATGATATTGGTATTGCGTTCATCCCGACCCGGCTCATCGATCGATCACTCTGAGTTGAAATGAGCTCTCAATAACTTAATGTTAAGATTAATAGTACCTAAATTGATTTAGGTGGAACTAGGGATGAATGAATGAGTTCATAGGGTCAACTACAACTTTAATTGAGTCTTTGCAATTGTATGGCATTGGTATTACGTTCATCCCGAACCGGGTCATCGATCGATCACTCTGAGTTAAAATAAGCTCTCATTAACTTAATGTTAAGATTAATAGAACCTAAATTGATTTATTTGAAACTAGGGATGAATGAATGAGTTCATAGAGTCAACTACAACTTCAATTGAGTCTTTGCAATTGGTGTTGGTATTGCATTCATCCCGACCCTGGGTCGTCGATCGATCACTCTGAGTTGAAATAAGCTCTTAATAACTTAATGTTAGGATTAATATTACATAAATTGATTTAGGTGGAACTAGGAATGAATGAGATCATAGGGTCAACAACAACTTCAATTGAGTCTTTGCAATTGCATGGTGTTGGTATTGGGTTCATCCCGACCTGGGTCATCGATCGATCACTCTGAGTTGAAATAAGCTCTCAATAACTTAATATTAAGATTAATAGTACCTAAATTGATTTAGGTGGAACTAGGGATGAATGAATGAGTTTATAGGGTCAACTACAACTTTAATTGAGTCTTTGCAATAGGTGTTGGTATTACGTCATCCCGACCTGGGCCGTCAACCAATCACTCTAAGTTGAAATGAGCTCTCATTAACTTAATGTTAAGATTAATAATACCTAAATTGATTTAGGTGGAACTAGGGATGAATGAATGAGTTCATAGGGTTAACTACAACTTCAATTGAGTCTTTACAATTGGAGTTGGTATTGCGTTCTTCCCGACCCGGGTCGTCGATCGATCACTCTGAGTTGAAATGATCTCTCATTAACTTAATGTTTTTAAAATTAGTTTATCTTTTGAATATTTAAAAATTAATAAAGATCAATTTGGACCAAATTAACAATTTCAAAACTTGTCATTCTTTTCCAAAATTACAAATCAACCCATACAAATCATCCATTTGAGGGAATTTTTTTTTCTCATTTTAAATCTCAAGTTCTCGCTCCTCTCTTTCTCTCTGTCTTAATAATACAGACAACTACTCAACATATAGTTTAACCCTTCAAAACAGATCAATTTTTTTCCCATTTCCGACCATATAATTGTTATGTTCGACTTCGTTCTCGCTTGTATCCATCGTTTTCTCTATCTTCACAGGTAACAGAATTCGAGAAGAGTACTACATTTGTTCTTAATTCTAAAAATTAGAGCTTTTTAGTTAATGATAAAAAATAAGACTTTTAGTTGTATTATCTTCGAGAATAGGTTAACAATTTTGTGTTTTGATGCTATAAAAGTAGGAAGCACCCGAGAAAACTCTAGTTTTTATCTCAGTGTTTTGTTGACTGTCGTGGTATTATTTGATGGTATTTGTGGTGTTGTTGGTGGATGTTGTTATTGGTGTCGGTATTTGTGTTTTTGGTGGTAGTATCGGTGGTCTTGGTGTTGGTATTGGTGGCAATTTTGGTGGTGGCATTGGTTGTGGTGTTGGTGGTCCATCTATTGCAACGGGTGGGATATCTGTTGAGAGATATTAAATAGGTCTTCAAACAGATTCCCTAGCTGTTCCAACTAATGGGTTATCCGTTGAAGTACTTTTTTTATAATGTGGCGTAGAATAATTTATTGAAATTTGTCTTACCTTTTTTTTAAAAAAAAATTATGCAGACATCAAATGCAATGTATTTTTTATTTTTTTATATTGTTGTAGTTAAAAGATATCTCCCAAAAGAAAAGAAACTGAAAGTGGATCAACTTCTGACCACCCAACAAAAATGGATAAAGTACAGATAGAATCAGAGGAACTTCTTGAACAATCTCAGTCAGGGAAAAATAAAGCCGAGGAAAGTGATAACTCTTTCTCACTAATGAGGCGTGAAATAATATCGAAATCCTAGCATGATTCTATCAAAACCATTAGTATCGACAGGTTTTGAGTTGCGATGCCGATGGATAGCCCTGACAAAGTAACTGGTGATCTTGTACTTAAATGTCAGTTGGGGAAACGTTTTGATGAATTAAGGAGAATTTTGAAGAATAAAAACATAGATAGACTTTTTAACAAGAGATGTTTTGCATACTTTCTTGAGCTGCCTGAGGACTGCACTTTCTGTTTCCCAATGAGCATGGTATATGGTCTTCTCAAGCGCAGGATCAAGTACGCGGGGGATGATAAAGATCCGAAGCAGGGCATAAAAAAGATGGATGAAATCTGGATCAACTACTGTGGCATGCCGGTTTATTTTGGGTTGAAAGAGTTTTCCATAATGATGGTCTTGAGATGCGATCATCCAGAAGAACCTCTCATCAAGGAAACACCCCACAAAGGGTCCAACAAATGCAAGGTAAAAAAGATGGGTTGTTGGGCATTATTGGACGTAGTAGCTACAAAGCGGAGGATTTGATGGCAGATCTCGAGGATAAAGACATACGAAAGCACTGCAGGGAGAAATTGTGCTTAGTTTGGTTTGTCCATTCCATTTTATTGGTAAGAGACGTCAGGAAAGTCATAGAAGATGATTTGTTGGCGCTTGCTGATGATTTTGACAAATTTAACGACTATCCCTAGGGATATGACAGCTACTACTTGACTGTCCAATATTTACTGACAAAGCTATCCACAGGGACGATCATATTATACGGTTTTCCTTGGGCTTTCATGTAAAATTAATCACTATTTTTACTCATCCATTAATTTATAATGAATATACTTATTATGACATTTTTTTGCTTGCTTCATGTTTACATTTTTTAGGCTTGGGCATGTGAAGCCATTCCTCCCCCCCGAAAGCAGTTAAATGATTACCCGGATGAAGTTTCTCATCAAAGGATCCTTAGGTGGTTGGCGGATGCAAATGACAACAAAAATAAATTAAGGAGCAGGAGGTTGGTCTATTTAACCCTCCGAATGATGCAGTACGTCTTCTTTTAGCTAAAATAATTTGCCTCAAAGAAAGATATTAAAACAGATGTTCCATCTGTTGCGATAGATGGATCATCTGTTGTAACATATTATCCATTAACTACAACTGGTGCAACAGATAGGTAATCTGTTGTGACAGACGATCCATATTTCACAACAAATTAACCATCTGTTACTTTGGTTCTCTAAACGCGACTCAACAAATTACCCATCTGATGCAAATTATGCAACAAATGTGTAATCTGATGCAACATATTGTCAATCTATTGCAACATACAGATCAGCTGTTGTGGCAGCTAGATCGTCTATTGCATAAGTTAGTTGTGTTAACATCCATATAATCCAACTAACTGCAAATTTTTAATATATGATTTAAATGCCTCCTGTTTTTTATAGGTTGTGTATCCTTGGATCGTGCCTACCGTTGATGAGTTGGGGATGACTTTTTTTCTTACTCTGGGTCTTGTTGATACAAAAGAATACCCAACGGTGGATTTAATAAAGAAGAAATTGTCCGGAGCAACATCCATAAGAAGAGAAGTTAGGCAAGGTCAACCTAATATTGAAGCTCTTCATGACCAACCTCAAACTGCAACAGATCTGGGTGCTTCTTCTGGGGGTGTTGCTGGTGGAGTTGTTTATGATGGTGGCAGCCATCCTGATGTTGCTGCTGCTGCCAGTCGTGATTATAAGCATGTTGATGCTCAACAAAAAATAAATACTTTTGAAAACACCTCTTGCACAGGTCCCTCTCACCCCTACACCGGTCCCTTCCACCCTTAAGTGGTCCCTCTCACCCCTCTTCACCCTCATGTTCTCATTGCAAATGCAAAGTATGCAAGGACCGAGAGGATAAAATCCTTGAAAAGTTAAAGGCTATTGTTGAAGCTGCCGAGGAGTTAAAATCCAGGAGAGGTTTCATACCATCCAACGAGGCGAGGGAGCCATGTACTTCTATAGTGGCGGTTAGGAGGAAGAAAAGAAAAATTAGACAAATTCTCTCCATTCTGAAATCAGTAAAAATTGCAACTCCTCCCGCTCCAAGAGTTGTTGAAGTTCAGGGGCCGCTGAAGAAGGTGGACATATTCATGGAGCTTGGCAAGGAGAAGAAGAAGAAACTGGAAGAAATCATGAATAGCAAGACGTAGGTTCAAAAAGAATACACCATGCATTCATTTGCCACCAAATACTTCACGAATATTACAAATATGCGTGAGTGGTACGAGGACAGTGTAAGTTTACTTTTGCTAACCTAGCCTTCCAATCTACTCCATGAAGAAGAATCTACGCAGCAGATATGTAATCTGTTGTAATAACTTGGTATTCTATTGCAACATAATACACATCTATTGCATAAGTTGCGTTGGCTGGGTAATCTGTGAACTGATTCAGAGAACCCTATGCATCGAATTCTTTCAACTATGTTCTTATTTTTTACAATTACTAACCTATTTAAAAATTATCTTCTTATACCACAGTATGTTGATGAAATTCTCTGCCTCATGAGGGGCAGACAATTAGCGTACCCGGATGGTTATGATGTTGCCGATAGGATAATGGACCTCAACTTCTATAATAATTCAAGGATAGGTACGATGATCTCCGTGAGCTAGCTAATACCGGTGTCTAGGGATTTGATAAGTTAGTTTCTATGTTCTAATGGGATGAAGAGGTGATTAAATATGTTAGAGGTAAGAGGCCATATCCATACGGCAAGAGCTGGACCAAGGCAAAGAGAATCCTTGCAGTCATGAACGTGGAAGTCAAACATTTTCTCGATGTTGAGATACTACTTCACGTGGGGAAAATTAAGGTTTATGACTGCAACTTAACTATCTTCGATGAGGACAAGTTTTTAACCCACATGCAACCACTCTTGAAGTTGTTGCCCAAGTTATTGACGCAGAGTAAGCTGATGGATCATTTATCGGTGGAAGTCTTGAGAAAGGAATCATGGATTTTTGAAGGTCGAAAAAAGAATATCAAGATCCAGAGAAATAAAACTGGTGCATCGTGCGGGCGGTACTCTCTTGCATACATCGAGTGTTTGCTGACCGGTACAGAAATGACAGATATGGTCGACGCTGATGTGGGAAAGATGTAATGGGTCTGGGCTTATGGGGTACTAACTAAATGGTTGGAGCCCGTGTATAAAGAAGAATATGTACAAAAACAGAAACAAAAACGATAATAATTTTTCATTTCAAGCCACTTCACTTTACATATAGTGATAATAATTTTTATGTCTGGCAAAATTTAAATTTTTATAATGCAACAGATTTTATATCTGTTGTAACAGATATAATACCTCTTGTGACAAATTAATTATCTTTTGGAATAGATTGGTCATCTGTTACATTATGCAGATGTTTCCCAGTCTGTCTGTCGTAACAGATATACAATCTGTTACAACATAAAATCTATCTGTTGTAACTGATAGGTAATCTATTGGAATAAATCAATAAAGTAGGAAGACCTGTTATATAATTTCCAGCGGATGACCTAACTAAATGGTTGGAGCACGTGTATAAAGAAGAATATGTACAAAGATGAAGATGGATACGATAATAATTTTTTATTTCAAGCCACTTCACTTTACATGTAGTGGCAATAATTTCTCTGTCTGGTGAAAGTTGAATTGTTATAATGCAACAGATTGTACATTTGTTGTAACAGATATTGTATTTGTTGTAACAGATATAGTACCTGTTATGATAGATTAGTTGGTCATCTGTTACATTATGCAGATGTTCCCAGTCTGTCTGTCGCAACAGATATACAATCGGTTACAACATATAATCTATCTGTTGTAATTGATCGATAATCTTTTAGAGCAAATAAAAAAAGTAGAAAGACCTGTTATATAATTTCCAACAGATTACCTACGTGTCGCATCTCATGTTGTAACATATATCTAAATCTATTTGATAAGATATGTCGTCTGTTGCAGCAGATGTATTATCTGTTGCGATATTTGAATCTAGTATTCCATTTTAATTAACATGTTAAAAACTAGAGAAAATACATAATTACCCCTTGATCTTGTCCGAGATTTGCAAAAAGACACCTAAACTTTAACTTCGACCTATTACCCCACGATTCTTCTTTATTTCGTTGCAAACACACCATTTTGACCCCCTGCGTGTACACACGCTCCATAGGAACGTGAAAGGGCTCAAATTTGACTTTTTTGACCAATAAAAAGGTGCCACGTGTAAATAATTAATATATAATTTATATTTTTTTTAAAATGAAAAAATTTAATATTTATTTAAATCACCCTCCCCCCTCCCTCCAACCCACCCTTTCTTCTTCAATACCTTCAACACCATTAAAGCTTCATGAAAGCTTTTTTTAAAATATCATTAAATCTCCATTAAAGCTCAAAACAATGTCTTCTTCAACACCATTAAAGCTCCATTGAAGCTTTTAAAAAAAATAATTTAAAACTCCATTAAAGTTCCTCCACTAAAGCTCCATTAAAGCTCATTTAACTATCTTTAAAACTAAATTCAATCATTTAACTATCCTTAAAACTCAATTCAATCATAAAATAATTTTTTCAATTGATTTGAATAAAAAGAAAAAAAATGAACGGGAAGAAGTTTTGACGGAGTGGGGGGTTAGGGGGAGATGCTGATAGGGTGGGGGTGTTGAATGGGGGTGGGGGTGGAGGGGTGCTGTTGGACGTCGGGGGAGGTAGGGTGCTGGATGGGGTGGGGTGGGGGAAGAGGGGGTGGGGTGTTAAATTAAAAAAAAGTAAAATTTTATTAAAAAATAAAAAAATATAAATTAAACGTATTTGACACATGGCAGCACCTGATTGGTGCGTGTATTCACTCTCTTTGTTGTGACTGAGATTCAACAAAAAATGGTGTGTTTGCAATGTATTAAGTAAGAATCGTGGGGTAATAGGTCAAATTCAAAGTTTAGGTGTCTTTTTAAAAATCTCGGCCAACATCAGTGGGGTAATTATGTATTTTCTCTAAAAACTAAGGATTAAATTATATTCATAGACAACATAAAATAAATTAAAACCTTCGGAAATTACATGAAATAACTCAACAAATAAATGAAATGTAAAAAAATTGTTATGGGTACAAATGATCTACTCTACAAATAAATCAACAAGTTAAACCAATGAGGATAGCTTGTTATATTGACGGACTCAAGCTATAAAGATCTAATCATTATGGACAAGTTGTTCTTCATCCGGTGCTATAAAATTTGGCTTTGGTCGTAGTGGATCTTTAATGTCGCTTGCGTATGACTTCTAAGCTTTCGCTTCTCCGTATTTCCATAAAAGAGAAGCATATCTTTTGCGGAGTAATCCAGCATCAAGTCCATCATTTGGTACTTGTAATCCATCACTCAAATACTCAGCGTAGGCGGAAACAAAAAGACCACAATCTCTGTATTTTAAAAAAATAGATAATCCATATCTTGCAGTTCATGCAAGCGTCTTGAAATTTGTGAAATGAGACTAAATCAATGACACTTAAACTTATAGGCTACCAATGGTTTGTTGAGCAATTCCTTCAACATATTATACATCAAATAGATTATCCATTTTATTCCGGTATGCTTCAATTGTCGACCAATCAGTACGAACCTTTTGGACTAAAAATCCACTCATATCAAGGTAAGTAGGCAATATTTTAGTCAGCTTTTATATCTCAGACGACGGCCCGGAACGTCTCCTTCACGACATCGAGTCATAAACTCGGATGCGCCTTTCTTTTAGAATAACGACAGGCAACACCCAATGAAATTCAACACCACAATTGATTGGGATGTACACTTCGTCGGCCAAATGCCAAGGTAAGCCAGCCGGAATGCTAAAATCTTTGATGATGTTGATTAAGCATTCTTCATTTTGGGAAACTTCCGGCTTTTGTTGACAATACCTATCGTAGACATTATTGATGTAAAATTTGTACAAATAATTGTCTGTCGTGTATCTGTATTGTTCTTGTGTTTGCAACTTGGTCTTCTTTCGGAGGTAGTAAAAAATGACATCAATGTGCTACACATATTATTAAATATTTTGGATTACGTGATGAAAATATTAATATGCAGATGTAATTAAATAAAGTATTAATTAATAGTAATATGTATGACATTTAAACCTCATCATTCCAGCAAGTTTGGGACTGTGACATCAAATAGAACCAATTCTTTATTTCGAGATGTGCAACAATAAAGTCAAACATATCAAAACCAAGACTCGATTCGCTTACTTTGTATCATTCGTTATTTTATTTTCTACATGATGATTTATATGTGTTAATGTCATATTCTTACAAAAAGAATTGTAGAAACCAATATCTTTAAAATTGATTTATATATTTGCTGGCATGATGCTTTAATAGCCCATCGACAATCTATTCTGAATAGTCATTGATCAACTGTGTTAGTTTATTTGGAGCCTAGTCTGAGATGTTGAACTCTTCAAACGGGTAATTCTTCTGTTCTCCTGAACTGATAGGCTCCACTTATTCTTCTTTTTTGAAAGAAGTTGATGGATTATCAACTGTGATATTATGCTCTTCAACAATTTCTTCTACTGTGACATCCACTTAGAAAGCTAGAATTATCAATGCTAATTATAGATGTACAACAAATTATCCATCTGTTGCAACAGATAAGCTTTATGTTGCAATAGATAAATTATCTGTTGGGATGAATCCGAATAGGTAAATCAGAGAAGTATGATAATTTTGAGTAGATGACTCATTTGTTGCAACATAAGACTCATCTGTTGCAACAGTTAACGCATCTGATGCAACAGGTTAGACAAGAGTTGCAACAAATATATATATCTGTTTGATAATTTTCAGCAGATGTATCATCTGTTGAAATAGATATGTGCCTATTTATTTGTTGGAACAGGTGATGTACATTCACCTTCTTTAGCTCATGCTGCTCTCCTGTGGCCTTTGCACCCTGAACAACGGTGCAAGACAAAGACAAAGGCATTGTAATTTTGCTTTTTTTGATGCTTGATGATGCCTTGAAAATATCTTTCCTTCTCCTCTTAGCTACCTTGATCTCTAGTGAAGTGTATGGATATGAAATCCTCTTTGATGGAATGAAACCCGTCTTAGATACCATTTCCTTTACAGAAGCAGTTAGTTCATTAGTAGCATTAATCACTTCACCATGTTTCGCTTTGTAGTCTTGACATTTCCATGCAGAATATTCGCTAGATGTGGTAAAATCTGGAGAAAAATATGTACAACTAGTATGATCATAATAATAATGGCTTGCTGTTTCAAAAATGGTAAGAGGAGCATCATTAGCTCCAACAACAGCACCACTACCACTACCATCGTCAACAACAACAAGCCCACCCTCCAAAATTATTTTTCTTATGATGGGTGTTGCTCTAAATAATTCTATTTTTATTTCATCAACGACCTTAGGGTCTGGTAAAGTTTTCACAGACCCTAAAGTAAGAAAAAATAGCATCTTCAACTCTCGGTTGGTCAGAACAATCCACGAATAGGCAATCTAAAATAAATCGGTACATATATTAGAATGAGGATGAAATTATTTAAAATAATCATTAATTAAAACAAAAATCTGATTAGAATTTGACTTACTGCTTCTTTGGGGGGTTTGAAAAGATCAAGAAATTTTACATTTTTATCGATTTTGGCTGACAACCATCTCAGGATTCTTGGACAGGAAACTTCTTCCTGGTAGTTCACTTGTTGTCTCAAATAAGAAATGACTTCAAATGCCCAAGCCTATAACATAACGCCAATAAATCGAAAGCATTATTGAATAAAAAAATGATGAATCATATCATGATAAAAGAAATAATTACCATGAAGGCCCATGGAAAGCCATATAAGTTGACTGTCTTTGGCGTTAATCGA